>OY755208.1:34968353-35693086 GCA_963576765.1 Draba incana
TTTTGCATCAATTAATATAAATGATACTAGTATTTATATCAGTTACAACAAATGATTCTAATTATTTGTATCAATTTTTTAATTAGCGTTATTATATATTACATTTAATTAATACTAGTTTATTGTTAAGTTTTTTAATTAAAAAAAAAATTACTTATTTTACAGGACGTTATCATGATTTATAATGAAATCAACTTCAAAAAAATAATAACTATGGATTCCAAGAGTATGAAACCAACTAAATATTTTAATAGTCCACTAAATTTAAGAAAAAAATGTGGTTATTTATAAAACAAAATTCTTTACAACTCCTCCTTAGCTTTCGATGTGGGATAAAAAATCCTCAATAATAGGAAACGAATTTCACCTTTTTTTTAAAAGTAATTGCATCAGTTTTTTTCCAACCGATGTAAACCAAATATGTAATAATAATTAAAAAAGTATATACATCAAATTTTTATTGATGCAAACTTTGTATCATTTTTTAAGTAATGTTAACACAAACTAGTAAATGCATCAGTTACTTAAGTGATGAGAATCCATATTTTTATATCAATCATGTAAAAATGATTTAAGCTAATAGCAATTTGTATCATTTTTATTGAATTGATGTTAAACTAGGCAATAACAACATCAATTATTATAATTGATGCTAAACTATATATATTTGCTTTATTATAAATAAGTGATTTAAAATAGCATCACTTAGTTTTGTGATACAATATAAATGATGTAATCTACCTCTTTTTTTGTAGTGGTTATTTGTTTATCATTCGATTTGTTTTCTTTTTAACATCATCTTTAACTCTGTTTCAAGCCCTTCTCTTCTTCTTTTTTTATCTTCTCAAAAACACATATTTATTCCTTGAAGAAGATAATTCCTTGTCTCTAAATCTATAATTCACATTTAAAAATTCTAGAAAATCCGCATGAATATTTTTATCGGTAAAATAGATTTTCACAATTTCATTGCATGAATATTTGTATCGATAAATTTATTTGCGATTTCATTCATATTCGTGTTTACAATTTACCAAAAAAAAAAAAAAAAAATGATGAGAACACTAAAATCTATATTTTCACACTGTTTAAATATTTTTATAACGCAAGATTGCAAGCTTTAGTTCTAACCTTGAAGTAAAAACACCTCACATGATTTTCAGTAGAAAACTATTGATTCTTGCTCTTATATAAAGCCTTTATATTTTGATGAGTTAATTTTCAGATGCTGGTTTTAGCTAGACAACGTTTTGATCTCTCGATGCAAAAGAAACACACCCGAATCCAAAAACTTTCCTTTTATGGAAACTCTCCTTCCATATCGCTAACCTCTTTCTCTAGATTCCCTCTTATAAAAACCACAGACAACGAACAAGATCTGATCATATAAATGTCCATTTCCCTTTAAACGACTGTCTTTAAGTTAAAACCAACCTTTAGGTTTTCTGTTTTATAATTTCTTGTTCCGCAAGAAACCCCTCACCAAGTAGCTTTTTATGCAATTCTTCAACGTATGTCTCAAGAAACAAGTACAATTTTTTTACTATTTTGTTTTTGTTTTCAGCTAAACTGATATTTCTCTTGTTATTTTGTAGGATGAGATCACAAGCCCTCTCACCGCGCAGATCTTCGATTTCTGCGATCCACAATTGTTTCAAGAAACCTTTAATCAAGCTTCTGAAGTGACCTCTGCTTCAAACTGTGGCTATGTCGAAAACGGCAACAATAGCTTTACAGACAAATCCAATAGCAGTTCGAATCAAGATCATGAAGACAACAACAACAATAACGTGGATTTATCAATCATTTTCGATTCACAAGATGATTTCGACAACGATATCACAGCTTCCATTGATTTCTCTTCCTCAATCCAATTTCCTGTTTCCGATCATCAACTTCAAGATCAGTTCGATTTCACCGGAATTCAACTTCATCAGCCACCGAACATTCTATACTCTTGCTCTTCCGGTGATCCTCTGCCTCTGCCTTTATCGATTTTCGAAGAAGATTGTCTTTCTTCTGTCCCAAGTTACAACCTTGGCTCCATAAACCCTAGTTCCCCTACTTGCTCTTTCTTGAGCAATCCCGGTTTACCAGCTTACATGACCGTAACCGGGAATATGATGAACACCGGTTTAACATCAGGTTTCTACTCCGGTAGTCTCCAGTTTGGTTCGGATTTCAAACCAACACATGATCAATTGATGGAAATTCAAGCTGATAATGGTGGATTGTTCTGTACAGATTCGATTAAACCAATCTTTAATCCAGTAGATCATCATCTCCCGGTACAAATTTCTTAAATTTTCCCGGTTTATGTTTTATGATCATAATAAAACCGGTTTAATATCTGCATGTGATGCTGACCGGTTTTGGTGGTTTTGTTTCGACTATAGGGACTAGATGGTGGAGAGAACCAGAACCACATGGTTGCACCACCGGTTCTTCCGCAGTTAGGGACGGAGATAACCGGTTTAGACGACGGGAGTTTCAACAAAGTAGGGAAACTCTCGGCGGAGCAAAGGAAAGAGAAGATTAGTAGGTACATGAAGAAGAGGAACGAGAGGAATTTTAGCAAGAAAATCAAGGTCCCTATTCTTAACCAACACAACCGGATTAAAATATTGGTTAGCAATAAACCGATTTATTTATTTTTGTTTTTGTTTTTGTGGTTAAATAGTATGCATGTAGGAAGACACTTGCAGATAGTCGTCCAAGAGTGAGAGGAAGATTTGCAAAAAATGATGAATTTAGTGAACCTAATAGACAAGCTTCTTCAAGCCATCACGAAGACGACGAGGATGATGTAAGATTAATCCGGTTCTATAATTTTTGGTTTAATATGATCAAATCGTTTTTAAACCGGGGTTTACTTTGCAGATTGGGATTAAGGAAGAAGAACAATTGGTTGATTCTTCGGACATATTTTCACACATAAGTGGTGTGAACTCTTTCAAGTGCAATTATCCAATCCAATCTTGGATTTAATATGTTGGTTAATTACATGGTCTTGTGATTACACAAATAGTATTTTTAATAATAGAGGTCTACTTGTATTACATGGCCATGACTCATATTTCGTCGGAGATATTTAGAACATAAGAAAAAGAGAGCGATGAATATGGGTTTAGGCAGATCATTATGAATAAAATTGTAGTGAGGGAAGAGAGGGTTTGTTTAAGTTACATAGAGCATTACAAAATTTTGTAGATATATTATATATATGCTATATAATAAGGTATGATATTTATAATGTGTGTTGTATTTGATGAGAGTTGTATAAATAAGTAATAATAATCATTTGAATATGATTTACAAGCAATATTTGACTTTCTCTTTATCATTTCTCATCACATATATACCATCAATTTTCTAAAATTTGTGATTATTACCTAATGTTAAAGTTTTTCACTAATTTTAGTTTGATGGTTTTAAAAAATCAAACAATGCCCATACCCTAAGGTCTACATTATTGTTTAACTATTACGAAATTTATAAATTGGAGAGAATACTTTATAATTTCGAGAGGTTTCTAGATCTTTAAGAGAATGATCCTTGCCCATACCCTAAGGTACGCCATGTTAGATGTTCGTATTTTGCATGTGTTTTTTAATCTCCCTTACCCTTATGACAATAAACTCGTAACAGAAAAAGATGTTGATGATATGAATACAATTTAGATGATGTACAATGAGTAGCTCTTAAGTTTTCCACGTAACAATCTAAGAAAACTTTTTCACCGGGGATTTAAATCTTACGATACGACGATTAATACTTCGTACCTTACGACGATTAGTACTCGCGATCGTGGATTAAAAACATAAAATTGTCTTCTTCGATATGCCTAGCTACCTCTAATCTTGAACTCATATAGACGTGTTTACGTGTTCTTTGTGTTGGTCATGAACAAATAGGTTAAGCATATACACCCCATTTACGCTAATTAAGTGTACAATTTGATTTGAACACACCTTGTTCTTGTATAACTAGTAGAAAACGTTAGTTGAAATTAGATAACCTGGTTTACCAATTTAACGACGACTAAAAATTAGATTACCAATTTAAAAGGGTTTCCCATCTTAAAATGAATTACAATCAAATTTTCCCAATAAATTATCGAATACTTAAGTACGTTCATTTAGGATCCGATTGGTAACCTAGCTTTTTTAAAATCTGGAGCGGTAAGCTTTATAGCATAGTGCAAAGCTGTATAGATAAAGATTTGAGATAAAGCTGTATAAATAAAAAATAGTGTAATAGTGTTGGTAAAGCTTTTGATAAAGTTTTCGTGATTTGTACAATCTAAAGCGGTACAAATTAAAAAGTGGAATAAAGATTATAAAGATTAGAAAGATTTTCAACCAATCTAACCCTTAGTATCTGGAATAGACGAATAGTTAACATGATACAAATTACATTATTTCGAGTCTTTCTACCAGTAACATAATTAGATTTTAGAGAATTTGCATTGGTAAACCAAGAATTATAATGAAATTGGGTATCTAACCAAAGTATGCACAAACCCCTCTAGTCATTTTCCTAAATATAGATAATTTTTGGTTATTTAGCTAATTGACCCTAGATTTTATGTATAATAGATATTTTTTTTGTTTTTCTTAATGGTGACCGGACCTTCTAGGTCATGAATACAATAATTACAAGTTTGAAGATAGTGACATAAGTGTGTATTTTTGATCCACCGAACACTCACGCACCTCCCACTAAAAGCTGAGAAAACAAGACTTAAGTGGATTACTGAAAAATACAAACAAACAAAAAATGATAAAATAAAAGTGGAGTCAACACGTTAGGTTTGTACAGTACATATTTCTTTCAATATCATATATAGATCATGCTTCCAAGCTTTGCCAACTTTCTTCTTACTCAACGATTCTTTAGGAAACTAGGGGAATTTCCTTATGCTTTAAATTTGGTTAGAGAGATGGAAATAAGAGCAATAATTCAATAGGACAATCTAGTTTTAATCCAGGTAAATATTGCAATGAACAATATCAATTATTTCTTTCTTTTTTTTGGTTATTATCAAATCTTAATTGCTTCATTTGATCTTCAAGATCTTTCAACTTATGATTTATACTTCTTTCTCAAAAAACTTGTGATTTATACTGTCTCAATCTTTTGTTATTTGTGCACTTCATAATTGCGTTTCTGATTGTCTCTATACATATTTTTCTTTCAGATATTGTCCAAGTCACCGGCTTAAAAACAGAGGTTTCGAATTTATTCATACGAACAATGGATTGTTATACTCGTAAAGCTCAAAAGATTGATCTTGAGAATGAAGATTCATTGATGAATGTGAATCCATCAAGCGAATACGGCTTATCGAAGTTTAGACAGAAAGATGCACAACGCACATCGGTTTTGCGCAACGGAAAGTGGTTACAGATTGTTAAAAACAGCCCTAAAGTATCATGTGAGGTCTCTACTTCTCCAAGTCATTTTTTGAGCAAAGTAGAAGGAAACTACGAGGCTGATCAATCTCGGTTTCGGAGTTATCAATCCGAAAAGATGCATAAAAAGGTAATCTCTTTATCGAACGAAACCTTCTCATCTCCATCTAAAGACTATTCTCAAGGAACCCTTCAGTTCGATATAAGCCCCAATGTTTCACCTCGTTTTGTTTTCAAATTAGAGAATCAGAAAGATATTTATGTGGCAAGCTTAAGTAGCAATGTCAAAGACCAAAATGCTTTGGACTATTCGTATATGATCCATCTGCAAAGAGGAGAATCATCATCACCATCATCCCATCTAGTTGGTAGAATAAAGGTAACGGGCTTATCGTTGAATGAGAGAACCATAGATAGACAATTTGTTTTGTTGAGTAGCGATGCTGAGCATCCGTGTAAGAAGAAAAACAGAGGATTGTCGAAAAAAGTAGTCGATGTGATAAAGAACAATCAAAGTATTTCAAGACTGAGATGTTCTTGGGATGAGCAATTTCAAGAAAACAACTTTCCAACAAATCTTGAAACATTAGCTGTTGTTGTGAAGGAAGAGTTTCTTGAAGAAGAAACTGGAGGTTGGGGGTTGAAGTTCTTGAAGAAATCGAAAACAAAAGAAACCGAAATGAAAAGTTTAAGATGTTTGATTAGCATGGATGTTATGATTCCATCAGGGATTCATGGAGGGCCTGAAGATGGACCATTGAGTTTGATAGAGAGATGGAAATCTCAAGGAAACTGTGATTGTGGAGGATGGGACTTAGGTTGTTCCTTAACCATTCTTAAAGGCCAACCACAAAAAGATCATCGCAATCACTTCGAACTATTCCAAGAGGTAAATAAATAACATTCAAGATTTGATAATACCATAAGGATCGAATTTGATGATGTTAAACAGTTTCTTTTGTGATGTTTCAGGGATCTAAGCATGAGAAGCCTAGATTAAGGATTGTGAGTGAACATGGAGGACTTTACTTTGTTCAATTCCAACCAAAAATCTCTGCTTTGCATTGTTTTTCGGTTGCTTTAGTATTCATACATAGCCAAAAGCTTTGACATTCACATCTACAATATTTATTTTAGATTTGTTTTAGTTTGCACCATTTTCTATATATCATAAATTCGAAAAACACTAGAACTGGAGAAAACTGAATAAGTCTAAATAACCAAAATATTTCAAGGTCATACATATTGTCAGAAAATAAAACATCTTGATAACAAAATTCTCAAAGATCGTTTTGATAATATTTAGAGCTCCATTGAAGATTTAGACAGAACATCACATCAAACCGACTAGTGATTGATCTCCTCTTCAGACAATAGCATTGGCAGCACTAGCAATCCTTGGCCAGAGATCTGCGCATTCTTTACCAATGGGACCGGTGATTGCAGAACCTAAAACACACAAAAACACGAAGCCAGAATCTCTGATAAGTGATTGATCTCAAGAATCTGAAAAACTGCTAAACAAAGAACTGATTCTTGGATAATTGAGTGAGAAAAACAAGAACAGTACCTTTCATTTCTCCCTTGGGGTTCACAATGACTCCAGCATTATCTGTGAAACGAAGAATAGATCACAGAATCAATATATGCTTTTACACACAATCACAGAAACAATGATCAAGTTCAGGAATATATATATATATATATAGAGTCCATATGGAGCAGAAGCAAGCGTTCAAGCATTAAGCATCTGTAACGAAGGACACAATTGATTTCCCAGACTTGTAACCGTATCAACACCCTCTAAAAACCGCGTCGGTGGATACATGACTTAAGCCTGGTCAAGAATAACCACTACTAACAACTAAAACGCTAAATCAGAACAATTGGTTTAAAGACAGAAACTTTTGAATTCAAATGGAGCAGATTCAAGCGTCTAAGCATTATAGTATCTGTAACGATGAACACATTAAAATTTACCAGAATCGTTTTGTACTAATACACCCTCTTGATTGTGTAGGTGCATACATGACACAAGTCTGGTTACAACTACACTAAACCAAATTCCAAACTATTCATAAGCAAAATGAAACAAGTTAAGCTATGTGGATACATGACTTAAGCCTGGTTCAACTCAATTCAAAAACATTTGATTAGGGTTTGTAAATATTACCTTCGAAGTACATGAAAACACCATCCTTTCGGCGCCATGGCTTCCTCTGCCTAACGATGACAGCAGGAAGAACCTTTTTACGGAGATCTGGTTTACCCTTTTTCACCGTGGCCATAACCATGTCTCCGACGCAAGCAGAAGGTAATCGATTAAGACGACCTTTGATTCCTTTCACCGAAATGATGTACAGATTCTTCGCACCGGTGTTATCGGCACAGTTCACCGTCGCCGCCACGGGAAGACCCAGCGACATTCTGAATTTGTTACCAGACGTACCTCCACGCCCTAATCAAAAGCATCAAAAACTCCATTAAAACAAAGCTCAAGTTTGATTACATAAACGATAAAACTGGGCAAGCTAAAACTGAATAAGCATCAGGTCAAATGACTTAGAGCACGAACCTCGCTTCGACATTTTGGACGGCTTTGGGAAATCTGGAGTTAGGAATTAGGGTTTTCGGCTTTATATATAGCGACGCGTAATTTGCTAGGGTTTCTACTTTACTAGGCTAATTGGAAGAAGAAGAGGAAAAATTGTGTTTTAAAGCCCAAGGTAAATGTATTAAAGGCCCATTATCATTAGAGCCCAAGAAGAGTATTAAAATGAGTAGCGAGATTTTTATCATTGTTTCAGAGTCCCACATCGGAATGCTGGGAGTGAGTAGTAGTAGAAGTTGTAGTATAAATAAGCGTCTTTTGCCTTTGATGAAAATCACGCAGCCATGTGGTGAGTACAAAGCGAACTATTCTTTCGCCTTTTACTAAAGAATACCGTGTGCTCTCCACGCTAAGTGGCATACGCCTATTTTTGGAGGGTTCTCACTAAAAGTGGGACCCAACAATTTTAATTTAAAATTTTCTTCGTATATAGAAACGTGTAATCCAAGTTGTACATCAAATATTGTGAATATTTTGAAATAGATTATAGATTAGGCTTCTTTGATTGAGGGTTAAGGACCGGTTAAACTAACATAACGTATATAACCAAAATTTGGTGTCAAATTTGATGATTATTGTTTTCTAATTTGAATTTGCCAGTGGAACCTTACAGTAATTTTTGGTTGCACTTTTATCTTTGTTACTACTCTAAGATCGTGAGATTCTATGTCATTATCGAAGGTAAGACGTCACTGAACAGAACAATAATTATGTATTAATATTAACGTGAAAGCCTCATGATTGAAGATAGGTCGACCGTTCTTGAAAGTTCAAAACCACAATATCATAGCGTCCAATTCAACAATCAAAAGGCCAAAACGTGTGTAATCAATTTGGTTTCATCATAAATGTTTCGCAGTTATATGCAAGGTTTTGTAAAGCATCTTAAAAACAATGTTCTTTAATCCTCATTATCTCTTTTCTCTGTTTCATAATTGGCAGATGAAACTGCTTTAGACAGCATTTTAGACAGCATTGATACGAAAGGTGCAAAAGGTATATCAAAAACAATCTTTTGTAACTAAATATCCGTTGGTGCTGGATTCTTGTTAACAAAGTCAGGTTGGATTTTGTTGTTCTCTTTAACGTTGTATATGATTAATGGAAGAGAATACACATGGAATTTATAAAAAAAAACTTTAGTTTTATCATTTAAACAGAACTTACTTGGAATAGAAGATATGCTAATTCTGGTTAATTTTATCAAGTCTTCCTCATTTTACTCACATCCTCTCTCCTTCCTTAGGACAGATAAACTTGTTGACATTTGCTTCCTCGATTCTCTCTGTTTTTGTTTTGCTCTCTGTCTCTCTTTTCCTTCCCCTTATTATGTTAGAAACGATAAGTGTATGAACGTTTCTTCTTATTTATCTCCACGCCGTAAGGCCAATATATATATATACAAGCTTTAACCTAGTTGCCTAATAACTATCTTTACTTGAATAGAAAGATACACAATATTTGAGAATATACGATATGTAAGATATGGTATCTTAACATATCGTAACACCCCCCCTCAAGTTGGAGCATGGAGGTCACAAATGCCCAACTTGGAGAGAAATGAAGCAAACTCCTTGCGACCAAGAGCCTTGGTCATGATATCGGCAAGCTGACCTTTGGTAGGAACATGTTTAGTAGCAATTGTACCTTTGAGAATCTCATCGCGAATCTTATGGCATTCGTTCTCAATGTGCTTCGTTCGCTCGTGGAAGACGGGATTCTTGGCAATATGTAAGGCAGACATGTTATCACAATATAGAGGAATTGGTTCCGTATGATCAACACCAAAGAAGAGAAGAAGAGCTTTTAACCAAATAATTTCTTTGAGAGCAAATGACATTGCCCTATATTCAGCTTCAGCGGAAGACATAGACACGGTATCTTGTTTAATTGTTTTCCAAGAAACCGGAGAGTTACCAAGTTGAATAAACCAACCGGTCAAAGAACGGCGCGTAATAGGACACCCCGACCAATCAGCATCACACCACGCAGTTAGAGTCAAAGGAGAATCAGATCGAAGAAGAATCCCCTGGCCTGGATTGTGTTTCAAATATCGAACCACTCGTAAAGCCGCATCTAAATGAGCTTGTCGAGGTGCTTGCATAAACTGTGTGAGTACATGAATCGAGTAAGAGAGGTCAGGACGTGTTACGCTTAAGTAGATGAGACGTCCGACTAGTCTTCTATATCGAGAAGGATCCGATATCACATCACCATCTGCCAATGCTAGCTTATGGTTTTGATCAAGAGGAAAAGCAACCGGTTTGACCCCAAGAAGACCGGTTTCAGAGATAATATCGAGCGCATATTTCCTCTGACAAATATAGATACCGGCGGGACTACGAGCCACCTCGATACCAAGAAAGTATTTTAAAATCCCAAGGTCCTTCATGTGAAAACATGAACTAAGATATGTCTTGAACTCGGTGATAAGTTGTACCGAACTCCCGGAAATAATAAGATCATCAACATATACTAACACATTGAGACGAGAAGAGCCGTTAGTATATGAGAATAAAGAGTAATCTGATTCAGATTGCACAAACCCGTAGTCTTTGAGAGAAGAAGATAACTTGGCGAACCAACATCTAGGTGCTTGGCGAAGACCGTAAAGAGACTTGCGAAGACGACAAACTTGGTTCTTATCTCCGGTGCGAAAACCAGGTGGTAATTGCATATAAACTTCTTCATCTAAATCACCGTGCAAAAATGCGTTGTGAACATCCATTTGATGAACCTCCCAATCTTTGGCAGCGGCGACTTCTAAAAATATGCGTATCGTTGTCATTTTAGCGACCGGAGCAAACGTTTCTTTAAAATCTGTACCTTCAACTTGATTGTTGCCAAGAACAACCAAACGGGCTTTATAGCGCTCTATAGACCCGTCCGCTTTGTATTTGATGGTGTAGACCCATTTACAACCAATTGCCTTTTTACCCGGAGGAAGAGTCTCGATTGTCCAAGTCCCGTTTTCATCGAGTGCATCAATCTCAAAACGCATCGCATTCCGCCACAACTCGTCAAGAACAGCCTGTGCATAGTGTTGAGGAATGTTAGCAGCAGTGATCATGTTAATGAAAGCTTGGTGTTTCTCCGAAAACCGATCACAAGAGGTGTAATCTGAGATAGGATAAGCACACGTCTCTGCAAATGAGTCGGAGAATGGAACTGATGCGAGAGTGAGAACATAATCTGATAACCGAGTTGGTGGAGCTTTCTTTCGATGACCACGACCCAATTGCTCAAGGGTTTGAGCTTCTGATTCAATAGACGGAGTTATCGTAGTAGGGACCAAATCTGAAGAAGAGGTGACCAAGTCTGGAGATGGCAATGAGTGATCACTTATTGGTGTAAGACTCTCAATAATAGGTGTAGGTTGAGAAGGAGATACTTGATGTGGCGGCTCTGTTTCAAAATGAGAAACAGAGATATCATCGGATGGATGATTCAATTCAGGGAGAGGCACGTCGGAGGCAGAGATCATAGGAGCAGAGATTCCCGAGGGACTTGAGGGTGAAACCACCTCATCATCAAGAGGATTTAAGAATGATGTGAAAGAAGAAGAGTCCATCTCTTTAGGGGGAGAAACAGAGAAAGGGAACTCTTTTTCACAAAAAATCACATCACGTGATATAGAAACAACACCGGTTTCTAAATCATAGACCCGCCAACCCTTTTTACCAAACGGATAACCAAGAAATACCGATTTCTTACTACGAGAAGCAAATTTGTCGCCTCCATGACGTTGATTATGCACATAGCATAAGCAACCAAATACTCGAAGATGGTTCATTGGTGGTGGACGATTGTACAAGAGTTCAAAAGGCGTTTTACCTCCGATTGCGGAAGACGGTGTTCGATTAATCAAATAACCAGCGGCGAGAACGCATTCACCCCAATATTCAATCGGAAACGAAGCTTGAAAACGGAGAGCTCTAGCGACATTTAGAATGTGTCGATGTTTCCTTTCAACACGTCCATTTTGTTGAGGCGTTCCGACACATGACGTCTCGTGTATAATGCCATTGGTGCGAAAAAATTCAGCGAGACAAATGAATTCGCTTCCATTATCACTCCGTATTGATTTTATTTTCTTCTCAAATTGACGTTCTACCAAAGAGATGAAGTTTTGAAGTTTGCGAGGAGCTATGGTTTTGTTTGGAAGAAGATAAATCCAAATAGCTCTTGAATAGTCGTCGACGATCGTAAGAAAATATCGAGAACCACAAATCGAGGAAGTCCGGTATGGACCCCATAAATCACAATGAACAAGTTGAAAAACATCCGTTGTTTTATTCAAACTAGTAGGAAACACGTCTTTAGTTTGTTTAGCTCGGATACAAATCTCACAAGCTTGAAAATCATAATCACTTGAACTAAAACCAGAAATAGGTAATAAACGAAGAGCTCTAGATGACGGATGTCCCAACCGTTGATGCCACATCTCACTAGACAAAGTATTCGTGAGGTGTAACGCCATCGCCGTTTCCGTTCCTCTAAAGAAATACAAACCATCCTTCTCTTCACCCGCACCAATCAGCATCCTCGTGATGCGGTCCTGAATAACACACAACTTGTCAGTTATTTGGAAGACACAAGCTCTATCACGATTCAGTTGGGATACGGAGATGAGATGGCACTGTAATCCATCCACAAAAAAAACATTCTCAAGGCTTAGATGTGAACCCAAACAAACAGTTCCTTGTTGTGTAGATTGTGTATAACGACCATCAGGTAACTTGATCAGAACAGGAGACATAATTCTAACCTCGGATAGATATTCTAAGGAGCCAGTCATATGGTTCGATGCCCCAGTATCAATGATCCAAGAGGAGAGAAATAACGTACCTGAGAGTTTAACCCCGTGACTCTTCTCGCGTTCTGAAAGCAACCCCACCAAAGTTTTCCATTGAGCGTCCGTGAGACCACTCAAACCAACACGATCAGCATCGGTGATGTTCGTATGGTTCGCTGATGCCGTAGAACCACTAGCCATCATGTGATTAGAGCGAGCCACCGGAAGTAATTTGCCACGAGAAGGAGCCGGAAGGAGACCAGATTGGTTTTGTTGTGGTGCATTGGAGCCAGATTGATTTGGCTGAGAGAGAGTTGGTCTTGGCCTATCACCCCACCACGGTGGATAACCAAGCTTACGGAAACAATGATCAGCGATATGGCCGGTGCGACCACAAGTAGAACATGTTGAGGATTTGTATCGATTATCCACAACCTGTTTGTTTCGTGCCATTGTTTGGACCGCAAAACTCACTCCTTCCGTATGCTCTTCCAACATACGACTTGCTAGTTTTGATTCTTCATCTTGAGCCACAGCGTTAAAAGCCTCATCGAGAGTGGGAAGGGGAACCCGAGACAATAACGCCGATTTGACCGATCCAAATATACTCTCATCAAGACCCATAAGAAATTGATGGAGTCTATCCTCTTCACGTTCTTTCTCAACATCCGCCATTGTCTTGGCTTGTTGATAGTCCTTCATAGAAGTCCATAACTTCATAAGTTTTCCATAGTAAGCTTCCACCGCCAAACCTTTTTGACGACATGTTGCGAGTTCTGTCTTCAAACGTTGAACTCGTTGGCCACTTTTAATCGAATAGCGAGCCTTTATATGCTCCCATAGATCGGAAGCAACTTCACAGTGAGAGAGATTGGTTCGCAAAGTCGGATCAATGGTGAGTTTGATCCAGGAGATCACCAAAGCATTATTCGCGCACCAATCTTCATAATCTTCAGATTCAAAACTCGGTTGAGAAATAGAGCCATCAACAAAGCCAAATTTCTTTCTAGCTTTGAGAGCTAAACGAATACTTGCTGCCCACTCATCGTAATTAGGACCACGCAAGGCCGGTTGAGAGATCACAAAACCGGGATTATCACCGGTAGACAGATCGTATGGAGAGATCGTCCGCCGTGTTGTTTCAATCTTGTCTCGTGTATGCGAGACACTAGCAGATTCATCTCCACCATTCGTCATGATAGAAAACTAGTATCACAAGAGGAGACGTGACAAAAGTAAGGTCAAAGAGAGAAAGAAGAAAAAAAAAAACAGAGTTTCAAGAAAAGAGATTCGAAGAAAAACAGAGGATCGAACAAAGCCTTTTTGTGTATTCGGCTTAGAGCTCTGATACCATGTTAGAAACGATAAGTGTATGAACGTTTCTTCTTATTTATCTCCACGCCGTAAGGCCAATATATATATATACAAGCTTTAACCTAGTTGCCTAATAACTATCTTTACTTGAATAGAAAGATACACAATATTTGAGAATATACGATATGTAAGATATGGTATCTTAACATATCGTAACATATTAACCCCAAGAAACTCCTTCTCTCTCATTTTTTCTTGAATACTTCTCAAGTTCATAAACCTAAACCTTTCTGGTCTTTCTTTCTCTCTTCCTTCCTTCCTTGCCCTCCGCGATGGCTCGTCATTCTCGGAGGGAGTCCTTTTCCGACATGGCTAGCTCTACGCAGTGGCGGAGGCAGACAAAATTCTCATTGGGGGCATATATAATTTTTTTTTTTTTCCAACAACAATTTGGTTTAGAAATGAAGAAATGGGGGCAAAAAATATAAAACAAATGGGGGCATTAGTATTTGACTATACTAATTTACACTAATTAAAAAAATTTCGTTGGGGTCATTGGCCCCCCACTTAACGTGAATGCCTCCGCCACTGGCTCTACGGTTTGTCCTGATACCGATCTTCTATGGCCATTTGGGAAGATTGATGGGCTTGATAGAGATGAAATCCGCGGAACCGCGTATGAGATCTTTTTCGCGGCTTGTCGTTCATCGCCTGGATTTGGAGGTAGAACCGCTCTAACGTTCTACTCGAAACACAATGGTGGTGATAATCAAGGAGATGGATTAGGAGGAGGAGAAGGAGGGTCTGGATCGCCTAACGGGTCTGGATTCGGATCTTTAGGAAAGAAAGAAGTGGTTACGACACCAACGAGCCGAGTGAAACGAGCGTTAGGTTTAAAAATGCTTAAAAGATCTCCATCTAGGCGAATGTCGACGGTAGGGACAGCAGCAGGAGCTATGTCAGCTCCTACTTCTCCCGGTAATGGAAGCATAGGAGGTAGTTCGGGGCACATTAGCCCCGGGGCTGGCTTCTTGACGGTTCCGGCTTCTCGGCCTAGACGACCGTTAACTTCTGCTGAAATCATGAGGCAACAAATGAGGGTGACGGAACAGAACGATACTCGGCTTCGGAAAACCCTAACGAGAACGCTTGTTGGTCAAGTAAGTTCCTCTGTTTTCTCCATTTTGAAAAAAAAAATATCTGTTTCTTGATTAATTCAAGAAACTAATTTTTTTAAATGGTTTATGTTCAGACGGGAAGGCGAGCAAACCGGACCGCGAGGCTCTTTTTGTTAAGCTTTTGACTTCGACATTGGCCTCTATGCAAGGATGGACCCAAAAAAGGTACTCCTTCCGTTCCGTTTTATAAGATGCTTTGCTTAAATGTGAGGGAATTAAAAAAAAAAAAATTTATGACATTAAAATTTGCGTGAAAACGTGCAAAACATCTTATAAAATGAAACAATTTTATCAGACAAAACTGAATAAGATTGTGAATGTTTTGATTTATAGGTTATTGTGTTATCATGATTATTTCCAACGAGGGAACGTGGGATTGATCGAAAATCTTCGTCCATTGGCGTTGTCTTCGTCTAAGATTTTAGGCGAAGACATGTCAATCTCTCAAGGGAATAGTCTCGTGAAAGGCGACGTTAAATTAATCGATTCTTCAGGGGATCGAGTCGATTACTATATAAGAGCATCGGTTAAAAACGCATTCTCAAAGGTAATCGAGAACATGAAGACCAGAATAGAAGAAACAAAAGAAGGAGAAGAAGAAGCGGCGAATATGCTTCTTCAGCTAGCTAAGGAGACAGAGGAGTTAGCTTTGCGTGAGCGCGAATGTTTTAGCCCGATACTTAAAAGATGGCACTCTTTTGCAGCTGGTGTTGCCTCGGTTTCGCTTCACCAATGCTACGGTGCGATCTTGATGCAATACTTAGCGGGTCGATCGAGTATTACTAAAGAGATTGTGGAAGTTTTGCAAATCGCGGGGAAGCTCGAGAAGGTTTTAATGCAAATGGTGAAGAGTCAGAGGAGTGTGAAGATGGAGGTAAAGGGCTTGTTAGAGAGATGGTTCCGTATGAAGTCGAATCGATTATATTACGGCTCTTAAGGCAGTGGATTGAGGAAAAGTTGAAGACAGTTCAAGAATGTTTAAGCAGAGCAAAAGAAGCTGAAGTAAGTTTATAAAAGCTTTACTTGTGGTTCAAGAAACAAATTGATTCATATGTTTTTAATTTTTTTTTTTTTTTTAGACTTGGAATCCGAAATCGAAATCAAAACCTTATGCAAAATCTGCTGGAGAGTTGATGAAGCTAGCAAATGACGCGATTGACGAATTCTTCGAAATTCCGATTGGGATTACAGAAGATCTTGTTCATGATCTTGCTGAAGGATTAGAACAACTCTTCCAAGAATACACAACTTTCGTTGCATCTTGTGGTAAGTGTGAAAAAAAGAACCAAAAGGTTGTTAAAAGGGTAAATCCGTCCTTTTACTGACTCTGTTTTTGATTTTTGTTAGGGTCAAAACAGAATTACATTCCTACACTTCCTCCTCTTACAAGATGCAACAGAGACTCTGCCTTCATCAAGCTTTGGAAGAAAGCGACACCGTGCACCGCCTCCGGTGAAGATCTTACCAACCTCGGAGGCGGCAGCGCGACACCCATCTCCAATGGCCACCACCCGCGTCCTTCCACGAGCCGTGGGACACAACGTCTCTACATTCGTCTCAACACTTTACATTTCCTCAACACTCAACTTCACTCTCTCAACAAAGCCCTATCTCTAAACCCTAGAGTCCTCCCCGCGACGCGGAAACGCTACCGCGAGCGTACCAACTCGTCTTCCTACTTCGATTTCACGCATGCGGGTATCGAATCCGCCTGCCAACACGTCTCCGAAGTCGCGGCGTACCGATTAATCTTCCTCGACTCATATTCGGTCTTTTACGAAAGCCTATACATCGGGGATGTCGCTAACGCGAGGATAAAACCCGCCTTACGGGTATTAAAACAGAACTTAACGTTAATGACCGCGATTCTCGCGGATAAAGTGCAAGCTTTAGCGATGAGAGAAGTTATGAAAGCGTCGTTCGAAGTGGTTTTAACGATTCTCCTAGCGGGAGGACACTCTCGAGTCTTTTATCGAACGGATCACGATTTGATCGAGGAAGATTTCGAGAGTTTAAAGAAGGTTTATTGCACTTGCGGCGAAGGGTTGATACCGGAGGAAGTGGTGGACCGAGAGGCCGAGACGGTGGAGGGAGTGATTCAGCTAATGGGTCAAGCGACTGAACAGCTTATGGAAGATTTTAGTATTGTGACGTGTGAGTCAAGCGGAATGGGATTGGTTGGGACCGGACAAAAGCTTCCTATGCCTCCAACGACTGGTCGATGGAACCGGTCGGATCCGAACACGATCTTGAGAATTCTTTGTTATAGAAATGATCGTGTAGCTAATCAGTTTTTGAAGAAATCTTTCCAATTGGGTAAACGAAGATGACACAAGAAAAGAAAGAGAGAAAAAATGTCGTCTCGATGTGTATTATTGTATAAGAGTTACATAAAAAAAACAAAAAATTATATACTTGTTGCTTTGCTCAATAGATTTATCAGATATATTACACTACAAGAAAACACCATCGATTCTGACGGAATTTTCAGCCGTCAGTATTTCCGTCGGTCAATTCCGACGGTTTACTGACGGTAATCTAACAGAAAATTCATTCCGTCAGAAATCCGTCAGTTTAGTCTGGCGGATTTCTGACGGAAAGGGCATCCGTCAGTTTTCCGTCATAAATCCGTCATTATTAACCGACGGAATACCGACGAAAATAATCGGTCATCTAATTCCGACGGTATTAATGACGGAACACTGACGGAAATAAGATTTTTTATAGGGCTGACGGAATTCCGACGGAATTCTGACGGATTCCGATGTCGGCAAACTTTGTGTGGTTAACACATCGTCTGGGTTGGCCGATGGGATTGGTGTGTCGTTATGTCGGAGGTTTTGACGGTTGTCTGACGGAATTCTGACGGATTTTCATTCTACTTAAGTTTTCCAATTTCTCCGGTTGTTCATAAGATCATTTGAAAACCAAAATTTTTTTTTTTTTAGATATGAGTTCTTCATATTTTCGGTCATGGATGGACGGGCCAATGATGGAAGAGGGGGGTAACTTATTAACGACTGCAAACGCTACTGGTATTTCCGAGTTCATGAAGTTACCCAGAAATCAAGAGGCGGCCAACAAAGGTCAGGATATCAAATGTCCTTGTTCTAATTGCCGTAATAGAATTAGTGTTGATGTTCCTAATGTTTGGAACCATTTATATAGATATGGATTTAGGGCCGGATATAAGGTTTGGTATTTACATGGAGAAAGGAATTATGAATATGGTAGTAGTAGTAGTAATGCACCTTATTTTCCGGATAGCGTAGGGGAACCTACAGCGGAAGTAGATGTTGAGGTAAGTACGAAAGTAGATGTTGGGGTAAGTACGGTTGCGATGGTTAGAGATAATTTCCAGTCGGGTGGTTATGAGGGTGGTAGGGTTGAAGAGCCTAATTTAGAATCTCGAAGTTTTTTCGATATGTTAGACGCAGCAAAGCAACCACTATACAGCGGTTGTAGGGATGGTCATTCACCGCTATCTTCTGCTACAAGGATGATGAACATAAAGACTAATTACAATTTGTCCGAAGATTGTGTTGATGCATTCGCCGAGTTCGTGAAAGATATTTTGCCAGAAGATAATCGATGCAACGAGCAAGGCGACACGTGTTCAGCAAATGGTAATTTTCCTAATTTTTCAAATAATTTTACTTATCGCTAACATTTTCCGTACTTGAATATGCTAACAGTTTGAGAAGACCGGTGTGCGTCCGTCGAATGTTGATATCATCAGAGATGCCCACACCAACAGAAAGACGGGTGAAATCCAAGATGCGATTGCTCGGGAAATCGTGGAGAGCGTGGAGAAGGCCGGGCAGGAATACCTCCAGTCGCAACCGATCGTCGAAGGAACTCCGCCGCTAACCGAAGTTCCATTCGACAAGGTGAACGAGTTCACTTTCGAGGTTAGTAAACGTGTCAATTTTAAACACATTTAAAATACCTTTTAATACTAATACGTTTTGAATTTTAATTTTTTTTTTCTTAGGTAACCCCTAAGAGCAGAGGTCGTGTCTATGGCCTCCCCGAAGACAGTTGCTCATCCGTTTCGTCGTATCGCTATCACGGTGGTAGCAGTTTGCTAGCACAAAACGCCCAACTGACCCAACGGGTTGTCTCTTTGGAGGAACGGATTGAGGAGGCGGAGGAACGACGCAAGAGGGATATGGAGGAGGTGGAGGCACGGCGTCTGAGAGAGAAGGCAGAGGCGGACGAACAATACAATCAGATGGAGCAGAAGATGAACGACTTCTTACGTCGTCAAGGACTTTAAATTTATATTGTAATTTAAATTTAATGTAAAACTTTAATTTCTTTTTAAAACAATTTCTATTTAATTATAATTTTCTTTTTTTTAATTTAATTTTTTCTTACTAATTTATTTTTTTGCATTTATTTTATTAAAAATAATTTTTTTTTTTAAATAATGGCAAATCCGTCCGAATTCCGTCAGGGTGTACCGGAATCCGTCACGAAACCGTCGGAATTTCGTCGGACCACAGAATTCCGACTGTTCAAAAACTGACGGAATTCCGACGGTTCAAAAACTGACGGAATTCCGACGGTTCTACAAGCCGTCGGCTTTTCCGACCGTCGGAATTCCGTCAGTTACTTGAACCGTCAGAAAACCGTCGGAAGACTGGGCTCCGACGAAATTCCGACGGTTTCCTGACGGAATCAGGGGTGTCCTGACGGAATTCTGACGGATTTGAAATTCTGACGAGATAGAACTGACGGATCAAATCCGTCAGAAATTCGTCGGAAAACCCCTGATTCTGACGGATTTATGACGGATTTTTCCGTCAGAAACTGAGATGTTTTCTTGTAGCGTTAATAGAAAAACCTTTCTTTTTTATATATGCCAATTCCTAAAGTTGGGGCACAAACAAACCTAAAGCCCATCTGACTTGTCAAATGATAAACTAACACTGTAACACGTAATGTATGTGTACGCATAAGTTTACAAGCTTTTTTTGCTAAACGATAATTTTATAAGTTTGGATAGGAAAAATTTAATTTTATTGAGTTTGGGTATGAAGATGCACAGTCCCAAACATTTGGATAGAAATTTTCACAGTTACCAAAAGTCCGTATCTATATTCTTGTCATCTTTTTGACACAATACATTATCACCCTTGTGTTTTCCCTACTCGATTCGATTAATAGTTAGAATCATTGAATGATCATTGTTTCAACAAAAATTGCAACTAGAATCGAATCTCTCCTATAATTTCATCACTTCGCTCGTGGTAAACACATTCTCTTTGTTAGTGAAACAAAATACACTTTTTCTCTATGGAATAGTCAAGAAAGACTAGACTATTCACATACATACACACGCAACATTAACCATTCTAGGTTTTTAGTCTTTGTCGCTAGTACTATCATTACATTTTTCGACTGGTTGAACAATCGTGTTCTCGGGTTTTGTTTTCGTCTTCCTCATCGATAGCTCTCCTCCTCCCGATCCTTTTAGCTTCCTATTACGCGATGTAGACTTTCTAGGAGCAGTAGAACTGTCTGAAAGAGCATAAGAACCTTCCATGTCGGTGTTCGTTGAGGCGACACGCCTCCTCCTGACCGATGGATCATTCGTTGAATCCATCGACCCGTGCCTACTTCGGTGATGACGTCTCGAGTGTTTCGGTACCATATCCGATGCTGTCACATTGCTGCTTCGCCGAGGGGGAGAACCGTTTTGTGACAATGTCTCGGATTTACGCCTTGTCTTTCTATGCTTCGGTTTTTCGGGAGGTGGCAATAGCTCTTGTAATCCAACTCCTTCTCCTATTTGATTGTTGTTCGCATCTCCTCGAGATACAATTTGACCATTCTCATTCTCTTGAGGTTTGAAGTCAGTCATCTACAAGTTTTTCATACTAATGATGAGTATATATATACTCTTTTTTTTTTTTGCTAAAAGTATATATACTCATCAATAGTTTTTCATACTGATGATGAGTATATATACACTTATACGTACAATACGGTAAAGATACGTTATACGTATAAATGTATATAAACCGTACCCAGCTTGGCGTATATTCTGCGGGACCATCAGATCCGATGTGTGCTACATGCTTTACATCGGTCGGAAACCCGATCTGCATATCATGGTCTTTATCTTCGTCTGCAATTTAGGTGTTTATTATTAATAGAGGTTGTGACTTGTGTTACAAGAAAAGTGAAAATGTTTTTTTTTGCATTGATGAGACTCACCGAAAATCTGAGTTATGTAGCGAAGGCCTTTAAGGAGACCTTTAACGGTCGTCGCCATCTCGGGGCGATACCCTAGCTAGCTTGTAGATGCTGTGATTCTGTTAATCTTCCAAACCCTAACTTGTAGAGCAAACAACAAGAACATTAGACGTATATACCATTTGATGAACAAATTTCAGCAAAAAAAACATATAAAAGGTGTGGACCATTACGAACAAAGAATCTAACGAGATCAGAAAATTCAAACCTTGATCGCATTGGTTTTCTTTCTCTCTTAACAGGGAGATAATTGAAAGAAAAAAAATTGAAAGAACAAAATTTGGATAGAGAGATTAGTTTTCAGACAAATTGTTGGTTGAGAAGAAGAGGGAGAGAACTGAATTTTAGTAACCAGAAAAAAGAAAAACTTTTTCAAGGTTATTATTTTTACTGTATATATATATCTATTTTTATAAATAGAATGAATTTAATTTTTTTCTTTTTTGGTGGCAATGGAGCATTCCTCCATAGGGGGAAAAAACTAGTCGACGAGAGGATTTTGCGGGTCGAGAGGAAGGACACAAGACCACTAACACATACACACTAATTACCAGTTTTTTTTTAACACACGTATTAGCAAAATAAGTAATTTTTTGGGATGATGAAAAATTTAGCAATTTCAAATTAATAAAGACGCAAGAGAGGCGCATATTAACCTTCGTTCTCCCTCACGTTGATCCCCCATGCTACAAACACGAAGGCGGACTATCTAGCTCGATCGGCTCGTTATATATCTATCCATTTCTCTTTTGTCAGCAAATAGCTGATATATTTGTGGAGGAAGAAGAAAACAAATATTAGAGGACAGATATGTACCTATAGAACTTGGCGAAAATATCAATTTCACTTGTATAAATAAGGAACTTAACTACATTCTCAAGTGTAGCTTCAATAGCTTCATCACTCATATTCTCACTTCCCCCCTTCTTGAGGAGATTATCGCAAAACGTTGCAAGTAATTTTTCTCTGGAAGAACTTCCATCCTTTTTTTTTGCGATAATCTCTTCAAGGAAGTGAGAATATGAGTGATGAAGCTACTGAAGCTACGCTTGAGAATGTAGTTAAGTTCCTTACACTACAAGAAAAATGGGAAATTACCAACGGATGAATTTCCAACGGATAAATCCGTTGGAAAGTTTTCCAACGGTTTACCAACGGATTAGAAACGGAAAGAGAATCCGTTGGAAATCCGTTGGAAATTTCCAACGACCGAATCCGTTGGAAAATTCGTTGGAAATTTCCAATGAATTTCCAACGGAAACAGTCCGTTGGAAAATTTTCCAACGGATTTTCGTTGGAATGTCGTTAGAAACTATTAAAAAAATTTTTAAATAATTAAAAAATATGTTTCGTTGGAAACTAGTTGGAAAATTAAACCGTTGTTGATTTCCAACGGATTTCCGTTGGAATGGCGTTAGAAACTTTTAAAAAAATTAAAATAATTAAAAAATATGTTTCGTTGGAAACTAGTTGGAAAATTAAACATATGTTGATTTCCAACGGATTTCCGTTGGAATTGATTTTGTATATATATAACTAAACCCATTAGTTTTCATTCTTTTACACTTTCCACTATACTTTTAAAACTTGTTTCTCAACAATATTTTCTTAAAATAGGTTTTCGGATGTCGTCGATGAATAATATTGTGATTGCCCGGGCGTGGATGTACAATAAATGGGATCCTGTCAGTAACACAAACACAAGGGAATTCAACCAGGGGCTAAGAGATTTCATATCATTTGCTTCCAATCAACCGCTCCCACAAGAAACTGGTTTGATGTGCTGTCCTTGTGTCAATTGCAAGAATGATGAAATTTTAGAGGTTAGTGTAGTAGGGAAGCATTTATATAGAAACGGCTTTATGCAGTGTTATTACTATTGGTTGTCTCATGGGGAAAGTCTAGGTGGAGGTAGTATTAGTGGAACTGTAGAACTGGTCGGACGGCGTAGAGGTAGGAGAAAGGCGGGTGTTGAGTATGTATCCGGATCAGATATACAGTCCAATGTGGTCTCGGAAACAATGGAGACAGAGGCCATAGGGACGATAGAAATGGTGAATGAAGTGTTTCGGGAAGCCGGGATAGATAACATGGACACAAATATAAGTGAGGATCAACCAACTGGTGAAGCAAGAAGGTTTTTTGAAATGTTAAACGCAGCGAATCGTCCTATATATGAAGGTTGTAAAGAAGGTCATTCTGCTCTATCAGCTGCAACTAGGATGATGGCCATAAAGACTGATAACAATTTGAGCGAGTATTGTGTGGATCAAATACTTGAATTTGTCAAAGATTACTTACCGGAGGGTAACTTGGCACCGGAGACATATGACGAGGTCGAAAGGTTGGTTGGTGGGATGGGTATGCCTTGTGAAGTGATAGACGTGTGTAGGGACAACTGCATGATCTACTGGGGTACAGACATGAATAGGTCGAGTTGTAAAATTTGTCATAAGGAAAGGTATCAGGCTACTGGAGGGAAAGCCAAAGTGCCGTTTAAGCGTATGTGGTATTTACCAATAGCGCCTAGGCTAAAGAGATTATACCAAGCAGAAGTTACGGCGGAAGCGATGAGATGGCATGCAGAGCACAACCCGGAAGGGGAAATTAGCCATCCATCGGATGCAAAAGCGTGGAAGCACTTTAACGCGTTACATTCGAGTTTCGCCCGTGAGAGTCGAAACGTCTATTTGGGATTATGCACAGATGGGTTCAATCCATTTGGGAAGACGGGAAGAAAGTACTCGTTGTGGCCAGTTATTGTGACGCCTTACAACTTGCCACCGTCATTGTGTATGAAGCGAGAATATCTTTATCTTTCTGTTATCATTCCTGGACCTGATCATCCAAAGCGATCCCTAGATATTTTTCTACAGCCGCTAGTTCAAGAGTTACAACTTCTATGGTCTGAAGGTGTAGAAGCGTTCGATGTGTCTAGGTCACAGAATTTTCAAATGAGAGCGGTGTTGTTGTGGACTATTAGCGATTTTCCAGCATATGGGATGTTGTCCGGGTGGACAACACACGGAAAGTTGGCGTGTCCATATTGTGGGGACAAAACTGATTCTTTTCAGCTCCAACATGGTCGGAAAACGTGTTGGTTTGATTGTCATAGAAGGTTTCTTGATAGGCGACATCCTTACCGTAAAAACAAAAGGTTGTTCAGGAAAAAAAGAGCAGTACCAGAGGCACCACCGCCAGAGTTAAGTGGGGAAGCCCTCCTTCACCAGTTAAACCAGCAACAGGTAGAACGGACGGCAGATTGTGGAGGAAACAACCATAAGAAAGCATCCGGTTACGGTGACAAACACCATTGGCACAAGAAGAGCATCTTCTGGGATCTCCCTTACTGGAAGGATCATTTGCTACGACATAATGTAGATGTTATGCATGTCGAAAAGAATTTTTTTGACAACATAATCAACACCGTGCTCAATGTTCAAGGGAAGACAAAGGATAACTTGAAGAGTCGGTTAGATCTCCCAGAATTGTGTTGTCGGGAAAGTCTTCATGTACAAGATGGTGTGGGTCCAATACCCTCATACAGACTAGATGGCGATGGAAAGGCGGAATTCTTTGAATGGTTGAGGTTTTGTGTGAAGTACCCAGATGGATATGCATCAAACATTTCGAACTCCGTGGACTCTCACGCCGGACGATTGGCTGGGATGAAGAGCCATGACTGTCATGTGTTTATGGAGCGACTACTGCCTATGGCTTTTACACATCTTTTACAAAAAGATGTCCATGAGGCAATAGCCGGTGTTGGTGCATTTTTCCGTGATCTTTGCAGTAGAACACATACTGAAGCAGGTGTCAATCATTTGAAAGAAAGAATACCAATCATTCTTTGCAACATGGAGAAGATTTTCCCCCCGTCGTTCTTTGATGTTATGGAACATTTACCAATACATCTACCTCGTGAGCTCGAGCTTGGAGGCCCAGTTCAGTATCGATGGATGTACCCGTTCGAACGCTACATGTTTCACCTTAAGAAAAAGGTCAAGAACCCCAGCAGGGTCGAGGGATCAATAGCGGCTCAGCAAGTCAGAGAGGAGACCACTGCATTTTCGGCGCACTACTTCCCGAGGACAGTTAAAACTAAGGCAACAAAACCAGGCCGTTACGATGATGGGGGGGAAAAGCCAGTATATCCGAGTGCAGTACCTGATATGTTTGAACAAATAGGGCGCCTTAGCGGTAAAAGGGGTGACAGATTCTTAGACACGAGGGAGCACACACACATTCATAAGTATATCATTGCGAATTGCGAGGAACTCGGTCCATTCGTAAGGTAATTCAAGTTTTTTTGGACGGATACTTATATAAACATTTTCCATAATTCCCCATCTATTAAACTGAAAGATGTATACTTGTATATTGTAGCATGTTCTGTGCTGGTATGAGGAACTTACGACCACATATAACTGACGAGGAGTTGGAAGCCTTGAAAGAAGACAAATTCAGCATGTGGTTAAAGGGACATGTAAGTGTAGCAAGAAATGGTTCAATAAAACGATAAATTTAGTAACATGTGTATTAACGAATTTGACAAATCATTGTTGACGCAGGTATCTCATCGAATGAACTTGGGTGAAAGGTTCCCGACTTGGCTAGTTGAGTTAGCTAGAGGTCCAGGGATGCATGTATCCACTTATCCACAATATTGTACCCGTGGATATGTGTTTCAGGTTCAGGCGCCGAGTAGGATGCGAGTCACTGTGAATAATGGCGTGTTGGTTCGCGCTGGTTCAACTGAATACTATGGTATTTTGAAGGAAATCATTGAGGTTGAATACCCTGGACTAGTCAATTTGCGTTGCGTAATGTTTCGTTGCGATTGGTATAATCCCATTGACAATGTCGGTGTGAGGCATACCAAGTTCGGTGTTACAGAGGTGAATACATCGAAGAAGTTACCTGTATATGAGCCGTTCTGTACAGCTTCTCAAGTAGACCAAGTATGTTATATCCGATACCCGCGGGTTACACAAAAGAGGGATCCTTGGGTTACAGTTCAACAAATAAACCCGAGGGGAAGGGTTGTTGGGCTTACTGAGCAAGACCCCTTGCAACAACTAGCAGCCGCTGACCTATCTCTGATTGACCAATCCCTTCAAGAACCCGTTTTAGCAGATGTAGATGGACAGATCGATGTTATAGAGGATTGGGTGTCCGAAGATGACGAGCTAAGTGACTATGATTCAGATGAAGACTCCGCACCGGAACCAAATTACTCCTCTGATTCAAGTTAATGAGATATATATGTAATTTTTTATAATGTCGAAACTTATTTTACTATGAATCCCTATATTTTAATGTCGGAAATTTATTTTAAAGTTGGAAATTTATTTACTATGTCGAAACGGAAGGAAATTTAAAAACAAACCCACATGATGGAAAATATTAATGAATTTTGGAGAAAAAAAAACAGATATATTCGTTGGAAATCCGTTGGAAATGATAAATTTTCTTCCTGTTTTCCAACGGAAATCCGTTGGAAATTTTCATTTCCAACGGATTTCCAACGAATATTAAAGAAATTTCTGATTAATGAAATATTAATGAAATTTTTAGAAATAAAAAAAAGATATTTCCGTTGGAAATACGTTGGAATTGATAATTTTTAGAAATAAAAAAAAGATATTTCCGTTGGAAATACGTTGGAATTGATAATTTTATAGAAATAAAAAAAATGATATTTCCGTTGGGAATACGTTGGAATTGATCAATTTCGATAAATAAAAACTGATATTTCCGTTGGAAATACGTTGGAAGTGATAAATTTCGATAAATAAAAAACTGATATTTTCGTTGGAAATACGTTGGAATTGGTAAATTTATAGAAATAAAAAAAGACATTTCCGTTGGAAAAACGTTGGAATTGATAATTTTCGATAAATAAAAAACTGATATTTCCGTTGGAAATACGTTGGAATTGGTATTTTCTATCGGATTTCCAACTGAGATCCGTTGGAAAATTTAATTCCCAACCGACTTCCAACGGATAGTTTCCAACGGATTTTCCAACGGATACAATTTCCAACGAATATCCGTTGCAAATACGTTGGAAAATTGGAAACTATATACACCCAAATTTTTTCTCCCATTTGCACGAACTCACTCCCCTCCTCCCACACCTACCGTCTCCCTCCTCCACTCCTCCGGCTGAAAACCATGTAAGGCTCCTTTTTAAAATTTTTTTTTTTAAAAATATTGTTGTTGTTTTACTTTGTGTTTACATTATTTTGTAGTTTTAGGATCGGAATTATATGCCTTACTTTTTATGCTGGACATTACTATTAATTGAGTAAATGTTTATTTTAATATAGGGATAATAATGCATACAACACAACCGAGTGGACTCATGATGATACCGTCCTACTTCGTGATATGCTTTTCGACGACACCATTGGCAATGTTCAAAGGAATCCTTCTACATCGACCCAAGGCCCGGCGACGTGTCCTACGTCGACCCAATTTCCGTCTTCGTCCGAACCAACCGCCGCACAGGGACTCAGTGGCTCTGGATTTTCTTGTTACAACCCCGAGACTTATATCGACCTTTATGCTGTCATCCATGTGCCGAGTCGGGAAAACTTGACGAGACTCGATCCCGCGATCAAAACCAACCCATACGCCGAAAAGATATGGTAATTAAAAAATTAATGAACTATGAAATAATATGTTCATACTGTTACAATTTATTTATTTTGTTTACTAACTTGATGTTATTTATTTCAGGTTCGGATACTCGAACGACTTAAACAAAGTCCTTCGGAAAATCTTTTATGGGAATTGGCACGATGCATATCCGAGCTGGTCGAAAGTCCCCTTTAATGTCAGGGACGAGTGGTTTAGCAAATTGGCGGTAAGTCAAAAAAATTATTTATTTACTTTTCAATTATATATTTAATTAAAATTACTCATTTTTAACTTACTAATGGTTTTTTTTCTGGCAGCAACGGTACAACTGGGACCACCGCTACGACGAGCTGGCTCGGAAGGAATTCGAAGAATTTGGGACGAATAACCTGAAAGGCTACGTCAATTCATGGAAGGAGAAATGGTTAAAGGGCAAGCCGGCGTTTCCTGTGTGGATGGGACTTGGTATTCAACAGAAGTACATTGACTTTTGGACTTCCGAATCGTCGAAAATGAAGAGCGAGAGTTGCAAAAAAGCCAAGAAGACCGATATTGAGAACGGTAATGGCACCCATACACTTGGATCGAGTGGAATGAAGCGACTGGCCAATCAAATTGTAAGTATTTAATCACCAAACACAAGTTTCCGATTACAATTCAATTTCAATTATTTTCTATTTAATATTTATTATCTATTTCCCTATATTTCAGCACATAGAGACTGGAGCTGAGCCTGACATCGTCACTCTCCTGGAGACTTCCCGTAAGTCGAAAAAAACGGGAAAACTAGTTTCCAAAAAAGCCGAGAAGATCATTACCGATGTCAGGGCAAAAGCGGAAGAGTTAAAGTCCCAACGTGCTCAATCTCAACCCGAAGGGTCGGAACAATGCTCGAACGAGCTCACGCCCGAGGACATCCAACAGCTGTACAATGAGGTATATATACGTAAATATATAGTAATAACTTTCATTTACAATTTTTATTTAATAAATCAAAATAAATATACTAACTTAATATTAATTACATACCATTGCAGACGGTTCCTGTCAAGAAGGGATATCGGTTCGGATATGGCTCATACGGAGACGACCACGGCGCAACCTCTAGGCGGACGACGCCAATTTCTCCACCAGTTGGTTATGTACCGATTCAACAATTGGAGAGTACCCAACATGAGCTCCGGCTAACTCAGGAACAATACCGCACCACTCAGGAACAATACCGCAACACTCAGCAACAATTGGTCAACCTATCTTCGCAATTCGACTGGCTTCGTGGGGTCGTTTCCGAGAAGCTGAATATCGAGGTTCCGACCTTCCCACAGACGTCGAACCCAGGAGGCGGCGGCACATTGGATGGATCTCAAGACACTTGAATGATATGTTCTTTTTTCGGTTTTTTTTCAAGAACCTTCGATCACGGTTTCGGGTTTTAAGAACAAAATTTGTGTTTTTATTGTACTTCACTTTTAATACTCTATTGAGACGTTTTAATTTTCATATTTGCGAATAATTTCGGTTTTGGGAACCAAAATTTTTTTAAAAAAAAAACAAATTCCGAGAATTTAATTTATTTGGAATTAATTTTAATAATAATAAAAATGGAAATTTCCAACTGAAATCCGTTGCTAACTCGTTGGAAAATACCAACTAAATCCGTTGGAAAGTCGTTGGAAAATACCATCTAAAATCCGTTGGTAAATCGTTGGAAAATACCAACTAAAATCCGTTGGAAATTCGTTGGAAAATAGCAACTAAAATCCGTTGGAAATTTGCAACGAAGTTACGTTGGAAATACGTTGGAAATTTCCAACGAATTTCCAACGAAATAATCCGTTGGAAATCCGTTGGACATTTCCAACGAAAAATATCCGTTGCTAAATCCGTTGGAAATTTCCAACGATTTTCCAACGGATCAGATTTCCAACGCCTAAATACCAACGACTAATTTACCAACGGAATTCCGTTGGAAATACCACTTTTCCAACGACTTTCCAACTGATTTGGCCGTTGGTATTTTCCTTTTTTTCTTGTAGTGTTATTTATACAAGTGAAATTGTCGCCGATTTCTACATCTCTGCCCTCTAATATTTGTTTTCTTCTTGACCCTTTTTTCTTTCAATCTATAGCGCAAAAACGAAGTCAAACTTTCCTACTCAAGAACTTTACAAGGCTGGTAATGCCACTCAGAGTGTCTCAATTTTTTTCAAGGCCCTAGGCAAAAAAATAAAATTCCGGCTTTTTCTAATAGAATTTTTTTAAAACAAAAAATTTCGAGCCCTTTTCTCTTTAGTAAAAATAGAAAAATTCTCATGGATCCTGTGCGGTGGAACCACTTGCTACTCCTCTTAGACGGCCCTATTGCCACTTACGCTAATAAATCATGCGTCAAACTTTTATATTCAAGAACTTTGTAGAGATGGTAATGCCAGTTACGCTAATGAATCCAAGCAATCTTATCGTTATGTTAGTTGTTTTTTGACTGACATATAGTAGGCTTAACTATGTTCAAATTTTTTTATGATTGATACAGTTTTTATCAAGCACAATTTGGCAGATAGGGTAATGCCATTTTTATTAGTTAACATTTAAAAAATTTGTTAATTGTTTCTTCAATTTTATTAATAAAAATTTAATTGTATTATTGTATAGTAAATAACCTGATAAATTTTATTTGTTTGTTTTAGCATCAAACCTGATAGATTTATTTAAAAATTATGTATGATGTGTTATATAGTTGGCTTGATTTAGAAGGAAAAATAATGATATTAGCTTTACGGGAAAGTAGTAAAATAATAATAATTGTACAGTGTACTTAAAATTCATGATCACATGAAATTTTTCAGTTGATGAAATCCATCATATGTACCTATGATTATAGCTAATAGATTCATATATTAAAAATGAAAAATATAATTATGTAGAATTATGTAAATTTGTTTCCCAAAAAATCATATTATAAGCTAGTGTATCCAGGTAAATTAATATGTCGTATTTATCATGAATTTTTTTTTTTTATGTCGTCAAAAAAAAAAAAAAAATTCATGATAAATACGACATATTAATCACTAGTCTATGTAGTCTTCAACTGTATTGTCAATTTTCAGTCGTAGATAATATTTTAGAAAATTATTAAGGTGACTAACATTTCTAAAATGTTCATTTAGAAACTTATTTTTTTTCTCTTTCAAAAGATTAACATGGTTTTTAATTCCAATTATCGAAGAAAACTATGGGCGGTTAGATAAATAAAACCATGGTGGTATATAAAGCTAGCAAAATAGATTTTACTCAAATTTTTTTTTGGATTTTCTTTTTACTTAATTTGATCAAACTGTATACCAAGACAAATTAATGCAAAATGAAGAACAAAATTTATACAAAACAGAATATTACACTAATCATTCAAATAACAACAAAAATAATAAGATTAGAACAACAACAACAACTAAAACCAAAAAAGAAAATAAAAACAACTACTACAACAAAAACATAATACTTCTCAAGAACCCTAGTTTCTCCAATCGATAATCTTTTCATTCTATTATTATTGATACAAAGTCATATCAAAGAATCAAAGCCTTAATGTCAAGTCGATGAAACTCGAGATGGCTCCACCGTTCTCCGTCACAGTCTCCACCGGTATTTGGTGCTCCAGCTGGTAAAGAAGCGGCAACGTACGACCACCATCACAACTCTCCGGCGACGTCACCGGGAAAAAATCATTCAGCCTCGGCTTCTTATTATCCTGCTGCCCAAACATAACGTTTGATCTTTTGGCGGGAGTCATCGCCGGAGGAAATCCTTTATGAAACCTCCCTTCAGTATCCAAATAACCTCTACAGTAATAATTCGAGTCGAAACGATTCCTAGCCGAAAAAAACGGATTAGGGTTCCGGTTTAGGTTCAGGTAGTACTGGGGGAAGGCCGCGGGTGCAGCTGCGGCTGCGACAGCGGAAGAGAAGGTGGATAAATGGTTTGTGTGAAAAGAGTCGAAATGTAAGCATAGGTCATGAGGAGTTGCAAAGATTCGTTTACAAACCGAACATTGGGGTTTTGAAATTTGGATTAGATCCTTTCTCATGCAAAAACCACTCATCATTTTTGTTTTTGCAAATCTTTGTTAATAAAGATTCAAGGAGAGATTGAGATCTATAGGGAGAGATATATGAGCAATATGAGATATGGAGAAAGTTAGTGAGACCACATCTATTTATATGATTGTAAACACTAGTATTTTAGTAAACAATAATATTTTAGGTAATATATTTCCACGTGTGTTAATATAGTCTTGATTTGATGATATGATGATGCTGACAATGGATTTTAGATACTGCATTTATTTCAGACAATCTTTTTTAGTTATGTTTTTTTTCAAAAGAAGAAAATATTTGTATTCATATAGATATAAACTAATCATATAAAGAAGTCAAACATTGCAAGGAAGGTTAACAAGGTAAGAGGATTTAATGCTAATTAATTTTTAAGAAGAATAATGAATGTTTCCATTTTGGGAAGGATATTAATGGGAGGTTGATTATTTGTGGGCAATTAATCTAAACACTTTTGGGAATTTTAGAATTTTCTTTTATTTCTTTTATGGGAATGTATTTTTTGCTCCACTGTACTATAATCTTCTTTTGGTAAATTTATAATTAATTCTATTTATATATATATTCGTAAATGTTAATATATATGAATTCTTTGTTTCTGGTCTTCCATGTGGATTATTCCAAACTTGTTTGACGTCAAGATTTATTCATATGGAGATTGATTTAATTACTTCGCTTATGGGAAATGGCCAAATGGGAAAACTTCGTGAAATTAGTATAGAAAACAATTCCAAATAATCATAAATCATAAAAATGTGATTTAACATGTTAAATTTGATTCAAAACTAATTACCAAGTACATAAGTAAATAAAGCATAGGATTCTTGTATCGAAATGGTAACAAGTAAATGTGATTGTATTCCGTAGACAAAGATTTGTTTCTACGTCTTACTACTAAAAACAAATTATAAGAGAAATGCTAAGAAAGTTTTAAATGTTAAAAACAAATATTTTACTATAAACAATAAATATCATATCCATTTACATTTTTTCTTACATTATGCTATTAAAATTATAACAATTCTACAATTTACTTCTTAAATATAATAAGTTAAATGGATGGGTAATTAATAACAAAATATTTGGTAACAAAGTAAAACTGAAATATATAAGTATTCACATTAAAAATAAGAAAAAAAATAAAGGTAGAATTTTTTTCTAATTTTTTCATACCATGATTCAACAAAAGGATAGAGTTATATTGGCGGCGGAATAGTGTTTTACGATTTGGCTCTTTGATTAGTGGATTTTCATAAAATTACAATATCATCTAAAGATCATATGATCAAACTCCAAAAAAAATTGAGTATAGCTTTTGCAACGAATGTTTTGAACTAAATGAATTATTATAACTTATTGGCGTAAAAGGGTGTAATATAAATTTAAAGTAAATACACATATTTATCACACTACATGTTCAAACAAACCATGTTTGTTTCTCTTTCTTAACAATAGTTCTCAAACTAAGATGGATGTAAAATATTATCCAACCATGAACTTGATGAGCTTACAAATCCAAGACCAGTCACTTCCTCTTCCCACTCCCAATAGTCAGGAACTCGAGGGTAACGTCTGGAGGAATTCTCGATGGTGCAGCCGCCTTTGTGCCTAAAGCCGAGGACGAAGGAGCAAACTGAGTCCTCTGAGTTGTAGAGGACCGAACATTGCTTGGAACGAGCCTGCTTGATCGATTCTCTGTGAAATCAGCCGAGGCAGTTGCTCGAACACTAGACCCAGCAATTGCTTTTCTTGACGACGTGATTGGTCTCTCCTGGTTTAGCCGATATAACAGAAAAAGAGTTCTTTAGCGTTGGTTTAAGCTCTTTCGGTTACCAAACAAAGAATTTGATGACTAACCGTGTCTCTGGATGCAAGAACATTCTCTGAAGTTCTTGGTCTACTAGACAAATCAGTTTGAACGCCGCTCCCTAAGCCATTTCTTCTAGTGTATGCCTCGAAAACGCCTGAGAATCTATCGCGGCTCTCTTGCCCAGCTGCATATTATTAAAAGAACCGTTCGTTAATATCTGAGTTTCTTCAACATTATGTAGAAGTATCTGATACTTACTTGACGGCTTTTCTGCTTTCTCGGCAGATGGTGCTGGAATATTCAGAGCTGGTCTTAAGCTTGGCTATAGGAACAGAGGACAAGCGTGAGAAGGATTATACTCGATAACGGTTCTGCAGATATAACTGTGGACTTACTCTTGGTTTGGGGTTGGAACTGGAACCGGAGACGATCTGAGGATACCTCAATATAGTCCAATCGAATATATAGTCAAACTGATAACCTGCAGAAATAAGAATCAAATCAGTTTCTTGAGTGTTGTTTGCTGAAATTATTCAAACTGATAAGAATTTTCGACAATTTTCCAACCTTCTCGTATGAATAATTCTCTGAAAAGCCTCTTTAGGTATGAATAATCTGGTTTGTCTTCAAACCGTAATGAACGCACATAGAGGAAATACGATGTGAACTCGGGTGGAAAGTTTTTACACAGGACCTTCCAAAGGAAATTTGACGGTTGTTATTATTAACTCAGAACGTCTCATTAGCTTTATATTGGAGAGGGAATATAAATACCTCGACTGGTGTAAGTCTCTTCTTTTCACTGATCTTGTCGTACTTTTGCTTTTTGGTACCTGCTCGAAGGCCTTGCCAAGGAAGGCTGTAACAGAAATTATGGAACAGGGACAACTATAATACTAAGGAAGCATCGAAAAAGTATAGATTTACCTTCCCCGAAGAAAATACATAAGCAAATAGCCAAGAGATTCCAGATCATCCCTCCTACTTTGCTCTGTTGTACAAGTCATTATATTAGAATACGAATCAAGAAACTGTTTAAGAGTCAAGTCTCTCTCAAGTGCATACAACTTACCAATTCCAAGATGGGTGTTTACACTTGCGTATCGAGCTGTTCCCGTAAGATTCTTGTTTTCCCTACGAAGTAACTCTATCGATTAACAAAGTGAAAGTCATTTACGAAAACAATGATCTTTTTGGCAATTGCAGTATGTACCTGTAGGGAATATGCTTGTGTGTTTGAAGATCTCGATACTTCTTCGCAAGCCCATAGTCAATGATATACACCTGCAAAGGAATAAATAAACGAAAAGATAAACAAACGCATCCTTCGTATAAATATTCTGAAAAGTAAAAACTCACTTGGTTTGCTTTGCGACCAAGACCCATCAAGAAGTTATCAGGCTTAATATCACGATGAAGAAAGCCTCGTATATGCATATACTCGACTCTATTGAGCTAGCGAAATCAAAAACCGAAACCAAAGCATAAGTACATGTACACAAACATTATGAGTTATGACAAAAGAAGTGAAATTTTTTTTACCATCTGATCTGCAAGCATTAGAACCGTCTTTAATGAGAACGAACGACTACAATAGTTGAAAAATTCCTCCATACTAGGACCGAGAAGATCGATCACCATACAGTTGTATTCACCTTCAACCCCAAACCATTTCAGGTGAGGAATACCAGCTTCAATAACACAAAAACATACATTTAAGTTAAACAAACAAAAAAGTCGGTTCATGATTTAAGCGAAAACTCAATGCAAAACCTACTTCCTCCTTGAAGAAGCATATAGAGCTTTGACTCGTAATGAAGCTGAGGATGCCTCGCTCGAAGAGGCTCCTGCGACAAAATAGAAGATTGTTATGCAATGACCAAGAAAACCGAAGCAACTACTGTATTATAGCGATACAAAGCTCGTTGAGACTCGAATATAGACCATTGATCATTGAGATAAATAGTATTGAGCTATGAGGGAAATGTTTAACATTGCAACTTACAAGCTTCACTGCAACTTCTTCTCCAGTTTGTACATTCACTCCTGAAAATAAAACCAAATTAAAAAAAAAAAAAAAGTTAGATACATAAACAAGAGAATTAAGAAAACAAAAAAAAAGATTTAATACCTAGAAAAATTTCACCAAATGAACCACTTCCAAGTTTTCTTCCAAGCTTGAACTTACCACCAACCACACGATCCATTTTTTTCAATGTCCGATCAAAAAGTAACCTTTTTTCTTCTAAGCAAGTAACCAACCCTAATTTCAGATATATACCCAGAATCGAGCCCAATCGAAGTGTTTTGACCCAAATCGAGCTGCGAAATAAGTACCCTAATTGAGGAACTTAATTTCTGCTACAACCAAACTAAAATTACCCATTTTACAACAATCATCATCATCGAGCTATGACCGACAATTTTCGAAATAAAGCTTCAAATTTTCAGATCAGAAGAGAAAAATAAATGCTTCCCAAGAAAAAAAATCAAAAGTGAAATTAAATGGAGAAGAGGAAAAAAAAAACGTTATCGGTTTTGACGAAAACTGATAGTGAAATCTGATCTAGACCTGGGATTCGGTTTATTTTTCTGAGAAAAAAAAATCTGAAATCACAAATTAGAGAAGAAGAAGCTCGATTTTTTTTTTTTTTTTTTTTTTTGGTTGCCTTATCTTGAAAAGATAAAAAAAGTCAATAAGTCTTGCTTTAGTTGCGTACTTATTTGTATAAACTCGAGATATAATCCACATGGTAATCTCTGAATAAAAAGGTTAGTTACCTAATTTTTTTTCATTTTGGCTTTATTAGTAGAAAGACACGCCTCAATCACTTTATAATACAGTAACTCAACTATAGGTCCACTATTTATTATATTAATTACATATTTAGATTTGGAATTGGATGCCATGTAGCATCTAATTTAAAGTTTTAAACAGTGAATAGAGAATATAATTCGACTTTTCTTACTTACTTTCATATGCGAATAATAACACTAGTAAATTAAGTTGAAAACCACATTTTTCAACATTACAAAGATAGAAATCATTTTCATCTCATTCTGAGAACTAGTTAATTATGTAGCATTATCTACATTTGAATTCGTCAATACTAGTTGTCTTATTGCATTGTAAATAATATTATCCACAGGACCACAAAATGATGTTTATTTAATTTTTATCATTTGTTTTTCATTTTCTTCAATATCATGTCAAACATATAATTCCAACAGCAAAGCACATAGTGAAATCTTCAAACCAAACAAAAATATTTTAACTAGTTAAAAGACTTAAGATAAGATCATAAGAAACATCGACAAAGAAATGTTTCAAGAAAGCAAAAAAAAACAATGAATAATTTTAGTATTTATATGATAATAGTTACGCTTATGAATTATGGCGTACAAATCAACTACAAAAATCAAATTAAAACTATAATATAAAAAACTTGTGGAAATAAAAACAATTTCTTTCTTTCTTAAAGTCCTCTTGCTTTTTTTGATATGATATTACTCAGTGTCCCTAAGGCTTTCACTTGTGAGCCATAGTTTCTTCTGAACAATCAAAACAACATTGTTCTCACCATCTTCATTGTCTTGGTCAAGTTCTGAAGCTGTAGTTACCTTCTCAGATGCAACAACCTCCCAATGCAAAGCTTGCATATACTTCTTGATCGATTCGACAACACTTTCTTTATCTCTAATGATAATGAAACCCGTCGGTCTAATAATCCGATCCATCTCGATTAATAGATCCTCCGCGCTACATCCATTGCTTCTAATGTCCGAAAACACGGTCCACGCGTGCAAGAGATCGTATGTTCTCGGGTAAGTCGAATAAGCCTCACACCTAAATTCAACCAGAAACAAAATGTGAGTTATTTGTTCATAAAGTTTGCGTTTTTCAGGATTTTCGGTATGTACCAGTTATGATTTGTTCCGATTAAACCACGGTCGTAGATCAGTTTTAGCGTGTTGGGACCGTCTGGAGAGACGACGTTCATAACCCAAACATCTTTCTCTTTAAGTGCAGCTGCGAAAGAACCCATATGAGCTTTCATGTCCAAAATGTTTCTCACAGTGTTTGATTTGATCTTTGATGACATTAGATTCCAGTAACTGTCCACCTGCTGTCTCCAAAGTTCCTGAAAAACAAAGAAGATAAACAAAATTATAGCGTCTTAAACTATTTTTATCGATAATTCCGTTTGAAGAAGGTTGCGGAATTAGTACCGTGTCTTTCTCAAACATATCGGTTGAATAACCGAAATCCGCAAGACGAGGAGGAGGAGAAGTGACTCTAGCTGGCCAAGGAGCTAATCCACTTCCCTTAGTTTGATGGTCATCTGTATTAACAAAAAACCGAGCATGACTGTGACGTAATCCGGTTTTACCCGAGAAAAATAACGGAAAAGCGTTCTTAGTACTTACGTTTGGAGTAAGGAGTGATGCAAGCTTCCATTGAAACACCCGCAACCGCGTCAGGATCAGCGTCTGAGCGACAAAGAGGAGGCTGAGTCCCGGGCTCTCTCTCCAAGTAACAGTCATTACTCAACGGTTTCTGCCAAACCACGGTTTGGTTTCTTTTAGCGGCGATTCTCCAACACATACGTTCGACAAGCGCACTCATCTCTTTCCATATCTTCAAATTCTCTTCGTCTTGAGCGTAAATTTCAGGAGAAGAGTAAGCGAAATAACCGCCTGGTCTTAGTACCCGATCAAGCTCGAGAAGAAGTATCCCGTCTCTTTGAAGCCAGTCGATCCTACACCGAGAGCAATGAGAGAATTCGAATGATCTGCTCGGGTAAGGCAATCTCTTGGTACCTAAAACACCGAGATACGCGGGGATTCCTCTCTCTAACGCAAACTGGATTTGGTTCTGGTGAACGTCGTTAGGCGCTACTGACATTGTGATTATATCAGATGAGAGAAGGTAAGCTCCGAAACTCGCAACTCCGCATCCAACATCAAGAACCGTTCTTAATCTCCCTTCGTCGTTCAATACATGATTCGAAAAATTAAGCATCTGCAAAGTCAAAAAAACATCATTAGAAAACAAAAACTTAAACCATTATAAAAGAAGTTAACGTAGACGCTTACGTTAGCGATTGACGCAATGTATTTATCAGCTCCGTAATGGAAATGAGTACCACCACCGGGAAATGAAATTTTTTCGCCTTTTACAACCATCCAATTCTGATCAGACTTTTCTTTAGCAAGGTGGTTGTGAGGTATGTTTGCTTGCCACACTTCATCTCTACTCTTAGGCCACTTAATAGGAACCTAAAAAACCCAAATCCAAAACAATTCAAGAGAATGCACCAAAAACCGATAAAATCAAAACAACTCGAAAAGCTAATTTTAGTACCTTGTAGCCAGATGGAGGAGGAATCAAACAATTAAACTTTCTCTCGGGAGGAGGACAATGCCGTTCGTAATGTTCCATTAAAGATAGATCCAACTTCAACCTCATTTGGTAAATGAAATTCCTATCTAAGCAAGGGATGATTTCCGAATGCCGGTCATCACAAACCTTAAACATGTAAACCAAATGTTAGCTTTACATTTAACATAAATTTCGCAGTTTCTATATCGATAAAACAACTTACGGGAAAACTTTTGGCTGCGATAAGACTGTCTTCACCATTAGTCACGGATTCGTTCTGTTTGTTATCATTATTATCGTCGTCTCCACCAAGATAAGACGATCCGAGTTTTCTTAATGATCTTCCATATTCCAATGCTGATGCACCTTGGCTAGAGGAACCATAGTACATATAGATGAAACAGACGAATAAAGCAACGATACAGACCGAAGCAATTAGCCGCTTCTTTTGGCCTCCATCAGATCTCCCTCTCATCATCCAACCAACCAAAACTTCCTCCAAAAATCAATAATCAAATTTGCTTTAGAGACCAATATAAACAAAAGCCTTTCCTTTGTGTCTCTCTATGTGAGTATCTGCATAAATCAAGAAGCAGAACATTCATAAGCAAAATGGATATGGTAAATAGTAACTGGCACTAAACACAACATCATAAATTCAAAGTTATCAGATTTCAGATCCGTGTATTGGATCAGAAACCATACCATACACAAGCAAGTTGATTCAGAACATAAAGTTAAGTGGAAATCAAGTAACAGTCTTTAATTTTGTATGGCCACCGACAAGTTTTTTGGTTTTGTTTTCTCACAGTCAGAGATTGAATTAAATAGAGAATTAGTAGATAGATCTGAAAGTGTAGAGTAAAGCTTCCATTTTCTCGGGAAAGCTTTTAATGTACACAATTTCCCGGGAAAAAAAAAACTGAAACACCTTCATTGATGGAAACACAGAGGAATGAGATCGAAATCACATACGAATCTCAATATTCAAAACCAAAAAAAACGAAACCCAGATTATAAAAATCGAATCTTGACGAAACCCAGAAGAAGAAAAGTCGAAAAACTCACCGACGAAAGAAGAGTCAGTCACAGGTAACGAGAGATCCGAGAATGAGAGTGAAGTTATTTTTCCGCTTTAAATTAAGACTGGCGATAATGAATAAAAAAAACTGGAAACTTTATAGATTCAGATCTCACACAGAAACGATACCTTTTCCACTGCCTCAATGTTTTTATTTTTTCTATACTTGGAAGATATAAGTACAGTGATCTCGTTGTAAAGGTCTCTCTCAATGTTCACACTGTCGACTTGCTGTAATTCCTTTTTGTTTTTTTTTTTAATTTCTATTTCATTTATTTACATCAATCAAATATCTTGCCGATTTATACTGTTACCGGAAAAAAAACCACTTTGATATTTTTTTTTTGGTCGAAATTTCATTATATTAATTTAAATGCTCGTGGAGCTCGCGATTACATCCGGAGTCATGCTCAACGGAAAGATGATAACAACTAAGATAGTAATGAAACGGAATATAGAAGCGTTTGAGGGCGAGGTTTGCTCGACGTCGTGAATCCATACATAGATAAGAATCACACGATACCCTAAAACAAGTGTTTGAAGAAACACTGAATAGTCGGGTTTTTTACCGATGTTGAATAAGGGATAAGTGTCCGGCATGAGTATTGCGACTCGAGCTCCATGGACAATATCGATGTAGAAAGACCTTTCTTGCCTAAATTTAATTATAATACCCAGCTGAAAAAAGCCTAGTGATGATGTGTTAATAAATGGATTTGAATTTTTAAACATTTTAACCAAGCCCATTAAGCTCTGGCCCAGCCCAGAAGCAACCTCCCATGTTTGACCTAATGTCCCTTTGTGTGCAGCCTCTTCCATCGGTGGTTCACCGGAAACCGACAATTGGCCGGTGATCGGAAAGCGCGATGGATACTCGTGTACAGAGGTAAGCTTGACGGTTTTGGGGGCTTGAGTTGGATCGACATCTTCTTCGTCGTGATGAACGGATCTTTCTATAGGGATGTCGACGTCTCTGGCCGTAATAATAGAGTAAAATCCACCGTGAGGGAATTGTTTCATCCTCGAGAACATGCAGAAGCGGTTCTGTACGGTGACTGGCGAGATCGGGGATGAATCTTCACATTTCATTGGATCTGCGTTTGGTCCCCTGTCGCCGGAGAGTTGAAGAGATGGTGGCGGCTGGTGGTTGTTGCGGTGGAGAGAAAAGTTCGGATTCGTCCATAGCTCAGATCCAAAGGCCGTATGGCGGCTGGTCGAGTGGACATGAAGCTCTTCTCTGTCCGGTGGTGGTGGAGAAGGTCGGCGGAGATGATGAGCGGCATGGCGATGATAGGTGGTAGAAGTTTTCATCGGAGAATTTGAGCAAAAACTAGTTGACATCGTGAACAAAAGAAAAAAACAACGGAGAAGTATTGTGAACGGTGGTCGGCGTTGATGAAGGGAGCAGCGGAGAACCATTGTGACAAGTAGCCGGAGGTGACGCCGACGAGAAACCGCCTCGCCGGCGTCGAGGACGATGGCTTGGTAGAAAGAGTTTCTAGAGAGGCGCGTATGGAATTTTTTTACAAGTTCTGATATCCACTTTGATATCTTATTCGTAATTTTGATATTGAATCAATTTTGGAAAATTGGCAAATATAAACAAGAAAAAAATATAAACTTAATAACTAGCAAAAACTTTCCCACGTGACAAAATCATAGCATTGAATTTATGGATTTTTGTTAGTTATTAAGTGTATATATTTTTCTTGGTTAGTCACTATATTAACCCATCAATTTTTAGATGTTTTCTATGGAAAAAAAAGTGACAGGGAAAATCCAGTTACCTAATGGAGAAGTCACAGTCAAGTCTCAAATAACACGGAATAAAAATCAGTGAACGCGTGTTTATTCATTGTGTCGGTGATTACTGACTTCCAACATGAAGTTCGGTGATTTATTCACTAACCTATCCAACTTGTCTTATTAATTAGCACTAAATTAATATCGTTAGACACACTCGTGGAATTAAAAGTTGAGATCTAGATCCAAAATAATAATACAGGTTTGAGAAAATGACGTTCATGTGAAGTTACAACAAACTCAAAAGAAAGAAGGGTCTTTGTATCTTCTAAAGACAGCTTCAATATCAGCCATAAGTTCCGGCGAAAACGGCCGGTCCGTCATCAGAAAAGCATCGATATCTTCTTTGAGTTGCTCTACCGATGTAGAGCCGATGATTGTGCTCGTCACAAAGGGCCGGTCACGTACAAACCCGAGAGCTAACTCTACCGGACTTAAACCGTGCTTCTTCCCTACCTCAATGTATTCTATCGTTGCTTCCTAAGATTCAAACAAAATAGACATTTGAGCTCAAAAAAAACAAAATTCCAAACCGAAAACGCACCGAATCCGATACTAAAAGAAAACAAAATTGTTTAACATATAAAGATTTGAGTATAGTTGGATCAAGAACAAACCTTGGCTAGGGATCCCTTGTAACGTTCCATGAATCCTGGGAAAAGATTCAGTCTTGAATTTTTTGTAGCTTCTGGGTCCGAAGCAATATATTTACCAGACAAGGAGCCGCCTCCAAGAGGGGAATAAGCGAGCAAGCCAACATTGCAATTATTCGGATGGCATACTTCTACTAGATCAACTGTGATTTTAACCCGAGAACAGCAGAGTTTAGGACATGCTCGTACGGTCATACGACTAAGTGTCTTTCAATGCTTTATGTGTTTCTAGAAAGGCTACCTTCAAACCGGGATCGAGATAACAAGCTGTAACCGTTCTGGATGCTCACGATTTTTGGTAGTCCTTCAAGTTTTGCTATGTGAACAAACTCCATCACTCCATATGAAGTTTCGTTAGAGACACCAATGTACCGTACCTGTTACAGAATTTAACTGAAACTTCAAGATTCTGTTTATGGGATTTATAGTAAAGGAGTTTCAAGTATTTTTTTTTAATATATGTAGTGTTACTGATTAGAGGAATCAACTCAATATATCTGATGGATAGGAGTAGCAGTACCTTTCCTTCATCTATGAGATCCTGAAATGCTCTTAGCTGCTCGACAAATGGTACACTAGGTCTCCATTTTGACGGATCATAGTAGTTATCACCAAAGAGTGGTACATATCGATCTGGCCTGGACTGAAAACAACATCAGTATCATGATTTCGTGACATTTTATGATGAATATATAATAGGCGCATATCAAATGGAAAATAGAGTTAGGCTTGAGCATGAAAATAGCACTTTTACGATGTTACCAGTGTATTTGAAGCAAGTCGATGTAATCAGTGCCAAGGCGCTTAAGACTTTTCTCAACACTTTCTTTAATATTAGCAGCATCTACACGCGTAACTTCAGCATTTTCCCGCAAATATGCAGATCTTTCTGAGTACCCACATACTTTAGTTGCCAAAACAATCTGCACACACAAAAAAAGAAAACATCAATAAATGTTCTATAGCTTCAAAGATGTTACGCTATTCTATAATCTGACATTCTTTAGCATCACAAAGACAGTGATGACTTCAAATACTAAACCAAAGCATGAAGGGTGGTGATACCTTGTCACGGCTCTGAGACTTCAACCAGCTACTAATATAAAGATCCGTTTTACCTTGAGTCTCCTTCTTCATTGGGACAGGATACTGGAAAATAATCATTCTTGCATTCATAATTATACTTGCAATATTGAACACATAATTATAAACAAGAACATATTCAAATACTTGCATTCATATTCACCAAATGTAAAGAGAAAGATGAACAAATAAGAAAGATACAACTCACAGCTTCAGCAGTGTCAATACAGTTGATTCCATGTTCAAATGCATAACTCAGCATCTCATGAGATTCTTTCTCAGTATTTTGCTGCCCAAATGTCATCTGAAATGAAATGATATAGAAGAAGAACAATCCATGATTACACGAGAATGATTTCTGTTCAAAAATGAGTATTCCTAGTTTCGATTTCTCAATTTCTTCAAGGAAATTCGAAAATAGAAAGCGAAGGAGATTGATCTTACAGTGCCCATAGTAATTTCGCTGATATTGAGTTCAGAATCCCCTAATTTCCGATACTCCATTACATTCTTCGTCGTCTTCTCCGTCGACGCTTTCGCCATAACCGACGCTCTGAAAATTCTTCTCCGAGCATTCGGCCATGGAGTTTCACGGCGGCGCGTGAATGCTAAGCGCGAGAAGGCTGTAGTATTTACTATACTGTTCGCCGGAATCACCGTGGAGAAGATGAGGGAAGATGACGTCATACCGGGAAATGTAATGGACGTGTTTCTCTGAGCCTTATCGCCATATCTATGTACATTTTGATAATGGGCAATTCTAAGAAATGCCTTCAATTTTTTAAAAGTCTCATAGATACCACTTTTCCAATTGTTCCAAAAATACCACAATATTAAAATAAAATTTTAACATTCAAATCTAAACCCTAAACCCCAAAATCAAACTCTATCCTCTAAAACTATACCCTAATTTGGGAATAGTTAACCCAAACCCAAAAATTTAAACTATAAATTCATTGAAAATCAATTTTTGTATTTGTGGTATTTTTGAAACAATTGAAAAAATGGTATCTATGGAACTTTTCAAAAATTGATGGCATCCTAGGGAATTTCTCTTCAATAATTACATAGACTCAAACATTTGGGCCTAAAAAGGCCCATACTTGATATGCAAGTCTCATATATTATTTGCATTTTTTTTTTTTAGCTTTGGAAACCGAACAACAAAAAAAAAAATTTGGACAGGAAAGTACATATCTCTAGTGAGTGTTTTGTTTTTGTTTTACTTTGTTTATGATGCGATGTCGATTCAAGTTTAGAGGGTTTTCAAAAGTAATTCTGATTAATTTTGTGTTTTGATTATTAGAAAGATGGAATCAAAATCCGGTGTTGTCCGTCGATTGGCACCGTCGTTGAGATATATCCTTATCCTCATTTGATAATGAATTACTATTTTGCCCTTAACTCTTTTTCGATTTATCTTCTCCATTTCTCATTTTGAGATTGAATCGGATTTAGATCTGACGATCGATTTAGGTCAAGGATGAAATCTTAGACATGTCCTTTGGGTAGGGGAAAAACACCTAAACAAATAAAAGAGCTTTGAAACTTACCTCAAATACTTGACGATAGCAATCAACTAATCGCTCCTCTATGGGTAGAGAAGGATTCGACCCTCCAACAAGTTCACCGGAGACATAACTTCTTAGCTATGGTGGTGAAATTTGACCTAGATCGGTCGTCATATCTAAATACGATTCAATCTCAAAATGGGAAATAGAGATAATAAATCAAAAAGGACTTAAAAGGCAAATAGTAATTCATTATGAGATGAGGATAAGGATATAACTTGGGAAAGAGGCAATGAGTTTGTGGGCCGAATTTCTCTTTCTGAATTAGTAACTGCTAGTATTTGCCCATACTACGTACAATTCATTTACAATTTTTATTAGTTTGTACGTATGAACATACTCTCTCCGTTTCACGAAGATAATTTTTTTGAGTTTTAAAATTTGTTTCGTGAAAATAGATTTTTGTCATTTATTGATAAGAGATTGTAGCTTTGAAAAAAAAATATTTAAATACTATTTGTTGAAATTTTTTGAAAACCGTTTATTGTAGAAATCAATACATTTATTAGGGAGGATTAGTTGTCTTTCTTAATAGAGCAATTCTCAAAAATGCCATCAATTTTTGAAAAATCTCATATATACCACTTTTCCAATTGTTCCAAAAATACCACAATATTAAAATGAAATTTTAACATTCTAATCTAAACCCTAAACCCCAAAATCAAACCCTATCCTCTAAAACTATACCCTAATTTGGGAATAGTTAACCCAAACCAAAAAATTTAAACTATAAATTCATTGAAAATCAATTTTTGTATTTGTGGTATTTTTGGAAAAATTGAAAAAGTGGTATCTATGGAACTTTTTAAAAATTGATGGCATCCTAGAGAATTTCTCTTCTTTATTATATGTGAAAAACTCAAAAAATCAACTTTGTGAAAGTAGTGTAGTTTTTAATTATTTTCTGGTCGTCGTTAATACATTGTATTTTAGTTGCATCATACCATGAATTTAGGGTTTCACTGACATCCGTATCATCTCGCATCAAAAACATGACTCTTTCTCGCAACTCGTAACAAATTAATTTAGGGTTTCAGTGAGGTATGTACATGTTAGTCTTCATTCCGATGACTATCCTTCCCATTCATGGCGTCGCCGTCGCCGAATTGAAACACCCTGAGATGATCGATCTTCTCTCTCAAGAATCCCGAGAAAAATTGGGAGAGAAAGTGAGAGTAGTCAGTGCCTAACGGCTTTCTATTCCATAAACCAAACAAAGCGCTTGAATAGCACTCTCTCTGCGCCGGTTCAAATCTTCTACTTTATAATATCAAAAATTGACGTGGACTCAAATATTTGGGCCTAATTTCTACTTAAAGGCCCATTACTTTATTTACAAGCATTGAATATATTCTTTCCAAAATTTGGATAGTGTAATCTGAGATATTTTATTACTTCGAGAGAATATGATTAAATTAGGTGACGTGGCATGATCCCACATCTTCGATATCTTCATACCACCAATAAATAAACCCAGAGTGAGCTTCACGGATACAATCTTACACGCTCTCTCTCGAAAACTCCGATCCGTTTTACCGGCGATAATCTCCGATCTAGATTCCGACATGGCGAAGGATCCAGTTCGTGTTCTCGTTACCGGAGCTGCAGGTACAACTTCATCTATTTTCCGATCTGTGTAAATTTTCAATCTCTGATTTCGGATCTCTGGTTAGTGAATCTCAAAGCTCTTGCTTACTATGGTCAGATCTCTGTGTAGTCTTGATTATACCGTAAGATCGATGCAATATTGGTCGATTATAGTTTCCGTTTACGATCTGGGAAATTTATTGGATCTTAGCTTTGTTAAGCTCTAATTACGAAGAATATATCAGGATTCTTCTGGTCTTGTGATTCGTATTTTTGTTTGTGCTTTTGAATGAATCGTCTAGCTTCATGCGAGAACCATATAATATTTTCCCGTTGAAATTTGCCGTTTCTGATGTCATTTTGAAATGGACGTTTTACCAAAACGCTGAAGTCATATTTTTTTGGTTGATTTGATGACAATTCATGGTGGTTTGATGCAATGTTGACTAAACGATTGATTGAGTGGCTCTCATATCTGATTTTTTAAGGGACTAATTTATGAATGGAGAACGGTTTTCGCTAACGCTGTTTTCGAAAACGTTGTGTTTATGATTATAGTTTGTGTATGAAAGATCTTTAAATTGTTCTTGCTACTGAAGTAACTAACTAGTAACTGTGGTAATTTCGCAGGGCAAATTGGATACGCTCTTGTTCCTATGATTGCGAGAGGAATCATGCTTGGTGCTGACCAGCCTGTGATCCTTCACATGTTGGACATTCCTCCAGCTGCTGAAGCACTTAACGGTGTGAAGATGGAGTTGATCGATGCTGCTTTCCCTCTTCTCAAAGGTAGTTCGAGTTTTTTTTTAAAGCTGTGGTTGGTTATTTTTGCAATTTGTGCCATATTTTGTTCTCTAAAGTGGGAGAGATAATGAATGTTTTGACATGTATCAGGCGTTGTTGCTACAACTGATGCCGTTGAGGGATGTACTGGAGTCAACGTTGCTGTTATGGTTGGTGGTTTCCCGAGGAAAGAAGGGATGGAGAGGAAAGATGTGATGACTAAGAATGTATCAATTTACAAGTCTCAAGCTGCTGCATTGGAGAAGCATGCCGCTCCAAACTGCAAGGTGATAAGATCCGTTTCTCTTCATACAATTTTGTTGTTCATTAGAGTATAACAAACGCGTCATATTCTCAAATCGGGTTCTCTTTTTTTCAGGTTCTTGTTGTTGCAAACCCTGCAAACACCAACGCATTGATCTTGAAGGAATTTGCACCATCCATCCCTGAGAAGAACATCACTTGTTTGACAAGGCTTGACCACAACAGGGCCTTGGGTCAGATCTCTGAGAGGTTGAGTGTTCCCGTGTCTGATGTTAAGAACGTGATCATCTGGGGAAACCACTCATCCACACAGTACCCTGATGTCAACCATGCTACAGTGAAGACTTCGTCTGGAGAAAAGTCTGTCCGTGAGCTCGTCAAGAACGACGAATATTTGAATGGAGAATTCATCAGTACGGTTCAGCAACGTGGGGCTGCAATCATCAAGGCGAGGAAGTTGTCTAGTGCACTTTCTGCTGCTAGCTCTGCTTGTGACCATATCCGTGACTGGGTCCTTGGAACTCCAGAGGTTCGTAATAACATTCTTATCATTATTTGCCAGTACGGTTTCTTGTTCTAACTTAACTTTTTTCTTTGGTTCGTGTGCTCACTCAGGGTACATTTGTTTCCATGGGAGTATACTCTGATGGATCTTACGACGTTCCATCAGGACTTATCTACTCTTTCCCTGTAACTTGCTGCAATGGAGAGTGGAGTATTGTCCAAGGTATGAATGAATAGCTTTAACAACTCAGATTCTTGATTGTGAATTCACTATTGCGTGTATAGTATATATTAATGTGTTTTTGTTCCATTAGGGCTCCCGATCGATGAAGTATCAAGGAAGAAGATGGATTTGACAGCAGAGGAGCTGAAGGAAGAGAAGGACCTTGCGTACTCATGCCTCTCTTAAACCATTACTCTAAAGCCATTTTTCCATCTATAAGGTGTGAGATCACTAATAAAGCTTTTAAGGCTTTGTCAAGAATAAGAAGTTTGTTTTAAAGGATCTCAAAACACTCTGTTTTGTGAGTTTGTCTCTTTTAAAGAGCATCACATAGTCTCTGAGTCTGTTTCTAGACCAGGATATTGTTTACTTTCTTTTTTATGTGTCTGATTTGGTTTTGGCAGTTCCATAGCTACCTTTATAACCAATACCAAATTTAATACATCCAACAAAACTGAATCTTATCAAATTAAGATAGATAGCATTTAACTATATTCACCTTGCGGGAATCAACTCGTTCAATCAAGGCGGGTTTTATTGAGTTATAGTTAACGAAACAGTGTTAATATATGCAAACATATAAGAGTTTCCGTATCATCTACCACTACCATATAGAGTATGTTTTTTTTTTTTTTGAGAAAGCATTACTATATAGAGTATGTTAAGAAGAAACTGATGTTGATACCGGCACAAACTATGAAAGGGCCACAATATATATCTTTAGGCCTGTGATTTTCAGGTCCATATTGTCGATGGCAACATGTCGTTGTGATTTCAATAACTTTAATTTCGATACATTTTGGTCGTCTAAACCCTAGTTTCAATAAATATTTAGTTAACTGAAACATCCGATCCCGAGATAACTTTATTTTTTTAAATGTGAATAAGATTATTTTAAATAAAAAACCTAAATTGTAAAACAAAAATTCAAAAAATACGCATAAACCTTTGAGTAAGAGGAATATTCTGACATATGTGACGATAACTCCACCTTGATCCACAACCATAGCAAAACTCAAATCCACACCTACAAAATAATCCAACAAACAAAATTAACACGAAAAGTTACATTTAATTTTTGTCTTTGTTTTACATGTCATTGTTATATGTTATTGTAAAATACTAACCTGCAGCTTATATGTTTGCAACCAGTGGATTTCTCAACATAGTACTTGCAATTAGGACACTTTCTCCACTGCTTACTCGTATTTTAATCAACTTAGCATCTTCTTCCTCACTACTCTTCTTCTTTGTATTCCCGAATCTCTGTAACTCCTCGCACGCGATCCCTGCGTGCCACGCCACCTGACATTGAGCGCAAAACAGTCTGTGACAAGAAGGACACTCGGTCTGCGTCACGTTAGCCTCATCATCTTCATCGTCAACGACCATCATCGCGGAACAGCCTTCGAACGGACAGTAGTGTTTGTCCCACGAGACGATCAAACACTCGCACAGGATTTTGTCCCAACGCTCGTAAACGTCCTTTGGGATCAGATCACGACAAGTGTAGGGCTCTATAAGTCGCGTGCATTCCACGTCAGGGCATTTGATCCTTGATGCGTTTTCTTGGATCTTGGTCTCCACGTAACGGATGGTGCACTCGTTGCAGTAAGAGTGAGTGCAGCTAATGGTCCCTTTGAAGATGTCGGAGATAGGTTTTTCGTCCATGCAGATTATACAAAACTTTCTAGATGGATCGGAGGGTTCGCTATCGCTATCAGAATCGCTATCGCTATCGGTTTTTATCTCTGCTTCTTCCTGGTTAATAACCTTTATGGATTCCTTCTCGGTTTGGTTCTCTGGTTCTTCCGGATAATTAATCAACGTGGCGGAATATGATTATTAACTTGAGGGTTATTATTGATCTCCCCTGTTGAAGCGCGTAAAGAAGAATATATAGCTTCATGGAGACGAAGCTCATTCTCAAAGTCATAGTACGATCTATCTAACAACACATCCACCAAGTCCTTATGTCTCCTCGACGATTGTGACGATGATGAGAAGCAACCTCCCAAAAGGAAAAGACCAACGCAAGCAGACCTTGGAGGACAAAACCCTAAAATCTTCAGCTTCCTTGTTTTCGGCGGATCCGCCGTAGCTCTCTCTGCGCGCTTCTCCGCCGGTGAGCTTTCTCTGCCTTAACCCCTTCGCCATGGAAACAAATCCCACAGATCCAATATCCTCTTTGGCTATGGATCCCCAATTTGATTTCAAAGCATCGCCAGAATTACTACATCTGTGCGTCATGGATTCAATGATGCCTTCGCCGAGCAGACAATTGGAGACTAACAATGGGTCTCCAAGCTCCTCTCTGGCACCACAGTTTACCTCCGGTGACCCGGTAAATCCACTTCCTGATATTGGAACAAAAATGGGTACATGTCTTACTCCATCTACACCGTCTGCTCCATTGAACCACTCACTACCCAAAGGAGCTTGGGCCTCGCCGATGAAAACCTCAACCCTTTTCTCATCATCGGCAAATACCTCTGAATTCAACCATCATATCTCAGAGGAGAATCGCTACTCTGTTCTCTCAAATAATGAGCATTGGCCGGATTTATCATCGAGAAAAAACCAATCCTCACCAAAAGCTTTCACGCCTACTCTGAATACGGTTGCAAAACCAACCAATACTCTAAGCTCAACATCTCTAGGCACCATGACAGCTCAATCCCAAGAGTATCCATGGGCTGCCAAGATGAAAGCAGTGTGTAATTTACAAAGGGTAACTACACCCGTCTATCTTGAAGATGGAACTCCAAAGGTCAGTATCCCTAGCCATGTACTTCTAGAGGGTTTAGAGAACCAGAAAGAGTTTGTAGTTGGTCAATTTTATCGTTGTGCAGCTCCATCTGGGGGGCATATTCATGCAGTAGTAACTCGTATTTGGGGTCGGAAGTGTCACACATCTTTACCCGTAAACTAGGAGAATCATCTTATTTATTCCATATCCCAGATGAATCTACTCGTAAATGGGTTGTTTAACGAGGTTTATGGCACGTTGATGACTGTCTCATGTTTGTATCGGCTTGGAGTCCTTCACCAACTATCAGTTTACCGGAGATCACTACAATCCCGGTTTGGCTGACATTAAAAAACATACCAAATCAGCTCTACTCGATCAAAGGTTTAAATTGGATTGCTTCTGGCATAGGTGCACCAATGCTTACAAGTAAGCCTTGGTTGGATCCGACGCAAATGGGAGAAGCGAAAATTTTGGTTGAAGTAAAGCTAAACAAGCCATTTCCCCAAAAGGTTGCTCTTGACAACCAAAGTGGCTCGTTCACAATGGTGGACGTGGTGTACTCTTGGTTGCCTACGAAGTGCGGTAAGTGTGGCCATTTGGGTCATAAAGCCTCTCATTGTCTTGGAATTCATGTCTCAAGTTCTCTACCAGTTGTAGATCCCATCGTTGCTACAGTTACTATTGTTGTACCTGTTGATTCAAGTTCTATACCTGAAGTTGCTACTACTTCAGCCGTTGATACAACTCCCAAATCTGTCTCTGCCACGACTCTTGAAGCTGTCTCTGATGTTATCTCTGTTAGTGCTCCTAATGTTGATACAACCACTGCCACATCTCCTAAAACCGTCTCCGATGTTGTCTTTGCTACTGTATCTTCTCCTGCTACACCCACTACTACAACCATCATTGAACCTACCATTGATGTTGTCTCTGCTATTCATATTGCCACTGCTGATACAGTGGACATAACTCCTCAAACGACTGAGAATTCAACAATTGCTACAACAACTACTGCTTTGGAACTTCCACCTACTAATGTGTTTGCTCCTACAACTGTTACAACCACTGAAACAAATTTGAACGTAGCTTTACCCATTGATGAAGTTAGGGACCCATGTATTGACTCTTTGTGCATGGATGGGGATGACCACAAGGAAATGAGAGCTCAAGGAAATAATATGTGTGATTTGTGGAGTCCTCAAACCCAACCTTCTCAAGACTTTGACACGACTGCTTCAGCTCAGCGGATTTTGCGGGATAGGCCAGTAAAACAAACTCAAAAGATGCAAGAGATGGAGTGGAATGTTGTCGGAAGTCGAGGAAGGCGTGGTCGTCGAGGTGGCCATAAGTAATCTCTCGAGATTTCACTACTTGTTTTCCCTCTTTCCTTATCTACACTATGTGTTTTGCTTATTTGCTCTCTAAAACTACTCTATCAACTGTATGGTCTAAAGATCATAGCACTACTTGTTACTTTGCATTTTCAATAGAAGAACCTTTACAACAAAAAAAAAACCTCCCATATCGCCTAGTTCTGTTTTTTCTGCTTTGTTTTGAGATTGATTTAGGTGCAATCCATGTTAGATGATGATGGCCTTGGAGGTTGAATTTGAAGGTAATATGCATTGGAGTAATTAATTATATCTTGTTTAGATGAATGAAATTTTCTAATTTTTTTTTAAAATTACTTTTTCGTATTTTACGAAGAAACAAAATATGGTAACATTATATATTGCATACAAATAATGGAATATATAATACGTTAACATTATATATTGAAATTTTACCTTTTCTTGTTTATAAACAGAGAATATGTTAATATTACATAGACAGCAAACATAACAAATGAGAATACACAGGTATAGGATAACTACATCTAAATAATTGGAAATTGACCATAACACATATTATAATTGTATATATGTCTCAATGCAGTCGATGTGTCATCATCCGAGTTCAAATTCGCATAGTACATAATTAAAAAAAAAATTAGAATAATTGAAACTTGTTTTTATGGTCAACAACATGTATAACGCAAGTTAATTTGAATTCAAATGGGGACGGAATGATTATTAGCAAGAACCATTAGGTTTCATGTCATCTTTCAATATTTGGAATCATCATAAAAGGAAGAAATATAATATGTTAACACGTCCTTCCCTCTACGTAGCTTATCACTGTATCATCTCATCATCTAGCTAGAGTTATAACGAAGAAATGATTCATATATTACGTCCTTCCCTCTGCGTAGCTTATCCCTGTATCATCTCATCATCTAGCTAGAGTTAGAATGAAGAAATGATTCATAGATTTAGTGCACACGTTGTATATTCTACCGACAGATTCAAGTTCTCATTATAGTATCAAAGAACAATATCAAGTCTGATTCACTCAACCATAACAATCATTCTATTTTTAATAGTTGTATGATCTTCTCATTTATTATTTGATTCATATAGTTCTACTATATAAGACTATGTAACTCTCATCATATGAATCATAATATAATTCATATTTTTACATTCAATATGGTATAGATCAGAGCATGTTATGTTTTCGAGTTTCGATATAACAATCTGTTGGGATATCAATCCAAGTCTCACATCTGAAGATTAGACAAGATTGGTCTAATATATAAGTAAAGTCCAACCAAATTAGTATGAGGCATTTTGGGAAGGAAACCAAAGATAAATCTGTGCGAATTTTATCAATTAGGCCCAAAGCGGACAATATCATACTAATTTGAGAAGTTGGACATGGACTTAAAAAAGCCAATTCAACATGGTATCAAAGCGGTTCAAGAAGTGGACCTGGAGAAGTGGATGGACAAAATAAATGATGTGGGAGCGGACTCCTTATAAGAACGAGATGGGTACAAGACGGTGCCTAAGGTTTCGCTAGAAACCTAGCAAACGAGATGGGTACAAGATGGTACTTAAGGTTTAGCTAGAAGGGAGGACACGAGTCATGTGGTCCTTGGTTTGAAGGGGAGAATGTCGGGATATCAATCCAAGTCCTACATCTGAAGTTAGACAAGATTGGTCTAATATATAAGTAAAGTCCAACCAAATTAGTATGAGGCCTTTTGGGAAGGAAACCAAAAATAAATCCGTGCGGGCTTTAATGCTTCGGCCCAAAGCGGACAATATCATACTAATTTGGGAAGTTGGACATGGGCTTAAAAAAGCCAACTCAACATGGTATCAGAGCGGTAACGATCCTGGAGACCTGGAGAAGAGGCTGGGCAATTAATGATGTGGGAACAAACTCTTCATAAGATGACCTTGCGAATAAAAAGGTACAAGACGGTGCCAAGATTTCGCTAGACCCTAGCAAACGAGATGGGTACAAGATGGTACTTAAGGTTTAGCTAGAGGGGAGGACACGAGTTATGTGGTCCTTGGTTTGAAGGGGAGAATGTTGGAATATCAATCCAAGTCCCACATCTGAAGATTAGACAAGATTGGTCTAATATATAAGTAAAGTCCAACCAAATTAGTATGAGGCCTTTTGGGAAGGAAACCAAAGATAAATCCGTGCGGGTTTTATCAATTAGCCCCAAAGCGGACAATATCATATTAATTTGTGAAGTTGGACATGGGCTTAAAAAGCCTCTCAACACAATCAAGGTCATCTTTTTCTAAGACCATCTCAAACCTATTACTCTATTTTTCATTCTAAATGTTTTCTTCAACTCATTACTCTATTTTTAACTTTAAAATGAATATTCTTAGTATATTCTTTTTCATTTTAACTTTCACAAACCTATTACTCTATTTTTAACTTCAACTTTCTTTTTTCATCAAAATTACACATTTTACCCAACTATTTTATAATTAACAATAATTCACTAAATTCATAATATTCTTTTAATTAAATTTTATTATAGAAATAATATTTTGATGATTTAAATTATTAAGTCATTAATTATATATTAGACTATATTGTGATGATTTAAATTATTAAATCATTAATTATAATATTTCTTTCATGTTATTTATCTTAATTTCCTTATTTTTCACCAAAGTGGGCATGATCAGGATCGTGTTCAATAATAAGAGCATCCACACCAATAATATTATGTGGGTATCAAAACTTATATTTTATGATTAAATTTAATATTAGTTTAATTTTTGAGACTCAAAGTAAAACTGTTTATAAATTCGTCTGCAGTGGTAAAACCAAAACCGGTATCATAAAAAATAAATTTTTTTTTTTGCAAAATGGCTAATAATGAAAGAAATATATATATATATATATAAATAGAAGATTGTAAAAAAAATTATATTATAATCCGTAAAAACGTAAAATTCACTAAAAAAAACGTAAAATTGAAAAAAAACATTAAAAAACCATGATCAAAAGACAAATAAGTCGGTTCTAGTCTTAACTTGAGCCATATCGTTGCCAAATATGCTCAACCAAATCTTCTTTTAATTGTCGATGCGTTCTTTCTTCACGAATTCGAGCTCGATTGAGCATCATATTGTTCTCATTTACCGATGATTGTCTAGAAAACATGTAGTCAACATGTGAAGTCCCGCTTCCTTCTCCTTGTACGAATTCAGATAAATCGTATTGAGTCTTTTGGTATCGTTCGTCTTCTACAATCATATTGTGTAATATGATACATGCTCTCATTACCTTGCCTATTCTTTCTTTATCCCAAAATAGAGCTGGGTTTCGAACAATAGCAAACCGAGCTTGCAAAACTCCAAAAGCACGCTCGACATCTTTTCTAGCAGCTTTTTGACAACTAGCAAATAATGAAGCTTTCGCACCTTGTGGTCGGGAAATAGATTGGATGAATGTTGCCCATTTCGGATATATACCATCTGTGAGATAATAAGTCATATGGTATTCACGGTTATTGACAAAGTAATTAACTTGTGGTGCATTACCGTGCAATATATCATCAAAGACCGGTGATTGGTCAAGAACATTGAGATCATTAGACGTTCCCGGAGCTCTAAAAAAAGCGTGCCAAATCCAGAGATCTTGTGAAGCCACAACTTCTAAAAAATATTAGTTTTATTTTTTTCAACAAATGATTTTTTTTTTCTTTTTTCCCCTAGAAAATAATAACACCGTCCAATGAGAATCGTCTATGTGTCCCGTGATACCAGAAAATGAGTCTCAGCTCACTGAAACTGATCAGGCCCAAATTGAGTTTCAAATGTGTTTTTTTATTAATATATGGGCTTTGATACCCACCATAATAACATTGCTGCAATTGCTCAAAAGATAAGAGGATCTTCGCTGCTCTATAGCCCCACTCATTCACTCAATATTCATATAAAATTCAATCTCTTATTAAAAATATCTTATAACAAAAAGATAATTCGTAAATGACCCCAAGATGAGAAATGAAATTGAGATGTCGGTAAAAAAACACTAATAAAAGATGCTTAAATTTGTGAACGCCACTTGTTGTGGATAAAATTGTCTACTTTTTGTCCTGTACTGAAAAGTATTACATCTACTCTCATGAGTCATGTGTATGATATTTTTCGTTTTCCATTAGATCTCGAATCTTTCAACTTGCATACCCGACACAGGAACAAGAGTTATCAAAATAACATTCACCCAGTTCCTTTGAAGATCTTCTGTCTTCAAGATCAGAAGCTCCTCCAAGATCTTCCTTCTGAGTTTCTGGTAAAAGTTTTCAAATTTTGATTTTTTGTTAAACATCTGATTCTTGTGTTTGCTTTTATGGGTTAGAGCAAGACTTGGTTTTTATTTACTAGATCTTGATATTTTTGTTCCAAGAACTGAAATTCTATTGACTTATCTGTTTTTGAGGTTAAGGGTTAGGTTTAAATCGACCCCTCTCTTAAAGATTACAGATTTTGATGAATTATTCTATGTTATTGATGCAGAACGGAGCTTGAGGTCTAAAATCATGGAAATTTTTTGGTCAGAAAGTGGAATTTAGTTGATTTGGTCTTTGATTCTCTGATCCAAATTATGACGACGAACAAAAAGACTATAGTTTGGTTTAGAAGAGACTTACGGATTGAGGATAATCCTGCATTAGCCGCAGCTGCGCACGAAGGATCGGTTTTCCCGGTTTTCATTTGGTGTCCTGAGGAAGAAGGACAGTTTTATCCAGGAAGAGCTTCAAGATGGTGGATGAAACAATCACTTATTCACTTGAATCAATCCTTGAAGGCTCTTGGCTCTGAGCTCACTTTAATCCGAACTCATAACACGGTTTCCGCGATCTTGGATTGTATCCGTACCACCGGTGCTACAAAAGTCGTCTTTAACCATCTCTACGGTATTCTAATCACTTTGGTAACTTATATAGCATTTTGTTGTTTGCATGAGGTTGATGAAGTTATATGTTTCCTTGTTGTAGATCCTGTTTCGCTAGTTCGGGATCATACCATTAAGGAGAAGCTGGTGGAACTAGGGATCTCTGTGCAAAGCTATAATGGTGATCTATTGTATGAGCCGTGGGAGATCTACTCCGAAAAAGGCAAACCTTTTACGAGTTTTAGTTCTTTCTGGAACAAATGCTTAGACATATCGGTAGAATCGGTTATGCTTCCTCCTCCTTGGCGCTTGATCCCAATAAATGCAGGTAAAACCTTTAATGAGTACGTAAAAGCTTTTCGAATTTTTCGGGACATAAAGAGTTGAAACAAGTTTTGTGTTTTCTTTGTTAGCGGCTGAAGCGGTATGGGCATGTTCGATTGAGGAATTAGGACTAGAAAACGAGGCGGAAAAACCGAGCAATGCGCTGTTAACTAGAGCTTGGTCTCCTGGATGGAGCAATGCTGATAAGATACTAAACGAGTTCATCGAGAAGCAGTTGATAGATTACGCAAAGAACAGCAAGAAAGTCGTTGGGAATTCAACCTCGTTGCTTTCTCCATATCTCCATTACGGGGAAATAAGCGTCAGACGTGTTTTCCAGGGCGCTCGGATGAAACAAATCATATGGGCAAGAGACAAGAACGCCGAAGGAGAAGAAAGCGCGGATCTTTTTCTTAGAGGGATCGGTTTAAGAGAGTATTCTCGGTATATATGTTTCAATTTCCCATTTACTCACGAGCAATCGTTGTTGAGTCATTTACGGTTTTTCCCTTGGGACGCGAATGTCGAAACGTTCAAGGCTTGGAGACAAGGCAGGACCGGTTATCCATTGGTGGATGCCGGAATGAGAGAGCTTTGGGCTACTGGATGGATGCATAACCGAATACGAGTGATTGTTTCGAGCTTTGCGGTGAAGTTTCTTCTTCTTCCATGGAAATGGGGAATGAAGTATTTCTGGGATACTCTTTTAGATGCTGATTTGGAATGTGACATCATCGGATGGCAGTATATCTCCGGTAGCTTACCCGATGGCCACGAGCTTGATCGCTTAGACAATCCCGCGGTAAATTACAAAACTAATATTTATAGCTAAATAACTGTTTTGGAGGGAAATTTCGGTTATATTGGTTTTTCGGCTTTCTAGGTTTTGAATATTATGTTTTGATTGTAGATACAAGGCGCGAAATATGATCCGGAAGGAGAATACATAAGGCAATGGATTCCGGAGCTCGCAAGATTGCCAACGGAATGGATCCATCATCCTTGGGATGCTCCTGATACCGTACTAAAAGCTTCTGGTGTGGAACTTGGAACAAACTATGCGAAACCCATTGTAGATATCGACACAGCTCGTGAGTTACTCGCTAAAGCGATATCAAGAACTCGTGAAGCACAGATAATGATCGGAACAGCGCCTGATGAGATTGTAGCAGATAGTTTCGAGGGCTTAGAAGCTAATACGATTAAAGAAACCGGTCTTGGACCGTCTTTGTCTTCGAATGACCAACAAGTACCTTCGGATGTTCGTTACAACGGGTCAAAGAGAGTGAAACATGTGGAAGAAGAAGATGAAGAAGAAGAGAGAGATATGAAGAAATTTAGAGGATTTGATGAAGATACTAGAAAAGAAGAAAGAGACTTGTTTTCGACTGCTGATTCTTCTTCGTCTTCGACAATGGTTAGGAATGTGTTCTTGGGTTCGCATTCGTGTTCGTTGATATCAGAAGGGATGAATTTGGAAGGTATTCAAGATTCTTCTGATCATATTGCTACAAGTTTGGGGAAAAATGGTTGAAAAATTCATCAAAATAAGGCTTATGTTGTTATTGATATTTACTGTATAAGATTAACATGTAGAAGTGTGAATGTGTGTTTTGACTACTCTCTCTTCCTTTTGATAATGTTCAGAAGGAAAATATTGAATAAACATATATCATGTTGATAATAATTACGGTTTGTATCAACGGTAATGTAATGTATGTATGAAAATATTAGATTTCTTGGGGGGTTTTTTTTTTTAATAATGGGGAATTGGCATAATGTATATAACTACAAAAGAATTTTAACTCAAATTTTAACTATATAATCTAGATCTAAAGGCTATTATTTGGCCAAACATGACATGTTTTGTTATTTGCTTGATTATTATTTTTTTTTTTGGTTATTATGCAAATTAACCCTTAGATAATCAAAATTAGCAAAACAATGCTAAATTACACAAGTAACATAATATCATTTAAAATAGCGTATTATCGAATAGATTAAAATATGTAGAAAGGTTGAAAAATCAATGTTAAATCATAAAAAAAAAGCATACAATAATAAGTAAACAAATTCATATGTAACAAATGTTGTTTTTGCAAATAGAAAAGTAGACTTTAGCTATCAAGTGTATATTTAGTATCTACTACTATATAAAAGCTCATTTGCTCTCTCTATGTGTTAGACACCTCATCAAGCCAAAATCGACATGGGGCACAAGAATTCTTTTTATTCTTTTTTTATTTTTGTTTTTATGTTTTTATTTTTGTCGATCCGAGTTCTAAAACTATTTGGATCATCTTCAAATGTCGTTCTTATTCTACCTTCTCCGCTGATGCATAACCGTCGTCCTTTTTATCTACAAAAATCTCATTTATATTTTCACTGAATCTAAATCCTCATATGTGTTTCCCTTTATCCTTGTGGTTTCCCAAGCCATTGAGTTTCAATCGTAGACCTGGTTTCACTCGATCCCCATGATTGGCTATCTTCTCGCCCAAACATAAGCCCTAGCTCTTCTCCTCCGCTCCTTTTTGTTCAGGTGGTATCGTCACTCGTCAATCCCGCCAATGAAGGTCACTCGCATATATTTTCTCTATCGGATACAAACACTTAAGTCATTCTGAGGCTTGCTAAATTTGTTTTTGATAAAGCATATGAAGAAGGTCATGCTTCTATAGATGCGGATTCGCAAGCTTATGGGTTTGTTTACTTATTCGATCTTACTGAGTCCTTACAATTAACGGTGCTATAAATGTGAATATCAGTGCACTTAGGAGACTGCCCGACCTGTGGATTGTATCATAGTTTCAAACTAAAGAAGAAGCGTAGAATCTGAGTAGATGAATTGGTATACACTAATATCTTAATGTAGAATATATTTCATCACTTCACCACTTTCCTAACTCTTTCGCATCTTTGGTTCTTATATAGTAACTTATTCAACTTTGCCTCCTTACACTCGGGATATTTGTCGATTGAAAAACATGTCCAAGATGTTAGCAGCCAATGGAATAGAACCAGGGCTCTATGAACATGACATGTAAGATCCCGGGTATTTATTTGATCTTCTGTTGGATATTTTCCACTCATTTGAGTTGATGTCTCTAAATATTAATATGAGTTCATTTTTCCCTGATTTAGTATGATGAGACTGGGAGGAAGAGAGAGATGGCAAAAACAAATGCTACAGAGGTACACACATTATGAAGAATGTCTCTAGAATTAAATGTAATGCAAACATGATTCATGAATGTGAATTTAGAAGAAACATGATTTGTACTTCAGAGATACGATCCCAAATCAACTTCCTCCATTATCACTACAAAAAATATTCTTTTAAAATTTAGTTTTCTCTACCAATGTAATTTTCATATCTGTTAACGATTGATCCTGGTTAATAAGTCACCATTGTGAAAAAGATCCGACAGATCCCAAAATCTTTGTTTGTGTGACTCGACAATGGGGGAGATCGTGATCGGCACACGTGGAGCAACCTTAAACAGTTTCTCAACATCTCAACACCATTCTTTTTCATTTATTTTATAGGGATCTCTCAAAATAGGATTTCATAAGACAAGACTCATTCGCTACGTACTTCTAAGTCATCTTAAAAGGAGACGTAAGATTACACCATATAATGCATAATCAATCATCACCGTGGTTACCGCATACGCATATATCATCAGATGGTTCTCAATTTCTCATGTGGATAGGTTTGTTTGGCGGCGTGATCTCAGTTTTGTTTAATAAAAATACAAACATCCACGTACGATAATCATAATCGTATTTGAAATTGATTGGCAACCTTCTTTAAAAAACGCTTTTGTCTCTTTTGGTCAGAGCAACCATTGCATATCTCTTCAAGGTTCTACAGTTTTCTTTTGTAAATTCTATTTATAGTGAAAATTATTATGAGGTACATGACCAGTTGAAATCATAATTATATAATATATGTAAGGTAAAAACAATCATTGTTTCGTTGTTCTACTTCCGTTGGGTGGTATTCTGCAATCATGGAATTGGCACCGATTATCTGTTTCAAAACAAAAAAATTTATGTACCAATCCCTCAAATATTTATAAACGAATGGTGTATGTACCTTAACAATGTTCCGCTCTGTGATGTTTAGGTACTTTGGGTTCCTATCAAAACGGCATACAGTAACATTCTTCAGGATGACAACCGCACCGACAGCAGTCGTGAGTCTGTACTCGTCATTCTTGAATATGTTATGGTGCATGGTTCCCTCGATTATTCCCGACGGATCTTTTAAGGTGACAAGCAGACCTCCATGGTCAGTGGGGGTCAAACTAGAGAGCATAGCCACCATCTGATAGATTAATTGGAATATACTAGCTTGTCAGATAAATTGTTTCTCTAAATGTTAATAAAATTGGAAGGAAACGTGGACCTTTTTTACTTTCACAAATTGTGAACGCGGGCATTGAATTTCAGCAACCTGTGTCCAGAATGGTGTGGTCCTATTGTGATAAGAACCTACATTTATAAATGATTGATTTTGTATTTGTCAACCACACTCATTGTAATAGTAATAACGGTAAATATATATATATACCTTCTCGAATTATGTAATCGATAGTAGAAGTCCACCGAGGACTACTAAAATCCTGGTCGGCTTGTGGTGCCTCATTAATGACCTCACGAATAAAATCTTGTGTTGGGCGTGGCTGAGAACTTTCACCTCGCATCACCTTTGCATCATGAGACCTCTTTCGAAACAGGCCTCGCCGTACCACTTGGCCTGGTCCCGGTATTACGGGCATTTGGTTCTGGGATTGTTGAGTTGGATGGAGTGAAATTGTCGGTTCAGCATCAGTAACATTTAAGTTATCGTAAGGAGGGCTTGAAGGAACAAGAGGTGTGGTTTGAGGGTTTTGACCGGGGGCTCGGTTTTCTATATAGTAATTCCATAGATCTCTGTTTGCCATTAAGCAGTTGAATTTTTCTGTGTTTTGAAATTATGTTCAAAATTTTTATGAAGGAATGAGAAAATGTGCCAACTTATGTAGAACGGATGACCGTCGGATTTCCGTCGGAAAACCGTCAAATCACGCCGACATACGACCCCACCAATCCCATCGGCCACTGCATTTCACCTAACTAATAACCACTCAAACTTTGCCGACATATAGTCCGTCGGATTTCCGTCGGAAAACCGTCAAATCACTCCGACATAAGACCCCACCAATCCCATCGGCCACTGCATTTCACCTAACTAATAACCACTCAAACTTTGCCGACATATAGTCCGTCGGATTTCCGTCGGAAAACCGTCAAATCATGCCGACATACGACCCCACCAATCCCATCGGCCACTGCATTTCACCTAACTAATAACCACTCAAACTTTGCCGACATCAAAAACCGTCGGATTTCCTACGGTGTTAATTCCATCGGTAATACAGACGGAATAGAGACGGAATACCGACAGTTTTTACATATAACTTAGACTATAAATACAGCTCATGGAGTGTAACTCTTCTACACATCTAAATAACACAGAAATGTCTTCTAGGTCTCCTAATGGAGACGAAAAAACAACATCCGAGGGAAAATTTTATTTTAATCCAAAATACTCGTGGGAAACCCCTGGTGATTGCGACGAATTCACTCAAGAGATTCCCGTTTACTCGTGGGAATTTGATACGTGCTCACCAATCCATAAAGAAGATTCCACATCAACAATAGTGCCTGACACCCAATGCTCGCCAAACATCCACCATATGTACGATAGGCAGCCACAATGTTCTGACCATAAGCGAGGTATCGAAGTCGATCAACCATGTAAATTGATGGAAAATTCATATACTTACGGTGGAAGTGGTTCAAACGTATGTAAGGATCACGACTATGGTTATGAATTCGCCCAAAGCCCAGAAAAGCCAAACATAAATTTAGATGTTGATGCAATCAAAAGAGAATTGTGCGACGGATTTATAGAATCTTCAGAAAATGATCATTACTATGATTTTCACTGCGCCCAAAGCCCAGAGAAGCCAAACTTAAATATAGATGTTGATGCAATCAAAAGGGAATTATGTGACGGATTTGTAGATTATGCAGAAAAGAAAAAAAAGGGAAAGCACATCACTAAATGGTTCTAACAAATGGTAAGTTCGGAGTGGTACCTGTTTATTTTACCTGTTTCAAATTTTATGTTTCATTAAATGTAATGTTTTACCATAACGGTTGTGTGTTAAAATTTCAAACTCTATAATGTACCTGTTTATTTTATCTGTTTTAAATTTTATGTTTCATTAAATGTAATGTTTTATTGCAGTTGCAATTGGTTTTGGTAACCAAATGAAATATATTATATGGAACACACAATTCTGGAGAACAACATGAAGTAATAAGCAAATATTTATTCACAAATTATTATTCTGAATCTTCGGAAAAACCTTCACTAGGGATGGAGTCTGAATCGTCGTCAAATTCTCCACGTGTTTCCTCTTCGTCCGAATGCACTAGATCATCCCCCTCATGAGCGACATCAACGACAAGGTCGATGTTATCCATTTCCTCAACCGGTGACATTTCTACACTTCTCGATGGTTGTAGAGCATCATGTTCTGGAAATCCATAGATTTTTCCTCTAGGGTTTATTGCTGTTACTGTGATCCACGGATCTCTACGGTAGGCAACTCGAGGATATGGAATGTAGCAAACCTAGTAATAATTAAAATCAGTTATTGGTAATATACATGAACAAGAACCTTAACAACGAGTAAGTAGGTAAACATATTACTGTATTGATACCTGGTCTGCTTGAGACGCAAGGATAAATGGATCGTAATACGGTAGTTTCCGGTTAGAATTTATCGAAATAACACCAAGAGGGTCAACTCGAACCCCTCGACCATTGGATGGGTCATACCAATCGCACATAAACACAATGCACCGCAAGTTCAACATTCTTGGATAGTAGATTTCCAAGATTTCTTTTAAAATCCCATAGTACATGGTATCACCGGCTTGCGCCGATATACCATAGTCCGAAGTTGACCTTTTACGTCCTTCTTCACGGATCCTGAACGAATATCCCCTAGTGCAAAACCCGCGATATGAAGTCGCGGTGCTTCTTAACCCATGAACAAACTCCACTAACCATGTTGGGATTTCATCACCTCGTGCTATACTGTCAGACACCTAAAAAATGATATATGTAAGATATAAGCAACATATGAACGTGAAAACTTGTAAAAGTAAGAGTAAGTAATTATCTTAAACTTACATAACATGGCAACCACCCCGGAAATTCTTCATCTTTTAAGACAGCAAGTTCAGCATCTGACTTATCATAATGGTATTCACGCGCGAGGGACATGTAGATCCTATAACATAGCAGTCGTTAGTTGATGAAGTTGTATATATAATTCCATAAATTTAGCATAATAACTGATATACCTTTCATACTTCAAAATGTCGTCACAGTTTCTTAGGATATACGTATGCAAATGTGTGACCTCTTGTTGTGATAGTCTGCGTTTCTTTCCTTTTCCAATTGGTCGACCAACTTGGGCAAACAACTCAGGTACAACCACGGCATAGTCAGCTTTCTGACCTCCATCATCATGTCTGCCAGGACGTCTCGCCTTAGTACGAGCTTCCGATGGAAAGTAAGTTTTGGCAAAGTGTGAGATTTCTTCGTTTAGGCTTTGTTGAACAATAGATCCCTCAACCCTGCTCAAATTTTTTACCTTTTTCTTCAGGTGGAACATATAACGCTCGAACGGATACATCCATCGGTATTGAACAGGGCCTCCTAAGGCTGCTTCTCGTGGGAGGTGGACAGGAAGATGTTCCATAACGTCAAAAAAGGAAGGTGGAAAAATCTTCTCAAGATTACAAAGGAGAGCCGGGATGTTGGCCTCCAAGTTACGTATCCCATGGACGGTAAGCGTTCTTGAACATAAATCTCGGAAGAATGCACCAACTCCTATAAACAAAAATGAAACACGTTAAGTAGTACATATATATAGTAATATTATGGTAGTAAGAAAGTAATGGGAGTTCGAAATATACCTCCAATTGCTTGGTGGATTGGTTCTGGAAGAAGATATGCAAATACAAATGGAAGAAGACGCTGCATCACGACATGACAATCATGGCTCTTCATTCCTGTAAACTTCCCTTCAGTCGAATCCACGCAGTTACGTAGATTAGATGCATAGCCGTCTGGAAATTTTACAAAATTTGTGAACCATTCAAAAAATACTTCTTTCTGCCCAGCGTCTAACCGGTATGCAGGCATCGGCAATCTACCATTCGATTCATGAAGAGATGGCCTCGAACAAATCAATGGCAAGTCGGATCTAGACTTCCAGTTGTCTTTGGTCTTTCCTGGGACGTTTAAGATGGTGTTCATGATGTTGTCAAAGAAATTCTTTTCAACATGCATGACATCTACATTATGGCGCAGTAGATGGTCTTTCCAGTAAGGCAAATCCCAAAAAATACTCTTCTTGTGCCAATTGTGATTCACCCCACAACCGTCGACGGGGTAATGGCCATTACCCCCACATTCAGGAGTTTGCTCTGCACCAAAATCTCGTAACTGATCCAATATGCTGCGACCATCTATCTCAGGAGGTGGACCATGAAACACTTGTACATTCGTCTTGAAATGTCTTTTAGACCGACGGTATGGATGATTTGCTGGCAAAAAACACCTATGGCAATCAAACCATGAAGTCTTCCTGCCGTGCTGCAATTGGAAAGCTGAAGTATAGTCTTGGCAATAAGGACACGCCAATCTTCCATGCGTTGTCCATCCAGATAACATACCGTATGCTGGAAAATCGCTTATGGTCCACATAAGAACCGCACGCATCTTGAAATTCTGATGGACTGAAACATCAAATACCTCGACACCATGGTCCCACAACATCTGTAATTCGTAGATCAATGGTTGGAGGAATATATCGAGTGACCGTCTTGGATGATCTGGCCCGGGAACTAGAATTGAGAGAAACAGGAACTCTTGCCGCATGCACATATAAGGAGGCAAATTGTAAGGTGTTACGATGACCGGCCACAATGAATATTTTCTTCCATGCTTTCCAAATGGGTTGAAACCATCCGTGGATAAGCCGAGGTATACATTCCGTCGTTCATATGCAAAATCTTGATATACGGATTGGAAATGTTTCCACGCTTCCGCGTCAGAAGGATGCGTGATATCTCCATCTTGACTATGCTCTGCATGCCATCTCATAGCCTTAGCTGTGCGGTCTGATTCGTACAGCCTCTTCAACCTCTCCGTTAAGGGTAAATACCACATCCGTTTGAATGGAATCTTCGCCCTGCCACTTGTGTCCTGGAACCGTGGTTTGCCACAAAATTTACATTTATTTCGGTTCTCGTCTTCTCTCCAGTATATCATACAGTTGTCGATGCACACATCTATAACCTGGTAGGGCAAACCAAGACCGGCAACCAGTTTTTGGATCTCGTAGTATGATCCGGGGGACAAATTATCTTCTGGCAAAATATCTTTCACGAACTCGGCGAATGCATCAACACATTCTTCGGACAAATTATAATCAGTCTTCAAGTTCATCATCCTACTAGCAGAAGATAGCGGTGAATGACCATCCCTACAACCGCTGTATAGAGGTTGCTTTGATGCGTCTAACATATCGAAAAACTTTCGGGATTCTAAATTAGGTTCTTCAACCCTATCACCCTCATGATACCCACCCGACTGCAAATTCTCTCTAAACGCATCGTTAACCATCGCAACCGTACTTACCCCAACATCTACTTCCGGTGTACGTTCTCCTACGCAAACCGTCGGAAAATAAGGTGCATTACTACTACTACTACCATATTCATAATTGGTTTCTCCATGTAAAAACCAAACCTTATATCCCGGCCTAAATCCATATATATATAAGTGATTCCAAACTTTACTAACCGAACCACTAATTCTATTACCGCAATTAGAACAAGGACATTTGATATCCTGACCTTTGTTGGCCGCCTCTTGATTTCTAGGTAAATGCATGAACTCGCAAATACCTTGAGCGTATTCAGTCGTTAATAAGTTCGACCCCTCCTCCCTCATTGGCGCGTCCATCCATGACCGAAAATATGAAGAACTCATTTCTTTTGTTTTTTTTTTTTTCAGATGTTGTTATAATAAACGTCAGAAGAAATGTGGAAACTTATATAGAACTGGAAATCCGTCGGAAATCCGTCAAACCTTCCGACATAACACCCAATCAATCACATCGGCCACCGCAGAAGATATATGAACCATTCAAACTTTGCCGACATCGGAATTCCGTCGGAATTCCGTCGGAATACCGTCGGAATATACCGACATCTACACTTCGTCGGAATTCCGTCGGAAATTTCCGACGGAATTCCGACGAAACTTGATTTGTCAGCATTCCGTCGGAAATGTCCGACGGAATTCCGACGGTTCGAATTTTCCGTCGGAATTGGCAGTGTTTTCTTGTAGTGAGTGTGTGGAAATTGGACATAGAGTCTTCATTCTTTTTGACGGAACAAGTTTTCATGGTTGTTTTATTTGTCTTTCTTATAGCATATTTCGGATGTCTAAATCTGAAAATGACATATTTATTTAGTGATAATGGAGATGAGATGTGGGGAAACTGGTGAGAGAAACAAAGGGTAGAGCAAGCGAAAAACAAACCGAGAAGATATGTTATAGAGGAAACGATGTGTCACTGAGTCATGGCATTGGTGAATGTACGGTTACATATTTTTAGAAGGATAGGTACGAATGTTTGTCGTTAATTGAGTTTCATATATGTTAATGGTGGTGATGTTTCGGTTGTAACGTCTGACGTTATATATATTCCACCAATAATGAGATACGAGAGCACATAGGCTATATAACACATGAACACATAACTTATTAAACTTGAAATAAATGTGATAGAAATAGTATCATTACTATATTCGACGAACAAGAGGAATACTCTGCTCGTTCTTGAAGAAATTCTCAGGATCATACTTGGCTTTAATTTCCATCAATCTCTTCAAATTCCCCAAGAAATACTTGGTTCCATATATTATAGCTTCATCAACGTTTGTCTCACCACTAGGATTGCTTCCAACATCGATGTCTCTGTAGCTGAAGACCGCCTCTCTAGGGTTACTTGACACGTACGGTTCCGCGACCTCGTAGAGCTCCCTCATTTGACTAAGGCTAGCCTCTGTGGCGTTTGCGTTTTGCCATGTCGTATAGTATTGAATCTTGAATAAGTTTCCTTTACGGTGAGGAAACGCCGTGGCATTGGCTGGAATCCGGTCCATCACTCCATCGTAAGGGTTAAATTGCATCCACACAACATTATTGTTAAATTTCAACATCGTCTTCCAAAGCTTCTCCATTCCTTCTTTAGGGATTGGTTTCTTGACGTAATCCGATTTGGCTTTGAAGAATGCTCCTGGACTCGACGGCCTTTCTAGAAGAATGCTCGTCGGTGTACCGGCCGGGTAATCAGCCCAAAACAAGGTCGTGTTAAGCCAGCTCATTTCTTTACAATCTTCACGTTTTAGCCCTAATTCAGGGAAATTCTCGTTCATTATCGCCATTAACTCATCGGTTTGACCCAAGAACTGAGCGTAGAACACAACCGTGATGGTTCTCTCGCCGAGATTTGTTCCATTTGCGACTTGAGGCATTGCTCTCACGAAAAGACTTTCCGGAAATTTGGTAGCAACAAGCTGCCACTTGTAGAGAACATCAGTACCTCCTTGTTCCAATGTTTTGTTAACCTTAAACACTGTTAAGATCTTTGAAACCTCGACGAGGTTGATTTTCCAAGAAAGGATAACTACGAAACTCCCACCACCACCACCGCGAATCGCCCAAAAGAGATCTTCTCCCATGGTAGCTCGATTCAAGAGCTTTCCGTTGACATCAACTAACTGAGCGTCAACGACATTATCCACAGTGATTCCGTATTTTCTCATTAAATTGCCATACCCGCCACCGCTGATGTGTCCTCCAGCTCCTACCGTAGCGCAAACGCCGGATGGGAACGCTAGCGTTTGGCTCGCGTCGTTGATCTTTGTGTACAATTCTCCTAAGGTTGCACCAGCTTGAATCCATGCTTGCTTGCTTGACACGTCAACTATAACTGACCTAAGATTGTACATATCGAGAATAACAAATGGTACAGACGACATGTAAGAAAGACCCTCGTAGTCATGACCGCCGCTTCGGGTACGGATTTGGATACCGTTGGACTTTGCGCAGACCACCGTGGCCTGAACATGAGATACATGTTTTGCCGCTACGATGGCTAGTAATGTTTTGTAGTTAGGGTTTGTGAACCTCTTGTTTTTCGTGTAGCACACGTAAGAAGACAAGAAGGTGGTGGTGTTATCGGCAATGAAGATAGCATCGGCGATTGGATTCTCGGGGTTGGTCTGATAGTGAAGACATGCGAGAAATTTTTCAAAATTTGGTTTTGTTACTTTTGCTTCTGAAATCAAAACAAGAAGAACAAGAAATAAAACAGAGAGAACTGCTTCTTTCATTTTGTTTTTGTTGTAATTTGTCTTAGACCTCTATTAGGATCTTAATTTATAGGAAAAAAAGTCAAAATTTATCAAAAATCTGCATGGGAAATTAATTAAAATTGACCTTTTTGTTATATACGTTTACATTGGTTATTAACCCTTTGTTTTTTTTTTTGTCGGCATTACCCTTTGTTTATTCTTCTAGAAATGTAGGTGTGTTGTGAATAAGCTTAGAAGACTTTTTTTGTTTGTGATATAAAGATAAGTTTATGGAAATTGCAACATAATTAAATATGGTAATTAAGTATTTGAGTACTCTTCTCATGGTCGTGAACGCAAACTAAATTGCATGGCATTTCTACCATTCCACGTATTTCGAGATAATTGTAGATTTTGTTGTATTAATATATCAAGTTATGGTATATTGGAGACTTTTCTAATACTGATATTTATTTTTATAAGTTAAGGTCGTTTCATTGCTTGACCAACCGAAAAAGAAGATGGTCTTTTCATTCATACTTTTAAGAAACCTATATTTTCTTTGAACCAGTAATCGTTAAATTTTGTTGAATATTTTGTAAATAAGTGCATATATGTTTATTGGAGATCTCATAAGATCTTAATGGTGGGGTCTAATTATTTAAAAAATAATTAAATTAAGATCTCGAGATCTTAAAGAGAGAGAAAATATCTAAAATTAGATTTTTTTATGAACGTTAGATCCAAGGACATCCTAAATTGAATTAAATTTAATCTAAAAATATTTTAGATCCTATATCAAGGATCTTCAATAAACATGCCCTACTTGTAAATAGTAGTGTGCATAATTCCCGTCCCGTTCCGTCCTGTATCCATTCCCGAATTCCCGTCCCATATATTTCCCGTATTCCCATATGAGACAAGTTTTCAATTCCCGATTGGGACCGGGAAGGGACGAGACAGGACGGGAACGGGATATCCCAAAATCCTGTTTGGGATAAATATAAGTATTAATTTATATATATATATATATGTATTATTTTCTTTAATTGGATGATAAATTATATTATGTGGGTGAAGAATGATACAACATAGAAGATTCTACTTTTGAAAAACTTAATATTGTTTAATTTATGCTTTAATATGTGATATTTATTTGGTTTAAGTTTGATTCATTTTGACGATTATGGTTTTTTATTTTATTTTAAATTTTTAACTTTTATGGAATACAATTGAGTTTTTTTTTTCTTTTAATTTTGAACATGATTTGGATAAGATAAAAAAAAACATGTTATATACATATTTGCAAATTGAAGCATCGTTTAATCTAATTTTTGAATCCGGCTATTCTATGGGATTTCCCGTACCGTTCCCGTCTCATCCCGTTCTATCCCGTTTCCGTCCCGAATTTTAAATGGAACATAAATGGGACGAATTTTTCTATTCCCATAAATCCCGTTCCCGTCCTGTTCCCATGAGATCTCGTCCCATATTCCCGTTTGCCATGTAGATCAATGCACTGAATTTTCCTCTTTTTCCAATCATTTATTTCTTCCTTGTTGAATCTCAATTTAATTGGTTACCTTTGTATAATTTTAAAATACTAAAGATATAAATCATAAAGAACCCCAAGAACTCTTGAAAGACTTTTTATTTTGATTTTTTGATAACGTACGTGCAATAGACTTTTCTAATAGGAGAAGCGTTTAATATTTTTCAACGTTAGACCAAGAAATGGCCATTACATATATAGGCCCGAAAATAGTTATTACATTCCTTTGTTAGCGGCTGAAGCGGTTTGGGCATGTTCGATTGAGGAATTAGGACTAGAAAACGAAGCGGAAAACCCGAGCAATGCGCTGTTAACTAGAGCTTGGTCTCCTGGATGGAGCAATGCTGATAAGATACGAAACGAGTTCATCGAGAAGCAATTGATAGATTACGCAAAGAACAGCAAGAAAGTTGTTGGGAATTCAACCTCGCTGCTTTCTCCGTATCTCCATTACGGGGAAATAAGCGTGAGACGTGTATTCCAGTGCGCACGGATGAAACAAATCATATGGACAAGAGATAAGAACGCCGAAGGAGAAGAAAGCGCGGATCTTTTTCAAAGAGGGATTGGTTTAATAGAGTATTCTCGGTATATATGTTTCAATTTCCCGTTTACTCACGAGCAATCGTTGTTGAGTCATTTACGGTTTTTCCCTTGGGACGCGAATGTCGAAACGTTCAAGGCTTGGAGACAAGGCAGGACCGGTTATCCATTGGTGGATGCCGGAATGAGAGAGCGTGAATGTGTGTTTTGACGACTTTCTCTTCCTTTTGAATTTTGATAATGTTCAGAAGGAAAAGATTGAATAAACATATATCATGTTGATAATAATTACGGTTTGTATCAACGGTAATGTAATGTATGTATGAAAATATTAGATTTCTTGGGTTTTTTTTTAAATAATGGGGAATTGGCATAATGTATATAACTACAAAAAAAAATTAACTCAAATTTTACCTATTTACTCTAGATCTAAGGGCTATTATTTAGCCAAACAGGACATGTTTTGTTATTTGCTTGATTATTAATTTTTTTTTTTGGTTATTATGCAAAGTAACCCTTAGATAATCAAAATTGGCAAAACAATGCAAAATTACTCGAGTAACATAATATCATTCAAAATAGCGTATTATCGAATAGATTAAAATATGCAGAAAGGTTGAAAAATCAATGTTATTCATAAAAAAAAAGCAACAATAATAAGTAAACAAATGTTGTTTTTGCAAATAGAAAAGTAGAATTTAGCTATCTAGTGTATATTCTTTAAAAATATTTCAATTTTTTTTTTTAGTATATTTGAAAAAATATATATGTTTTGGTGGTATTTTGAAACTTGAATCTACTCTTTAAAAAATAGCTGGTTATTTTAAATTTTAGAAACAATTAGATACTATTCAGTATTAATTAAGGGAACTAATTTAGAATTCGAAAGCCTTATTTATAGGCCCATTATAAAAAAATCAAATGACGGTGTCTTTCTCTCTGTGTGGGGTCCAGAAGCCTAAACTCTCTATTTGTCTTCTCCGTCGATCTCAACCCGCCGGTAAAATTTCAGAGAGAATCGGAGAAGAAGAAACTCCGGCGACTCATATGGCGTCGTCAAAGGGAGGAAACACCACCACACACATCAATACTCTCCACCAACGTCTTTATCACGCTCTCAATCTGGGCTTCAGGTCTTCTCTTCCTCTAGATTTCTAGCTACTCTCGATCTCGTTGTTTCTATACGATTTTCCTGAGAAAATTTTGGTTATGGATTGATAGGAGGGTTTGTGATGAGAAGGAGAAGAAGTGGGAGTGTACTGATATCGAGATACAGAGACACGTCGTGAAATCGATTTCAGCTTTTCTCGATTGTTTTTCTCGAGGAACTTCCAACAATCGTCTTATCAAGCTGAATACGAGTTTGATTCATCTGTATTTGGTTGAAATTTTTGTTGAATTTTTTGATTCGAAGTTTCCTTTTGTTCTTTGTGATGCTTAGGATTCAATTTCTGATATAGCCGAGGCATTGGTGTTTATTCTAGGGTATAAAAACAGAGCAGTGGTGGGTTTAGCTGCAAATGTAGTTATTAGGTTGATACGTATCGTTCCGCCTTCGATATTGCAATCGTATTCTTTGGACTTCGTTGAGTCTTTATCACCTTTGTTAAGTTATCGAGAATTGGAAGTTTCGCTTCCTTGTGCCGTTGCTTTGAACGCTATTCTTTTAAACGTAAGAGAAACGAAGGAGAAAGACGTGTGGAGGATTTTAGAAGACACAAAAGTTGTTGCGTCCGTCGTTGGTAATCTGCAGAACTTTTCGGAGGGGAGTGTGTTAGTGGAGTGGTTTCAGGAGATGGCTTTGCTTTTGAGTACAGTAATGTTGAAGTGGCCTCAGTCAAGGTATTCTGTTTGGAACGACGCGTCCTTGATGGTTATGTTGGAGAATGTTAGTCAGAAGCCTGATTTGGGTTTGAGAGTTGCAACTTTGAAGCTGTATTCTTCTCTAGGTATGGATATATAGTAGTCAAACTAGTATTTTGTTATCTACTGAGCTAATTGGCCCTTGGGTATATCTCTGTTTCAGCTCTTTGTGGCCAGGTGTTAGTGAGCTTCTAGATAATGGGAAGCCTATGTTAGATATGATGATAAGTTGCATGGACGATTCAAGTCCCCTAAATGCTCGAATTGAAGGGTTTAAGCTAGCACAAAGGCTTGCGGTAATAGTGCTTCACTCTTTTTACCTATAGTTAGATTATCTTTTCGGATTTCTAAGGCGTTCCCGTAGCTCAGGCAGGCAACCAAGAGTGCTTAAAGATGATAAACATATGTTCTGAGCCCCTAGTAAAGGCTACAGTTCGGACCATGGGTAAATGGTCCTTAAGCTCAGGAAAGCTGGAACACGATCAGATGTCTTTGCTTGTGGAGGCTTGTAAACTGGCTCTGATTAGTCGTTGGGAAGGAAAACATCATATTTATTTCTGGAAGTATCGGATCTCTGAGGTGCTTCTTAGTCTTGTTGTGGAGAATTTTCGTAGTTTATCTTTGAATGGTAATGCGTCTCTGGAAGAAGAAATTTCAGTTGCTGAGAAGGTACTGAATGCGAATTTTCTACCTAATCTGAGGACATATGTTTGGGATATAATTGGATTCTTGGCAGCTCACTGTGAGGAAGAGTTGGATTCCATTTTGCGTGGAGATGAACTCCGCCTCAACTTTCTTATCACTTGTGCATGGTAAGCCACTGGTTGCTTGTTTTTCCTCAACCACTTCCTTTTGGATATAATCTTTATCTATTCTGATTTTTTTTTCCTTCCTTGTTTTTACAGCTTGACCTTTTCAAGGTCGGTTCAGAAAGGCTATCAAATATGCCAAAACGACATTATTAGTGCCTCCCAGAGCGAGTCAGCATCAAGAGCAGTGCTAATGATGATATATTCTCCGTCCAATTACATATCATCGAGGGCCAGACTTACCTTGTCGTTTATCCTAGGAGAAGATGGCCAGCAAAATTTGAATTCCCTTGTGAATTTCCTGAGTTATATTCCATCTTCTGGAGGTTATATACTGCCAAATGTACTCCAAACTACCGTCTGCTTGGTGGGCTTGGCATGCTATTCATCGATTTCTCAATATGCAAGTTTCATTTTAAGAAACCAGGGTTTGGAGATACTGTTATCTTTCTGTAGTTGGTATCAAAGGAATCGAAACAATATTGGAGCATCAAGTTTTGCTCCTTATCCCCAGAGCATCGCTGAGAAGAGGATATGTTGCTGGGCATGTACGGAAGACTGGGATAGCAAAGATGCTTTTCTTCTGTACGCTCTCTTGGCTTTGGCCGAGTTGGTAAATCATTCTTTCTCTGAACATAACCACGCTGAAGAATTTTCACTGAAGAGAGAAAAAGTGAAAGATAGGTTATGCACCACACTTCAGGAGATCCGTGATGGAACTTATGGCTCTGGTCCAAGGTGGTATGCTGCACACATCCTAAGCTATTTTGGATACTATGGCTTCCAACATAAGTTGGGGAAAAGGCTCATGGGAGCTTACGAAGATGAGGAATGTAGCGATATGCGACTCCTTTTTGCTAGTGGAAATAGTGTATGTGTAAACAAAATTATTCTCGCTGTCAGGTGTCCAACTTTACTGCCTCCCAAGGAGGGAGCTCACAATGGCTCAATTATATCAACTGAGAAATCTCAAAGAACCGTTCAAGAAGTTCGTATGTCTGCCAATGTGGATACTTTGGCACTTGTTAAGTTACTGGAATTTGCTTACTCTGGGTATGTGGAAGTAGAAAGCATGACGTTAAAGAAACTGAAAACGTTGGCGAGATATTGTAAATCAAAGGTTCTGCTGCAGATGCTCTCCAGAAGAAGACCCAAGTGGGGATCTTCGATACCGAGAATTGATTTACCCCTTGCACTCACTCCTAAACTCATCCATTTCTCGTAAGTTTCATCATTCTTTTCAAGGCTAACAATGAGATAAACTCAAGTATTAATCACAGTTTTCTTGTAATTTCAGCGATGTTATATTAGTACCTAAAGAAACAAACATGGCTAGCTTCAACTGCTGTTTGTGTTCCTCAACATCTCCTCATGCCCACTCTCACCGAGTTATACTTTCATCAGGCTGTGAATACCTACGTGCCTTGTTCCGGTCTGGCATGCAGGAGAGGTATGTAACAGTTACTCTTAAGTTCACACATTTTTTCTTTGGCATATGGAGTGGAAATCATGTTTGTGTTTAGAAGCTGGTTAGTGTTTATCGAGGAATAAAAGACTCGGAATCTAATAATAGGATCGTAAAATTTGCAGCCATTTGGATAGACTTAACGTCCCTGTGTTAGATTTGTCCCACATCGGTTGTTTGTGGCTTATATGAGCCACATATATAGTGGTGCAAACCTCACCTAATGAGCTAGCTTTTGGGTTGAGTTAGGCCCATTCTAAGATGGTATCAGAGCGATGCATCGATGTGGGCAATCTCCTGGATGTCCGGCCCATTTATAATCTCCACGTTTCAGATCTCTATAGTCCTGAACGTGCGGGAGGGTGTTAGATTTGTCCCACATCGGTTTGTTTGTGGCTTATATGAGCCACATATATAGTGGTGCAAACCTCACCTAAGGAGCTAGCTTTTGGGTTGAGTTAGGCCCATTCTAAGATGGTATCAGAGCGCTGCATCGATGTGAGTTGGCTGGGGTTAACTAAGCTTGTGAATTGGTTCTACTGCGATGAATTGCCAAACCCTCCATCGGGTTGTAAATGGAACAACATGGACACCGAGGCAAAACTACATGAGCTTCAAGCTTACGTGGAGATATACTCGCTTACCGAATGGTGGATTATGGAAGATCTTCAAAACGATTGCGGTCGAGTGATTCTCTCTTGCTTGGAATCCGCTAGAGAGTTATCGATCAAAACAATCGAATTAGCTGCAAGTTTCTCGATGTGGAAACTGGTGGAAGCAGCTGCTCATCATGCAGTTCCTATTTACCATCAGCTTCGTGACTCAGGTGAGCTCTATGAGCTAGATGACGAGCTGGTTAACTTGATCCGAACAGCTGCTGTTCAGTTTTCTCAACAGGGTGGGTAAACTAACCAAGAGAACTTTTACCCTTTTTGAGAAATCTGAAACTCTTTGCTCCATCGACCAATCTGTTGTGATTTTTTCAATATAAGGACAAAAAAAAAGACATAAAATTTTGTAAGTGAAACAACGGTAATGTACAAAGTAAATTTGTGAGCTATACAAGAAAATTTTAATTCTTTGAGTACCAAGTACCGATTTCTTACATTTCGAAAAACATCCCTTGAAAAAAAAGTCAATTCGTAAACAAGATAAAATTATTCCCAAATCTCAAATATAATACATCCATTTTACTTAATAAAAATAGATAAAATTCATCTTTGAACTTATTTAGAAACATAGAGTTGTGAAAAGAAGGAGAAGAAGAAACCAAAATAGGAAATGCTGAAAAATGATAAAGGCGATTCAAGTAGCGAATTTGCAATTTTTCGATTTCACTGCTATCATTATCGACTATATTGGCTTTTTCATTAACGCTTACGATATTTTCTTCATTTCTTTGGTTTTGAAGCTCTTTGGTCGTTTCTATTTCTGTAGGCAGCTTTTAGCTAACATCTATGGGGTTGAATTGAGCCCATTTCCACCATTTCCGAAACAAAAGGAAAAAGATTACGATATTATTTATATTATATATGGATTATGCAACTATTTGGTGAGTATACTTAAATTAGATGTCTGTGTAATTGTTATATCTATGCTTGTGTATAAATAACAAAGTTTTTAATTTGTCTTTGTTATGACATTCACAAAACAAAACAATCAATTAAAAGAAAGTTAAAAACACTCTTTATATTTTTTTGGTTCTCTTTTGTTGTTGCACATCGAAACCTTCAATAACGCTTTTCTGTTTTTTTTTTTTGCACTCTTACTAATTCCAACGGTTATAACTTGTAACGTATAAACAAATGAAAAGTATGCAAAACGGACATTTTAAGCTTCATGAAACGTTCATATTATTGGTCCCACACATTGTAAAAAGACCAAACTCTGAATCTTTGTTCACACTTCTCATGTTTTGCATGAATCTTCTTCACGTTGCTCTTCTGTTCCTTACTCTACTCCTTCATCTTCTTAATTATTGGGTCTGGTAGCTATAGTATTCTGTGAAAAATCTTGGAATACAAAATATTTTTAAAAATGGTGACTAAAGACTCAATCGAACTTGAGTGCAAGTCTTTCGAGGAAAACAAGACTACAGTGGAAGGCTTCGTTGATGCTCAAACCATAGAGATTCCTAGTATCTTCCGTATTCCGCAAGGTACCTTATCCGACAAGAAACCTTCACTTTCTGCCTCGGATTTCGCAATCCCTATTATCGACTTTGCTGACCACTCAGCGTCGCGTGAATTCGTCGTTCAGAAGGTTAAAGACGCTGCAGAGAAGTGGGGATTCTTCCAGGTCATCAATCATGATGTTCCTTTAAGTGAACTTGAAGAGATTCAAATTGGAGTTGTTAGGTTTCATGAAGAAGATCTTGAGGTTAAAAAAATCTTACTTTTCGCGGGATTTCAGCAAAAACTTTATCTACCACAACAATTTTGAACTGTATAGTTCGAAAAATGGTAACTGGAGAGACTCATTCGCTGGTTACATGACTCCTCCTGATCCTCCAAACCCTGAGGATCTCCCAGTGGCTTGCAGGTAATATTTTTTTCTTTTTATAAACTGAATGTAAAATTTATTTAAACCAAAAATCCGTATTTTAGAAGATATGTTTGATGTTTGATTCTAAACATTATTGGCTCAGGGATGCTATGATCGAATACTCAAAGCATGCAATGAGCTTAGGTGGTTTACTCTTTGAGCTTCTCTCAGAAGCTCTTGGTTTAAACTCCGAGACGCTTAAGAGTATGGGTTGCTTGAAGGGTTTTCTTATGGCCGCCCATTATTACCCTCCATGTCCAAAACCTGACCTAACTTTGGGCGTAAGTAAGCATTCCGACGAATCCTTTATCACGATTCTCCTTCAGGACCATATCGGTGGTCTTCAAGTACTTCATCAAGACTCTTGGGTCGATGTATCGCCTATGCCCGGTGCTCTTGTCATCAACATAGGAGATTTCTTGCAAGTAAACTCATTGATCCTTACTTTTTCACTTAAAAGTGTAAGAGACATTGAACATAGAACATAGATCAGAGGTTTTTGGTTTGTGTAGCTGATGACCAACGACAAGTTCAAAAGCGTAGAGCATAGGGTGCTTGCAAACAGAGATCGACCGAGGATTTCAGTCGGGTGCTTTTTCAGCTCGCAATTGAATCCGAATCCGACAGTTTACGGACCAATCAAAGAGCTTCTATCCGAAGAAAACCCTCCAAAATATAGAGAGGTGACAATAACAGAGTACACAAAGGGATACATTGAGAAACGTCTTGATGGATCATCGCATCTGTCACATTACAGGATTTGAAAAATAACAAAAAATTAAGAGTAAACCGTCAAGTTTATCAGACGAGTAAGGTATTTGTGTATTTCTTGCATCGGTTGGGTCTTCTTGGCTGTGTAATAGTTGCCTCATAGGTAACTCCTATCTTATGAGAATCAATAAATTACCAATTTTCAAGCTTCAAGCTCATATTATTAGATTCAGACATTGCAAATGATGTTGTATCAACGAACAAATAATATTTAGTTACTAGCGTTAAAGTAACATCACACAAATCATAATAGTGATCAATATTGTTTTGTTGTCGCCTCATTGATGCTCTGTTTTTTTTCTTCTATAGAAGAAAACAAAAAGGAACAAAAAAAAAATTAAGGTAAACATTGATAATGTACAAAGTAATCTTTGTGAGCTATTATACAAATACAAGGGTAATATGTTCGAAGAAAAATGTTTGAACACGTTATTCAGAATTGTTTTTGAATTACCAAGTCAATTCGTAGAGTAAGTATTTTTACAATAATCGTGAGAGCCACTAATTACATTTTACTTTACGGAAAAAAAAATATTTTTTTCTTTCAGCTTATAGAGAAACACAAAACGTGAAATAATGAAGAAGAAATCAAAATCGGAAATGGTGAAAGTCACGAAGACAGCGTTTGGAGTCGCGAAAACGCTCTTTTTCGCTTTCATTGACATTATCATGGACTCTTACGATCTCTTCTGCTTCTTTTTTGTTTGGAAGATCTTTATTGGAGTTAACGGGACAAATGTGGTTAACTCATATAAGTTTATTCCCGGTTATTATCATGGACTCTTACGATCTCTTCTGCTTCATTTTTGTTTGGAAGATCTTTATTGGAGTTAACCGGACAAATGTGGTTAACTCATATAAGTTTATTCCCGGTTATTATCATGTTAACCGGGTTAGATAGTAGACTATATATTGTTGTATAGTTGGTCAATTGTAACTAACTCAGATAATAATTCATTTTCAACATCCATAACAAACTTTACTCTTTTCACTATCTCTTCCTCTTTCGTTCAAAGAGATTGTACAATCTGAGTTCTAATATGGTATCAGAGCCTCGAATTGATCTCAAATTCGTGCTCGTCGTCTTCTTCCGCGTCGATTGATCCGAAAATTTCTTCATTTCGTTTTGATTTTCAATAATTTTGGTGGTTTGCTCAAGCGATCTTGAGAAACCCAGATTTCACTCTTTTTCTTCATCGATTGATCTTGGTTCTTCGTTTTTCTTCTCGATTCATCAATGGCGATAACAGATTCAGCTCAAAATTCGACTTCGCAAGCTCCAGAAGTTCCAATTTCACAAAATCAAGCTCGTGCATCACTTTCGGATCCAAATTCCAATCCGCTATATGTACATAGCGCCGATCACGCTAGTATTGCACTTGTCTCTGAGAAACTTTCTGGAATAGGAAATTTTAATACATGGAGAAGATCTATGTTAATGGCGTTAGGTGCTAGAAATAAAGCAGTCTTTGTAGATGGTTCGTTTGAGGAATTAGATATGAATCATCCGGATTTTGGTTCTTGGAGTAGGTGTAACAATATCGTTTGTACCTGGCTAGTTAACTCTGTAGAGAAATCAATTGCTAAGAGTACCATGTACCTAGACACTGCTAAACAAATGTGGCTAGATATACATGACCAGTTTAAACAAAGTGATGGACCAAGAATGGCTGAAATTAAGCAACAAATCTTCTCAGAAGTTCAAGGTACTCACACAGTCAGTGATTATTACACAAAGCTTAAGCAGTTATGGGAGGAATTAAAGAATCATGAAACCCCGTATAGTTGTTGTTGTGGAAAGAATGATTGTGTGAATATGAAGAGATTGGAAGCTAGAGATGAACAAGATAAAGTGTTAAAGTTTTTGATGGGTCTTAATGATTCTTTTACGGCTACTAGAGGTCAAATCTTGATGATGGAACCAAAACCTTCAATTTCAAAGGTGTTTAATCTGGTATCACAAGAAGAAAGGCACATGTCAATGAAGAATGTTCAAGCAAGTCATGTGGTTTTTCAAACTTCTCAAATGGAGGATAATACTCAGAATGTAGCAGCTTATGTTGGTGGATATAACAAATCAAAGAGCAGACCTATTTGTTCCTACTGTGGATTATCAGGCCACACAGTCAACAAATGCTACAAGCTCCATGGTTATCCACAGGGTTATAAACCTCCGTCTTCTTATAACAAACCTCAGAGTAGCTCATCATCTATTCAATCTAATGCTTCTTTTTGAAAATAACAACAATCATGGCCACCAAAGAAGGAGAGTGTGGCTACTATGATTGTTCAGGATTCTGGTGGAATTTCTATGCATGATCAAGAGGTGCTCATCTTGGGGAAGTTACAGTAGATCAGATTCAGAAGTTATTAAGTGGCTTGAGCAACTCTCATTCAGCTCCAGGCAATATTTCTCAGATCACTGGCAGCACTATCACCTTAGCAGATGAGACAGTCTCTACCTCAAAACCTCAACCCCACCTAATCCCACAAACTCAAACTTCACCAGGTACCAAATTCAAACCTCTCAATATCATTGTTTCTGCTGGAATTGAGAATGACCTTATTTTTAGTAAAAACTCATGGGTAGTAGACACAGGGGCTAGTTGTCATGTTTGTCATAATATATCTCAATTCCTTAGTACTCAACCTATTAGTAATACCTCTGTGACTCTCCCTGATGGAACACATATTTCAGTTACCATTTCTAGTACAATTTCTCTATCAGAACATCTTGTTCTGACTTCTGTTCTTTTTGTTCCTCAATTCAACTTCAATCTTATGAGCATTAGTGCTCTAACTCGCAACAGTACTATCTCAGTACCGTTTTCTTCAGACTCCTGTTACATTTTTCCTCATAATCCCTTTCATCTTCAGGAGCATACTCTAGACTTGACGATTGGGAAGGGTAATCGCCAAAATAATCTCTATGTTTTGGAGCCATCTTCATCAAACCTCATTTCTTCAATCTCTCAAAATAAGATCTTCCAAGTCTTATATGACATTTGGCACCAGAGGCTTGGACATCCTTCTCAACAAAAAGTTCACACTCTTTCTAAACTTTTAGATATTCCTTTAGGAAAAACAGTTCATTCTTCTCCTTGTAATGTTTGTCCTTTTGCAAAACAGAAGCGTTTGGCTTTTCAGTCTTCTAATAATCTTTCTGAACAACCTTTTGATCTTATCCATCTTGATGTTTAGGGTCCATTTCATGTTCCCACATCAGAAGGATATAGATATTTCTTGACAATTGTAGATGATTGTACAAGAGTTACTTGGGTATATCTTTTACAAAATAAAAGCTCAGTTCTTACAATTTTTCCTGAATTCCTTCAGTTAGTAGAAACACAATACAAAAGCAAAGTCAAAGCTATAAGGACAGATAATGCCCCTGAGCTTTCATTTACTTCTCTTCTCAAAACTAAGAGCATTATCCATTATTTTTCCTGCATATATACACCACAACAAAATTATGTGGTTGAAAGAAAACATCAACACATTTTAAATGTTGCTAGAGCTCTTCTTTTTCAGTCTAATATACCTTTATCATATTGGGGGGATTGCATTCTTACTTCAATATACCTTATCAATAGGACTCCTTCTCCTATTCTTCAAAATAAATCTCCTTTTGAGCTTCTTTTAATGATCATCTACGTGTCTTTGGTTGTCTCTGTTTTGCCTCCACTCTTTTAAAGGACATGCATAAATTCTCACCAAGGGCTATTCCTTGTGTTTTCCTTGCTTATCCTCCTGGATACAAGGGTTATAAACTTCTAGATATTGAATATAAACAAGTAATCATCTCCAGAAACGTAGTCTTTCATGAGTCTATTTTTCTTTATTCAAAAGACTCTAAGGTCCATGATATCTTTCATCAGGACATACTTCCTTTACCTATTTCTGAATCACTATTTCCAGCTTCTTGTGATATAAGTCATGAGCCTATTTTCCCTCAAGATACTTGTCTTTCCTCTGATACATCTGAGGACTCTTCTCAAATTCTTCCAAACTTTTCACAAGTTCCTAATTCTTCTGGTGAATCCCCTTATTCACCAGTTACTAATTCTTCTTCCTCTGGTGAATCTCTTTCTTCACCAGCACCTGATAACTCTCAATCCACTTCCCTGGATTCTCAACCTATTGTTCCATCAGGAAGTCCAGTCCCAGTAGTTAGACCCAAAAGACAAGTTAAAATTCCTACCTATCTTGATGAATACCATTGTTACCTTTTACATCAAGATAAGGATTTTCCAGCTCACCCTACTCATACCACCTCTTATTCTATTGCCTCCTTTTTGACCTATAACCATCTTTCCCCACACTATAAAAACATCATTTTATCTATTTCTTCTGTTCCCATACCTAAAACCTTTAAAGAGGTTGTTACATCTGTTGAGTGGACTGATGCTGCTAAGACTAAAATGGGTTCTCTAATAGCTACTGGCACATGGTCTATCTGTCAGCTTCCTCCAGGCAAACACCCCATTGGTTGTAAATGGGTTTTCACTCTGAAACATCTTTCAGATGGGAGTATTGAGAGATACAAAGCTCGCTTAGTTGCCAAAGGATATACACAGTTAGAAGGTCTAGACTACTTGGATACATTCTCTCCAGTAACTAAGTTGGGAACACTGCGTATGATTCTAGGCCTAGCAGCTATCAATAATTGGTCTTTGACTCAGATGGACATTAGCAATGCCTTTCTTAATGGAGATTTTAGATGAAGAAATATATATGGTATTGCCTCCTGGATATTCTCAGCTCACTGATCTATCCTATCCAGAGAATTCTGTCTATAGACTTCACAAATCCTTGTATGGATTGAAACAAGCTTCAAGGCAGTGGAATCAGAAGCTTTCCTCTGTTATTTTGGGAGAAGGATTTGTTCAGGCTCCAGCAGATCATTCATTGTTTGTTAAAGTTGAGAATGGAATTTTCTTGGTTATATTGGTGTATGTAGATGATCTGTTAATTGTTGGAAACAATGATGCAGTTGTTGATCATTTCAAGATAGCCTTGAAAAATGCTTTTAAACTCAGAGATCTTGGTCCTGCTTAATATTTTCTTGGATTTGAAATTGCAAGGAGTAGTAAAGGGATCTCTATTAATCAAAGGAAGTATGCTCTGGAGTTACTAGAAGATGCAGGTCTCCTTGGTTGCAAACCATTATCTACACCTATGGAGCCTAATCTGAGAATGTCTGCTACTGATGGAGAGTTATTACCTGATGCTTCTGTTTATAGGAGACTTGTGGGTCGTATGCTATATCTCACACATACAAGGCCTGATATTACCTTTGCAGTACACAAGCTAAGTCAATATATGTTTTCTCCTACGACTACTCATCTTCAGGCTGCAAATCGTGTTCTGAGATATATCAAGAATGATCCAGGTCAAGGGCTCTTTTATTCTGCTTCTTCTGAGCTGAAGTTGACTGCTTTCTCTGATGCAGACTGGGCTGTTTGTCCAGATTTTTGTCGGTCTGTTACAGGATATTGTATGTTCTTGGGAGAGTCATTACTCTCATGGCGTTCCAAGAAACAACCAACCGTCTCCAGAAGCAGTTCTGAAGCTGAGTACAGGGCAATGGCAGATGCAACTTGTGAACTCAGTTGGTTGGACTCTTTGCTTCAAGATCTTCGTTCCAAGCCACAATCATCTGCTACTTTGTTCTGTGACAACAAGTCAGCCCTACACATACCCGGACAAATGTGGTTAACCCATATAAGTTTATTCCCGGTTATTATCATGTTAACCGGGTTAGATAGTAGACTATATATTGTTGTATAGTTGGTCAATTGTAACTAACTCAGATAATAATTCATTTTCAACATCCATAACAAACTTTACTCTTTTCACTATCTCTTCCTCTTTCGTTCATAGAGATTGTACAATCTGTGTTCTAATAATCTTTGGTCGTTTCATTGCAATTGTCATTGACAGTATAAGCTTCTTCGTCGACGCTTACGATCATTTCTGTTTCTATTTGGTTTCGAAGCTCTTTGGTCGTTTCTATTTTCGCAAACAGTATTTAGTTACCTTCAATGGATCTGGCTTGACCCTGTCTCCGAATGGTAATGAAAAGGATAATAAAATCGTTGATTACATTTTCAATTGGTTTAGAAAAGCTACGGTGCACATCAAAAGATTTTATAAATTCTGTATATATATGGTCAGATTGGTCACTCCGTTTAAAAAGAGCGGTTAAATAATAAATATTTTTTGATAGAAAATATTATATATTATTTAAAATAGAAATAATAATTTAAAATTTTTAGTTTGATTTTTATATATTTATATTTAAGTTAAGTATATACCTATATTTTTCAGAAATAAAAAATATTTTATTTTATTTTAAAAAAAAAATACAAACGTCCATTTGATAATTGGGGCGGTTGCAAACGGACTTACGTCCAAACGAGGTAACCATTCAAAGCCATAGTATTATGTATGGATTATGCAATTATTTGGTGAGCATACTCTTTAAATTAGATGTTTGTGTAATTATTATATCTATGCTTGTGTATAAATAGGAGAGTTTTCAATTTGCCTAAGTATGACGTTCACAAAACAAAATAATCAATAGAAAAACTACACTATTCTACAGTGTTTTTTTTTCCACCGCTTGTTTTCGTTTTCTTTGGTGCACATCGAAACCTTCAATAACGCTTTATTTGTTTTTGTTTTTATTGATCTTTCTATACAGTTTCTAAAATATTTGTTTGGGATATCATATACGCTTACTTCGAACGGTTATAACTTTGTAACGTATAAACAGTTCAAAGACAACAATAAAACGGACAATTAAAGCTTCACGAAATGGTCATATTATTGGTCCCACTTTACAAAATAAGACCAAATTCTGTATCTTTGTCCACGCTTCTCATGTTTTGCATGAATGTTATTCACGTTTCTCTTCTATTCTTCTAGAGCATGCCCATCATATATATATATATATATATATATATATATATATATATATATGTATAAATTATATATTAAAATCATTAGATATTAGTTAAGTTTAACATAATAATATCAAATAAGTAATGTTTAATTAATCCAGTAATGTTAAAAATATAAGGAAAACAATACGAGATTTTTTATTTTGTATAAGTTTACTTTGTGTAATTGTAAGCATAATTATGTTATTTAAGAGAATATAAATATTTGAGTATATTATTTATAATGTATTGGATTATTAACATTGTTATTAAAATTATTAAAATTTATTGTTACTATTATAGATTAAATATAAATAATTAATGAGTACAATTGATATATAAATATATATATATATAATTAGTAATGAGAGATTTACTATTTTAAAATAAAATTAGATAAGTTTTTAAAATTAAGTTATATTAAAAATGCCTTAGCTATAATAAATATATTAATATTATATTGATGAGATATTCTAATGGAGATATAAAATTGACACTATTCCTTCATCTTCTTATATTGTAGATTATTCTGTGAGAAATCTTAGAATACAAAAACATTTTTTTTTAAAATGATGTCCAAAAACTCAATCGAACTTGAGTGCAAGTCTGTGGAGGAACAGAAAACTATAGTGGAAGATCTCGTTGAAGCACAAATCAATGAGGTTCCTCCTATCTTTGGTCTTCCTCCAGTTACCTTAAAAGACAAGAAACCTTCAGTCTCTACCTCGGGTCTCGCAATCCCTATCATCGACTTTACAGGCCTCCACGTGGACGCAGTGTCGCGTGAAAGCGTTGTGGAGAAGATCAAAGAAGCTGCAGAGAAGTGGGGAATATTCCAGGTGATCAACCATGGTGTTCCTTTAAGTGTTCTTGAAGAGATGCAAAATGGAGTTGTTAGGTTTCATGATGAAGATTCTGAGGTAAGAAAACTTGTTTTTCGCGCGATTTTAGCGAAAAGTTTATTTACTCCAACAATTTCGAAATGTATAGTTCGAAATCCGGTGACTGGAGAGACTCATTCGCTGGTTACATGGCTCCTAACCCTCCTAACCCTGAGGAACTCCCAGTGGCTTGCAGGTAATAATTTCATTTTCTCTTCAAGAAATTCAAGAAAGATTCAAAAGTATTATGATTCTAATTAACATTATTCGCCTAGGGATGCTATGTTCGAATACTCGAAGCATGTGATGAGCTTAGGTGGTTTACTCTTCGAGCTTCTCGCAGAAGCACTGGGTTTAAACTCTGAGATGCTTAAGAGCTTGGATTGCATGAAGGGTTTGCATTTAATCTGCCATTATTACCCTCCTTGTCCACAACCTGACCTATCTTTAGGAACAAGTACGCATTCCGATAACACATTTATCACCATTCTTCTTCAAGATCAAATCGGTGGTCTTCAAGTTCTTCATCAAGACTGTTGGGTTAATGTTTCCCCTATTCCCGGGGCTCTTGTCATCAATATAGGAGATTTCTTGCAGGTAAAGTCATTGATTCTTACTTTTACACTTAAAAGTTTTTAGAGACATTGAGCATAGAAAACACAGGTTTTGGTTTTGTGTAGCTGATGACGAACGATAAGTTCGTAAGCGTGGAGCATAGGGTGCTTGCGAACAAAGCTGGACCGAGGATTTCAGTAGCGAGCTTTTTCAGTTCGACTATGAATCCGAATTCAACAGTTTATGGACCAATCAAAGAGCTGTTGTCTGAAGAAAACCCTCCAAAATATAGAGAGTTCACAGTACCAGAGTACACAAAGGGATATATTGAGAAAGGTCTAGATGGAACATCGTATCTGTCAAATTGCAGGATATGAAAAATGAAAGATAAGTAAAAGGGATCGTGTTTGGTGTAAGATATTTAGATATATGTGTGTTTCTTCTTGCAATTGTTGAGTCAGCCTTAATCCATGTTTAAGTTAATCTCTGTTCTTGAGCCTGTAATAAGAAAAAAACCATTGTACCAAAAATAAGAAAAGAGTGGTGTGTGTTAACATATGTGCTTGGATCTGCATATTTTACCGTAAATGTCATTAATTGCAACCAACCCAAAATTTACTAATCTGGACCATAATTTTTGTCCTGAAGAAAATAAGTAGAGTGGTTTTTTCTATACAAATTGTTATAAGTTGATAATACTATGAGTTTCTTGTAATTCACACTCTTTTCTCTATTACAATTCCATAGTTAAATCGAAATTTCGAATTTCTTTTCTGTAGGTTTTTGTTTGTCTTACCAATTCATTTTTCAAACGTTGTAGAATATGGTTGACAAAAATAAGTTAGTTTTAATTTGGCCATAATCTTGCAAACCATTAATAACCTGATACTCAAAATGTCCATACCAAACCAAAGAACTAAAAGGTTGCATATCAAACTGTAGTCCTCCAAGTCGACAAGGAAAAAAATGTACACGATTCTATATATACTTTAAGTTTAGTTAGCTAATATTTGCCTACTTAAAAAACAATTGTTCAAACATTTATATAACAATCAAAATACTCACAACGAGTTACCGAATTTAATTGAAAGGATTTTCAAATTGTATATGTATATGTGTCTACAAAATTCATGAATGACAATTGACAAATAGGATTAACAAGCAATGGCAGAGATGAATTACGTATATCAAAATTAAAACGTAAAATACGTTTAGATGTTTAGCTTTCTCATTCGGTATTTGATTTATTCATAACTTTTTAAGCTCATTTAGATGAATCACATTATCAAAAAGGCTTACACGTTACAAAACATATGAAAGGATGTCTCATATATAATCATTATTTTCAAATTATGACTAATACATTCTCAAAACTAATTACACAATGACCCGCTTGAACACTGAAGTTGTAGAAATGAAGATGACCCGCTTAAAGAATCTTATTCGCTATATAGAAATCGATTGCCAATAATAGAGCTTATTACGCTTGGGATCTTTTTGTCATAAATGGGATTGGCCTGTCACGTAACTTTCAATCTATAACAATTGTATTCCCTTTATTGCCTTTTACCCATGTTAATATTATTATTCTTGTTGTAGTTCTCGCCATATTCAAGAAGTTCCTCCAACACACTATCGTCCAAGTACTCAAACTCAAAAACTTGCCTCGACGAGGAAGAGCTTGCCGTGGTGGTGGAAGAGGTCGAGGATGATCCGGTTCCCATATTATACTCATGAGGAAAGTTGAGAATGGCGGCTTGGCCTCTCATTGAATACGCTGCTCGATCATAGGCTCGAGCCGCGTCCTCCGCGGTTTCAAACGTCCCTAGCCACACACGTTCTCCGTGCTTTCTTGAATCTCTTATTTCTGCTGCGAATTTTCCCCAAGGCCGCCTTCTTACACCACGGAACTTCCCCTGGTCGACTCCTCCTCCTCCTCCGCCACCGCTACGACCTCCCTGATCCATATGTAAATGTGTGTGTGTATAATTTGTGTGTGTGAAGAGAGACAAGGGACAAAATGATTAAGAAAAACAGAAATGGATTTATGAGAGTTGGGACGGATCAGCGTATGTATGTATGTATTTCGTTTTTGTCTGTGTGTGTTGTTTTATATCGCATGGGTTAAATGAGATTTCATTTGGGGAATTTATAGGCAAGCAAACAAGTGGGTCCATTAACCTAATATTCGAAATGTCGAACCCTCCACTTATAAAATCTTATAAATGTTCTTATAATACCCTTTTTCCTTTCAACATAGATGTTCCGTATATAATTAATTTTCCTTAGAGCTGTGGGGATTATGAATTCCATATATTTGGCATATGCTACGATTTTGGTCTTCATTTAGAAATTTCAGAAAATAGATAACCATTGTATTTACAAGTCTGATGAAAACAACTGCTGATAATTAATGTATATATGGGATTTCCAAAACGTACAACATATTTATCTGTATTTATATGGTCAAAATCGTGTAACTAATAGTTTTTTTTGTTTTGTTGTATCCATTATTCTTCATTATATGTTTACAAGGCCGTGCCTAATGTATTATCAAAAAAGCATTGGCCTTGGGGCCCCGAATAATATGTAAATTTCAGGGGGTCCAAAATTTCAAAAAATAATAATAGTCAAGTGGTTTAAGTCAGTCTAACTATTAATCTACGGATCCGAGTTCGAAACTCCAATGATGCAACTTTTTTTTTAGTTTTATTGTTGGTTTATTTGTTAACCATTTAACTTAACCCTAAGATTCTAATTATTATTTTTTCTCACAGCCACCGAACAATCAACAAACCTGCAACAACCAAATTGAAATCAAATTTAAGCTTCTCCCTCAAATTCATCTGTCTTCTTCGGTTCTTACGTCGGTACGACTCTTTTTTTTAGCGTTAAGACATTTTTTTTTTGTTTTAGATTTTATTATCTTTGTTTTTGTTTTAAGTAACTTCAATTGTTCAAATCTGTTTTACAAAAAAAAAAAATCAAAGGGCCTCTTTTTTTAACTTGTCTGGAGCCTCTAAAAGTCTAGGAACGGCTGTGATTGATTTTAGAAACTCTTCCGCTGTGATTGATTTTAGAAAAAATCATAGATATATTTTCAAGAAAATCATGTATATTCACATTTTCTATAAATTATTATGGTTGAGATGTTAGAATATTAATTAACATCTTAAACAATCTCACATTTTCTAATAACCTACTTGAAAGTAAAAAGAATGGTACGATGCACTAAAGTTGAAACTCAATTTCTAAATTACATTTATCCGCAGTGGATGTTTTTACTCATTTTGGACAGTTTTTAGCTTTGGATTCAATGTTTATGCCAAGAAATTATTTTTTTATATAAATCTGCCAGTGTAGCGAAAGGAAAATTCTAGATATTTTAACACAAACCTGTACTTGTCCAAAAAGTTAAAAGAATTTTATAGTTTAATTAGTAGAAAGTTCCTTAATATTAAATTAAGACTGTATAATATTGTACTAGAAAGTTACAATTAAGACTGTATAATAACGCGGGATAATATGATTAGCGAGTAAATCAATATAGTTTGAATTAAAAAAATCTAATACCACTTTTGGAAAATTGTTATACGGAATTTGAAATCTGCTTTATATTTTGTAATTTTTGTCATTATTTTGAATAGAAATGTATTCCACCCGTGAAATAATTGATAATAGTGGTTTTTATTTTTTTGGTCAATGTATACATTCTCAGAATCTTCAAAAATAACGATTTTAATTTCTTAGTCAATATATATAATAAAATGTATTAATTTCATCTCATAATATACAAAAATACAGTTTATGATTCCACACAATATTATTTTTTATATAATAAGCAACGTAGGTTTGTAAACATTAAAATGTTTGTAAACATGGGAATATACGTTTTTTTATTGAAGATTCCAAAGTGATAACAATGCATTCTAGTTTATTTTCAATTAAATGAAAATTAAAATCGTGATTTATGATTCCAAAAGTGAAGATTTGATATACTTTAAAATTAACTTGTTCACATTTAATTATGCAAACTAACTACAAATTATTGTGTTTGGTTATTAGAATTGTCTTATGAAGAGTGTTTGGATAAGAGTATAGTAGAACTTAATAATATAATTTTAATTCAAAAACAAAAATGAGATAAATTGCAAGCTTGACACCTAATATAATGGTTTAGAATTCTTCTTCTTTAATATATATAATGGTATATTAGTATTTAATCCTCTATTTCAAAAGATAAGGAAAATATCTTTTATTTTTCCTAATTAATATATTTTTGGAATATATATTATTTTTTGTTCATAATTAATTTTATGATTTTAATTTTGAATTTTCGAAATATATATATATATATATATATATATATATATATTTGGCAAGTACATGATTTCGAAATATTTTAATTTTGGCAAGTTTATGATTATTTCAATGTGTTTGACATTGAGACTAAAAGTAATCAACATTAGTTAATTAGGAAAGAAATGTGTTTGGCAATTAGTATAGAAAGTTTAAAATAAATCAAAAAAAAATCAAAAAATTATAGTGATGACACTTAAGCAAAATGCTTCTCAAATAATATAAAGGATTTTTAGAAACAGTAATGGAATTTTGGTTACCCAAAATATGATTGTTTAACGGAATAAAGAGAAAACCATAGTTGATGGGAGGACCCATTGGAATCTGTTTGACTTGGTTAGTGCCCACGTGGGTTGACTCTCAAAACCGACGCAGAAGTTTTCGTTGGACCATAATTTATTTTTACTCACGTGGGCTTGAGTAGGGTCTATGTTCTTGACAATGACATGACTTTACATTTTGGAGAATATTGGAGTTAACCGAATAATCTTATTCCCGGTTGAATAATTTGTCTCTGATACCATATTAGAACCCAGATTTATGATAAACAAAAAATTTGTTGAGAGAGAAAATGGAAAGAGTAAAGTTTATTAATTTTGATTATACTGAGTTAACCATAAAAGTTGTCACAATGTGAACATATGTAGTATCCGGTTTAATAGATAATTCAACCGGGAATAAGATTATTAGTTTAACTCCAATAGAGAATTTAACTATTTTTCTTCTAGAGTTATATTTTCACATCAATTTTAAATATATATATATATATATATATTTTTTTTTTTAAATTGATGTGAAAATTATATATATCAAAGTTTACGGACATACATTACCAAACAAAAATAAGTTAAGGTATGAACAGAGCCGTGCCTATGGTGTTGTGAAAAAAACATTCGTCTTAGATCCCTAAATAATACATATATTTTGGGGCCCCCTAAATTACAAAAGTTAGATATGGTGTAATGGTTTTGAAAGCTATTATTTGCCCACCACAACACCAGAGTTTAGATCATATTTATCATTGTTTAGTTTTAAATTACTTTTATTCTTTAGAACTACCGTTAGAAATATATTAAATTCGTTAAAAAATATATTAAAAAGCCCCATTTTTTAAATCGCCTTAGGCCTCCAAAAGTCCTGGCACGGTACTGGGTATGAAAATTGGATTTGTTTCGAGATTTTTGAAAGTCCAAATGTCATTAAAGATACTTAAAAATTTAAGAATTTGTTAACTTTTTACAAAATTATGTTCACACTTTTAGTTAAGGAAAATTGGGTTGAATAACATAGAAAAAAAACTATAACTAACAACATAACCAAATACCCTAAATTTTGTGAATATAATTAAGCCACATATGTTAATTTTGGTTAGTTTTCCAATTATTATTTCTTTTTAGCTAGTGAGCAAATTAACCCTTTACTTATAGAATAAATATTTTAAGTTTAATTATAATAGATCATTTGTATTTGTAAGTTGTGAACGCGGATCCAAAAGGGATTCGCAATTTGATTTTATACCAAGCATATCGCGCTTGCGTACAATATACAGCATTGGTCGTATGTTAAATATTAACTTATCATAGTTCCATCCATTAAATATAATCACGTAATTTAATCATATGTAAATAAAAATACAAAACCAAAAAAACAGTCAAAACTTATAATCAAATATTTGTGATCGTCAAGAACTATATAGGTGACAGTGTTGCATGAATTAATTTAACTAATATCGTAAATGCATGCATACGATAGAATCTGAATCGGATCTTTTGAGCCAACAAATATAGAAGCTTCTACAAGAGAGTGAGCATTCCATAAGTAAATCTCAATTATATTACTGACACTCATCTATCACAGTTGAACTTTATAAACCTATTAACCTATTTGTCACGTGTGTTATTGTAATGATTCATGCATCCTTGTGATTAAGGATAAAAATATCTATAATTAACGTTAAGTCAGTTAAAGAAGAAAAGGACATGTCCAATGTATCTATATGATGGTGAATTCATGATCATGGTCACAAAGTAGATATATATACTTCTTCTAGTTTTCTTTTTGTTTCATTTTTGAAAAAAAAATATATATTAAAAAACATTAGTTAGCCTTTTTGGCTGCTCCTAGTCGTGGATTCGATCTTCTATGTGTCCGTACGTGTTCAAAATCTTTTTTTATATATAATAGTCTATACAAAGCAGATTTATGGAGTTCTCTTTCCTTTTTTGGTTCTTTTTTCTTGTATTTGGGTTCCTTTCCCTTCCGTTACATTATAAAGTAATAATTACTCTTTATTATTAAGTCGTTTAAATCTGACTTTGCTTTGACTTTGAATACAAATTTCTGTATTAGATGTATGTATCCAACAGCAGTAAAATGATTATTTGTTAGGTATTTATTTGCAAAAATTACTCTCATTTAACCAAACTATAAAAAGAATTATAGCATAAATAAAATATTTATACCATAATTCAACAATCTTTAAAATCTACAATATATCCGACGTCTTTAATGCACTAAAAGGCGATATGGATATATCGTAATTTAAGAGTAAGCGAATAATAAGAAAATTGAAATCAACGTTCATTCTTTTTGTAGATTAATAAACTTTTTTTTTTGAAAAATAGATTAATAAACCTGACAATAAAAAGGAGAGAAGGTTGTGTGGTTAAGATTAAAGCAGAATCAGAATCTCTCTTTTGTTGTCGCCATTACGACTAGTGTAAGGGCTCTCTCGAGGTTGGGGACAACATTATATAGCTAGACTAAAGTCTTTTTATGTCTTCATGCATGAACAAACTAATTGAATTCATTTATTATAGTTTATTATGAGAATCTATCATATAATCGGCAACGTAACATCCATGACGAACTGATACACATAAGCAAGAGGTTAAATCAACCAATGAACACGAGCCCTAACAAATAGAAGAAGCTTCTAAAGTTTTAAAACACCAATTGCAAATTATTTTCTTTTATGAGTTAGTTAATTAAATTAATAATTAAAAAAAAATTGTCGTTTAAATTAATAATTTAAGAGCAATCGAATTCTCGTAGGAGAAGATAAAGTTTAATTTTACAACAGCATTATAATTTTGTAATAAATTTAAAATTTAATTGGCCCAGCCCAAGTTTACTCGCGACGCACAAGGTCCACACAGCTAACCCAAATTGGTCCAGAAATTAAGGAAGAAACTGATAATAAAAGCTTAACCCAAATCAAACTAACACTCGATTTTAAATCCCTTTTCTAAAGCATTAAAATCAAACACAATCTAGCTAGATACAAAGTTCTCGACTTTCTAGTAATTAATATTCTAAAACAAACACGATCATGAATGTAACTAATATAACAATTAGTCAAAAAAAAAAATATCTAGTACTGGTCCCCTCATCAAGCAGCTGGAGTAGAATGGGTACTTGTTGACAGACAAGACGTAACACTTCTCCCGGGCTCGGCAGCTATTGCACCGGTTATGACTGAGTATGGAAGTTGAGGCCAAAACTTTTAGAATTGCAGTGACTAGTCTTGCTAGAACAGGATATCAGCACATAGTTTTTTGCGGAGATTTAGAAACATTGTACAAGCCTTCACCGTCTCGCGGAACACAATCCAGAATGTATGACTGGACGAGTTCACCTCTAGCTATTTATTTGCAAGATATCATCAAGGTTGCGTTCAATTGTAACTTTTCTTTTCAACACATTGCGAGACAAGCTAATACAAGTGCTGATAGTTTAGCTAAGCATGATAGAAATCTATTGCAAGAGTATGTAATCAAATGGACTATGTAATCTTAAGATCTTGCAATAAAAAAAATTTGACGTCAAAAAAAAAAGTCAAAAAAATATATATATATATATATATAGTATATTTAATCTCAAATTAGTAAAGAAAACTAGAATCTCAAACGCTAAACCAAAAAAACAAAGGAAAACTATGCGAGTTCTTCTGGGAGCCACGTGTATCGATACTCTGACGCACTCACGTGACCGACCAATCATCACGTGCTGCTGATCCACCTCACCGTCGTCGCCTGACCTCAGTCGTTCACGTGTCGCTTTTCAATTGTACAGAAGAGAAGTCGCTGGTCAAAGTCAATTGTTAATGTAACAGTCAAACAAATTCAGTTTGAAATCTTTTTGCCTTGTTAGGGTTCCAAAAATATTATATTGTGTTTTGATCATTGTTACACTACAAGAAAACAGGGCGCATTCCGACGGCCAAAACCGTCCGTAAGCCGTCGGAAAAGGACGTATTCCGACGGTTTCCGACGGGAACAGACCGTCGTTCCTATCACGTCGGAAAAACAGAAACCGTCGGAAATCCGTCGCTTTTTTGCGACGTAATTCGGACGGAATTATGTCGGAGACCCAAAGGAGACGGAATTCCGACGGATTTTGGTTTTCCGGCGATGAAAGACGGAATTCCAACGGTCGTTGGTTTTCCGGCGATGAAAGACGGAATTCCGACGGTCGTTGGTTTTCCGGCAATGAAAGACGGAATTCCGACGGTTGATGAATTCCGGCGATGAAAGACGGAATTCCGACGGTTTCGGTTTGCCGGCCATAAAAGACGGTATTCCGACGGTTTCCGTTTTCCGGCCATAACAGACGGAATTCCGACGGTTTCCGTTTTCTGGCCATAACAGACGGAATTCCGACGGTTTAAATAATTTTTTTAAAAAAATTTAAAATTATTTAATTTAATTTAATAATATATTAATATTTTTAATAAAAATGAAAAGTAAAAACTAATAAAAATAAAATATATTAAAATTTAAATACAAACTAATAAAATTAAAATGTATTTTAAAGTTTTACAATCAAATTTAAAACTCTCCAAATCCTATTCCGGTCTAGGCGGCCCGGTACCGAAGAATCTCTGCATTTGCTGTTCCATTGCTTTCATTCGTGCATCGGCCTCCGCCTTATCTCTCGCTCTCGCCTCCTCGGCCTCCTCCTTATCTTTCTTCCTCTGTTCCGCCATTTCCCTAAGCTGGTCGTGCAGCTCTCGGTTTTCCGCCTCCAACCTCCTATCACAAGCATATCGAACCGACGAAACAGACGAGCTACTCTCCTCAGGGAGGCCGTAAACACGGCCTCTGGTCTTGGGAGTCACCTACAAAATTTTTTTAAAAAAATTTCATAACTTGTATTAAAAATAATGTCTAAATTCCATTAAATGTGAGACGGTTACTAACCTCGTAGGTGAACTGGTTGGTCATCTCGAATGGAACTTCGGTTGGCGTCGGAGTTCCTTCCACGATCGGTTGCGATTGGAGGAACTCCTCCTGCCTCTTTTGCACAGCTTCCACGATTTCACGAGCAATCGGGTCTTCAATTTCACCGGTCTTCTTGTTGGTGTGCGAAAACTTGATCATATCGAGGTTGGAAGGATAGACGTTACAGAATTCAAAAATTTTATGAAATATTTAATTACTTACTATTTTCAGAGCAGCTGAAGCCTTGCTAATTGCGCCGAGGTTGTGGGTCGCTTTTCCCTTCCCTTTCCGGTTGCTGTTGCGGTTAGTCGAGTGTTTCTCGGAGTCCGTCTTGGTTGCCTCTAATTACAGTGTGTTTACTTTGGAACTTATCAGAAGGTTTTAAATTAAGTAAACACACTGTAATTAAGTTCCAAATGAAATATTCAACAATGATCTCTCTTCGACATATAGTAGTATATGTATATTAATTTGTATGTTTGTGACCAAGGATCTAGATCTAATTTTGTCGATTTGTGACATTCATATTTTCTGATTGTACTATGGTAAGTGTTACCATTATTTTTTTCTGGCACATTTATAAATATAAAATTCGTGACAAACCCATCACTAACCAAGCTGGACTTAGATAAACAGATAATCTAGATAGACTATATATATAGTTATCTTATTTCGTTTTGATTTACAATTTATAATACAATAAATTGCGTTCCACTAGTGTTTGTCTCCGTCGTGGGCACGTTTTCCTTTTTATAATGTTATAGAAAAATTTGAGAACACTATAATAGAGTTATAGTACTATTACGAAAAATACCATATTTCCATGCAAAAAGTCGAATATATATACACATTTATATGATAAAATACACAAAACTACTGAAACCATGCACACCACAAATTATTCTTTTTCATATTATTATTATTTGAGTAGTTAATTGTGGGGATATGCATTTTCTTTATATGATTTTGCTAGAGATAAGAAATTATATATTGTCAATATTGATAAGATATATTTAAATATAACACGAAACTGTGTTTCTCACCCAATCTGTTCTGTTTTGTTCTGCCGTTGTGAGCCAAACTCATCAACATACTTACACGATAGAGTATGGAAACATTGTCGTCCTTTTATTTTATTCTTATGCATTGGAAACTTTATGCATAAGTGTCTAAAAACTTTTTAGAATTAAATATATTAAATTTAGGACATTTGAGTGTCTAAAAACTCTTGACACTCAAGTATCCTAAATTTAATATATTTAATTCAAAAAAGTTTTTAAACACTTATTCATAAAATCTTCAATGCACATACCCTTAGTTCTCTGTCTTATTTCCATTAAATACAAAATAAGAAATGAAAAACGAAAACGAAAACTTTAATAAGCTCTTCTTGCGGTAGATTTGACTTGTCTTCTCATTCAAATTTGTTTTTTTCTCGACGGTGTTCGATAAGTCTTACTAACCAATGTGTTTTTTTGTAACATTTTGGACCATAACTTACAACTTACATAATTATCGTTATTACAATATCTATTTTTAACCACGTAATGTGAATGCTGAAATTTTGTATCCAATCGTCTCTTTTCCACATTGAAAGTCTGAATAATTATTTCGAAAGAAAATCAATTTAAGTTAGCAGCCGACAAGTATGGTTAGCTGGAGTTTACAGATTTTTACGTTTTTTTATAAAAATGGTACCACAATACTAGTGAATCCAAGTTTATCATCATTACACATGAATTAATTATAAATGTACTACATAGAGAAACAAAACTTTCGCTATCAGAAGATCCAATAAAAATACTCAAAATATCAGTTAAGTTAATCCACTAGTAAATAAGTAAGTTTTCTTTCTTATTGTTTTTCCCCCATTTAAAAGTACAAAATTAAATAGACATAAACTCTTACACCAAACGAGGCACATAGATCGAGAAACTCGAAAATTAATAAAATTTTTTTTTTTTGAAACTTCAAAATTAATAAAAGATGATGATAAGTTAGATAAATAATTCGCTTTATGAAATCTCACCAACTCTTTTCTCTCTCTTTTCCATTTGATTACTCAATCTCTGTTTTTCTCCGCTACCACTCTCTTCTTCTTCTCTGCCCTTTCTCTAAAACACGCATATACGTATATATACACATACATAAACACCAACACATCAAATTCTTGATTAGAGAAAGCTAAAGATTCAAAAGAAACAAAAATTTACTTCATTTGTTGATTTTTTCATTTTTTTGTTTCTTTCTAAAGTTTCCTTTGTTGTCAATGGATCTAACGGACCGTCGTAACCCTTTCAACAATCTGGTCTTTCCGCCACCACCACCACCGCCATCGACGACCTTCACAAGCCCTATTTTTCCACGAGCAAGCTCTTCGGGGACAAATTTTCCGATTATCGCCATCGCGGTGATCGGAATCTTAGCCACTGCGTTCTTGCTTGTAAGTTACTACATCTTTGTCATCAAATGTTGTCTTAATTGGCACCAAATCGACATTTTCCGCCGCCGCAGAAGAAGTGACCAAAACCCTCTAATGATATACTCTCCTCATGAGCAAACCCGAGGTCTTGACGAATCATCCATCAGAGCAATCCCAATCTTCAAATTCAAGAAGAGAGATGTTCCTGTTGGAGAAGAACACCAGAACAAGAACTCTCAAGAATGCTCTGTTTGTTTAAATGAGTTTGAAGAAGACGAGAAGCTGAGGATTATTCCGAATTGTTGCCACGTGTTTCATATTGATTGCATTGATATTTGGCTTCAAGGAAACGCGAATTGTCCCTTGTGTAGAACTAGCGTTTCTTGTGACGCAAGTTTCCCTCTTGACCTAATTTCTGCACGGAGTTCTTCCCCGGAGAGTAATTCTCCTCTTCGGCCTCAGAGCCCGAGTCTTGGCCTCGATGCAGATACAGGAGACGATAAAGACTTTGTTGTGATTGAGCTTGGGACTAGTAATGGTAATAAGAGATATCACGCGAGCGACAAAGACTTTCTTGCGGAACAAGAAAGGGTTTTATCAGACGGTGTAAACACTTTGAAACCGATTAGTCCTTCGCCGAGAAAGTTTGATAATCACGCAATGCAAAATAAAGAGAGGAAACTTCACAAAGTGACGAGTAAGGGAGACGAATGTATCGATACTCGAGGCGAAGATGATCAATTCGTCCCAATTCAGCCCATAAGAAGATCAATCTCCATGGATTCATCAGCGGATCGGCAGCTGTCCTTGGCGGTTCAAGAAGCTATTAGCCGGAGAAACGGTAAAATTCCGGTGGCCGGAGATGGTGGAGATTGTACGGAAGATTGTAGTAGTAGTGGTGGTAGTAGTGATGGTGGTAATAACAGAGTGATGAAGAGGTGTTTCTTCTCTTTTGGAAGTAGTAGAGGTTCTAAAAGTTCTTCAATATTGCCTGTTTATTTGGAACCCTAAATGTCTTTTCCTCTTCTTTACATATCTCCAAACAAAAAATTATTTTGTTTTTGTGTATTTTTTTGTTGTATTTTGAGGTGAATTTGTTAAAATTGTTTTGGAGGTTGAGGTAGGAGAGAAATATGTGTGCACTGTTTATTAGTCAAAGAAGTTGATGAGTACTTAAAACAGTATTATAAAAGTTTTACTAAATAGTGAAATTGAATAGTGAATAGTCTTTTTTCTTACATATATTTAATGTTTACTAGAGACAACTTGTGTATTTGGTCCGATCCATTTGATAATTTTTTATAACAAGGCAACTCTGCTCTGTTCCAGTTTCAAAATTTTCCCTCATTTTGCTATGAGTAATCATTTTTTTTTGTCGAGTAATAAATTTCTGATTTCTCAACAAAAAGAAAACAAAACTCTTATGCTGATAGATGGATAAATACACACAATTTTTTTTATATATTAGATCCAATACAAAGCTTTCACTATACTTATGCTGATACACACAGCTCTTTATTTATTTTGGTATAGTGGTTTAGTTATGGGGGCAAGGACTGACCCAACAGATGCAATACAATAGACACACATATGTGTTTACTCTTGATTTTTCACACATATATATATATATATATATATATATATATAATACTCAAACCAGAGACATTATTATTTTATTTTTTTGAAACTTAAAACCAGAGACTTTAATCTTTATGTGCTTCTCATATCTTGAAATAGGAGAGATGCGATTCATCATTGACTCCTTTCTTTAGGTATCCGGCTGAATACTCAGGTATAGTGAAGTCTTTGCATTTTGGAGGGTTTTCTTCAGACAAAAGCTCTTTCATTGGTCCATAAACTGTTGAATTCGGATGCATACTCGTACTGAAAAAGCTCGCAACTGAAATCCTCGGTCCAGATTTGCTCGCGAGCACCCTATGTTGCACGCTTATAATCGAAATCCTTTATAGGCAAGAAGTGGAAGTAAGTAGATCCAATCTAAAGATTATCATTACAATGAAACACACACATTTCTTGCATCTTTTTAGTACGTAATGGTTTTAGTTATTCGTAGAGATAAGAACTGTGAATGAAACACACAAATATCTCACAACAAACAAGACGAGAGTAATACATACTCTTTAACTGTTTTTTTTCATATCTTGAAGTTCGAGAGATACGATGTTCCATCGAGGCCTTTCTTAAAGTATCCTTTTGTGTATTCTTTTAAATTGATGTCTTTGTATTTTGGAGGGTTTTCTTCAGAGAGAAGTTCTTTGATTGGTCCGTAAACAGTTGAATTCGGAAGCATACTCGTGCTGAAAAAGCTCGCTACTGAAATCCTCGGTCCAGCTCTGTTCGCAAGGACTCTATGCTCCACGCTTACGAACTTATCATTCGATATTAGCTACACATCAAAAATGCATCTCAGAATTCTCAACAACGTTACATTGTTTGTTATACTTTTTCAAAGTTTAAAAGAATATTGGATCAATGAACTTGCCTGTAAGAAATCTCCAATATTGATAACGAGTGCCCCGGGGAGAGGAGAGACATCAACCCAACAGTGTTGATGAAGAACTTGAAGACCCCCGATTTGGTCTTGAAGAAGAATGGTGAGGAAAGAGTTGTCGGAATGATTACTTGTGCCCAAAGTTAGGTCAGGTTGAGGACATGGAGGGTAATAATGGCAGATCATAAGCAAACCCTTCATGCATTCCATACTCTTAAGCTTCTCGGAGTTTAAACCAAGAGCTTCTGAGATAAGCTCAAATAGCAAATCACCTAAACTCATCATATGCTTCGAGTATTCCACTACAAGAAAACAGCGAGAAACCGACGGAAATATCCGTCGGAATATGCGTTTTCCGACAGATTTCCGACGGATTTGTCTGTCGTTTCTATCTTGTCGGAAATGGTAAGTTTGTCGGAAATTCGTCAAAAATTTCCGACGGATTCCGACGGGTTTCGATTACTTGTAAACCGACGACTTTCCGACAGACTTCCGATGTATTTATTTCCGACAGATGTCCGACGTATTTATTTCCGACAGCTTTCCGACGGATCAATTTCCGACGAATTTCCGACGTATTCGTAGAAATTATTAAAAATGATAATAAATTAAATAATAATTAATTTAATATAAATTTTAAATTTTAAATTTGAATTATTTAAATTAAAATAAAATTAAAAGTAGAAATTAAAATAAAATTAAAAGTAGAAATAAAAAGTAATATTGTTTTACAAAAACGTTGAAAATAAAAATCTAAATGGTGGGCCCCGGAAAATCCGGGTTGCGCCCCAAGTACTCCATCATCCGTTGCATCATCTCCCTCTCCTTGTCCCGCTCGGCTCTCTCCTTCTCCCGCTCGGCTTCTAGGGCGGCTTGTGCATCTCGTATCTGTTGGACCGTCGTCTTCAAACCTTCAATTTCGACGTCCTTTTGCTGCATCTGGGCTCTCAGGTCGGATGTCTCGTTGTAGTAACAAGAAGACCCCGATGATGCTGCATCGTCGGGAAGACCATAAATCCGCCCTTTGCTCTGCGGAGCAACCTGCGGAACAAATTAAAATGTAAATGAAAAAGACTTGAAAACTATTTTAAATTTTACATACCTTTAAGACGAATTGGTTGACGATGTCGTCCGGGGCTTGGGTGAGGGGAGGGGAGGGGTTCCTTCGATGGATGGCTGAGACAGAATGTACTCGTCTTCCATTCTTCGGACGCTCTCCTGAATCTCCTTAGCTACCTGATCCTGGACGACACCATTCTTGTCGGTGTGTGTTGCTAGCAGAAGTTCCAACTTGTTGGGTTCCCGACCCAACTCCTTAGCCTGCTGTTGTTAGATATTTATTTGATAATATAAAAGTATAAAACTAAAAAAAAAATTAATAAAAATCAAGACGTACATAAAAAACTTACCATATCCCTAGCCTTTGTCTTCTTGCTGGTAGCTCCAAGGTTGTGGGTGGCTAAACCCTTGCCCTTGCGCGTGCTGTTCCGGTTGCTAGAGTGATATGTAGAGCTCTCCTTGGTAGCCTCTAGTTGCCAATATGCGATGAACCCGTTCCACAACTCCGTCTTCTCTTTCATCTCCTTTTGCACCTCACCGTGTAGCCACTTATCCTTCCACTCGAACAGCTTCTTCGAGTAGTGCAGTCCAGCATAAGAGTCGAATTCCCTCCTGACCAGAGCGGTCAAGTGTGGTTCCCACCTAAATTTTTGCTGCAAAAAGAAACATTAAATATAAATAATAATAATTTAAATGAAAGTAAAAATTGTGAAAACAGATGACTTACCGCAAATTGGCGAAACCACATTTCTTGATCCTCCAGTGGCATGGCGGTGTACGTCGCATAAGGACGGCTGAGCAAAGAGTTTTCCATCTTGTTGAGGGACTTCGAAATCCCGCTGCGAGAATCACCAAACTTACGGGAAAAAATGTAACAATATAATAACATTAGTCACAATTAATTAAATTTGTTAAACAAAAAAGAGAAATGGAACAAAAAAACTTATCATCTGTCTCTATCGATTTTGTCCGGATGGAGATTAGTCAACCTCTCTCGACCAGGAAGACCCATGAAGTCCTCGACGCTAATCTGCGACGGTGCTGTGGTGGCTGGTGGTGTCACCGGGGTCTGTAGAGGTGTAGACGACGGTGTAGGTGTAGACGTCGAAGTCGAACGAGATCTACTCACACGACGACGACGTTCGCCGCTGCCAGATGCAGGAGCAAAACCACCGTAATCCCTACATTTATATGAAAATATATTTTAAATATATGAAAAATCTATTTTTTTCAAATAATGGTAAAATTATTAAGAAATTCTAAAATTCTCAAGTAATTGTTACATAATTTAAAATTCTCTAATTCTAAATTAATACTTAAAATTGTTTAAAAATTAGTTAAAAATGCTAACAATTTTTAAAAAATGTAGCCAAATTATATTGTCCCTAAGAATTATAATTATAATAATTATAAAACTTATAAAATTTATAATTATAATAATTATAAAAATTTCGATATTGGTTAAATATATAATTATAAAAATGTAATGGTTTAAAAAAAATTTCTTTAAATTGCCAAAATTCTAAAATTTAAAATTAATCCTTAAAATTGTTTAAAAATTAGTATAAAATGCTAACATATTTTTCCAAACTAACCAATTTTGTTTAAAAATGCTAACAATTTTGAAATCCTAATTCACAAACATTTCTTAAATTTCCCTAAATTCACAAACTAATTCACAAACAAATTTCCCTAAATTCACAAACTAATTCACAAATTCAACAAATTAATTCACAAACTAATTCACAAATTCAACAAATTAATTCAATAACTAATTCACAAACTAATTCACAAACAAATTTCCCTAACCTACAAATTCACAAACTAATTCAAACAAATTAAAAAAAAACTAATTTGAGGAAACTTACAAATGATAAGGAAGATCCGCCATTGTAATCTGTCGAAGAGGAGGACGCGGCAGCGGCGGCGAATTCCAGCGAAGAATTCCGGCGAGGAGGAGAAGATGAAGAGGGGGAAGAGGCTACGTACGGCGACGGTCGGTGGGGGAGAGGATCGGAGGAAGAGATGTGCGGCCGGGAACGATTCTGGCGAAGAAGACCGGCGAATCGGAGTCTCCAAGGCGCGGCGGCGGCGATTTTTCCGATTTGAAGTCGGTGAATTGCGTTCTTCGTGAAGAACGATCTGTAAATAAATAAGAATTTCTGACGGATTACGACCTGTCGGAAATCCGTCGGAAATCAATTTTCATTTCGCGGTATTTATTTTCATTTTGCGGATAAAAATTGGCACATACGTCGGAAATCTGTCGGAAAAATATACAATTTTCCGACAGATTTCCGACAGATTTGTGGTTTCAGGGTAAGGGAAATTTAAGAAATGATTTTTTTTGTTGTTTTAGGGTTAAGGAAGTGAAAAAATTTAAGAAATGTTTATAAAATTTAAGAAGTTTAAGAAATGTTGTTTTTGGAAATTAATGAATTAGCATTTTGGAAAAAATTGTATAATTTTAAACAATATTTTGCATTGTTAGCATTTTTAAACAAAATGCTTTTTTTTGGAAAAATTGTTAGCATTTTGTACATATATTTACCTCAAATCCCCAAACCTGTCGGAAATCTGTCGGAAAAATGAATATTTTCCGACAGATTTCCGACGGATTTGGGGATAAGCTTGTTAATGATCCGTTTTCGTAGTTGCAAGTTAATAGCATTGTTGGACCAATATTTGGATGATAAAATACTTGATAATGGTCATTGATACTTTCAAATTCTAAACATATAGTATTTTCCGTAAACATCTATTTTTTTGTATATGTAACTGTATGAAACGCTTTTGGTTGAAACATGACAAAATCGCAAATCATGTTCTGTATAACATCGAGAAGGTTATTTACTCACTTATCTTTCACTTTAGTTGTCAGAATTGTATGCGAAGACTTTGTCTTCTCGAAATTCAGGAATTTGACCTCAAAACCCTAAATCTATCGGAACTCTATCGGAAAAATAGATATATTTCCGACTGATTTCCGACAGATGTAGGGGTAACACGTGTCGTCTTTTAAGATTAGCATGATATGAATATTGCGTCGAAAATCTGTCGGAAAAATATCTATATTTCCGACAGATTTCCGACGGATGCTTCAAAATAACAAAAAAAAACAGAAGAGCCAGTGTCGATCGACAACCCTATACCGTCGATCAACAAAGGTTTTGGCAAGATATACGCCGATGAATTTTTTATAAGAAGATTATATAAATATCCGTTTCTATCGGAAATCTGTCGGAAATATATATATATATATATATATATATATATATATATATATATATATATTTCCGACATATTTCCGACGGAAAATCATTTAAAAAAAAAAAATAGAAAAATATATATTATCTGAAATTCTTGTTTATGTTAACAGATACAAACATATAATGTAACTAACCTGAGTCTGAGTCTAATCCTTCCGAAGGAATTGTGTCTTCGTCTTCATCAAATTCTCCAACTTCTTCTTCTGATTCTGAATGTACGATATTATCACCAAATTAAGTGAAATCAACAAAAAGGTCCACCGCTGAAGAATGATCAACTGGAGCCATCAGAGTAATTCTAGTTGGTTGCATAACATCTTGCTCAGCAACTCCATATAGTCTCCCTCTTGGATTAATTGGAGTCACTGTAATCCACGTATTATAAAATTTTAAAATTAAACCTGGTCTGCCTGTGATGCTAGGATGAATGGGTAATACTTTTGCAGTCTCCTAGAAGAATTTACTGAAGTGACGCCAAATTGGCTCACCTGGACACCTTCTGGATATGACGGATCATACCACTCACACAAGAAAATAATGCACCTCATGCCCAATATTCCTAGATAGCGCACTTGCAATATTTCTTTGAGAATCCTGTAGTAGACTACATCACCACTTGTAGCTGAAATACCGTAATCTGCAGTTGCCCTCGTCTTTTCTTTATGAATCCTAAATGCAAATCCCCTAGTGCAATACCGAACGTATGAAGTTGCTTCGAAGCTTGGGCCAGAAACTATCTCTTGTAACCATGTCGGAAACCTTTCTCCATTCTTCATTCCTTCAGAAACCTGAGATAATAATTTAGACAAATTAATAAACAAACATTTAATTAAGTAATAATTAATTCACTAATTTTAAGATATATAAGCGTTTTTTAAAAACTTACGTAATATTGCAGCCAATTTGGAAACTCGGTTTTCTTAAATTCTCCAAGTTCGTCTTCTGTCATTTCCGGATAATAGCGACGTATTGATGCAATGTAAATCCTGAAAGCAAACAAAAATATATAACATATGAAACCTATATATTACTTAGGTATTAAAAACAAGAAGTATTTAAATAAGTTCTGTTTTTTACCTTTCGTACTCCGCCATCTCCTCACAATTCGTTAGGATATACATATGTAAGTGACTCCACTCATCTTGTGATAGGAAGCGTCTCTTCCCTCTCCCAATCACTCGGCCAACTTGCGAAAACAACTCAGGGACCAGCGCGGCATACGTGACTCTCTCACCTCTATCATCATGACGAGCAGGACGTCTACTCTTCGTACGAACTTCCCGCGGAAAGTAATATTCCGCAAACTGTGATGATTCTTCATTGATACTCTGTGCGACAATAGAACCTTCAACTCGAGCCAAATTTTTGACCTTCTTCTTTAGATGGAACATGTACCGCTCGAAAGGATACATCCAACGAAATTGAACAGGACCACCTAGTTCGGCTTTGCGGGGGAGGTGTAGGGGAAGATGTTCCATAACATCAAAAAAAGACGGCGGAAAGATCTTCTCAAGATTGCAAAGGATCACTGGTATATTGGCATCTAAATTGCGGATCCCCTCAACTGTAAGTGTCCTCGTGCATAAATCCCTAAAGAAAGCACCAACTGCTGCAATAGATTCGTGGATAGTTTGAGGAAGGAGATGGATAAAAGCAAATGGAAGAAGCCTCTGCATCAGTACATGACAATCATAACTCTTCAGTCCCAAAAACTTTAGGTATCGCGAGTCTACGCAGTTACCCAGATTAGTTGCATATCCATCAGTGAATTTAACTTCGTCTTTAATCCACCGCAAAATTCTCTTATCTTTTGTATTTGCAATCGGTACGGAGGAAAAGGATATGTACCATCGGGAAGACGATCAAGATAATCATGGTAGCAAATCTTTGAAACATCCATCCTAAACTTCACATTGTCTTTTGTCTTTCCCGGGATGTTTAACACCGTATTCATAATGTTGTCAAAGAAATTCTTTTCAATATGCATCACATCGAGGTTGTGCCTCAATAAATGATCCTTCCAATACGGCAAATCCCAAAATATACTCTTCTTGTGCCAGTTGTGAGCTTCCCCTACACCACAAAGCGGTTCATGCCCATTACCCCCACAATCAGGAGTCCTCTCAGCACCAAAATCTATTAACTGCTCCAATATAGTACGACCATCTATCTCATCAATTGGAGCATCAAACATTTGTTTATTTTTCTTAAATAATCTTTTAAACCGACGATAGGGATGGCCGTCCGGTAGAAACCTTTTATGGCAATCAAACCAACATGGTTTTATTCCATTCCTCAATTGGAAAACGTCAGTGTTGTCTTGGCAAAACGGGCACGATAATCTTCCATGAGTAGTCCATCCAGATAGCATACCGTATGTTGGGAAATCGCTAATAGTCCACATAAGGACCGCACGCATCAGAAAATTCTGCTTCCGTGAAACATCAAACGCTTCGACACCGTGACTCCATAGCATTTGTAACTCATAAATCAATGGCTGGAGGAATACATCAAGTGATCTCTTCGGATGCTCAGGGCCGGGAATAAGAACAAAGAGGAATAAAAACTCTCGACGCATGCACATACCAGGGGGCAAATTGTACGGTGTTACGATTACGGGCCACAAAGAATACTGCTTTCCATGCTTCCCAAATGGGTTGAAACCATCCGTACTTAACCCGAGGTACACATTTCTTGACTCGTATGCAAAATCCGGATACAACATTTGAAAATGTTTCCACGCTTTTGCATCTGAAGGATGTGTAATCTCTCCATCTTGACGATGCTCTGCATGCCATCTCATTTGTTCTGCCGTTCGCGCATATTGATATAACCTTTTTAACCTCGCTGTCAATGGTAAGTACCACATACGTTTATATGGAATTGGAACTCTCCCACCAGTTTCCTGATACCGTGGTTTACGACAAAATTTACATCTTCTCCGGTCTTCGTCTTCTCTCCAATATAGCATACAGTTGTCGATGCATACATCTATCACCTGATACGGCATACCAAGACCAGCTACAAGTTTCTGTATCTCGTAGTATGATGCAGGTGCCTGATTATCTTCAGGCAAAATATCTTTCACAAAATCTGCTATCGCATCAACACAGTCTTCCGCCAAATTGAAGTCCGTCTTAATGGTCATCAGTCTACTAGCAGTTGATAAAGGTGAATGTCCGTCTCGACACCCATGATATAAGGGCTGCTTCCCTGCGTCTAATATATCAAAAAATCTTCTAGATTCTTCATTTGGTTCTTCTACTCTATCCTCCCCTATTACGATCGATGGCAAATTCTCTCTAAACGCATCATGAACCATCTCAGCGGTACCTACACCAAAATCTACTTCCGTTCTATGTTCGCCAAAGCTATCCGTTCTATGTTCACCTAAGTTATCCGTTCTATGTTCGCCTAAGCTATCCGCAACATATGGTGCACTGCTACTACTAGCACCATCATTATTAGTTTCTCCATGAAAAAACCAAATTTTGTATCCCGGCATAAAACCATTGGTATACAAGTGATGCCAAACTTGTTCTACATTAACATTACGCGAATTGCAACAATTTAAACATGGACATTTTATCACCTTTCGATTCCCGACAACCGTCATGAACTCGCATATACCTCGTGCATAACTTTCATTTAATGTCTTCGAATCCGGATCATACATCTCTTCATCCATCCACGATCTATAATATCTAGAAGATGACATCTCACTCTCTTAACGATTTTTTCTAACAAATGTTTGGTTGGAAGTTGTTGTTGTTTTGTGAGTGAATGAAGATGTGTGGAATCATATATATAAATAAGCTGACAGTCGGAAATCTGTCGAAAAAACGTCGGAAAGCCAACGGATATAATAACGGCTATATAACGGCTATTTTTCTGACAGATTTCCGATAGCTAGTTGGGTGTCTGTCGGAAATCTGTCGGAAACTATTAACGGTTCATATTTTCCGATGGATTTCCGACAGCTTACCGGTATCTCCTCTGGCGTCGGCACCGGCACCGGCTAGTTACACGGTCCAATAATCCGACCGATTTCCGACGGTCTTCTTGTCCGTCGGAAATAATTCCGACAGATTTCCGACGGAATTGAAAAATTTCAGTGCCGTCGGAAGTCGGTCGGATTACCATCGGAAATTCTGTCGGATTTGTGGTTGTTTTCTTGTAGTGTTCGATCATAGCATCCCTGAATCAACATGATGTTACAATTGTTAATATCTCACACCATAAGTGAAATTCATGGACCAATACGAGTATATAAAAGATATGAATCAATCCGCTCTATGATTCTTTACATCAATCACTAAATGTTTCATTAGGTTTCTAATGTGAAAATCAAAAATACGTACCTACAAGCTATTTGGAGCTCTTGAGGGTTTGGAGGATCAGGAGCCTGTAACAAGCAAAAGAATCTCTCCAATTAACACAAGAAGAACTATAGAGATCGAAATTACTATTATACAAAAAGCTCTTGGCTGCGTCACGTGAGAAGTAAGATTTCTTAACCTCAAGATCTTCCTCATGAAACCTAAACAACTCCATCTTTAATCTCTTCAAGAACACTTAAAGGAACACCATGGTTAATCACCTGGAAGAATCCCCACTTCTCTGCAGCTTCTTTGATTTTCTCCACAACGACTTCAAGCGACGCTTCGGCCACGTGGACGTTTGCAAAATCGATGATAGGGATAGCGAAATTCGAGGAAGAAACAAAAGGTTTCTTGTCGGAGAAGGTACCTTGAGGAAGACGGAAGATACGAGGAACCTCAGTGATTTGAGCATCAACGAGACCTTTAACTCCGGCTTTCGTTTCGTCGAAAGATTTTCGCTCGTTGTAAGAATCAAATTCGATCACCATTTTCTTTTTTTTAACCTATTTCAAGATTTCTCACAAAAGGCTAGTTCATAAACAAGAAGAAGAAGAAAAGTGGATTATGTTTTCCATTCTTGTGGACAATAATAGTCAATTTTATACACGTAAAAGATAACCTAAAGAGATTTTTAGCTAAATAAGTGAATATCTTATATCTTATGAGATGAAGATGAGAAGACAGAACCGAGAGAGTATATGGTTGGAAATTTGGTGTTTGCTGTGTGGCCCCGACAATGTCCCGTTCATGACGTATGCCCGTTTATGTTGACTAGGACCGACGTGACGTCCACATGTTTTCTTTTGGTTCGGGTCTAGAGATCTGAACATTTCGGTTTAAGTTGGTTCGGTTTGTTGTTTTTTTTTTCCACCTTTAATTATTATATTTATACAGAACGAAAAGACTTTTTTCCTAGAGAAAAAAAAGCAAAGCTTCCGCCGAGAAAGATTCCGTCTCTCCGACGAAAAACGATACCAAGCCTGCGACTTTCAGACACAGAGACAAAGAGAAAAATGGGTTTCGTCTCTTTTCTTGGAAGAGTTCTCTTCGCTTCTCTATTTATCCTCTCCGCTTGGCAAATGTGAGTTTTTCCCCCCTCTCTTCTCGATCTGTTCTCCAATTTCACGGATTAGGGTTTCGTTTAGATCTGATTAGTTTTGAGAACCTTCGAAAATCTGTTTGATTTGGTCTAAATTCTTTTTGCTGAATCTAATAAAAGCTTTGATTTTTAAGTACTTTCTTCATTCAAATTACGATTCAGATCTCTTTCTTGATGAAGAAATTGATTCAAGTTTATGGATACATTGTGTTGTTATCTAATTATCTCCCAATATGTGATTTGCTCATTGTTTAATGTTAAGGCTTTTCGATATCTCCCTAGAAACTGCGATATCTCTGGTTTTGAGCCTTTTAATAGCCATCTTGTTCATATGATCTCTATCATCTAAAGGATCTAGTTTTTGGTTTTCATAATTCTGCTTGTATTGGTTCTGTCATTTCAACTCCATCGCCAAAATACAAAATTTAGCTTTCAATTGGTTACATATCTGTTTGCTTCAAAGTTCACTGGTCACAGCTACTCAGATATTCCTGTTTTTGATCATCTTACAAACTCTGAACTATTGCATCTTGGTACTTGTTATTAGGTTCAATGACTTTGGAGCTGATGGTGGTCCAGCAGCTAAAGAGTTAGCTCCAAAGCTTGATTTGACCAAAGCACATCTCTCTTCCAGATTAGGAGTAGCATTGCCCAAGATTGAGGTATGGTCTCCTTTGTTGGTTCCTTAATCTTATGGTTCATTGTCTTCATGTCTCTTACGCTGTCTATCTTTACGGTTTAAAAGGTGAAACAAGTCGTATGGGCAATTATTGCTCTCAAAGGACTCGGAGGCTTACTCTTTGTTATCGGCAACCTCTTCGGCGCCTATCTTCTGGTTAGGACTTCTTCACTTTTGTTTTCAAAACATTTAAACCTTAACTGTTGTATTAACTTTTAATTTCATTTCTTTGTTTCTTAGGCCTTCTACTTGGTGGCTGCCACTCCCATTCTATATGATTTCTACAACTTTGGACCCAAAGACAAGCAGTTCTCTCTTCTATTGACTGAATTCTTGCAGGTTTGTCTTTTACGTTTTTCTTCGTTTACTCGTTTTTGCCATCAGAGATGGGTTTTTGCTCTGAATAAAGAATGATTCTTCTTCGGTGAGTCAATATTTTGCGTTGATGTTTTATCGCAGAGTGTTGCGCTTCTCGGGGCATTGCTATTTTTTATCGGAATGAAGAACTCGACGACAACCTCCTCCAAGAGGATTCCGAAGAAGAGGACTCACAAGCCGAAAGCTGCTTGAGACTTCTTCTATTCTCTACTACACACAAGTCAGGAGGCTTTAGAAGAGCTTCTGATGTCATCCAGCACTACCTTCGATTTTCTCACTTGCAACTTTTGGTTCTTTTTCCATTGTAGGATTCTAGAATTAGACACAATTTATATTTTATCTATGATTCAACTTTGGGATTTAAATTTTTCTTTTGTTGGATCATACAATTCTTTTCAGTGTTTGTAAAATTGGGTTGAGAAAATTGTTTTTGGGTCATTGGTAAGAATCGTCAAATAGTTTCATATGTTTCAAACCTGTTTTTAATGCGGATTTTGGTTTTTCAGTTAGTAATTTTTAAATATATTAATATACACTAATTTTATATTTATATAGTTTATATCCAATGGACAAGCTTACTGTAAAACTATTTTGATTATTTAGTAATTTCAACTGTTTTTTATGCAAAAACATGCCTTAGAAACATATGTTGATTTCAATTTCACAATTTAAAATAGGAAATTAAAAGAAATACTAAAGTATATGTTTATTTTACGGTTTTAAAACAAACTTAAAATAGCACAAAGTATTTTAGGAAGGGTTTTCAAAGTATTATTCAATGGTGGGGGATTTATGAAAATTCCTAGTTAATATATATACCCATAGTTTATATATTATTGTTCAAATTCCATGGACAAGTCACAAGCTTCGTATGCGTAAATTTAAGAGTTAATTAGCTATAAAAAAACAAAACTATACTAAAATACAACATCACATCAACAAATTTGTCATATCTGACTTGGGTTTTGCATAAAGGTTATTTCTAAAAGATATAAACCGCTGATTATTTTGTGATAATTATAATAAGAGATTTGATTCATTATTCAAAGACATATTACCTTTTGTTTTAAACTAGAATATGATTCTTTCCATTATATGTGGCATACAAAATCTCTCATAAAATTATATCGCTAATCAAGTACTGGTTAGTCTAAAGTTGTTATACAGAAAAAGTTATATTATCTCTTTGGTCTAAAGTTCATATGGTCTTTGTCATTCTTTTTCTTTTCACAACCATACAGAAAAATATAAATAAATTTATGAACAATGCCAAACATACAACTAACTGAAAAATGTTTTGTTTGGAAAATATTATTATCAACAGTTATATAGAAGATATTGAATACCTAATCTTATATATTTTGGGAAAATATGATTTAAACAAATCTCATATTTTCAAAAAATATATATCAAAATTTGTCTTTAAAATGGGCTTGTAAATTTTAAACTTGTGGTATTCTTGATTTTTTTTTTTAATAAGGAAGATTAACATTTTCTTTTGCGAATTCACAAACATAACATTTGGTATACTTTATGACACTTGGAGTTCTATTTACCACGTTTAAGCTAAACTGAAAAATACAATAATATATCTTTGGAATGAAAGTTTAATACGAGTATAAAATATGCATTGTAAACTCACAAAATGTATTGTCAAAGACTAAGAAAGGCAACATGTATTATTATGAATGACCAAGTAGAAAGCCATGGATCGAAAGTTCGAAACATATTACAACTAATTTCTTCATATCAGGAAAACTGATGGACTTTTTGTTTCATGATTTAACTTTTTAATCACAAATAAATTATTTCCACATAGTGTATAGCTAAAAAAGTGTGTAGTTACATTCCTCAAAAAAGAGAATATGGTCAAACTTGAAATCTATTAGTTTAATCAACTAGTCAAAAGGCAACACATGAAAAAAGGGGAAAATAAGCATAAAGATTCGACCGTTTAACCAAAACACAAGCCAAGCACACTTATTAAAAGTTAAAACACAACCCTCTATATACACACACACCCACATACACTCACACACACACATATAAAACCTAAAAACAAATACAACAAGAAAACTCCGGCGATGTCTTCAACGGCGAGAAACTTTTCCGGCAGCGGAAACCAAAAGTCGAGTAGGCTGCAGCGGCGGGCTCCACCTCCTCTTATGATAAATCCTTCGGAATCGAATTGGAAAGTTGCTATCCCTCTACTATCACCTACGGAGTCGCCACCGTCGAAGCCACCGACGGTTATGAAGAGGGAGGAGAAACGGTGGGGAAAAGAGGCGGATAAGCCGCCGGTTTTCAAGAAGTGGCAGCATCCGGCGGCTCCGTTTTACTATCAACCAGCTCCGTCGTCGAATCAGCCGTTTGCATGGCCAAACTAATGGTCTCTTAATATTTTTTTTTGCTAAAACGGTCTCTTAATATTAGGGCTACTACATATGTATATCTTTGCTTTATATGTCAATTTCATGGATAAATACAAACACTACAAGAAAACAGGCGGTTTTCTGACGGCCAAATCCGTTTGAAATCCGTCGGGATACCCTCTATTCCGCCGGATTACAGACGGAGTTTGTCCGTCAGTTCTATCGCGTCAGAAAATACAAATCCGTCAGGATCCCGTCTGAGTATCCTGACGGTTGTCTGACGGAATGTGGATCCGTCTGAGTACGTGACAATTCCGTCTGAGTTTGTATTACCGTCGGGAGTCCGTCAGGTATCCGGTGATCGACAGTCCGTCAGACAACCGTCAGGATACTCAGACGGGATCCTGACGGACTGTGGATAACCGGATTCCGGCCACAAATCCGGTGATCGACAGTCCGTCAGGATCCCGTCTGGAGACTCTGACGGGATCCTGACGGAATTGAAATAATTTAAAAATAAAATAAAATATAAATAAAATTTATTTATTTTATTTATATATAAATTTATAAATGAAATATATTTAAATTAATAACAAAAAATAAAATTTAAAATCATAATAAAATGAAAAATGTTTTGATACCAAATATAAAGTTTTACATAAAAATTTAAATTGTCCATAAACATTTACAACCCTTGACGACGGAAGAACTCGTTCATCTTTTCCTCCATCAGACGATATTTTTCATCCGCCTCCGCCTTCTCTCTCCGGCGGATTTCCTCCGCCTCCGCCTTCTCTCTCTGGCGGAGGGCCTCCGCCTTCTCTCTCTGGCGGAGGGCCTCCGCCTCCGCCTTCTCTCTCTCGCGGAGGGCCTCCGCCTCTGCCTTCTCTCTCTCGCGGAGGGCCTCCGCCTCCGCCTTCTCTCTCTCGTACCTAGCCTCCAAATCTGTGATCCGGTTGGTCAGGTCGGCGTTTTGTGCTAGCAAACTACTACCACCGTGAAAGGGAACCGACGAAACAGATGAGGAACTGTCTTCGGGGAGGCCGTAGACACGACCTCTGGTCTTAGGGGTAACCTACGAAAAAAAAAAAAAAAAAATTCAAAACTTAATCGTATTAAAAGGTATTTTAAATGTGTTTAAAATTGACTCATTTACTAACCGTGTAAGTGAACTCGTTGATCTTCTCGACTGGAACTTCGGTTGAGGGCGGAGTTCCCTCGACGATCGGTTGCGATTGGAGGTACTCCTGCCCGAGCTTCTCCACGGTCTCCACGATTTCCCGAGCAAGCGGATCTTGGATTTCACCAGTCTTTCTGTTGGTGTGGACATCTCTGACGACATCAATATGTGAAGGACGCACACCGGTCTTCGCATACTGTTATGAAAGTCAAGTATGGAAAATGTTAATTATAAATTAAAAATTGTTGAAAAATTAAGAATGTTACCATTTGCTGTACACGTGTCGCCTTGCTCGTTGCACCGAGGTTATGGGTCGCCGGTCCCTTCCCCTTCCGGTCGCTCCTCCGGTTAGTCGAGTGTGTTTCGGAGGTGGCTTTAGTATCCGGAAGATCCCAATGTGCCTCTAGTCCAGCCCATAATACTTCGTTGTTTTTAACAGCGGTAGGCACCTTACGGTACTTCATCCACCCCTCCTTCCACTCGTTCATCTTGTGCCTGTACTGGCTCTTTGCCTTCTTGTCGAATTAACGTCGGACCCGAGAAGTCAGGTGTGGGTTCCACGTAAAATCTTGCTGAAAAAAAACAATAGTCGAATTACTATTGACAATTCGAATGTATTATAAAAGATGAATTTTCAATTTAGAATATCAAATCATACCGCAAATTGCCGAAACCATGTGTCCCGGTCTTCCACCGGCATGTCCTTATAAGTGGGATACGGTTTAGTTATCAGGGAATTGATCATACCGTTGATAGATGTCGAGATACCGTTCTGGGAATATTGGAACCTACACAATATTTTCTTTGATATTTTGTTCACAATTTTATTAACTTAATATAATCCTATAAATTTTGAAAAGTAGTCATTACCAGGTCGTGTTAGGTGGTAATTCGGGATCAAGGCGAGGCAAGACATCCCGACCGGGTTGCGACACAAAGTCCTCCATGCTCATTTGCGTAAGAGCTGGGCCACCTGAACCCATAGGAGCAGTCTCGGGGATGTGCGACTGACCCGCAGTCCCACCTCCCCCGGAGGAGGAAGTACCGCCTCTTCTACCCTCACTAAATCGCCCATAATCCCTACGATTTACAAATTTTTTACATAAGTTTTTGATTTTTCCTGACATATTTAAAATTTCTATGTCAATTATAAATTTAAACTTTACAACCTTTATTACGGGGTTAGGGCTTTTGGAAAATTGTGATTTTGAGATTTTGAAAGTTATAGATTTTTGTATATATGGTAAATTGGGAATTTCCGATATTTGAATTTCGTAAAAAAAACAGTTACCTAATTCGCCGACATCACGAAGACCAAACACGTACTCTTTTTAAATGTTTTAAAGGTTTTTGTGCATATAGTTAATTTTTTATTGTTTCTTTTTAGATATATATTTAGGAATTTAGGAATTGTGACATATATTATATCATACTATAATTTTGTACATATGTATATTTTTAGATAATTCAAGAATTGGATCATACTATAAATATGTATATTATAAATACGTATAAATCCTTATAAATTACAAAAACTTATTAAAATTGAAATTCAATTCTTTGCCAAAAATAATAAAATTTTAAAAATTTCATAATTTAAAAATCCATTCCTAATTTCCTCATAACCCCAAAATTCTCATATTTATTTTATCAATAATTTTAACATCCCTAGTTTCATAAAATTACTAATTTGCTTATTATATCCCTAAATTCATAAGGATTCTAATTTCATTTTCTAATTTCTAAATTCATAATTTAAAATTCATAATTTCTAATTTCTAATTTCATAAATTAGATTTCTAATTTCTAAATTTCTAAATTCTAATTTCTAATTTCATAAAATCATAAATTCATAAAATTTCTAATCACTAACATTTCTAATTTCTAAATTCATAAAATCATCACAAAATTTTAAATCCCTAATTTCATAACATTCCTAATTTCATATTTTCCCCAATTCAACAATTCAACAATTCATCACAAAATCATCCTAAAATTCACATTGTTCAATTCCAATTTAACAAATTCCTAATTTCCTTTCATTTCCAAATCAACAATTTCCTTTCAAACCCCTAAATTCATAAACACCCAATTTACATATCCAAAATCCATATGAAATACACAAAACTCAAAAAAAACTTACATTCTTTGGTGCATATGATGCAAGGACGCCGGAAAATGAGTGGCGAACGGCGGCTTAGCGGACGGATGATTGAATAACTTCGGAGTCGGCGATTTGGGGTGGTTTTGTTTTCTCCGTTCTGTGTCTGCGAAGAAGACGAAGTGTCTGTTCTTATAGAACTATATGACGGACTCCGGACGGTATTGTGATGGATATTAAAAATCCGTCAGATTTCCGTCAGCAACTCCCGCCGTTTCGATGAGATCGATGCGTTTAGGCGGGAGGAATTAGGGTTTCCGTCAGAATCCCGTCATAACGTAAAGACGGGATTCTGACGGTTAATGTTTTTTTATTAATTTTTGTTTCTCCGTTCCTAAATTAATAAAAAATATATATAAACCGTCAGAATCCCGTCGTTACGTTATGACGGGTTTCTGATGGGTGTTTAATTTTTTTATTAAATCTTGTTTCTCCGATCCTAAATTAATAAAAAAACAAAGAACCGTCAGAATCCCGTCATAATATACAGACGGGATTCTGACGGTTTAAATAATTTTTTTTTTTAATTTTTGTTGATCCGATCGAATCGGATCGGAAAAACAAAAATTAATAAAAAAAAACATTAACATTCAGACGGGATTCTGACGGTTCTTAGTTTTTTTATTTATTTTGTCTATGTCCGAGTGGAACAAATATAAAACATCTAATCCGTCAAAAATCTGTGATGGTTGAAGTTCATTTAGTTTGTATTCGGAGAGAAAAAATTGAAATATGATGAAGAAAACGTCGGATCGAGTTCCTTCAAAATGTATGGCGGATTTGTTACGGATTCATAATTTTATTCCAATTTATTCGTATCTTAGAATCGAAAAGAATGAATTATAGGTTCTGTAATATTTTCCGTTAATAATTATTTCTAAGCGGAAATAATACTTTAACAGAAAATCAGTCGGAAATCCGTAATATGACATATAAATTCATCGATGGTACATACTAAAATCGTGGAAGGTAAAATAAAACATATAACAACATTATGCGGATAAACTCGTACAAAGGATAGTAGGAAAATATTAAAATCATGGACGGGTCGGATGTTTATTCATCATCTGAGTCTGGAACTGTTTCATATTCGTACCCAGTAGTTCCTTCATCTTCCTCATCGATGGTAGATACTTCCGTTGGTTGGTATTCAGCAATCATCGAATTAGCACCGATTATCTGTTTCGAAAATGAATTTAGTTAAGCCTTCCTATAAATATTTATAAACGTATTATACATCTACCTTAACAATGTTCCGCTCTGTGATGTTCAGGTACTTTGAGTTCCTGTTAAAACGGCAAACGGTAACATTTTTTAGGATGACCACCGCACCTACGCTAGTGGTGAGTCTGTACTCGTCCTTCTCGAAGATGTTATGGTGCATGGTTCCCTCGATTTTTCCTGAAGGATCTTTTAAGGTTACTAGCAGATCCCCCTGGTCATTGGGGGTCAAACTAGAGAGCATAGCCACAATCTAATAATGAAATAGAATATACTTCAGTCCGATAATTAACTGTATGTTTAAATGTAAATAAAATAGGTTGAAAACGAAAACCTTTTTGACTTTCACAAATTGTGAATGCGGGGATTGAATTTCTCCAACCTGGGTCCACAATGGTGTGCTCCTATTGTTATAAGAACCTACATGTATGAATGATAGACCGTGTATTTGTCAGCTACAATCATTATTGTAAAAGTATATATATATATATATATATATATATATATATATACCTTCACGGATTATGTAATCCATAGTAGAAGTCCACCGAGGACTACTAAAATCATGGTCGGCCTGTGTTGTGTCATTGAAGACCTCACGAATAAAATCTTATGTTGGGCGTGTCTGAGAACTTTCACCTCGCAGCACCTTTGCATCATGAGACCTCTTGCGATTCATTCCTCGCCGTACGACTTGGCCAGGTCCCGGCATTACGGGCGTTTGGTTCTGGGATTGTTGAGTTTGATGGAGTGAAATTGTCGGTTCAACATCAGTAACATTTAAGTTATCGTAAGGAGGGCTTGCAGGAACAAGAGTTGTGTTTGGAGGGTAGTGACCGGGGCCTCGGTTTTGCATATAGTAATTCCATAGATCTCTGTTACCCATAACTTGATTGACTATTTTTGTGTTATGTTTTTCTGGTGAAAATTTTTATGGAGGAATGAGATAGAAAATGTGGAAACTTATGTAGAACGGATAAACGTCCGCAATCCGTCAGTAATCCGTCAACTCAGTCCGACATAAAACCCCACCAATCCCTTCGGCCACTGGAGACGAATCTTAATAACCACTAAAACTTTGCCGACATCGAAGACCGTCGGCAATCCGTCATAAATCCGTCAACCCACTCCGACATAAAACCCCACCAATCCCTTCGGCCATTGCAGATGAATCTTAATAACCACTCAAACTTTGCCGACATCGAAGACCGTCGGAAATCCGTCAGAAATCCGTCAACCCACTCCGACATAAAACCCTACTATACCCTTCGGTGTATACATAAAAATTCTACTATAAATACACTTCATGGAGTGTATTTCTTCTACACCTCTCAATAACACAAAATATGTCTTCTCCCTCTCCTAATGAAGACGCAGAAACAACACCCGACCTTGATCCTTTTGGATTTCCAATAATACCAAAATTCTCGTGGGAAACCCAATCTTATTGCGATGAATCGTTTAAAGAGCTGCCCACTTACTCGTGGGAATTTGATACGTGCTCACCAATCCATAAAGAAGATTCCACATCAACAATAGTGCCTGACACCCAGTGCTCGCCAATCATCCACCACATTCCAAAGTTGTCGTGGGAATCGCCATCTCAGTGCGACAAATACACTAAAGATGTACCCACATACTCGTGGGAAGATGATTCATGCACTCCCAAAAATGAAGATGGGTTGGGTTTTCGTAATCACAAATACGATACGTACCAGGCCTATTGTGCTGACCAGAACCAGGTTCTGGAAGCCGTCCAACCATATGAATTCAGTGAACCGTCATATACTTACGGTGGAAGTCCTTCCTATGATTTGATAGGCGCCCAAAGCCCAGAAAAGCCAAACTTCAACATAGATGTTGATGCAATCAACAAATTATGCGACGGAGTTTTAGATTCTCCACCGATGGAAAAAAAAAGAAAGGAAATCACTTACGGTGGAAGTCCTTCAAATGAATGTAAGGATCAGTACTATGATTTGATAGGCGCACAAAGCCCAGAAGAGCCACCGGAAGACTTTGTTCTTGATGAAGATGCAATCAGAAAATTGTGCGACGGAGTTTTAGATTCTCCACCAAAGAAAAAAAAGGGAAAGAAAATCACTAAATGGTTCTAACCAATGGTAAGTTTGGAGTGGATACAGACCTATGGTATTGATACCTGAATATTGTCTATTATGTTCTTGTACCATAACCGTTGTGTGTTTATCTGTTGGAAGTCTTTACTCTACCTGTGTAATAAGTTGTTTTACATTTTATGTTTCATTAAATGTAATGTTTTATTAGAGTTGCATAATCAAAATATATCGTCAATTAATAAAAAAGGCTTTATTATATACTAGTAAATGGCAATGATATCAAACATTTATTCACAGATTATTAATCTGAATCTCCTCCTCCACTTTCACTAGGGATAGAGTCTGAATCGTCGTCAAATTCTTCACGTGTTTCCTCTTCGTCCGAATGCACTAGATCATCCCCGATATGTGTGACATCAACGACAAGGTCAATGTTATCCATCTCCTGAACAGGTGACATTTGTATACTTCTCGATGGTTGTAGAGCATCTTGTTCTGGAACTCCATATATTTTTCCTCTCGGGTTAATATGAGTTACTGTGATCCAAGGATCACTACGATAGGCGACTCGAGGATATGGAATGTAGCAAACCTAGTAATAAAAAGTGGACATTGTTAATATACATGATCAACAAACCTTAAGTATGAGTACGTAGGTCAATATATTATGGTATTGATACCTGGTCTGCTTGAGACGCAAGGGTAAATGGATCGTAATACTGATGTTTCCGGCTTGAATATATCGAAATAACACCAAGAGGGTCAACTTGAACACCTCGACCATTAGAGGGATCATACCATTCACACATAAACACAATGCACCTCAAGTTCAACATTCCTGGATAGTGGATTTCCAAGATTTCTTTTAAAATCCCATAGTACATGGTATCACCTGATTGGGATGAAATACCATAGTCCGAAGTTGTCCTCTCACGTCCTTCCTCACGGATCCTGAACGCATATCCCCTAGTGCAAAAGTTGGGATATGATGTCGCGGTGCTGCGTAAGCCGTACACAATCTCCTTTAACCATGTCGGGATTGATTGACCACTTGCTAAACTTTCGGAAACCTAAGAATGATATAAGTAGTATATCAGTAACATATGAACGTGAAAACATGGAAAAGTGAAAGTAAGTAATTATATTAAACTTACATAACATTTCAACCACGCCGGAAACTCTTCGTCTTTCAAGACAGCAAAGTCGGCATCTGTCTTATCAGAATGGTAAGCACGTGCTAGAGACATGTAGATCCTGTAACAGAACAGTTGTTAGTAGATAAAGGCAAATAAGTACATAAATTTAGTATAATAACTGATATACGTACCGTTCGTACTCCAAAATTTCATCACAATTTCTAAGGATATACGTATGCAAATGGGTGAGCTCTTGTGCCGATAATTTGCGTCTCTTTCGTTTTCCACTTGCTCGCCCAACTTGGGCAAATAACTCGGGTACAACCACGTCATACGTTGCTTTCTCACCTCTATCATCATGTCGTGCCGGACGTCTAACCTTAGTACTAACTTGCGGTGGAAAGTAATTTTCGGCCAAGTTTGAGACTTCCTCGTTTAGGCTCTGTGCAACAATAGATCCCTCAACCCTGCTCAAATTTTTAACCTTTTTCTTCAGATGGAACATGTAACGCTCGAACGGATACATCCATCGGTATTGAACAGGGCCTCCTAAGGCTGCTTCTCATGGGAGGTGAATAGGAAGATGTTCCATAACGTCAAAAAAAGATGGTGAAAATATCTTCTCAAGATTACAAAGGAGAACAGGGATATTGGCCTCCAAGTTACGTATCCCGTGGACGGTAAGCGTTCTTGAACATAAATCTCGGAAGAATGCACCAACTCCTGGAAATAAATATTTAACAAGTTAGTACATATATAGTAATATTATGGTATTAAGAAACCAATGGGAGTAAGAAATATACCTCCAATTGCTTGGTGGATAGGATATGGAAGAAGATATGCAAATACAAATGAAAGAAGACGCTGCATGACGACATGACAATCATGACTCTTCATTCCTGTAAACTTCCCTTCCGTCTCGTCCACGCAATTACGTAGATTAGATGCGTAGCTGTCTGGAAATTTTACAAATTTTTTGAACCATTCAAAAAATACTTCTTCTGGCCTAGCGTTTAACCGGTACGCAGGCATCGGCAATCTACCATTAGGCAGAACATGAAGAGATGGCCTCGAACAAATCAATGGCAAGTCTAATCTAGACTTCCAGTTGTCTTTGGTCTTTCCTGGGACGTTTAATAAGGTGTTCATGATGTTGTCAAAGAAATTCTTTTCAACATGCATGAGATCTAGATTATGCCGCAGTAGATGGTCTTTCCAGTAAGGCAAATCCCAGAAAATACTCTTCTTGTGCCAATTGTGATATTCCCCACAACCGTCGACCGGGTGGTGGCCATTACCCCCACAATCAGGAGTCCGCTCTGCACCAAAATCTCGCAACTGTTCCAATATGGTTCGACCATCTATCTCAGGAGGTGGACCATGTAACACTGGTAAATTCTTCCTGAAATGTCTTTTAGACCGACGGTATGGATGATTTGCCTGTAAAAAACACCTATGACAATCAAACCACGATGTCTTCCTTCCGTGCTGCAGTTGGAAAGCAGAAGTATTGTCTTGGCAATAAGGACATGTCAATCTTCCATGCGTTGTCCATCCAGATAACATACCGTATGCCGGAAAATCGCTTATGGTCCACATAAGAACCGCACGCATGTAGAAATTCTGCTAGACCGAAACGTCATATGCCTCAACACCATGCTCCCACAACATCTGCAACTCACAGATCAATGGTTGGAGGAATATATCGAGCGACCGTCTTGGATGATCTGGCCCGGGAACTAGAATTGACAGAAACAAGAACTCTCGCCGCATGCACATAGATGGAGGCAAATTGTAAGGTGTTACGATGACGGGCCACAGTGAATATTTTCTTCCATGCTTGCCAAACGGGTTGAAACCATCAGTGGATAAGCCTATGTATACATTCCGTCGTTCAGATGCAAAATCTGGATATACGGATTGGAAGTGTTTCCAAGCTTCCGCATCAGAAGGATGCGTGATATCTCCATCTTGATTATGCTCTGCATGCCATCTCATAGCCTTAGTTGTGCGGTTTGAATCGTACAGCCTCTTCAACCTCTCCGTTAAGGGTAAATACCACATCCGTTTGAATGGAATCTTCACCCTGCCGCTTGTGTCCTGGAACCGGGGTTTGTGGCAAAATTTACATTTGTTTCGGTTCTCGTCTTCTCTCCAGTATATCATACAGTTTTCGATGCACACATCTATAACCTGGTAAGGCAAACCAAGTCCGGCGACAAGTTTTTGGACCTCGTAGTATGATCCTGGGGCCAGATTATCTTCTGGCAAAACATCTTTCACGAACTCGGCGAATGCATCAACACATTCTTCGGACAAATTATAATCAGTCTTCAGGTTCATCATCCTAGTGGCAGAAGACAGCGGTGAATGACCATCCCTACAACCGCTGTATAGAGGTTGCTTTGTTGCGTCTAACATATTGAAAAACCTCCGAGATTCTAAATTAGGCTCTTCAACCCTATCACCCTCATGATGATACACACCCGACTGCAAATTCTCTCTAAACGCATCGTTTACCATCGCAACCGTACTTACCCCAACATCTACTTCCGCTGTAGATTCCCCTACGCTAGACGGAAAATAAGGTTCATTGTTACTGGTACTACCATATTCATAATTCCTTTCTCCATGTAAATACCAAACCTTATATCCCGCCCTAAATCCGTATCTATATAAGTGGTTCCAAACAATAGGAATCGCAACACTAATTCTATTACAGCAATTAGAGCAAGGACATTTGATATCCTGACCTTTGTTGGTTGCCTCTTGATTTTTAGGTAACTGCATGAACTCGCAAATACCTTGAGCATATTCGGTCGTTAATAAGTTCGACCCCTCTTCCATCATTGGCTCGTCCATCCATGACCGAAAATATGAAGAACTCATCTCTAAATTTTTGTTTTTTTTGGTTTTGAAATGTTGTTATGAACGTCGGAAGAAATGCGAGACCTTATATAGAATGAATAACCGTCAGATTTCCGTCAGCCAACCGTCAAAACGTCCGACATAGCAACACTTCAGTCCCATCGGCCAACCCACACGATATGTTAACCACCCAAAGTTTGCCGACATCGGAAGCCGTCAGAATCCGTCGGAAATCCGTCCGCCAGACAGAAATATCCGATTTCCGTCAGGTTTCCGTCAGAATGTCGACGAAAAGACAAGACGGATTATTTCCGTCAGGAAACCGTCTGTTAATTCTGACGGTTTACGGACGGCATACGGACGGCAATCCTGACGGAATGATTATTGTCAGAATTCCGTCAGGAAAAACAGACGGTTTCCTGACGGAATGATTTATTGTCGGAAAACCGTCTGAATTCCGACGGAATTGGCCGACGGAAACCCTGACGGAAAGAATTTCCGTCAGAAAACAGGTTGTTTCCTTGTAGTGAAACATATATATGTTATATCTTTATGCAAGATATATATATATATATATATATATATATATGTTGGGTTTGATGTTGTTATTTATTTGGGATAGTCGTGAATTGTAAACCAACGTAATACATATAGTATAGGATCTCATGATATACATCGTGTAATTTCGTTTTATCTATTGATCTCTCAATCATTGTAACACTAGTTACACTAGTAATGTTATACGACTATAATAAATGAAATTTAGATGTAATAAGTAAAATGTTAGTTATTTCGTGTGTGAGTAAACTTATTGTGTTACACGATGAAATAATAAAACGTATCGAATAACTGTGTTATGTTTTGACAAATGGAATAATAGAATTACAACTTACAAGCTCTTTAACTCTTTGTTACACGAAAAACGCCTGCTACAAATCCGGAACCGTATCACATCCCTCCGTTCACCACGCAAAATGTTTCGAAGTCGACGAACATGACCAGTACAGGCTTGACGGTTTTTCATTTTTGTTTTTGAGAAATATTCGTAGTACATTCTTAAGATTTCATTGGTCACATTTTGTAAATACGTTTTTCATTTCTGATTAATAAATTTAATATTTCATCGAACAAAAAACACTTGGTAAAGAAAATATGCGATTTTTAGCACAAAAAAAGAAGAAGCGATTTGTTATGTCACTAAAGCAAGGTTTTGGTCAAATCATCTGACGAGAAATCGAAGAACAAACAAAAAAATCACCAAACTTCTGTTAATTTTAATGATTATTTCGTATTCTAATGTTCAGCAATCAACATCATCCACCCTACCCCTAGAAAAACGTGTATTGAAATTGTTGTTGGGTACATATACTCCTATACTTATACTGATTTTGCCCCAATAGCCTTACGTGGTCTTAGAGCATGTACATTGGTAATTCCAAAAGGTCTAAAGTGGGTGTTCTTATAATATAAAATTATTAAAATGGTTGTAAAATAAATAAAAAAGTGTTAAAAGAGTATTTTTGTGGGATATATTGAAATATAAAATTAATAAAATTTGAGTAAAGAGAGTAGAGAGTGTTTAAAAGGAAGAGAGAGTGTGTTAAATTGGATCTTTTGGAGAGTGTGTTTAAAAGTAAAAGAGTGTGTTTAAATATAAAATTAATAAAAGTTGAGTAAAAAGATGAAAGAGAAAGTATAAAGTTGAGTAAAAGAAAAAGAGAGTGTGTGTTTTAATAATTTTATATTACTTTTAGATGTCGTGTGCAATCTTAAAGACCTTTTCTTCTTTTAAAAAAGATTATGCGGTCGTCTCATGGAAAAAGTAAAATTGATTTATGTACATTTGTCTTGTGTTGCATATGCGTTATTACCTTTAAGCCGTGGCATAGATGCATGCATTTTACCTAGCATTTTAGACACAAAAATACTAGACATTTGTTTTGCCTTAACGAGGAGGAAATTGACAGAAAAGGGTCAGCACGTGTTCATTGCCAGACACGTAGCAGAAAAAGATTGCCTTGGATACAAAAAAAGAAAAAAAAAGGAAAAAAGAAAATAGGATGCACCAGCCGGGAATCGAACCCGGGTCTGTACCGTGGCAGGGTACTATTCTACCACTAGACCACTGGTGCTTTTGCTCAGAGGACTCATTGAAATATATTTATTGTATATAGAATTTGTGGACTCTGAGATATGACTTAAACCATGCATGATCTCGTGTATTATGCCTATAACATCATCAAGCTATGTCCAAACCTAAAATGAAACTCGCAAGATTTTTGATTCAGTGAGATGCTCTAGCACCGTAGCACTCAAGACTCCTTTTGTGATAAAGAGTTAAGGTATGTTATTTTCAATAATCTTGTTAATCTTCATTAAGCATAAACATTGTACAGGGGAAAGATTATATACACACGTAGAACCTAACCAAAGCTAACCAAAGCTAACCAAAGCTACTAAACCAACTAAACCATATATACCAACATTAAACCTTAATCTATATACTCTAATACTCCCCCTCAACATGGAAGTATTCCATCTTGGACATAATAACTCTATGTACTTGAGATCTTCATGGGAAAATGGGATGAACATGGTGTTGAATCTGATGAACTTCCAAGTATGATAAGGAAAGAACACAGCGCAAAGAACCTGGAATTTGTCACGTCGTCACGTTTCATCTTCAAAGAGCTTTGAAACTATGTTTCCTGAGAAAACAAAACTGCATCTCACCATTCAACAACTAGAAACCAGTAGAAACTCCAAGAAGTCGATAGATTACACAAGCCAAAGTTGTGTAGAAGTTAATGTTCTGGTGGTCTTGGTGAAGAGCCATAGATGAAAGCAAAGAAAACACAATTTCGGTTCTGACTTTGTAGCTTTTGCTTCACCAATGACTCATGTAGCAGCAGCAAAAACTTGCAACCAAAATCTATGTTCTGAGGAGTAGAAAAACCTTCTTCGAGTGTGAGAAAGGCTGCTCCAAGTAGTGACTTGTACTCTGGATTGCATAAGCGATGAGAAGAGATATGGAAATGACATTTCCTCAATAACTGCATCGCATCTCCATCAGAAATCATGATCACCAGAATGTGATCCATTAAGAGAAGCAGATAAAACTCCCCCTGTCTTGGATAATAACCAGACGAAGAATGGCGTTCAATATAGTCCAGCCATGACAGCAACAAGAATAAGAAACAACACTGATCAGATGTAGTTTCCTTCTTCTGAAACCGTCCATTAGACCTCTGAAATTCATGTCTTCTCCAGAGATAAACCATATCAATACACATCTCTGGAAAGATTTCCATCAATTGAATCAAGCTATATAGCTCTTGAAATGCATGTCTGAGGTTCTGTGAAACCAGAATGGCACATACGCATGCTCTAAGATTGTGAGAAACAGTCAACACAATCAATCTCTTAGCAACATATACCACATATTCGTCAAATAAACCAGCTGAATTCTTCAGAGAGGGATAATCCAGAAACAAGATTTCCTTGTTGTATTCTCTTGAAGATATCATTAGCAAACCAGAATATGTGAGTGTGAAAACATGATTGTCGAGACAAAAATCCAACCATGTTCTAGAAATACCACACTCAAGATTTTGCATAAAGCATTCTAACCAAAGCTCCCCCTTACGATGAATATATCCATCTTCGAATGATCTCCATACCACAACAACAAAGAATGCTTCGGGATTCATATAACCAGCTTCATATAAACATTTTAAGGCTTGGTTCCTTATAACAATTGAGTAAGTGAAGCATCCCAAACCTGAGAAATTTTGAAGCATCCTGAATCCATCTATAGTAAGTAAGATTCTCCGGTGGTCTTGGAAGAGATCCAAAGAAGTAACCATAATATCCTGTTGATCTAACAAAATCAGGAGCTGGTATGAGATTCAAGCAAGTAGAAACAACCATGACTATCATGAAACAATCGATTACTGGTATGAGCCAGTAACGGTGAAACGTTGAAGAAACGCGATCGAAATTGATGTATCGATCGGAAAAAGAATCTGGAGACGCAGATTCGATAGAAATTCTGGGGGACAATCCAGAAGAAACGATCAACACTGATCGGAAGCGCAATCGATAGGACTTATCGATTGGAGAGAGTCGGAGAATTCTTGAGAGAAGTCCGATTATGATAAATGATCAACTCTGATCGGAAAAGAAAAGAACAAAAATCGTATGAAAACGATATAAACCGGAATCGAAGCCAAAATGAAACCTCGCCGGAGAAGAAAACTCAATCAAGAGTAGAAGAAATTTGTGTGTACTAGAAGAAGAAGACAAGCTTCGTCGAGCACTCAATCAGCTAATAGATTCTTGTTTCCAGTTCAATTCGATCGACGAAGCTGAATACCGTACTCGATCTGAAGAATCGGCCGGAATTGGAGCAATAGAAGCTCGATAGAGAAGAAAAACGAACTCGATCTGAAGAATCGGTCGTATACGGAGCAATTAAAGCTCGATTTGAAGATGAATCTGCAGATTTGATGAACAAGCTCGATCGATGAAGAAGAAGACGCAGATCGGGAAAAATCAACCGATCGGAAAAAGAAACCGATCAAACTATGCGAAATTGATCGGAGATTCAGAGAAATTGAAGCAAAGAATCAAAATCTAATGAAAAAATGATGAATTTGAGCAAGAAATTGGGGAAAAGCTCTGATACCATTTCAATAATCTTGTTAATCTTCATTAAGCATAAACATTGTACAGGGGAAAGATTATATACACACGTAGAACTTAACCAATGCTAACCAAAGCTACTAAACCAACTAAACCATATATACCAACATTAAACCGTAATCTATATACTCTAATATTGAATAGAAAACCAAAGATTGAGTGTTTAACTAAATCTTGTCTAAGAAAAGGAAAAAAGAAAGAACTAACATGTCTAACTAGCAAGTAGGTCAAGATATGGGACAGGTATAACGTGTTAGAAACGAAAGTAGATAATATAGCATGTGTATTTAATTATCTACGAAAGTATTTTAAAATTCAGCCGAAATTTAATTTGATGAGTTTTAACTTTTAAGTGTTGTTGTGGAGTTTATGCGGTGACTTTGAGTAGTAGAAATCTAAATGACTAGAGGTGGACTTCATACTTCATGGTCTTTTTGTTTCTTTGTCTACCATACTTCATAATAGTATTAGTCTACCAGTTTTATCATTGTTAGAATAGTGTTTCTTAACCAAACACATTTAGACTTAGACCTATAATCTCCTCAAACCCATAACAAAAGGAGATTAACATTTTATCATCGTCGGTGCTTGACTATTGAATTGCATTTTTGTTCCAGTTGCAAACTTTTTTTCTTCTGTAATCATCATTGACTATACAAAATTAATAAATGATTAGCATAACAATAACTTTAATATTAACACTCTAACCCCACATTTTGTTGCTTTTTATATACAAGTCGAACTCCTTCTTTACAAAACTGATGTAATCATTTGCACTAGTATTAAATTCTGTGCTATTAAAACTCTATAAATGATTAAGACTAAAATGAAACATAAATAAAAACACTAGTCAATATTTTAAAAATTCGATAATCAACATACCAATATACCATATATTTAAATATAGTATAAAATCTAAAAAGTCCCCATTTGTCAAATTCATTATCTTTCAAAATCTTTTTTTAAAATTCATACAATATTTTTTTGCATGTGTTGACAATTTCAAAACCAATTAATATTCTGATAATGTTTACAGTCAGCAGTTACCAATACCATATCCTCCTTAAATAAAAAAAAAAGAGAGAAAAAAGAAGAAGAATCTGATAATTGATTTTGGTAAGAGTCCACGTAGGTCAAGAAGATGTCGTGCTCGTGTTGTGTTCCAAACGAAAAGCGTCTATGTTCTCTTCATGTACCCGTTTCTGGGCCCCACCCAATTCCTCCTTCCTTCTTCACTCTTCCCCCAATTCCTCTCTCTCACCAAATTACTCCACACAGAACAAGAACCAGAACCAGAACCAGTACAAGTCTCTCTCTCTCTCTCTCTCTCTCTCTCTCTCTCTCTCTCTCTCTCTCTCTCTCTTATACGAGTTTCTTGAGCTAGAGGGAGAGAAACCCACAACAGAAAGTTCCAATCTTGTGATAATTTACATTTTCTCCGACAAAAGAAGAGTTTTTGTCTGATCCTTGTGAATTATACACTAGTTTTCCAGGTAATAGTTTCTGAAATGCAGTATAGGATCTTTTTAATTGTCGCTTTTTCTCTTCTGATTTTGGCTTTTTCTCATTTTACAATTGTTTGGGAATTATGTTGGTGAAGCGGTGAATTTTGATTTTTTCTTCATAAATTTCGGAGAAACAAAATTTGGTTGGTCAAATAAAGGTTAGAGAATCTAGCTAGTGTCATAATTCAATTAACTTCACTCTCCTCGATGAAATTTTGATTTTTTTTTCGATTTTGACGATGTTTCGTTAGTAATGGAACAAAAATCCAACCTTTAACGCAAATTTGATACAAAACCTCGAATTTGAATTGTGGGTACTAATAAAAAACTCACCTTTTTGTGTAAATTTGTCTCAGGAGAAGTAATCGATGTTAAAGACATTGTTTTTAATCATCTTCTTCTTAATCGTCTCAATCGCCGGCGAAGAAAACGACGGTGGTGGTTTATCAATATGCAACTGCGACGACGAAGACAGTTACTTCACCTTCGAATCAATACTCGAATCACAAAAAGTCGGCGACTTTCTAATCGCAATCGCTTATTTCTCAATCCCAATCGAACTCATCTACTTCGTTAGCCTCACCCATGTACCTTCACCTTACAATTGGGTCGTTTGCGAGTTCATAGCTTTCATTGTTCTTTGTGGCATGACTCATTTACTCTCTGGTTTCACTTACGGACCACATTACCCTTGGGTTATGACAGCTGTCACCGTCCTCAAAATGTTAACCGGGATCGTCTCATTCCTCACGGCGATTTCGTTGGTCACTCTCTTACCTTTGCTTCTTAAAGCTAAGGTTCGTGAGTTTATGTTGAGTAAGAAAGCTAGAGAGCTTGATCGTGAAGTTGGGATTATAATGAAACAAACCGAGACGAGTTTACATGTTCGTATGCTTACTACGAAGATTCGGACGTCGTTGGACCGGCATACGATACTTTACACAACGCTTGTCGAGTTATCGAAGACTTTAGGGCTTAAGAATTGCGCGGTTTGGATACCGAATGAGATTAAGACGGAGATGAATCTTACGCACGAGTTAAAACCGAGGAACGATGAGAATGTAGGTGGGTTTGGTGGGTTTTCGATACCGATTAGTGAGTGTGATGTTGTTAGGATTAAGAGAAGTGAAGAGGTGAATATGTTGAGTTCGAGTTCACCGCTAGCTTCGGTTACTAGTCGTGGGAAATCGGGTCCTACGGTTGGGATTAGAGTACCGATGCTTCGTGTTTGTAATTTTAAAGGCGGGACACCGGAGGCGATTCATATGTGTTACGCAATTTTGGTTTGTGTGCTTCCGTTGGGTGAGTCGCGGTATTGGACTTATCAAGAGCTCGAGATTGTTAAAGTTGTGGCGGATCAAGTTGCGGTTGCGATCTCTCACGCTGTGATTCTTGAAGAATCTCAGCTTATGAGGGAGAAGCTTGCTGAACAGAACCGTGCGCTTCAGGTGGCGAGGGAGAGTGCGTTGAGAGCTAATCAAACGAAGGCGGCTTTCGAGCAGCTGATGAGTGATGCGATGAGGCGTCCTGTTCGGTCTATTCTCGGGTTGCTTCCTTTAATAATACAAGACGGGAAATTACCCGAGAACCAAAAAGTTATTGTGGATTCGATGAGGAGGACGAGCGAGTTATTGTTACAGCTTGTGAACGCCGGAGGGACAATGCGCGGCGCTGAGACGCATTGTTTTAGTTTACGTTCGGTTGTGAAAGAGACTGCTTGCTTGGCGAGGTGTTTATGTGTAGGGAGCGGGTTTGGTTTCTCGACTGAAGTTGATAGAGCGTTGCCTGATTACGTAGTAGGCGATGATAGAAAGGTTTTCCAAGTGGTATTGCATATGCTTGGGGGTTTAATGCGCCGGAAGATCAAAGGGAATGTGATTTTCCGAGTTTTACCGGAAAGTGGAAGCTCGGGAGTAGTAGAGAGGAGAGATACACAAGAAGCGGTTTGGCGAAAATGCTATTCTAAAGAATACATCGAAGTTAGATTCGGATTCGATGTAGTTTCGGGAAATGAAGAGATTAGTAGTAGTAGTAACCCAAAGGAGGACGAGGAGGAGGAGGAGGAGATGCCAAGTTTCGACATCTGCGAAAATATCATAAAGGTTCGACATTTTTGTTTATTGCGCGTAAAATGTGATTTGGTTTGTAACTCATTTTGTTATGTAACAGTGTATGCAAGGGAACATTCAGGTTGTGGAAGACGGTTTAGGATTGGCGAAAAGCCTCTCCGTTGTTTTCCGATTCCAACTCCGGCGATCCATACTGACGCGGCCCATTGGATATTCTGGAGAAACGTTTAGAACGTCAACTCCTCCGTCTATTAGTTACTAACTGATCAATTGGCTTCAGGAAGTAGGGGGAAAATGTAGTGCAGAAGAGAGATGAGAGTGGAATTTGAAAACTTGTGTAAAATGGTAGGGGTTAAGTTAAGAATAATTGAAAAAGAGTAGAAAACTAAAACGGTGTCGCTTTGGTTGTATTAAAGCTGAATATCAAACTAGGTTTGATTAACCTATCATGTATGCAAAATCCATGTTTACAAGCCTAACTCCTTTTGTAAAACATTGATATTTTGCTTCAAAAAAAGAAATTTAAAAGTATTGTATTTTAGTCTAAAATTTATTTCCCTCAAACTTATAAGGAATTCTCTAATTAAAAAAAAAAACATTTTATACCATCTTGATCATAAAACTGTATAAATTTCAATAAAAAAATAGATTTTTGAGGAATAACAAATCAATGAAGAATTTTGTTAAATTACAAAATGTATTTTTCTCAGACTATTATACGATTGGACGAGTGGGGAGAAAGGAAACACGAATCAAAAATAATAAAGAGTTTTATAGTACTAATTAATAAGTTTACTTATTTAATTTGGGTTTTTTTCCTCTGTGTGTTTCGTGCGACCTCTCTATTTATCTCTCCTCTCTTTCTTCCGTCGTCTTGTTTGTTTTCTCTCTAGAATCTCTTCTCCTCGAGCTGCCATTAACCCATTCAACGAATAAGCTTCTCTTTGCTCTTTCTTCCACCATCACCAGGTTCGCTTCGATCTACACGATTATTGCCTTTCAATATTGCTCCCTTTGTTGTTCGGATTTTGCGAGGCTTAGGTTCCGATAAACAGTTTATAATTCGAGAGCAGAGTTTTTGATTTCCCCGATCGTTGATTTCTTCTGGGTTTTTGTTAGGTTTTGTGATACCTTCATGAAATTGAATGGTTTCTCTGGAGATTTGTAGTTGATTGAATTTGATATATTGGTCTCTCCCTCGACTGAATTTTGTTTTTTCACCGTCGAATTTTTGAGATTGGAATTTTAGGGTTTATTGCATATGGTTATCTGATATGGGTTTTAAGGGTTTCGACATGAATTCGTTTGCCTCACCGAGAAATTCGAGAAATGAAATTGCCCTTTTGGCTGTGTGATTGAATTGATACAGTTTAAGAGATGGAGCTAGATCGTTGAATATGATCCAATTATAGGTTTTGGTAATCTATGATCCAATTACAAAATTCATTGTCTAATCTATTTGGTCGAATCGTCAATTTTGTTTATAGCTGAAGGTGGGAGAGCTTTGACGAAAGAAATTCATAGTGGGGAATGGCAGAGACTGTTAATGAAGATTCTGGAGTGGGACGATCAGTGAATGGACAACACAGTGAAGCAGGAGAAGCACTCTCAGAGTGGAGGTCTTCTGGTCAAGTGGAGAACGGGACTCCATCAACGTCGCCTTCTTACTGGGACACCGATGAGGATGATGATTATGGTAGGTGGTTTACAGCAAGAATTTTTTTGATTGAATATCGTCTAGTTTCGCACTTGTGTATATCGTCTAGTTTCTTATACTTGTTATTTGTTTTTTGCTGTTTAATGTGAAAATTATTATTTTTCCCAGGCCTTAAACCCTCTGAATTGTATGGAAAACATGTATGGAAGATTGAGAAATTTTCAGAAATCAACAAAAGGGAGCTCCGTAGCAGTCATTTTGAAGCTGGCGGTTTCAAATGGTACGTGGCATATGTTTGTCTCAGAATAAAAAACTTGGGATCTGATTTTCAAGGTTTGTTTTGTGACTTTTATGTTGTTTGTGTCAGGTATATTTTAATTTATCCACAAGGATGTGATGTTTGCAATCATCTCTCCTTGTTTCTCTGTGTTGCAAACCATGAAAAACTTCTTCCAGGTTAGTATTTCTGTACAATGATCTGCATGGTCCCCTTTCTCTTTCTCTGGATACCTGGTCACGTGGGTTCGTTTGCTATCTTGGAGACAGGCTGGAGTCATTTCGCTCAGTTTACTATAGCTGTAGTGAATAAAGACTCAAAGAAATCGAAGTTTTCAGGTGCCTTTTTGAGTCTCAATTTACTTGCCCCGTTTAAATATGCAGACAACTGAACTCACCTCTTGCAGATACGCTGCACCGGTTTTGGAAGAAAGAGCATGATTGGGGATGGAAAAAGTTTATGGAGTTACCTAAGTTAAAGGATGGGTTCATAGATGATTCTGGCTGTCTTATACTTGATGCTCAGGTTCAGGTGATCAGGTAATGCAAGATTGACTCTGTGTAAAGCTACGAGTAAAAATATATCAACATTTTTCGATGCTACATTTTGCTTACAGCTGCACATGTGATAAGATTATACTCTTTATTTTCTCTAGTGTCACTGATGTATGCACTGTGGATAATATCCCAATAATTTTGTCCTTGCAGAGAGAGGGTGGACCGACCTTTCCGCTGCCTTGATTGCCGGTACAGGAGAGAACTTGTTAGGGTGTATTTGTCTAATGTAGAGCAACAGTGCCGGCGTTTTGTGGAAGAGAAAAGAAGTAAGCTTGGGAGGTTGATAGAGGACAAGGCAAGATGGACAAGGTATTTCACATTGCAACTTGTACCTTTAACTCTTCAAGATTCCAGAAATGGAATCATAGTGCATTGCTATTCGTGGTGATTAGTAAGAAGGAAGTAGCTGTGGTTACCTTTTCTTTTGGGGAAACCATGCTATAGTAGAATATCTTGTTTTCCACCATGCGTTTGGAGTCCAATAGAAATTTGCTTTAGTTTCGAATTCAATTTTTATTTGGTGGGTGTGGCTCTCCATATCTCTGATTTACAAGTTTAATAGCCAAGGAACTTGAGATGCTGAGACGGAATATCCCTAAAAGAGGATGTGGGAAATTTTTCTTAGTTCACACACTTGTTGAAGGCCAGGATTACACCAATCTAGTATAGTACTGTTGCCTTACTTTTATATCTCTTGTGATATCTTTCTTTCAAAGTTGAGCAATTTTCCCTAAAAAGGAATGGATTATCATTCTTGGTTGCAGCTTTGGTGTTTTCTGGTTAGGGCTGGACCAAAACTCTAGGCGTCGGATGTGTAGAGAGAAAATGGACGTAATCCTAAAAGGAGTTGTTAAACAGTTTTTCATAGAGAAGGAAGTTACATCCACTTTGGTGATGGATTCCTTGTATAGTGGGTTGAAAGCTCTTGAAGGCCAGACTAAGAACAAGAAAGCTAGGCCAAGACTTTTAGATGCCAAGGAATTGCCTGCTCCAATTGTCAGTGTGGACAAAGATATGTTCACATTAGTTGATGATGTGCTGCTACTCCTAGAGCGAGCTGCTCTAGAGCCATTGCCCCCAAAAGAAGAGAAAGTTGTTCAAAACCGTACAAAGGTCGGCTTCATGGGTTACATACTTTTTTTTTTGTCTGAAGGTCCATTATCTGTTATCGTATCTGCATTCATTTGTACTTTTATTTTTATCGCTTGTCTTATCCATTTCAAAGGAATTTTTTTGCATTGTCCACTAGAAAATTACTTGTATTGAGAAATTTGTTTCTGTTCTTCCATGCAAATCTAGGATGGCAATGATGGAAATGAGGTCAACAACGAAGCCGCTGAGCGTGATGAGAGACGTTTAACTGAGTTGGGTAGACGAACTGTGGAGATATTTGTTCTTTCGCATATCTACAGGTAGCAATGCAAAATATGTATCTATAAAAGTATTCATTTGGTTCTTACTTGTTGTGCTTATGTATCGTTACTTAAATATCTCTGAGAACTGCAGCAGCAAAATCGAGGTTGCATATCAAGAAGCTGTTGCGCTAAAAAGGCAGGAAGAACTTATTCGTGAGGAAGAGGAAGCGTGGTTGGCAGAAACCGAACAGAGAGCCAAAAGAGGAGCAGCCGAGAGGGAGAAGAAATCTAAGAAGAAACAGGTCTGATACTTTCTCCTGTTCCAAAAAAACTAATTTTACTCCTGCTTGTCCTATACAATTTGTGGAAGGTTGATAGGATTTTTATTTGGTTGTTGATCACTCATAGGCGAAACAGAAACGGAACAAAAATAAAGCGAAAGACAAAAGGAAGGAAGAAAAGGTGAGTTTTCATGGAAAGGATCTCGAGGAAAATCAACATGACGAGGAAGAAAAGGATTCTGTCACAGAGAAAGCACTGTCCTCACCTGAAAAGCCTGATACTCTTGGAGATGTGTCCGACATATCTGATTCTGTAGATGGTTCGGCCGACATTCTTCAGCCTGATTTAGAAGATGAGGACAGTAGCTCTGTTCATTGGGAAGAAGAAGTCTTGGAAATTCATCCTCCTTCATCAGGAGAAGGTAGCAGAGGAAGAGACATTTCCATATCGACACCCAATGGAATTGCTGAAAGAAAGAATCAGTCAACTATGGATGATAGTTCTTCTACCTGTTCTAATGATTCAATCCGGTCGGGGGTTACTAATGGTTCTTACAAAGGAAATGCCTCGAATTTCCGAAACAAGAAGTCCCCGAACAAGTAAGTTTGTTTTTCCGCTCCCCTTGCTTCTTTTGTCTGTTCTAATTCCTGATGATATGAACTCTTGTTAAATTTCAGAGGAAAGAACCAACAAGTAAAAGCGAGTGAAACAGAGGATCAACCTTCAACACTTGGAATAGACCCAAAGAGTCAGAATTATTCTTCCGAGGTGCGCAATGTTGACGAATCTGATTGGGTTGTTGTATCCCACTTCCAAGAGCCAGAGAGTTATCGGAATCGTAGTCCCGTTGCAAAGGTTGGTCACTCATGCTTTTGATGCTGATTGAATTATTGGTATCATGCAAAGGAATTTTATAATTAGTTGTCTGCTTTTCAAATTCCTTTTTGCAGGAATGCAATGCGGCTCGAATTGTTGTGAAATCGGTTGACATGGATCGACCTAAAGAGAAAAGCGCTGCTGTACTTTCCTCTCCCAGAACTGCTGCCAAGAATCCTTCACCATTACCTCAGACAAAACCGGAGAAAAAGAGCGTTTCCAACGTAGACACTGTTCCAAACAGGAAAGTAATGACAGCAACCGGACCACCTTCCTCTAGTCAAGTAGCGCAACCATCTTCAGATATCCAGTCACAAACTGTTGGTCTCAGAGCTGATGCGCAAAAGATATACGCTCCAAAGCAACCAGCAACAACTATATCAAGGCCTTCTAGTGCTCCAATAATCCCTGCCATGCAACCCTCCCCAATCATTGCCTCCTCCGCGGTTCAAGCAGCAACATCCCTTCCTCGTTCGGTCAGCTCAGCTGGTCGTCTAGGTCCCGACGCATCGTTACACAGCCAACAAACTTACACTCCTCTCTCCTATAAACACGCGATAGTCGGTAACTCTCCTGGTTCATCATCAAGCTTCAACCACCATGGATTTGTCCCAACCACCACATTGCCCTCATCATCTTACTCGCAAACACCGGCATCATCTTACTCGCAAACACCGACATCATCTTACGCTCAAACACCGACATCATCATATCAGTCAAGCTTCCCTTACAGTCAAGACGGGCTAATGTGGACAGGAAGGAGTCCGAATCCTGTAAACATGGGCATGAACAACCCTTACACACCGGCAATCGCTAGCAACAGATCTCTCAACCACATGGACGTTCAAATCGCGCAACAGCAAGCACAAAGCTTGATGACCGACGAGTTCCCTCACCTGGATATCATCAACGACCTGCTCGAAGACGAAAGCTGCAACAACATGGTGTTCAATGGAAGCATATTCAATCCACAATCTCAACTGTTGAACAACCAGTACTCGTACCACGGTGGTGGTGTTGGTGATTTAGGTGTGTCAGGTGAGTATCTGTCTAATGGCAGGTCAAGGAGTTTCGGAGAAGACGGATTCCATTACATGCCACAACATGTATCTGCAGGAGGACCATACGCAGCAGCAGATGGTTTAATACCGACGCAATGGCAAATGGGGAATGTGGACTTGTCTTTACTAGCAATGAGGAACAATAACTTGGAAGATGCTGCATCATCAGCTAATTATCATCAAACTTACTTTGGTTTGAATTCGTCGAATCCGAATCCGAGTTTTTCGTCCGGGATTAATAATGGCTATAATGAGTTCAGGACGATGAGGAAATGAAAGCAAATGAAGAAGGGTTGTTAGTTTTTGGGATTTGTAATGGTTTTCTCTATAAACAAAAAAATATAAAAAAAATATCATGAAACATACAATTTGGGTAAAGAGAGTCGCTTTGTCTTCTTCCTCTACGTTTCAAATGAATTATCTTTTTCATTTTTTTATAAGATATAGTTTTCCCTCAATACACCTACTAAACAAATAAATAAATCATCTTTTTTTAATAGCTAATTAATTTTTCTGCCTAACTCGATTACAAAAAAATGTGAGCCTTTCAAAATCTGTATCAAATAAAAAAAAAAAAGGTAAGAGGATCTTGTTTGTATCCTTTGAATAGGTGAAAAGCATGGATCTTGAATCGGTGAAGAAGTATCTCGAAGGCGACCAAGACGAAGCCGAGGAGAAGAAAAATGAAGCGAAAGTGGCGAAATTACCACACAGATTCATCGAACGATTCGTGGTGAAAGGTCTTAAAGTCGATCTCATCGAACCTGGTCGAATCATCTGCTCCATGAAAATCCCTCCTCATCTCCTGGTACAAATCTCAAAATCCCTAATTTTGTTTTCAATTTCGATCTCTAGGGTTCTAAAATTGGGCGTTTTTGAGGAAAGAACGCAGGAAATTTCTTACACGGAGGAGCAACAGCGACAATGGTGGATATACTTGGATCAGCTGCAATTTACACAAGTGGTGCTTTACAGACTGGAGTTTCTGTTGAAATCAATGTCTCATACCTTGATGCTGCTTTCCTTAACGTAAAAATCGAATTTTTTGTTTTTCTGAAATTTAAGTTTTTGAGAAAGTAAGTAAGAAAGTAAATTGTGATTTTGATTACAGGAAGAGATAGAGATTGAATCAAAGGTATTGCGTGTTGGTAAAGCTGTAGCAGTAGTGAGTGTTGAGCTGAGGAAGAAGAAGACTGGTAAGCTTATCGCTCAAGGTCGCCATACTAAGTACCTTGCTCCTCGTAGTAAGCTTTGAATATGATTCTTTATCAAAAGTTTCACTTCTATAAATAATGAATCAATTTTGCTTAAATTTTTACTTAAAATGCTGCTAATAATACTACTAAGTGAAAAAGTTTATTGCAAGACTTTTCTAATGAGTATGTTGACTTTTTTTTCTTTAGTTTATTTCATATTTTTGTTGTTTTTTGTTGTTGCTGTTGAATATCCACCATTAGAGACATCTCTTTTTGTTATTTGTTACTCCCTCCGTTCTCTTTTGATTGATGTTGTAGGAAAAACAAATATTTCTAAAAAATTGATTTTTTTCATTCTCAATACATTATTAATGAAAAAATAATGATAAATTATAAATTCCAAGACACATTAATTGGTTTTATTGAATTACTATTGGTTTAGAGTCATAGAAAATTGTTTAGTACAAAAAAACAAGATATTTATAGCTAAAAATTAATGTGTTTTTTTAATAGTTGTGAAAATTCTACAACATCAATGAAAAAATGAAAAAGAATGGAAGGAAATATGTTTGTGTGTGAATTTGGTCATTTCTCATGCAATTGTTGGAGAATGTCTGTTTTTGGTGTCAGCATTATGATTCCAAATTTAGGAGATTTGATACAACTTTTTGAGTGTGGGTACAACAACTGTTTTGAGTGTCTGCAAAATGAGCAGCTTTTTGTCACCATTGGGAGTATCAATACACTCTGATGTCACGATTTTTATGGTTGGTTTAACGTGTTACACGAGTTTTGGTTCAGAAAGTCATGAACGAAAAGGGAATAAAGTAGAATAAATGAAGATGATGTGGTGGTGGTGGGATTGTTGAGATCCATTGAGATATGTTGGTTGAAAAAAATCGTAGTTATGATGAAAGAAATTCGATTTTATCAACATATCAACAAAACCTGTAATCACCAATATTTTGTTTTTGGCAGATTTAATCACCAAAATTAAAGAGTCAAATAGTTTAAACTAATTAATTACGTACTGAGCAAATAGTAGATGAGAAATATTTGATTCCTTATTATTCTGTAGGGCGGATGAGCAGGAATGTGCTACCCTCCTAAAGGTTTTAAAAGAGTATCAAGATGCTTCTGGTCAAGAGGTGAATTATACTAAATCTGCTGTCACATTCAGTAAGGGCACATCCTCAAACGTTCAAAACATGATCATCAACATGACAGGTATCAAGAAAATTGGGGGCTTTGGGAAATATCTAGGTTTGCCAGAGCACGTAGGGAGGAGAAGAAAGGAGGTATTTCATTATCTTTGTCAGAGAGCTAAAAACAAAATAAATGCCTGGTCAAATCAATTTCTTTCCCAAGCAGGTAAGGAAGTTCTCATTAAGTCAGTAATAACGGCCTTACCTACGTATACTATGTCATGTTTTATGTTGCCCAAAGGATTGTTAAATGAGATTACATCTTCAATGCGGCGGTTCTGGTGGTCATCTGGTAAAGATGGGCAGAAAATCCCATGGATAGCTTGGTCAAAAATCACTGTTCCAAAGTCTGACGGTGGGATTGGCATCAAAGATTTGGAAGATTTTAACATAGCTTTATTAGCTAAACAGGCGTGGAGACTACTGAGCGACCCTTCTTCCCTATTTGCACGAATTTTCAAGGCTAAATATTACAGGAAAACAAGTTTCCTCTCTGCAAAATGTTATACAACATCTAGCTACGCTTGGAGGAGCATCATGAAGGCACAAGACCTCATCAAGAAAGGTACTAAATGGGCAGTGGGCAATGGTCAACAAATAAATGTTTGGGAGGACAATTGGTTGCCTACTTCGCCACCTAGGCCTCCAAGAGGAATAGGAATGCATACGGAGCCTAACATGTTGGTTAAAGACCTTCTAATTCCAGGGAATTATGATTGGAACATTAGCAGATTGAGGGAAGTCATTCACCCTATGGATGTGGACATTGTTAAACAAATAAAGCCTAGTGTTACGGGGGGGAAGGATATTCTTATATGGTCTTATGCCAAAAATGGAAGATACTCAGTCAAGACAGGATATAAAGCCCTCAGAGATATTATGCAGAGCCATGATTCAACAGAGAGGCGGGCGAATGGGATCTCTCTTGATATTAAAGAAGTGTCAAAACGGATTTGGAATTTTAACATTCCTCCAAAGATAAAATTGTTTTGGTGGAGAGTGGTGCACAATGGTATACCGGTGGCGACAAATTTGATTAAACGTAACATCAAAATGGATAACAGGTGCCAATTATGTGGAGATCAAGATGAGATAATAAATCATATGTTGTTTCAATGCAGAGTTGCGAGAGAGATTTGGGAATTGGCGCCCAAAATTTCTCTAACACAGGAAGATACGGATGGGAAGACTTTAATTCAGAATTTGAAGTATATGATCAATCAAGCCAAAAAGTTGGATGATTTGTATCTCTTTATTGGCTGGCGTATCTGGAAAATGAGAAATGATATGATCTTCAACAATAAAAGGGTGCATATTATACATGTTATCCACATGGCTTTGATGGATCAGATGAGGTGGAGGGAGGCGCAACAGAATAAAAAGGAAGATGCTCAACACGTAACTCCCAAGTCTATACGGCAAGTTATGGACTTGCAACATTTAAAGAACGGCCAGCTACAGAGTAACAATGCTATGAAATACTATTGTGAGGTAGATGCATCATGGATAGCTTCCGATCAACGAGCAGGTTTAGGGTGGTCCTTATACAGAAGAGAAGGCATCCGCCTGCTCCAAGGAAGTGCTACGATATCACCTACTCCTTCTGCTTTTCACGCTGAGGCGGCCGCTCTTCTTCAGGCTGTGCAATCACTGCATGCCTTAGGATTCACGAACATCACCTTCCTTGGTGATAATTCCGAGCTTTATGATGCATTGCTCAATGGGTCTAATGCTTCTATAGCTATCTTAGTAAATGATATTAGAATGTTAGCTAAATGTAATGATTTTCATTTTATTTGGGTCTCAAGAGATGTTGTAAGCTATGCTGATGGTTTGGCTCGTCAAGCTAGGCTACAGGGCAAGAGTTACACTATCTCTTGGATGTTGTAATATTTTGGTTATAACATATAAAAGTTGTAGTTGATAAAAAAAAAAAAAATTACGTACTGAGCTAAACCGTTGACGAACAAAAAATATTGTTAAACCCATCAGAAAATAAAAATTATAGTGATCTCATTTACTTTTTTTGTTTTGTTTTGTCTAGTCCTCATTTACTTTTTCATATTTTAAAATTTGTATAACTTGATTGTAAAAGCTATATTTTTTGTTATGCTAGATAATATATTCGTTATATTTTTTTTTTATAAAATATGTTTAGTTCTATGAGTAACTAATTCAAAACCAATTTATAAAAAATAAATGAGTCACCTTCACATGTTGCATGTGAGGTTCCTAGATAAGAGTACAAACTTGTTGATATTATAGTAAGAAAAAATGCACTACATCACGCATGATATAAATTTCATATAATAATACCTACGTAGTATATATTATAATAACATTAGACTATTTGCATTATTACGAGAAATCTCTTAAGAAAGAGTGAAACACATAGATGAGAAGAGAAAAATCAACGAAAGTATAAACAATTGTGTGTTGAGTTAGTGCTTCCCCTCACACTCACAATCTTCTTCCCAAAAAACACAATTTTTGACTTTTCAATTCCAAGAAATCATGAAATCTTCGGGTAATGCTCTTCCTCTATCTATATTCTTTTACCACTAAACAAACACTAACACTTGAAATAATAATTAATATTGATTCTTATTATTTCTCTCTCTTGTTTGGTTTCTTGATTGATTTCTTTGCTTATAGAAGGAACAAGAGAAGTCTCTGATGGTGGATGTAAACCAGTTAATCCAACCTATCTATTTCTTGCTTCTCTTGGTGGTCTTGCCGCCGTCACCGCCGCTGATTTCGCCGGAGAATCACTCATTCGACGCCGGAAGAAAGCTCATAATCAAGTAGTTTCCATGGTGAATCAGAAGGTGATTCCTTTGATTGAGAGGAAAGACTCAAGTCGACGATCAAATCTTGAGAGATTCTCTTACTATGTTGGTACGTTTAGTTACATCTTTGGTACATTTCAAGATTCAACTTTCCTGATAAGTAATAGAAATACATAAACTGTGAGGGCCTCAATGCAAACAAAAACTTGTTACCTTTTGGCTTTTGGTGAAAAGTATAAATTGAAGCACGATTTTTCCATCAATATATATCTAAGCAAAAGCTTGTGTCTTAAAAAGACTACATGTTGGGGTTTCCTCCAAATTTTTTTTCCATGGTTATATTAGTGAATACCAAAAGGCTTATATGAAAAAATTATACAATTACTAGGTCTTAAAGTAGAAACGTAAAAAGCTTGTAAGTTTGATGCTAGGGAATGATCAAATATTAGCAAATCTTGTAATATACATATGGTAGATATATTTTTTTGGGGTTTCCACCAAATAGTCTTGTCAATTGTAATGGTGGAAGTTATATACCAATAATTATGACTTTGGTGATAATGCTATTAAAATAGACTACTTGCATGCACTATCCATAAATGCAACAAAGACATTTGACAAAAGAGTATTGTGACCTTTTATGTACTGTAACAATAATTGAAGAGCATGTACTTGATAAATATTAACATCTATGTAAAAATGCAGCAAGACAGCTAGGATTTGAAGATCCAAATGAATGTCCACAGCTATGCAAATTAGCAAATGCATATTTGATGAAAACAAAAGGATATGATGAGAATGTGTATGAGTATTTGGTGAATGAAGCTGAGGTTGATTCTCTCTATGTTAATCTCCTTGAAGAATTTGAGAGATGCATTCTCACTTATTTCGCTTTTAATTGGACCCAATCTTCCAACCTCATCTCTCAGGTACTTTAATTCTCCCAGTGTTATTCAACATGTTGATATGAATCAAGGTACTTTTAACAGAGCTTATGATATTTTTTTCCTAATTATAACATTACTCAAAAGTTGATCTTGATCGATCTCTTTTTATAGCTGCTTGCCGATGAGTTTAGTAAGATTCTTAGGTTATGGGGTTGTTAAATTTGTTTAGTTGATGTTGACCACTAATCGAAGTGTATAACATGGGTGTATTTTGAATCTTTCAATTCGCTGTATTAATAGGTACAAAGACTAAACTAGTTTGATTACATTAAAGCATATATAGCCTTATCTTTTATATCTTTGAATATTCAACTTTTCTTCTAGATAGAGTTAGATATTATAACCGGTACCAATCTTCAATGATGTGTGTATGAATGATAAGTATTGTTCTCTATTTCTTTTGTCTTCTACCTTTTTATTTCTCATAAAAATGACAGGTTTTAAGCGATGAGTCGGCTCAGAAAGTACCAAAGCTTAAAGATTTCGTGATGGCAGCTACAAGGTGATTGATTGTTCCATACCCTATAATTTAATTCTATCGCATTCACTTACGTATAAACTATTTTATAAATTCACGTATAAACTATTTTATAAGTACATATAAACATACAGGGCCGGTCCTAGAAAAAGTTGGGTCATAAACATAACAAAATAAATGGGCCAGTCATATCATAATTTTGGAATAAGAAAACTAAATTTTCCATTGCAATACAATTATTTATATTAAATATATAAAATTTTCTTAGCTAAATGGGCAATTTAAATTTTGGGGCCGGCCCTGTAAACATATAAACTGGCCGGCTAGTGATTATTGCTTCAAATTAGGTACACGTGCATTGCTGTTCTAATGATTCCGAGTTAAATATTTTAAATTATCATCATTAACAATTAGCAAACATTGTAGAACAAAGTTGACCATTTCAACAAATTTGTAAAATGGCATGTTAATAATGTAGGAAACAGAGGTTCGAGAGAGTGACAAAAGATCTAAAGGTGACAAGGGTATTTTCAACCTTAGTAGATGAGATGAAAGCTATAAATGTTGGTACCGGAAGCGGTGAACCACATTGTACGGAAGTAATGTCTCCGGTGGCTCACAACAGACGCAGTCCCGTCCTCCTCCTCATGGGCGGTGGAATGGGCGCGGGCAAAAGCACCGTCCTCAAGGATATTATGAAAGAGTAAAATTTTAATTAGGAAGTAAATTTTGCTCGGATAATGTATAGCTACAACTTGCAAGCCAATCTAAATTATCAAAATTGATATTTTGTAGAACGTTTTGGTCGGAAGCAATGGCTGATGCGGTGGTGATAGAAGCGGATGCATTTAAGGAGACGGATGTTATATATAGAGCTCTTAGTTCTAGAGGTCACCATGATGATATGCTTCAAACTGCTGAATTGGTACGTTCATTATTTATAGACCTATTAGTTTTAGAGATCCTCCATTGTATATATTTTAGAATAAATAGATTTACAAAATTTGATCATTGTAAATGCAAATGCTAAGTAAACGGAGGGAAATATATCGTTTGCGTTTACACTACGAAAATATATTTCATGAAAAGTAATGTCTTCTAGTTCAAGAAATGTGAATGCATTATCTTTAAGTCTTCTTTAACATGTTACCTTTTTTTGTTATTTGTCAACAAAATTCTAGGTTCACCAATCATCTACCGATGCCGCATCGTCATTACTAGTAACAGCATTGAACGAAGGACGTGATGTGATAATGGATGGAACTTTATCATGGGTGCCATTCGTGGAACAAATGATCACAATGGCACGGAACGTCCACAAACACCGATATCGAATGGGCCCTGGCTATAAGGTCTCTGAAGACGGGACAATAATTGAAGAATATTGGAGAGAAGCAGAAACAGAACAAAATGAGATACAACAAAACTTGAAACCTTATCGAATCGAGCTGGCTGGTGTGGTTTGTGATGCTTATCTCGCGGTAGCAAGAGGCATACGGTAATTCATTTTTGTCCGAAAGATATCAAGATATGCGGATCAAAATCTAGTTTCGTTAGATCCAATAATTCAAAATTTGGATCCAGTTCTACGTATATTCAGATTTTTCGGAACGGATCACATTTAGTGATTCTACCTCTAACTAATGTTATCATGTTAATTTTTGTTAAATTTTCTTGCAAATTTTGCAGGAGAGCTCTAATGGTGAAGAGAGCAGTGAGAGTGAAATCTCAGTTAATTTCACACAAGAGTTTTGCTAATGCATTTCCAAAGTATTGTGAGCTTGTTGATAATGCTAGGCTTTATTGCACAAATGCAGTTGGTGGTCCTCCAAGGGTAAAAATGTCAAGACCCAATATCAAATACTATTATAAAGACGTCATTTTATAATGCTAACTAACACGTGTGATATTCTGATTGGTTCGTTGGGAGCAGCTTATAGCTTGGAAAGATGGAGATAGTAAACTTCTGGTTGATCCAGAGGATATTGAATGTCTAAAACGGGTCAGCAATCTTAACCCGGAAGCAGGATCCATCAACGAGCTTTACCCGGATCCAAGCGTATTAACCAACCCCGGTTCAGTTTGGAACGATGTCGTTTTAGTTCCATCGAGGCCTAAGGTCCAGAACGAACTTAGCGATGTCATCAAGAAAATTGAAAAAGCCCAAACGAAAAATTAACGATATTGTGAACTAGCCCCTACAAAATTTATCTTTTTGGTTTTGGTCATTTGTTTCCGGATGATTTGTGTGTTTTTGTACTAGCCTAAATAAGTTCAATAATAAAATGGCCTTTTTTTTTCCATTCGTTCTACGACTTTAGTGCGTCTGAATCAAATGATGTCAACATAAATTCATTGAAGAAATACTTTTCATACTAGATAATCGACCCGCACCGTGTGCGCGTATGAATTTTTTTTTAAAATTATTGTATATTTAACAATATGATTTTGTTATTTATGATAATTAAAAAATTAGATTGACTTATAATTTAAGTTTTAAATTTATGTATTTAAAAATTAATATTATAGATACAATATTTCAGAGATGGTGAGAAAAAATAAGGATCCTTAGAGCAACCACAGCTCTTACGTGTGTTCTTCGTATTAAAAATTATTAAAACACACACTCTCTCATCTTTTTACTCAACTTTATACTTTCTCTTTCATCCTTTTACTCAACTTTTATTAATTTTATATTTTAATATATCCACTATCTCATAAGAACACTCCCAAAAGTTTCAAAATAAGAACACTCTCCAAAACTATCTCTTCTCTTTATTCAAAATTTATTAATTTTATATTACCAAAAACACTCTCTTTCTTCCATTTACTCAAATTTTACATTCTCTTTCTTCTTTTTACTCAAATTTTAATAATTTTTAATACTAAAAACACACCTAAGAGCAACCGTTGTGGATGCTCTTATGGAAGCATAATTAATATTATTATTAGTGGTTGTGAATTCATGGAACCTGTTGAATTGAAGTATAGGGCCAACGACTGAGATAGAATTCGGGACGGCTTATAAAGAATTATAAGCATACTCGATTTTCTTGCGTATGTTGTAATCTTGCAAAATGTCTATAGTTCCAAAATACAAAACCATTTCATAGATCTCTTGTAGAATATTGTATGTTTGCGTTAATTCTAATCGACAGAAGATAATCGATATGTAAAATTTGAGTTATACAAAATTGTTGCAAGCGGCTCTTGAAGTAAAGGTTAATGTTTTGGGTACCATTGAATATCCAAAGTAGGGGTGGGCATTCGGGTATCCGTTCGGGTTCGGATCTGGTAGTTCGGATTTTTGGGTATTTCGGTTTAGAGATATAATACCCATTCGGGTATTAGAAAACTTTGGGTCGGGTTCGGTTCGGTTTCGGTTAGGTTCGGGTCGGGTTCGGATTATCCATAATACTAAAAAATTGTCAAAAATATTTAAAACTACTCCAAAAGTTTATAATTACCTCGCTTTTTTTTTTCATTTGGTTCAATTTAATTATTTGGTATTCGAATTATCCAAAAATACTCTAAACAAAATAACAAAAAAAAAATTGTAATATTACAAATAAGAACATAAATTGGTTATTTTTACCGAAATGTATATAAAATATTCAAATTGATAAAAAAAATAAAGAAAAAATTATCAAAATTACATAAACTATATGAACACACCCTACTTTAACTCTAAATATATTTATGTTTGTTTATGTTTTGTATATTTCGGGTATCCGTTCGGTTATCGGTTCGGGTTCAGTTTCGGGTTTTCGGTTTTAAGTATGGAGGATCCGTTCGGATATTTTTAAAAAATCGGTTCGGATTCGGTTCGGGTAATTTCGGTCGGGTTCAGTTCGTTTTTTGGTTTCGGATATTTTGCCCACCCCTAATCCAAAGGTAAAGCTAATGAGGAAAAATATTGATCATTACTTTTTTTATGATGTTTTTTTTTATGTGTTTACTTTTTTAGTCCTAGATATTGATGTTAATATCATTTGCTACGGTTTCATTAGCCAAAATTATTATACATAATTCATCTCCATTGTATCCGAAAACTTTTTTGACAACTTTTATTTCTTGTAGTATAATTGCTAATTTTTTCTCGTTAAAATATGAAATATCAAAATATTTGATTATTTTCTATCGGCATTACTATAGTTGATATAAACTCGGAAAAAAACTACTTGAAGTTTTGCACCATAGAATTAATGAGCTAGATAGTCTTGAAAATAAAATAAAAATTATAAGGATAAGTAAAATATCAGTTTTAAAATTTAAATTTCTTATTAGTTAAATTGGTGAAAGGACCTGAGTTCTTTTAAGTTTGTCAAAGATTGTTGTATATTCATTGTATTCGAATCGTCTCCTTGTATCGGAAGAACACAAATTCGTCACTATCAAATCTTTTAAACATAGCTCTTTTTTTTTTTTTTTTGCTTTGAAGCTTTCTTTATACAGTATATACACATAAAAAGACAAACACATCTAAAATCAAGACACCAAAGATTAATGTTTCTTGATTTATATAATATTTCATCTCATTGCTTCTACGATTCTTTTCAGCCTACAATTAAACACAAAGAACGTATAAAGTTAAAATCCAAAATATATGTATTGTATTTACATAAAAGATGAACAAAATATTTATTATACCGCTTTAATCGCTTTGTCAACCGAATCCCATCCAAACCGGTTAAAACAATATTGAACCGATATTCTAGCATCAAGACTCATCATCGGTAAAATTCTTCTCTATTAATCTGTATAATTCGTTCCTCCTCCATCATGTATTCTCATTTTAACGTATTTCTCACATAATTTTTTTTTGCTAAAACATGATCGATATTAAAAAGGGTAAACCGGTTAGCTCCATTCCTAAACATTGTTCTTGAAATTGATCTTTTTCGAAAAAGAAATGGGTACCAAATGCACAAAACATTACCGAGCCTGGTTCGAATCCATTTAACCTTTCTAACATAATTACAGTAATTGTAAGCTTCACCTCTAAACATTGGTATCACCAAACACATATAGAACAAAAGCTTTGAGTATTACTTAAATCTGCAACATTACTTTCTAAAAAATCGACGATCACAAAATATGAAGAACAAAAATGTATGGGGAGTTTTTTCCCCGTCAAATGTATGTAAAGTTTAATAATGGAGAATGGTGTAAAATCCTATACATAGAGAATATTTACTTAGCTTATTCCCTTGTTGTTCCTCAAGAGATCGGTTGATGAACTTTATTCATGGGACATTTATAAAAATGCCACTTTCGACATGCAACTTTTCAAATATGCCACTCTTAAATTATTTTCTTGCCAATATGCTACTTATAAATCCGTTTAAATACTTTATATCTCAAAGTTTTCAATTTTAAAAAATGTTTTGATCCCTCACAAACCTTAAACCCAAAAAACTAAATCATAATATAACATAGTAACCCAAACATAAATGATTTAAAAATTTGGAAAAAATGATAGTAGTATTTTTGAAAAGTGACATGTTAAAAGTGGCATATCTTGAAATTTTTCATTATTCTTTAGAATATCCGTATCTTCTTAACAGATCGGAGCATCTAACAAACCCTATTATTATTTCTAAGCATTGTTTGGACACTTAAATATTAAGAATAATTTAACCAAAAAAATAATATCATGAAGGTATCCTAGTTTGTTCGTGAATCTCTTGTTGATTCAACTCAGTTTGCAATGTTTATTATTATTTTGAGTTGAGTCGATAATAATAATTCGATTCAATTTGTATCGAAGAAAAATAAGAAAAATCAATTAACAAAACTAACAATTTATTTAACTTAAAGCCATGTCATCTTTTATTGAAAGACATATCATCATTCCATATCATAGTTTTAAACCAATAAAATTAAATAACTAAGTTTTTTTATTAATTGGACTTCTCTTTTAATAGTAAGGGGATTTATTATTTATAATTTTTTTACAACATCTTATTTAATTTACCAAAACATATACTAATTTAGTGGCGTTTTTTTCAGTGTTTTTAGAAAAAATGAATCTTGCACTTCTAATCTGAATTTTGCAATAATTTACGTTTACTAAAGGTACTCTCGAAAGCTTATCCCATATCTCAAAATATTACAATCCTAAATCAGGAATTTTTTTTATAATTTAACATATTTCGTATTATTAAATTAAATTTTTATTATTGTTACTGAAATCATAATTGAAACAGCAATATCTAATCTTATCCAATTTTACGATCAAAGTAATCTAATGGTTCATATTTTTCGCTTGTATTATTATATCATAAGGTTATATAACTCTATTTTAAAGAAGTTGTGGGTTGATATGAAAACAAAAATAAATATGTAGACCATAACACAAATAAAAAACTCTCTTACCCTAGGGTTTCGCGGAGTCCCGTATATATTTGTGTCGCCGAATAAAACTTTCCTCTATTTATCTCTTGCAAAGACCTGACGCAGTCAATCCAAGTCCTCTCAAAGCTTTAAGCCGTTTAGGGTTTTATCCTTTGCTAAGATCCAATCATGGTGAGTTCTTCTTCTTCGAATCTCAATCTTCTTCTCTGAGATTACATTTTCCGATTATCCTGATTTTGCTAAACCTATCATTTGCGAATTTTTTTGTAGGCGGATATTGACCCAGAGGTTGCCGCGGTTGCAGAAGCCCCGAAGAAGAGAACGTTTAAGAAGTTTGCGTTCAAAGGAGTAGATCTCGATGCTCTTCTCGACATGTCTACCGATGATCTTGTTAAGCTCTTCCCTGCTCGTATTCGCAGAAGGTAAACAAATCCCTAGACGATACTTGGTGATGAAATGTTGAGTTCTGACGTTTTTTTCTGTTTGAAAATGGTTTTAGGTTCTCTAGAGGTTTGACAAGGAAGCCAATGGCTCTGATTAAGAAGCTTCGCAAAGCGGTAATCATTTCTGGACTCTTCTCTTTCTAAAACTGTAGTCAAGTTAGTCTCAAATGGTAGATTCTGTACACACGAATTTGTTGTTGTAGATCTGTGGTTTGCTTATTAGCTAATTGAATCTGATTTGTGACCTTTTTGGTGGAACTTTTGTGTTGTTAAGCTTACTAGTTGGTTAAAGCTCTGAATCTGATAAAGGAAATGTGTATTGTTCATATGAAATGTTGAATTCATTGTCTTATTGAGAATCATAAGCTAGTCCTTGTTGCATTTTGACTCTCTCTAGCTTCTCTATTGAATTTTTTTGAGGATTGGGTATTGATAGCGTCTACAGTAAAATTATTGTATTGTCATTTTACTGGATATTGTTAACTACCAATTTTTATGTATACTTGTGTGAAGATTAGTTTACCTTGGTTCGAGCTAAGTGATTTTAAGTTTTGATGAACAGAAAAGGGAGGCACCACAAGGTGAGAAGCCAGAGCCAGTGAGAACCCACCTGAGGAACATGGTCATTGTACCTGAGATGATCGGAAGCATCATTGGAGTGTACAACGGTAAGACTTTTAACCAAGTCGAGATCAAGCCTGAGATGATTGGTCACTACCTGGCTGAGTTCTCTATCTCGTACAAGCCGGTTAAGCACGGTAGGCCTGGTGTTGGTGCTACTCACTCTTCCAGATTCATTCCTCTTAAGTGAGAAGCTTTTGCTTTTGGAATGTATTCGATCGTTATATCATTCTCCTTGTTTTCCAGTAAAACCGTATGTGGATCTTTTTGTTTGTTATGCTTTATGATGGATTAGATACTTTATCTCTCATGACTATGTTACCAGAGTAATCTTAAATTAAAACCGTTTTTGAGTTTCTTTATATTTGTTTGTTGATTTTTGTTCTGTTAAATTGTCTTAAATTTACACTTGAACTTACTAGTTAATTATAATGTTCATGTCAATTTGAATCTTGAGAATAATTTTTCTTATAACGAACGCATAGTCTATTTTCTGTTTTCTTGTATATTTCGTATATATATGTTCTTCTGTTCTCTTAAAGCCTATCTGATTATATAATTATAACAATCTACGATTTTACATTTGTAATCACACAACACAAGTAACAAGTGTTGCTCAAAAAGTTGCATTGAACAGGTCACTATGTTTTTCTACACTGAATTCAATATCTAAAATTACATAAGCTAAATGGGCTATCTGTGAATAGAATTAGGCCTTTTTCAATTAAAGTCTCTTATAAAGTAAATTTGACTTGATCCCTTATTCAACAAATGTCTTTTTGTGTTCCTAAGAATTTCTAAGAGAAAAACAATCAACAGTGGCAAATTAAGGAAACAACTCAATAAATCACCGAGCAGCTCGTCCATGGGGTGATTTCCAAAACATATATAAAATATGTTAAATTATAATGCTTAAATCATGTGTTCTTTCAAACAAGAGGTTACATTTTTACAAACAAAAATCTGAATAAAATATGTTGACAAAAGCTGATTGTATTGCTAAACCATACGAGTTTAAATGTGTATTGATGCACCCGAAAAGAAATAAGATCAGACACGAAAAAAATGAGAGAAAAACATCGATGGAAAAAAAAACACTAGTGATAATTTTCAAGACACCAATATTCGGTGTTGTGCATAGGTTTATAAAGATTTAAATCATTTTTTTTTGAATAACTACAATAGTTGGAAAAAAAGAGTTATTTCGTTTCAATAAATGGTTTTTGTTTTACCATTTAATATCAGCACTCTTTCGAAACAGATACTTAATAAAAGAGGTTAAACTATAATACGGAATCAGAGCCGTGCAAACCATATAAAGAATTAGGCAATTGCCTAGGACCCTACTTCAAATCACATATTTAAGGGTCCCCAAATTTGAGATGTTTATTCCTTTAATAGATATAAAAATCAAATTTCAAATATATTTCTACTAACTTATTTTCTAAATAACTTTCATAATTTTAAATGCGTTAATTCATTTCATCTCTAGACTTTAATGGGCTCTCATAAATATTAATTATAGTCCCATTCATTTCTTTTTTTATTGTTTTTCGTTTAGTTTTTTGTCTGTACAAATTACTTTATAGCATAATTTTTTCAACTCTATTTAGTTTTATATTTTGAACATTAGTAGTAGATAAATTTCTAACTTTATAGTTTACAAAAATGACAAATATAGACATACAATCATATAAATAGCATTTGAATATGAATTATTTATTTTTATTTCATATAATAAATCCTTTATTATAAAAAAATATTCAATAATACGTTATAATTTTTTTACAGAACATATATTTCAAACTTAAAATAAGTTATATTGTCGAATATCGCCTTGGGCCCCGGATAAGCTAGACACGGCACTGTATGGAATGTGTAATCACCCTTGGCTGCATAATTTATTTTGGTTTAAAAATGATAATTTTCAATAATTATGTGTATTTATTGCAATGTGTATACCATTTTTTTTTTCTTTGTTTTCTATAATTTTCGCACCTCAACGACTCCTTCCACCACCAAAGAATCCACATGGAAGGAGTTCATGAAGGAAGGAAACGACATGATCAAATGAGTGTTGCTTGAAGGATTAGGAAAAATATCACAATCAACTATCCATTTGTTATATGAGATCTTTCGAGAGAATACGAGGCTTGAAGGATTATGAGAGATTGTTTGCTCTTTTTCTAAAACTGGCTAGTTAGTGTTTATTTAATTTATATGATGTTAGGCAATTTCTCAGCTCGACTCTACCCATCATTATTAACAACTCTTCATCCTTTTCTTCTTCTTTAAAGTTCTTCTTCTTCTTGTGAAGGTAATCAAGAAGTTTTATTGCTCGTGTTTGTGTTTAGAGTCTTTAGACTAATCACTAGTACTATTGAATCTTTCTTGGAGTTTATAATTTTAAAGGTTGTATATGATTGCATTGCATTTAAGTATGGTATCTTCTTCTTTTTAAGACATAAATATTGAGAATGAACAAGAAGGATTGATTCTGAGTTAGAAGACCCTTTCCAAATTTAGACTGAGAAGAATTTTTGTTTTTTTTGGTGTTATTGTGAATGATATTGACCATGGTGAAGGGTGATTACTAAATATTGTACATTTTTTGCACAAAGTTTTATCCTCTTTAGAGAGAAGCATGTGCAGACAAGCTTTAGACTCTCTCTAACTGATCGTTAAACAAATGGCTTTCATGTATCCCTCTCTTGCAAGCTTCATCGAGGATTTCCCCACGGTCGTCTATCATTATGTACTCTCTTTTCAATCTCGCTTCTAAGTGCTTCCGAAACAAAGGTATCAAAGTTTTTTGTCAACTCTCTTCGATGGCGTCTGGTCTTTTTGCGGTAGTAGTCGCAATATATTACACGGAAGATTACCATTACCTTATCCATACTGTGGTATGAGTTGTATTAGTTGGTGGTTTTCTTAAGCTTCTGGATTTTTTTTTGTGCTGGGAATTCGGGTACTCTGTTCGGGTCGGTTCGGGTTTTTAGGGTTTCAGGTCTTTCGGGTATAGGTGTTTATGACCCATTAGGGTATTTGAAAATTTCGGTTCGGGTTCGGGTCGGGTCCGAGTTTTAAAATAGGATCCATTAGGGTGATGTTTACCCTAAATACTCAAAATTTGGATTTACTATATTTTAGTTATTTTTTATACAACTTTTTTCAAAAGAACCCAAAAATGACTAAAATTCTATAAAAATACCCGATTTTTTTTTATGTTTCGGTCATTCGAGTACCCGTTCGGGTCTCGGTTCGGATTCTGGTTCGGTTCGGATTTTTAGTATTAAAAATTTAGGACCCATTAGGGTATTTGAAAAATTCGGTTCGGATCCTTTCGGGTCGGATCGGATTCGGTTCGGATCTTCGGGTTCGAGTTTTATTCCCAGAACTAGCTGTGGGTAGTTAAAAATTACTCTCTCTCTCTCAGGAAAAAAACCCTTTTATCTTTTGCATGTATTTCATCTTTTGATTGTATCACCAGAGGATTTGCTTTCCCTATCTATTTCGATTGTATCAGGATTTGCTTTCCAGTAAAACCGTATGTGGATCTTTTTGTTTGTTATGCTTTATGATGGATTAGATACTTTATCTCTCATGACTATGTTACCAGAGTAATCTTAAATTAAACCGTTTTTGAGTTTCTATATAATTGTTGTTTGTTAATTTTAGTTCTGTTAAATTGGGTTAAATTTACACTTGAACTTGCTAGTTAATTATCATGTTCATGTTCATGTTAATTAGAATCTTGAGAGTAATTTTTTTAAACACAAAAACGAGACCCATTTAGTAGTATCCACCAATCACACAATAACCCTACGTCTTCTTTCTCGCCTCTATCTTCCTTGAATCCTTGTCAGTTACAGAATCGCCATCTGTGCACAATAGCTATTAATACACTTGCGAAAATTGAAACCGTTCACCACCCTTTCCTCTAACACCTACTTTGATCGGCGCTTCAATCCTTTTCTCTCCTTGGCTTGACAATCCAAATCGCCAAAGAAAGAAGATGAGCCGGGTCTGAACTCATCACTCTCAACGTTTGGGTAATTCCGTCCTCCTCCTCAAAATCCCCAAACAGTAGAATTCAGGTATCAATATCTGTACCCGATCAGATATGTTGCTCATAGAACTTTGTTAGGCAGGCTCAACAATTTTAATCGTACAGCCTCACGTCATAATACCTTGTAATCTGCCTACAGATCGATATTTTTTAAATTGATGGAGAGTTCTATGGGGCTTTTCTTAATTCGTTTTTCTAGGTGAATTCTGTAATTCAAAGGTGATAAAATTTATTTTTGTTCCTGGCACCAGAAACTTACATTTCATAGGAACAGATGAAATCTCATGGAAATCATCGATCATGGCACTACCACAAGTTATGCCTCTTGAGCCAAACATCCATTGGAATTGTAGTGGAGGTATCTCTTTCTCTATTATCTTTCGCTTCTCTTGTAAAGTTTCGTTTCTTCTTGCTTTAATGATAGTGAATAGAGGTATGCTGCGAAAATTCAATCAACCGAGTCGTTTGGTTGTAGTCATTTGTTTACTTATAGCAAAATATCTAACTGTGCTTTATCAAACTGAAATTTTACTTAGTTTCATAGTTAATTTACTGCGAAAATTCAATCAATGTATACTCACGTACAATACAAACTACATAAATGTAATAATGGTTGGTAATCTTCTTTTGATTCTAAATTCTCTTTTGTGAATCTGATGCAGTGAAGCTTTCCATCATGCACTCTCGAATTGCTTAAGATGTGACTCAAGTAAGCTTCTTCTCTGTCCATTTAATAAGGGACTGTGAGTTTTTGTTTCATATTTTATGTACTTGGTTGATTCCCTTTTACTTTCCTGCAGTTAATTCGGCACACTCTCTATTGGTGTATCAGAATCATCGGGCTGAAGGATGTGTTGGTCGTGTAGTTGCTAATCTCAAGATGATGGACATGTATCAGAACCATTTGGCATCAAGCTGATTGTCCAACAAAATTTCAAATGACGAAATCAGATGGGAACATGAGACGACCCCTAAAGGATTGAAAAACAATTGCAAGAAAATAGCACATAGAGTGTTACTTGATTTTAAATAAGCCATCATCAAATGACGTAAAATAATTAAGTATGTACCTATGTTTTACCATTTCAATAAATTTACCCTAATTTAACAAATCAAATGAACTGATTGTTTCCATGTCATTTTCTTACAAACTATTTGTGATATAAACACAGCCCCTATCACTCCAACTTTAAGAAAATCAGCAAAACAAATGGTTGAACTCTATTTACGAATACATAGTTTTCTAATTTAGACAAAATGAACTTCTAGATGATAAAGCGAAAGTTTGGCTATCGGTTGGTATAATCTTTAAGATTATCGAGCATTTATGTTGTGCTTAATTAGTCTATTTTGCATTAAATTGATGCCCAAAGCGATTAAAAATATAATGTCCCATTTCATAAAAAAAAACCTATATACAATAATTAATATCATTGAAGTAAAGAAAAAAAAGAAATAATTAGAGACTAGCAAACATGGAGGCCTATGTAGAAGTTGTTCACCCTAATTGCAAAGACAACATGCAGTTGAGTATCATCAAAATAGGATTATGTCAAATTGATCAAATTAGTCTAGTGATGATTGTAATCTCTATATAATAATTTCAGACGATAAAAAAAAAGAGACTAGTAAACAAATTATTGGTTATAACTTAATTTAATTTTCTTTTGGTCAACAAAACTTTCAAAATCAAAGTTTGTAACACAATTTTCTCGATGGATAACATAATTGAATTTTTATGTGATATATTCGAATAAAAATAAAATAGTCAAGTCACTCAATCTTTTATGTAACAAACTAATTCTATGTTTACTTTATTTCTTTTAATTTTTCATATTTTTTAGTTACTTAACCATTAGAAGTCAATAGTTTTTATCATGTAGACTCATGTTTTGTTTATTTTAATTATCTCAAAGTTTCCAATGTTTAAGTTATATATTTCATTAATTTTATTATTTGAGTTTATCTAGATAAAATTTTTCAAAAATTTTGATGCCCTAAGCGAAAGTTTAAAAATTTTACATGGAGGCACGGCTCAGGTTATCTTTTGCTTTGCTTTCCTTTCATTATGTATGTTGATCTTTTGGTTTGTGGAACATGGATTACCGGATTGTATTGAGTTTAGTTATTGTTATATATACAATCTGCTAGCTAGTTCTTTAATCCACTTTTGCGCCGAAAGGCGGTGAATATAAGGGTAGAGAGGGTACATATTACGAATTCAATCCTTAACATTGTCTTGCTCAGTGATTCTCTTTGGAGTTAGAGATTGTTATATTTGCTTTGTAAGAATCGTCATCAAAGTTGTTGGGAACAGAACACACACATAGAATTTGTGTTTTAATTACATAGCATTTTTCAAGCGGAACTACGTTCTCAAATGAAACTAGGAATTCAAATTTGCTTGATAATTAGAAGTACTGAAACAGAGAATCGTCCTCTCAAAATTCATGTTTTGAATGAAACATTCTAAAGCTATATATAACTGTAAAACATACTAGTAATTAGTATTTTGAGATTGAGAAGCAAGAGAGAAATAATCTCTTGATGAAAAAATCTATGAAGCAGCAGCCGATTTTTTCTTCTCCTTGTCCAGTTCAGCTTTGACCTCCGACAAAGTCGATTCCACATTCTTAACCCGTTCCTCGAGTTGCTGGACCCAAGATCCATCAGAGAGTGCTTTCTTCCTCTCCAAGGAAACCTCCCCTCAAACTTTGACTTCAAACAGTCCAGATTGAAGCCTGCTTCCGTCAGCTCATCCAATTCGGTTTGCACATTGCTTAGTTCAGTCACGGACAAGCTCTGTGGAGACTTTTTCAGTGTCTCGATGAGGCCAAGGAGGAGATTCATGTACGCTGTTTTCACCTCTTGGTTCTTTGGTATGACATCTTTTGCAAAGCCTCGGTGCTCTATGAATATCTCCTTCACTGAAGAAGCCTGCCAATGAAATGAAGATGTGATAATGCTAACCAGATCCAAATCTTGATTCTCTTGTGTGGTTGTTTTAAAAGACTCCTTAAACTTATTTGAGAAGCAAGGATCTGGAAACCACCCAAATCTAGCAAATCATTCGCAGTTGATGTTCCTTGATGAACAACTTCAAGGACTTTGATGGTTATTTTGTTCTTCTTTAAAAACCCTTCTTCTTGAAGCTTGGTTAGAGGCAACGTCCAGAACCAACCTCGGTTTGGGGCCTCGGCGCAGAAGAAGCGCCAGCTTTCGTCTGTAAGATAAAACAAACTAGTCTACCTCATCAATCAGATACACAAGTAGTACAACAAATGGAACATAATCAAGATCTTTACCAGGTGATCTATAGAGCTCTTTGCCAGATTGATTCAACAAAACGAAGCAAAACTGAGCTCTCCTTTTCCATCCAAGTCTCGCTGATTGATCAGGATGCACAACTTCGAGGAACAGAGCCAAGTGACCACAATTACGGCAGCCCTTGGGATAAACCACAAGGTACCTAAGAGAAAAAGTCAGATTTTTTGTTCTACAAATCGAATATTGCCCTAAGAAAGTTAAAGAGATCTGACTTTATTACCACTCGCAGCCGCCGCTCGAGAAGGGTTCCGACTTGATCACATCCTTCCTTTCGGGGAAGTTGTCTATCTCCCAACTCAAGGCCTTGTTCATTTCCGTCTCCATTCTTAGGGCTTTGTTTTTTTTTCTTGCGTAATGGCGGAAATAGTCCTGGGCAAACGGGTATTCGGGTCGGGTACAGGTTCGGGTCCAACCGGGTACAGGTTCCTTCGGGTATAGGAAAAATGTACCCATACAGGTACTTGTAAGGTTTCGGTTCGGTACAGGTTCGGGTCTTCACGGGTACAGGTTCCATCAAATTGAACCTGTAAATACCAGATTTTTGCATAGATTCCTATTGGTTCGGGTATTTTCGGGTCTATTTTACCCGAAAGTGTTATTTTTACCCGAAATAAACATAAAAGAACCTGTAAATATCAGTCCAAACACAACATAAATGATGAAAGTTGAAACACATGTTCAAAAGAGTAGAGATGAGACATAAAACAAATGTTTAATAGTACTTAATCAAACTTTAAAACACACGTAGGAGTTGAACAGAAAGAAATCAGAAAGTTGAAACACTTGAAGTCTTGTATTGTTGAAGCTTGAAGTTTGCTGTACAAGCTCATTGTAGATATCAGAATCATAAGTAAGAAGACACAAATAAACTGAACTAAAATGAGTTAACAATTTCACAAAACTAAATAAAAGTTTATGCCAAAAAAATTCAGAGACGCTTAGAAAAACTTCAAATCAAAGAGAAACAAAATTAAAAAAGTTTATGCTCATCTGATTCATGCAAAATCAAAGATGTAAAGGACAAAAACAAGTTCATGCTTCCGATTATTGCTTCAGTTGCTTATGTGGCCGTTGTCATCATTGGACTTTTGGTCATCATTTATAATTCCATGAAGAAAAAGACTAAGGGGTTCTGTAGGTAGCTAAAAACTTCATCTTTCTTATCCAGACTCAAAACCCATGAAAAGGTAACCAAAAAACCCCATAAAACTTAACCAATCCTTTCTCAATATTTCATGATTCCAAAAACATTAGGGGGATTATGATTCCAAAAAGTAGACTCAAATTCTACAGCCCAAAAGTCAAATCTCATAACAATCTTATTCAGGATTTCAATTTACTCCTAATAATGCTAGATTTCATATAAAAAGCACAAAAACAAAGTAGGATTCACGAATTTTCAAATTCAATCAGAGCAATAAACAGAGGCTCTGATCAAATCTCAGAGCAATAAACAAAGGCAATAAACAGAGGCCACCAAGAAATTGAATCGAATCAATTAGAAAGTTCAGATTTCAGAATATGAACAAGCTTAAATGGTGAATCGAATCGAATCATCTAACATACTTCAAATCAAACAGACCCACTAAGGAATTTAACCGAAACAATTCAAAATTCAGGAATATGAACAAGCATCAATGGTCAATCTAATCAAACCGAATCAAAATTAGAAGAAGATTGATGTTTAGATGCTTACCTTCTCTGATGGAGGAGACGAATATGATCGAGGTAAAAGAGAATTTGGGTTTTCCAGTTTGAAAATTAGGGTTCTTAGCCGAATAAAAGTTTTTGGTTATATGTTTGGTCGTGTGTGGTGAGTGAATGATGAAAAGGTAATAAAATAACATTAACTCACTTATGGTCGGGTATGTTCGGGTACAGGTTCTTACCCGGACCCACGGGTATTCCAAAAACATATCCAACAGGTTAGTATTTATTTTCGGTACAGGTTTCGGTTCGGGTCTTACAGGTTCGGGTACAGGTTCGGTTAAATGTGCCCAGGGTTCACAATTTTAAATCGAACGACTGTGACCCTAAATATCATTAGGGTTCATTTAAATGGATTATTAGAGTAACAGAAGTTGGTTTTGGGCCTGCAACGAAGCCCATATTTTTGGACTAGGATCTGGATTTTTTGTTTTAGAGATTAGCTTTAAGGTTTAGGTTGTAGAGGTTAACTATTAGTTGATGAAGAACCGTCTAGAGCGTCAACTTGTACAAATTAATTATTGACCCATCTAACATCGAACATGCTTCTGCCTGATCCATGAAGTGGATGTAAATATTAAAATATTGATAATTTAGAACATTTCAAAGTAACTAATTGTACTAATGTTTGTGTTTACACATACAATTATAGACATTTTTTTCTATATATATGCATGCATGTACGTTGGAGTGATACATTCATGAAACTTTGATTTGTTCGTTTGGGATTCAACTTCTTCCCCATGTGCTTACCCAATTATCAATATTTACATTCTCAATTTTCCATATTTTACCTATATATCTCTATTTGTGAATTGAGTATTACATTCTTAATAATTTTCAACGTTGAGCAGTAAATTAATTAATCAAAACATTAAGAGAAATATGATAGCTTCATTATAAATTTATAATAGTAAATTGTAGCTTCCTTCTGAAAGTGACATATACAACGTTTTATCTATTTGATGGGATTATATAGAGTTTTCTTCTTATCTTTTTTTTTCATTATAAAGAGGTTGCTGAAGTCTAATTTATGATAAGTAATCCTATTAAATTTATTTAGTATAAAAGTTAATATTCCTAATTAATTTAATGGGAAATGAAATGATAAACAAATGTAGTGAAATGAAGAGACCCATGAAGATGCACATGGCATTGCTCCCCGCTCTTCCCTATGGGTCCTATTTCTCTATGTTATTTCCTCCAACCAAAGCCAATTATAACTTTTAAGTACCAACAAATCAATATACCAACAAATATGCAACTACTAAATTTGTTCGCGATTTTTTTGCCCCCAAAAACCTACCCGAACTTTTTCGCCGCCGTTCTCCGATCCGTCTCCTCCGGTTACCGGTTTCAACTGGTGCCGGAGGATGAGAGTTGAGCTAAGAAGCTCTGTTTTGAAGAGAATTTAGATGTAAAAGTTTTATCTTTATTTCACTTAACGATCTCAAAAATACATAAGTTCCTATTTATATTAAACTTCTGAAACCCTAATTCCTACCTTGATGAGCTGTCTTGGTTACCGATTACCGGAACAGTCCCAAAGAGTACGGTGCCCTGCAACGGCTCCATTGTCGGCAATTGTACCTTCTTTGACTGAGCTGTATCCACTTTCTTGTCTCTTGTAAACCAAAGAGATAAGGTTGTTTTTTGAATCTTCTCTTCGGTGGGCTTCGTATTGGGCTTAGTAACACTCTTCTTCTCTTCTCTTGAACTCTGCGTTTTGGTTAAAACCAAACCCTCTTGCTTAACAGGAGTTTTCTCCACACTTAGAACTGAGTCTTCTTTGTTTCTCTTAATATCCCCTCTCAAACTAGGTGTGACTTGCCGATGAACACCTAGTTTGTACCTTAGATTAGCAAAAGCAGCTCCTGGTAAAGATTTGGTAAAAATATCTGCAAGTTGATGTTCCGCTGAGATATGCTTCACGACCACATAACCAAGAGCTACTTTCTCTCTAACAAAATGATAATCTGCCTCAAAGTGTTTTGATCTTGGGTGTAACACCGGGTTGGCTGTAAGGTATACTGAAGACAAATTATCGCCATAGATCACAGCTGGTTCCAGTTGAGGAATGCCTATGTCTCTGAGCATGTTCCTTAACCAAGTTATCTCACAAGCTGTCTTAGTTAAACCTCTATACTTTGCTTCAGTTGAACTACGAGACACTGAATCTTGCTTCTTTGCTGACCACGAGATGATGTTATTGCCTAAGAAAGTACAATAACCAGCAGTAGATCGCCTTGTTGTAGGACAACCCGCCCAATCGCTGTCGCTATACGCAGCTAAAGTGAAATCGGTTTCTTTAGAGAAGAGATACCATAATCAGTTGTTCCTCTTATATACCTCAACACTCTTCTCAATAAATTGAAGTCAGACATTGAAGGAGCATGCATTTTTTGACACACGTAGTTAACGGAGAACTGAAGATCAGGCCTAGTCATGGTAAGATATTGAAGTTTACCTGCTAGGCTCCTGAAGTAAGTCGGGTCTGAAAACGCAATGTTTTGATCAGGTACATTGTTGAGTTGCAGCGATAAAGGAGTAGCTACTGGTGTACAGTCACTCATTCCAGCAATAGCAAGTAAATCTTCTGCATATTTTTGTTGAGATAAGAACAATCCCTTGTCATGAAACTGAGCCTGTACACCTAGAAAGTAATGAAGTTGTCCCATATCCTTCATTCTAAAGTGACTTTTAAGAGAATCCATTAGCTGATCAATCAAAGCATTATCACTCCCCGTAAGTACCATATCATCTACATATAGAAGTAGAATCATCACTGCCGTCTTTGTAGTATAGACAAACATTGAGGGATCAAACTTGCTACAAATGAATCCAAATTCCAGCAAAAAGGTGCTAAACTTATCAAACCAAGCTCTAGGTGCTTGTTTTAGACCATAGATAGCTTTGTTAAGTTTGCACACATAATCTGGTTTCGATTTATCAACAAATCCTGTAGGTTGCTTCATATACACCTCTTCTAGTAAATCACCATGAAGAAATGCATTTTTGACATCTAATTGCTTGATTTGCCAAGCTAAAACAGTGGCAGTGTGAAGAACTAACCTCACTGTAGCTGTTCTCACAACAGGGCTGTACGTTTCAAGATAATCAATCCCCTCTTCTTGGTTGTATCCTTTTGCCACCAGCCGTGCACGAAGTCTGTCTAGTGAACCATCAGATTGTAATTTTGTTGTAAAGATCCATCGGTTGTTGAGTATGTGCATCTCTGGTATGGCTGGTACCAAGTCCCAAGTGTGTGTTTCTTTACAAGTAGTCATCTCTTCTTTCATAGCGTTTGTCCATCCTTCATCTTTGAGGGCAGCTGCAATTGTTTTAGGTTTAGGATATACCACCTTTTGAGTTAAGAGAACGTACCTAGGATTAGGTTTGATGATTCCTGATTTGGCTCTAGTCACCATCGGATGAGAAGCCTGAGCCACATGAGTAGGACTTAGAGTAGGTTCAGGAGAGTTGTTGCCTATAGCACAAGATCTCAAGCTTGACGTACACCCAGACTCTCTTAAACTACTCTCAGAACTACTACTGTGTTGAGAAATTGAGCTTGCAGAGAAAGAACTACCATGATCAGAAGAAGGAGGCTGACGTTCATCATAATCTTGTAAAGGCGCAAAAGGGTTGGGACTGACTGGAATAAAGCTACTGATATTAGGTGAAATAGCTATTGAATCAACTGTTGAAGCCACCGTAGTAGTACCAGGTAGCTTAAAACCCTGAAGCCAAGCTTTGGTAAGAATAGTCTTGGCAGGAGGGAGAAGGCGTTGATATACCGAAGCAAAAGGAAAATTTCCTTCATCAAAGATTACATGTCGACTTATATAGACACGTCCTGTAGGTGGATACAAGCAACGATACCCTTTGTATTTTTCATTATATCCCAAGAATACACAACGAAGACTGCGAGGATCAAACTTATTTTCACTATAATCTCTAAGTGTAGGGAAGAAAGCACATCCAAAAACTCCTAAGGCTGTATAATCTGGAGACTTGCCAAAGAGTTTCTGATAAGGACTCAGACCTTGGCTCAACGTGTTAGTAGGAAGCAGGTTGATAAGGAAGTGTGAAGTACTGAAAGCTTCAACCCAAAATTTCTGAGGAAGCTTGCTATCAAACATCATTGATAACCCTAACTCCACAACATGCCTATGTTTTCTTTCCGCCAATCCGTTTTGTTGAGGCGTATAGGGACATGAGATGAGTTGCTTGATCCCTGACTGAGCTAAATGTTCCAGAAACTGAGAGCTAATAAACTCTCCTCCACCATCGCATTGAAAAGAACCAATTTTAGATGTAAACTGATTTTCAACCAAGCTCTAAAATTTCTTGAACACACTAAAAAACTCAGACTTTAATTTAAGTGGATAAAACCAACTGTAGTGTGACCAATTATCAATAAAGATTACATAGAATCTAAAGCCTTGGCCCGAAATAGTTGGAGCTGGACCCCAAAGGTCACAATGGATCCTTTCAAGAGGTCTTGTAGCAACAAAAGAAGATGCAGAAAAAGGAAGTCTACTGCTTTTCCCTAAACTACATGCTTCACATATAGTCTTGGTACTCTTGCTTATTGAAATAGCTTTTGAAGAGGATAGTTGCTGAAGAACTTGTTGATTCGGATGTCCTAGACGCTTGTGCCACACTTCATCACTAGCTTGTTGTTGTCTAGTAGAGAAGAACAACTGCACTCTTGGATCATCCAAAGCATACAAGCCATTATGGTTTCTTCCCAGAGTTAGAACCTGTTGAGTGCCCTTGTCCTTTACAACAACCCCATCACAATCAAATTCAAATTTGCAAGGGTAATCAGATGTAAGCTTTGAAACAGAGAGGAGCGACTTGGCAATATCAGGACACACAAGAACATCAAGTAAGGGAAGAGTACCTGATGTAGAAGGAAGTAAGGCAGACCCGGTGTGAGTAATGGGAAGGAAGCTACCATCTCCTACCATGATAGTATCCGAACCAGAGTAGGGAAGAGCTTGCTGCAAGTGTTGAGTTGTGTTGGTCACATGAGCAGTTGCTCCTGTATTGGGAAACCACTCCTGACCAGCAAGATCAGTAACATCTGTAATACGCATTGCAGTCAATGCAGCATGAGCGTTATCAGATTGATAGACCCTGTCAAATCTATGCCAACAATCCAATGCTGCATGACCTTTCTTCCCACAAATCTGACACTGAGGTCTTGAACCATTCACAACTGTAGAACCACCATAAGAGGAAGCAGCATAAGAAGAACTAGAGGCAGATGAGTTTTGTTGAGGAAATCCTCTCCCTTGAGTCGAATATGAACCTTTACCACCTCTATATGAATTATTTCCTCTACCTCTGCCACTATTATAACCACGAGAGTTATAACTTGAGATGCCATGAGAGTGTATATCACGTTGAGATGCCATAAAGGCTAAGTGAGGAGATGCTTCAGGAGCTGCTTCATAACTTTTAAGCCTTTCATCAAAACCAATAAGTCTAGAGACTACACTTTCATAAGTAGGACCAGGGTAATCATCCATTGTACTCTCTAGAACAGTGATAATAGGCTCATACATTCTTCCTAAACCGTGTATAGCAGCAAAGATCCTAGCTTTTTCACTAACCGGGTGACCAATAGATGTAAGTTGATCACAAAGAGACTTAACTTCTGTTAGGTAATCTGACATGGACTTATCTTGTTTAGAGATGGTCTGAAGGCGTCGCTGAAGGTCAAAGACTCTAGAGGACGAGACTCGGTTGAAGTGAGAAGCTAGAGTTGTCCAGACCTCATGAGAAGTAGCACAACCAATAACCAAGGACAAGACATCTTCTGAAAACGAACCAACCAACCATGACTTGATGACCTGATCGGTTTTGATCCAAGTACCGTAATCTGGGTTAGGAACCGGTGTATTTGAGCCATCTATCCCTTGAACAGAAAGAGTAGAGACAAGACACGGGTAAGAACCAGTGACAAAGCCCAGAAGATTTTGACCCGAGAGAAATGATTCAAATTGGTATTTCCATAAGAGAAAATTTCCTTGAGTGAGCTTAATAGTAACTGAGTTTGTGATATTTAGAGGCGGAACAGAGTAGAGCTCCATGGAAGTATCCATGGCTCTGATACCATGAGAGTTGAGCTAAGAAGCTCTGTTTTGAAGAGAATTTAGATGTAAAAGTTTTATCTTTATTTCACTTAATGATCTCAAAAATACATAAGTTCCTATTTATATTAAACTTCTGAAACCCTAATTCCTACCTTGATGAGCTGTCTTGGTTACCGATTACCGGAACAGTCCCAAAGAGTACGGTGCCCTGCAACGGCTCCATTGTCGGCAATTGTACCTTCTTTGACTGAGCTGTATCCACTTTCTTGTCTCTTGTAAACCAAAGAGATAAGGTTGTATTTTGAATCTTCTCTTCGGTGGGCTTCGTATTGGGCTTAGTAACACTCTTCTTCTCTTCTCTTGAACTCTGCGTTTTGGTTAAAACCAAACCCTCTTGCTTAACAGGAGTTTTCTCCACACTTAGAACTGAGTCTTCTTTGTTTCTCTTAATAGGGGAGGGCTCTAGCTCTCCGTTCTCTGTTCCAGACACCGAAGCCCTTCTTCCTTCTCTAGATTTGGCCGGTCTCTCGCGGTGAGAGGGTCGGAGAGACTCCGTTAGTGACGGCCGCCGGAGGTCAAGGGGCTCTCCGTCGTGGTTCTCTTGCTTGTCGATGAGCATAGGATCGTGAACGGTGAGATGCAAACCCCTTCACTCGCCCCACTGATTTTTCGAACGGAGTAGATCTATCTTAGATCCACCTCCACCCTCGTGTTTCCTGTGATGTTAGCGCTTCAATCCGACCTTGGCGCGGCGATTGAGTTTGTGTTTTAAGTCCTCATCCTCTGTGGTCTCACACCTTCAAAGGTTTTGCCTTTGATTCTCCACCGCGCATAAGTCCTCCTTTGGTGATGTAACTGTCCCTCCGTATGCCTCTTCTGTTTGGGAATGGTCGAGGACCCTGCAGAGGTTTGTTTCCCGTCTCCACCATGTTCTCTTATGTCTGCCTATAGGTTTCGGTTCTTTGAGATTTCAGTGGCTTTTTTCATTGATTCCCAAATCTCTTAGTTTCTCCCTTAAGGCGTTGTTTCGGGTCATAGTTTCGGGTTTGGCAAATCATGTTTCTTCTGAGTGCGATTAGGCTTGAGATTAAGGTGCTCCTCTGTCTAGCTAGGTTGTAGACGGTGGCCATCTTTCCAGGTGGGTGCTTTTTGGTGGTGTCTCAAGTGTGAAAGTATTGTCTTGGTATTCTCGTGTTCTGCCTCCGTGTTTCTTGCGATGTTGTAGACTCGGTAATGGTTGTGCTTCCGGTGGAAGCCTCAAGGCTGTGTCCTTTGTTCTGTAACATGGTATCTCTGGATTAGTTGTTTGGCTTTGGGTCTTGGTGTTGATTTGTGTCAGTCACTGACGTTCTAGTGTATGTGTCTTTGCTTGGTTTGGGTGTGGTCTCGGACCTTCTCTTGGTGCTTTAGAGAAGGTAGTATCTTTATAGGCGAATCGTGTGGTCTTCATTGCTATATTTGCTCTGTTCTACCTAAGGGAGGGGTAAGGTGAGCTTTCGCGGCTTGCAATTATAAAGCGTGAGGCTCCTCCTTAGATTTAGCTCATGGTTTATGCCTCTAGTCGCTCTCACTAGACGCGAGAGGAGTTAGTGATCGAGGTCATTGAAGCTTTACCGTTGACGAATCTTTGTGTTGGCCTCCGTTGAAAGGTTTCTAAAGCTAAGAGGTGAAGTATTCCGGACAGTGCGCTTACTCCTCTGCATCTTCATGGCCTAGACAGATTTGATTGGACAATTAGCATCGTCATCACTTTGTCTATCTCCGTTAGTCTTAGGATTAATGTCGAGTAACGGACTGAAAACCATGTGGGATGTATGATTTTCATGTTTTTATCTTTTTTTGCCATAATATCATTCTCTATGCTACAATTCATTTTGTAGTTCTAAACATTATTCATTTTCAATGAAATATTTACCATTTAGCAAAAACAAATATACCAACAAAGTGAATCATTTCCTATTTTATAATTACGTTATAATTATATCGACCTTTGAATCTATGCTACGGTAATCTTTCTTTTATGGTCAAGTGCCTACTACAATTTTTTTTTTTTTTTTTTGAAACTTTGATTATGATAAGATCAAAGAGGCACAAGAACAAGATGAAGAAGTTTATTCGTTGTTCATTCTGGTAACTTTACACCCTTATATATGCAGATACTATATTGACCTACTTGTCTAAATCACGAGATTGATATCAAATACAAAAGGAAACACATAGTAATTACTACAGAGCCAATCAAGGGATTGGATAAGTAGTAATGAGCCAATCACAAGATTGGTATCTCCACACCCTCCCTCAAGTTGGAGCGTGTAGGTCCGTAATGCCCAACTTGCGAATGAAAAACTCGAACTCTTGTTGGCCCAACGATTTTGTAAAAATGTCGGCTAACTGTGTTTTGGTCGAAACATGTCGTGGGACAATATTACCGGAAAGTATCTCGTCTCGAACAAAATGACAATTGACTTCAATATGTTTTGTCCTCTCGTGGAAAACAGGATTGGTGCCGATATGAATTGCTGATTTGCTATCTGAATACATCAACATCGGTTCGGCATGCTTACCCAAGTCTTCAAGAATCCGTTTAAGCCACTTGAGTTTGGCGGTAAGATAAGGCATGGCTCGGTATTCGGCTTCAGCAGAAGAATGACTAACCGTTTGTTGCTTCTTAGTTTTCCATGCAATCGGAGAATTACCAAGCTGGACGAAGTAACCCGTAACAGAACGGCGAGTCAATGGACAACATGTCCAATCCGAATCGCACCAACCATGTAACCGCATATCCGGATCAGATTGCAAAAGGATCCCTTGGCCGGGACTGTTTTTCAAGTAACGAACAACCCGTGTAGCAGCATCCCAATGTTCTTCACGAGGTGCTAGCATGAACTGTGCTAACGTGTGGACTGCGTAAGACAAGTCTGGTCGTGTGACTTTGAGATAGATCAAACGACCAACAAGACGGCGGTAAGGTTCTGGATCAATCAATAAAGGAGTCTCTGATAAGGCGAGACGGTGATTCTGTTGGAGAGGGAATGTGGCGGGTTTTGCACCAAGAAATCCTATTTTAGTGATGATATCTAATGCGTATTTCCTTTGGCAGAGATAAAAACCGGTTGAGTTGCGAGCAACCTCAATACCAAGAAAATATTTCAAGAGACCGAGATCTTTCATGTGAAAGCAAGAAGAAAGATAATCCTTGAATTGTATAATAGCTTCTAGAGAGTTACCAGCAATTACTAAATCATCGACATAGACTAGCACCCTTAATTCTGTTCCGTTGGCGTCAATCGTAAAGTGCGAGTAATCAGATAACGATTTCTTGAACCCGTATTGTTCCAAAGCAGTAGATAGCTTTGCAAACCAGCAGCGAGGAGCTTGCTTTAATCCATAAAGAGATTTGTGGAGACGGCAAACCTGATTTTTCGTTGTGGATTGAAAACCTTGAGAAAGTGTCATATACACTTCTTCCTCCAAATCTCCATGGAGAAAAGCGTTATGAACGTCCATTTGATGGACTTCGTAGTTTCGACCAGCGGCGACTCGAAGAAATAAGCGAACCGTATCCATCTTAGCGACTGGCGCAAACGTTTCTCCGTAGTTAACACCCTCAATTTGCCGATTACCCAAAACCACAAGTCGAGCTTTATGTCTCTCTAAAGAACCATCAGCTTTGTACTTTAATTTATACACTCATTTACTACCGAGAGCCTTTTTTCCTGGTGGTAAAGTAGTGATGGACCATGTACGATTTAGTTCTTGAGCTTTGATCTCTTTACTCATCCTGAACCGCTTGTTTATAAGAGGTAGGTCCAACTGCAGAGATGATAGCGACCTAAAAAGCTCGATGCGTAGCAGAGAAACGAGCGCAATTGATATAAGAAGCAAGAGGATACTGAGATTTTAGTTGCAACTGACCAGCGTTAACCGTATTAGTGACGTATTGTCGTAAATTCACTGACGGAATTTTCTTTCGTTGACCACGGCCTAAAATTTCTGGTGGCGGAGGTGGTGGTGTGTCGGAATCCGGAGAGGAGGACGAGACTGGTGTCCCAGGTGATGAAGAAGATGAAGATTCAGGATTCGCATCGTTTTCCCGTGAAGCAGATTGAGACGGCGATGGTGATGTAATTTCTTTAGCTGGACCAGTGTCTGTGTTAATGGGTTGGGCCGACTGCAATGGTGATTCTATGGGCCGAGTTGGAGTTTCTAATGGATTTATTGAATCCAAAAGCCCATATGTTTCACTCATAGGAGCCCATAAATTTTGAGACTCATCTTCCTCGTTGATTTCTTTAGGAGCTTCCAAAAATGGAAATTGTGTTTCACAAAATACAACATCCCTTGAGATGAAGAAGACACGCTTTTCCAAATCGAACAGTCGCCAACCTTTTTGCCTGTGAGGATATCCAACAAAGATGCACTTCCGTGATCTTGAAGCGAATTTGTCTCCACCGTGATTCTGGTTATGTGCATAACACAAGGCTCCAAAAACACGGAGATGACTATATGGGGGTTCCGTTATATGGATCATTTGATACGGTGTCTTGCCTTCCAATATCGATGATGGAGTTTGATTAATCAAATATCCCGCGGTAAGAATACACTCACCCCAAAAATCGATGGGCAAATGTGCTTGAAATCGAAGCGCACGAGCAACTTTCAAAGTATGACGATGCTTGTGTTCGACACGACCATTCTGATTTGGCGTCCCTACACAAGACGTCTCATGATGAATTCCCTTTTCTCGTAACTGATTTGTGATGCACATAAACTCGGACCCGTTATCACTTCGTATCGTCTTTACGGTTGTCTCAAATTGTCGTTCGATTGTAGCTATAAAGCTCATCAAATGCGTTTGTGTTTCACTTTTCTTGACCATTAGATAAATCCAAACACTACGGGAGTAGTCATCAACAATGGTAAGGAAGTATCGAGATCCTGAGAACGATGGTGTTCTATAGGGTCCCCACACATCACAATGGATTAAATCGAAAACTTTAGAACTTTTTTTAATGCTCAATGGAAACGACTCTCTCGATTGTTTGGCGCGAAAACATGTATTGCAAGTCTTATTCGAAATTTCAGAAACGACAACACCCGGAAGAGAACCAACTACTTTTGGGGAGGGATGACCCATACGATTATGCCATAAATCGAAAGAGCCATCGCCGCTTGTCCAAATGGCAGCCACTGTCTCCACTCCACGAAAATAGAAGGTTCTGTTGTCTTATTTACCCACTCCAGTCACCATCCTCGTAGTACGGTCTTGATTTACAAGGAAGTTATCAGCGAGTTGCATCACACATCGATTCTCATCCATCAACTGACCAACGACTATCAAATCAGATTTCATTTCCTCAACATAAAAAACAGAGCGCATAATCAGATGCGAACCAAGATAAACGCTGCCTTCTTTAACCGATATTCGTTCGGTTCCATCGGCTAAAATAACCAGAACGGGAGGCATGTCTTGAAGATCCGACAAACTCTCTAGCTTGCCGGTCATATGATGCGAAGCATCCGAATCAAGAATCCAAGATGTTTAGAAATCATATCAGTGAAAGTTTCGGTTGCACCGCTACGGTTTGCATTGAGAAGATGAAGTACGGTGCGCCACTGCTCATCGTTTAAACCACTCACGGCGTCTCTATCTCTGTCCGTCACCACACGGTTGGTGTGTTCCACCGAGTTTAAGCTTGATGCCACCGCATTAGCGTAGACAGCTCCGACTCCATTACCTTGATTTCCTTGTGGAGGTGAAGCTCCCCTACCACGTTTTGAAATCAATGCTTCCGGTGTATCTACCGCTGTTAGATCAAAAGGTAAAATCGTCCTTCTAATCTCTTGTCGTTCGGTTCGCGTTCGGGTCGTGTTATCAATGACGTTGCCATTAAGATTCGCCATTGATGTTCGGTTTCGTTTTCTGGGTTCGTGTTTTAGTTTTTTTTTATTTTATTTTTTTAATTTATTTTAGAGATTTAAGCGGAAAAAATGGATTCGTGCTCTGATACCATGATAAGATCAAAGAAGGCACAAGAACAAGATGAAGAAGTTTATTCGTTGTTCATTCTGGTAACTTTACACCCTTATATATGCACAGACTATATTGACCTACTTGTCTAAATCACGAGATTGATATCAAATACAAAAGGAAACACATAGTAATTACTACAGAGCCAATCAAGGGATTGGATAAGTAGTAATGAGCCAATCACGAGATTGGTATCTCCACAGATTACTCTAGAATCTTTAATTTCCAGAAATGTACGAACCAAATTTTCTTAGCTCTGTCAACAAAATAGGTAACTTTTACATTCACATAGATCCTAATAATAATTAATGGATTGTAATTAAAAATAAACATTTGAGGATAAAGTTGCATTATTGGAATGAAGATCACAATTTCCTATTAATTAGTAGACAATTTTAGCACCAAAAAAGAAAGACAAACGCACAAAAGAATATGAGATGTTCAAATTATTACATGTTTTCCATCACAAATGTCTGACATATATATTTAACTTAAGACCATTACACAAAATAGCATACAAACTATATCTACATATACCAAATACAGATCAAAACACATAAATCCGAACAATGTCTTTCATTGTAAAAACAAAACAATTAACACCCATCAACGTGTTAATCAGATATATAATCATTACCACTTATTCTTGAATCTTCAAGCTTTGCTCTTACACTTCTCCATCGCTCTGGGAGCTGCATTTTTTTTACAGGTAATTAGCAAGAAAGTTTACCGCAATGCTTATCTAGGATAAAGAGTATAGTTTTTAGTATTCAATCCCGAATAAAAACTACTATCGTATATGTCAATGTCTTAAAGACCTGAGCAATGTCTAGGCGATAATTTCTCTTCCACCGTAACGATTTTTTCCTCTGCGGTAAAGTTAAACAAATATAATAATTTTGGCGGTTCAAATGTTTGATTGGATATGGTCTTAGACGATCTAAACAAGAGATTAGATGTTTTGGACCAACAATTATTTATGCTGTACGGGTGTACATTGCTACATTGTACTAACATTTAATCTCTTTATAAGCTATTTTATAACTATGTATAGGCGTAAAGCTTTTACTCAATGTGTAAAAATTCTGCTCTCTTTTTTTGCTAATATGTGTAATTTTTAATCAATAATATTGTACGTTTTAGATGTATATATAAGCTTTAATGCATTGGTAATTGGGTAAAAATACATACCAAGACCAGTAGCGCCAGATCCTTTCATGAGACGTAAACGCTTGCATGTATCAACGAACATTCTAATAAATGATAAATTTTATTAAAAATGAATAAATAAATCACTAAAAATGCAATTAATGAGAGGAAGAAGAAGACGTACGTCCAAGGAACGTCTCCGACGAGCATCCAGTCACCGTCTTTGTCTTCATAAGAGGGAACATAGTCCCAACTATTCACTAAATCCCTCAATTTCCTCTCATTCATAAAGTCTATCATCCCTTCTTCTCCTCCATTTTTCCCTTTTTTTTTTAAAAACAATATATATCATTATTTTTACCTTCACATTGATATATCATGTATAAAAATTTAAAACTATACAAGCCTTTATAAAGTCTTTAGTTGAGAGTTGTTTGGATCCTAAATTTATGATGGTGCAACATATAAAACATCTTTTGGTAGGGCCGGCCCAAACCATTGTGCTGCCTGAAGCCTAATATTATTTTGATGTCTCATTATCAACATAAAAAAAAACAATTCTCTTGAGCGAACTTACCACTTTAATCTAACATTCACCGTATTTAACCACTGGACTACAAATAAATTATGATAAAACGATGCCCTTACTATTAATAAACTGCTTTGATGCCTAACGCCGGAAGCGTCACCGGCGTCACGTGCCCTGTCTTTTGTTATGAAAACATATAGTATGAAAAATTTGTCTACTCGATTTATCTAAGACTTGTAACATATTGCTTGTCTATTATAGTGAAAATTATACTTAACTAACCAAATTTTCCCCACTTTAATATAGTAGCAAGTAACAGGTATCATCAATAAAAAAAAATTGTAAAATAATGAATAATCCATGGTAACAACAAATGTATATATCTACTAACAAAAATGTATAAATAAAAAACGTACGTACCCATGGTAAAAGAGCTGAACATGTTGGCCAAAGCATTAGAGAGCTCATCGTAGCTTTTATACATCTTCAAGTCGACTTTCCTAAGGTACGGTGCTCCGTCCATCGACACTTTCACAAATGCCGCCGTCGCCTCCGTGCCATCGCTCGATTTTTTGCACGAAACCATCACGTTCTTCCGGTATGATCTCACCGGTGGCCATCCCACAACTTGTGCCCTATAAAATTATTTATTTTTAGGAGTAGAAAACGTTTATGCTATACAAGATTTGTATATGAATACGTATAGATATGTTATATGACCTATAATTAGTTTATATCGCGAAACCAGTTTTTACGTGATATTTCAAATATATCCTATAGCTATATGCATGAGACTTAATTCGTTTTCAACTATTTAAGGAAAAGAAAGTGTAGACATCAGTGGTTTTGACCTTGTGGCTTATAAAACATATCTTTGATGGAATTTTAAAATTAAGTTGAGTGACTTAATTCGTTTTTTTTTTGCTCCCAACTTAAGCAAATTTCTTTAGTTTTTTTTACAGCCGACGGACTTGACAGATATCGCTACTATATGTATACGAAAACCAAAATTATGGTAAAATTACTTTGCAGGAGGTTTGGCTGGATCGTTGGGGCAAGAACTCTTCTCCTTGAAAACAGAAGTCACGACTTCATGATGAGTCGTAGATCCTTCCTTGCTTTCAGGCTCATTGTTCAGATTCAGCTTTAGACCAACCGTCTCCGAAAATCCTCTCTTGTTTCCGGTCACCAAAACCGCCGTATCTCCGCCGGGAAGACCAAGACACAGCTCAGTCTCCTTTAGATTCAGCTCGACACTGCCAATCATTATTAACCTCTCTTCTTCTTTAATGTTCTTCTTCTTTAATGTTCTTCTTCTTGGGAAGGTGATAAGGAAGATGGAAAAAATGGTTTTTATTAAAACACACAAATAATACAAAGTGAGATGAGTGAGTCTCTATCATATCTCTCTCTAGGAGGTAGCTGCATACAGGGCCGGCCTGAGGGCAAGCGGGCAAAGCATATGCTTGCAGCCCTTATATCAATCTTCATATTTTTTATAATAAACCGACCTTCAAATTCTAAAAGTTTCTTTAGTTTAATGATCAAATCGGCCTATTTTTTATTTTTAGCTTGTGGCCCATTGAAACCCAGGGCCGGCCTTGGCTGCATGTGTATGTCGATTTAAGAGATCTTTGGTTAAATGGGTTTTTGACACGTGGATGGATGATGGATCTCAACCCTTGGATGAAGCTATCTTGCTCGTGTTTAGAGTCTTCAAGTAATCACTAGTATTACTTTATTACTGTTAATGAATCTTTCTGGAATTTATAATTTTATAGGTTGTATATGACTGCATTGCCTTGCAACTAAGTGGTACATTCTTATTAGGCATAAATATAGAGTTAGTTAATATTAGTAACTCAAGCTATTGTTTCAATAATATAATAGTTACAATAATTATGTCATGTTGTTAACCAAAGAGAGATAACAAAACTACAAGTTTGAAAGTATTCCATCATTTCATGATTTGAACCCTATTAACATTATCTGCACTGAAATATAGAAAAAACTCCACATTTTTCCATATGGTCTTTAAACCCATATATATATTTACATTTTTAGTTTAGAAAAAATTGTCTTGTCTTATTATATGTGGGTTTTTTTGTTTCTATTTTATTCATTCAACATCACATATTTACTTTCACTATAGTTCCAGTTGTAATGTAGTTTCGAAATAGACATTCTTTTGGATGGTGAGATACATTATATTTATTTTGTTATGATTTTTTGACTTCCAATATAATGATGTGTTATTGAACTATATGGTTTAAGTTTGATTTTTGCCGTAAGATTCTTCGCCGAAACCTTCAATTATGCATATCACATCCACATGATTCAATTATTCATCCCACAATAAAAGCGCAGCCCTCTTGTATATAAATATTCTCACACCAACACAAAATAAAGTATACAATACATCTTTTATATTTATTTGTTTAAAATTCACAAGAAATGTGTATCTAGACACATATAAAACGCTTCATTACTCGTTTTTAAATTGAAAAAGAAATCATACATGTAATAATATAAACACCACTTTCTAGGTTGTAGCGAACAGCAATCTGGAGGTTATTAAATCTATAAAAGACAATTTGTGTCCACATATTTACGGCTTAAATCGACTGGTCAAATACAAAACATGTTGTGTTCGTCCCATTAGTTAGTTGTATCATAACCGTCACTACAAGAAAACAGTCTATAAGTGATTGCAGTTTGTGACTGCAAAATCCGTCACTAATATTTGTGACTACTTTGAGACGACTTTGTTACTCATTTGCGATGCGGAAAACAAACGTCGCGATGGCGTCGCAAAATTGCGACGACTGTGCTCAGGTTTTGGTGTCGTCACATATCCGTCACTAATTAGCGACGATTAAACAACGAACCTTGGCGTCACAAATTTGTGACGCATTTGTTACTGAAATCGGAGTCACAGTTTTGCGACGCCACAAGTGGCGTCACAAAAGCGTGGCAAAAGATATGTCGGCAGAAGAAGACAAATAGTAATTTATGTCGGTAAGAAATAAAGAAAAAAAACGTGGTTAATCATTGAGTTTACCAAACTGAGATTTTTTCTCTAAAGGTGGTAACAAAGTAGTGGCTAAAACGTCACAAATTAGTGACGTTTTTGTTGGCGTCACAAAGTAGTGGCAAATCTTTTTGTCTATAAATACGATTCACCCTCCCATCATTTCACTCACAAATTCATCTCTCTCCCATTGAAAATCGTCTATCTCTCACTATGAAAGAAAAAAAAAATTAAGAGGGAAAAAAAAGGAAAGGAAAAATATAGAGAAATATTTTGGAGAGAAAAAAAAAGAAAGGGAAAAATATAGGAAAATATTTTGGAGAGAAAAAAAAAAGAAAAGGAAAAGTAAAGAGAAATATTTTGGAGAGGAAAAAAATGTGGCCTTATTCGTCGCGGGCTTGGATGTACAACCGGTTCAATCCACTTACCAACAATATATGTGGGGGTCGAAACCAACACAACTAGAATTTGTAAGAGTTCTAGGGAAGCTTGTGAGATTTCTATGGTAAGCTAGGGCCAAGAAAGATGTAAAGAGATTGTTTATTGCTCAGAACAGCTTTGAGTACAAGTTTTCGTATTGAAAATTGCGGATCCCCTTAGGGTTTGTACAAGAGGTCTATTTATACTATGTCTATGTCGGCTTGGTCTTCCCAAATCCTCACGAAGTAAATTGAACCGATATGGGCTTCGTGCATATGGCCTTGGAAAACATCCGTGGGCCAAAGGCGGTGCTGGAGCGAGGATGAGATCGGCGAGTGGGGAGAAGCTGTGCTCGGCTCCTCCTATGCGAGCCCGCGGTCGGCCATACACCGAGCCCGCGGTCGGCCACGATCCGAGTCCGCGGTCGGGTGCTGGACGAAGCCATGGTCGCCGAGGACCAAGGTTATGGTCGGCCCCGTGCCGAAGCTAGGGTCGGCCCTGGTGCTGAGTCCGAGTCCACGGTCGGGCGGATGCATGCGAGCCCGCGGTCGGCCACGATCCGAGTCCGCGGTCGGGTGCTGGACGAAGCCATGGTCGCCGAGGACCGAGGCCATGGTCGGCCCCGTGCCGAAGCTAGGGTCGGCCCTGGTGCCGAGTCCGAGTCCACCACCATCTGCCATGCCTCAGACCATCCTCCTTCATTGTGAGCTTTGCTTCGCGTGCAGACTTAGGGAACACTTCACCACGTTTATTGAAAGTCCGGAGAGCCATCATCCTTGAATGCTTGATTTTGAATGTTAATGCTAAGCGGGTGAAAACCGACCCCAACAGTTAGCCCCCCAGCTCGGTAGTGCGAGAGATAGCAGTGCCGAGTTAAAAGATGTGTTAAGGAGCAGCGTTAACATTTGGAAGCAAGGCTTTCGCCTGCTCTTTCCTGCAGTACTTTCAAGTAATCATCTTGTTCAGCATTCCCTCTCAAGTTCACTTAACGATGTGGAGCATGAACTCGGAAAACACTAGATGGTGGCCTCGTTAAAACCTTAGTAGGGAAAACCCTTTGGGACAAAACCACTACTTAAGGGAAAAGAGTGCCACGCATAATGACGAGGGGATTTGAACAAGGAACTTGGTCAATTGCTCATGAATGAGGCTTTGTTTGCTCATGAATGAGGCTCTGTTTGCTCATGAATGAGGCTCTGTTTGCTCATGAATGAAGCTTGCTCTTGGTCAATCGCTCATGAATGAGGCTTTGTTTGCTCATGAATGAGGCTCTGTTTGCTCATGGATGAGGCTTCGCTTGCTCATAAATGAGGCTTTGTTCAAAGTCAAGGCGTTGGCCTATCCTTTCTCAAAGTGGTAGAAAATGACTTCATACAGGAGGTTTTAAGACTCCGTAAATGTTCTGAAGATTTTAAGACTTCATGCTTCCTTTGCTGAAGCTGCTATGTTTCCTGCAGAAAAGTTTTTGCTCATGAATGAGGCTTTGTTAAGGCTGTGAAAACGCAAATGCGCTCACGCTCTTTATCTGCCAACGTTGCCGTTGGGCTTTGTAAAATGGTGCTGCTCTTCTAGACACGTCTGTCCGAGAGCAAGTTCACCTTGAGTTCGACCAGCGCTTGTCTTGGGTTTCAGAGTGACACGTTCAAGTATAATCTGAACGGAGGTCACTAGCAGCTGCGTTACCAACGACGTTGTTGGGTTTCTGAGTGATCAGAGGGTCATCCGGAGACGATTCTGAACACTGGAATTTATATAGCGCGCTGTATCCGTTGTGGATGTCATTGTGTTCGTATCTCTACACTATTGCTGTGGCCAGCAGCAATAGATGTAGAACGACTCTACTCGAATAAAGCTTTGATCGGTCCGTAGAGGACAAGCTGTTCTCATGGTGAGTGCTGTGGCGAGTGTTTGTTGTGTGAGCTCATCTGGAAGGAGGCTGAAGTGAAATGTAATTCCCCCCCTTTTGATGGAGGGGAGCAACTGAACCTATCCGAAGACAGGCTGCCTACGTACCCTTTACAGGGATCAAGTCGCCTCGTAGTTCATTGCAAGAGCTTCTAAGAGGGTGGTGGTGTCACAGCGGACTGGATGAGCTCGTCCGCGTGCTTGGTTTTCCCGCCCCTCTTAGCGCGGACTTCTTCTTCGCTTCGAGCGAAGTCTGTAGCGCGGTGGAGAGCGTCTTGGATAGTCGCAGGTGGGTTGACAGTCAACTCCTGCCAGAATGGAGAGGGGCATCGAAGCGCTCCTCTCAAGGCCTCCAGTGCGGACGTGTTGGTAACACCGTCCACTTTTGACAGAGTATGCTTGAATCTTGTCACGAAAGACCGCAGGCTTTCGTTCTCTCCTTGCTTGTTTGTCCACAGCTCCGCATCATAGATCTTTCTTTCAGCGAAGATGTTGTAGTGCTGCACAAACATCTCTGAGAGTTGATGGAAGGTGTGGATTGATTTCTTCTCTAGCTTGTAGAACCACTGGAGGGCAGGCCCTTTGAGGCTCTCTACGAACAGCTTGCAGTAGCCAATGTCCTTCTCGGCTTCTGTGAAGTTTGCCCTTCCTAAGGCGACTTCGAATTCCATCAGGTGGATAGCAGGGTCGGTGGTCCCCTCATAGACCGGGAGCTTGACCTTTCCGGGGTCGGAGATTTGAGTCCTCGCGACCCTCTCAGCGAAGGGTGTGTTCCGTGCCCTCTCGAGCACAGAGGCGATCCCAGGAGCCTTCGCCGTGCTCCTGTACGTTTGTTGTTGGGTAGCCTTTAGGTCAGAGGCGACCTGATCTAACTGGGCTTTCAGCGCAGCGATCTCTCCGTCTCGGGAGCCTTGCGGAGCCCTGCGCTCTTGTTCCCTCATGTAAAGCTCTGCTACGGTTGGAGCTCCTCCTCCATAAGCCGTAGCGTTGCCAGCAGTTGTGTCGGTTCGGGCTCGCCTCCGAGGGGGGTGACCTTCGTCCGACTCTCCCATCACGCGCTCAGGAGTTGGATCGAAATCCCGACGAGGTGGTGGTAGAGGCAAGTCATCCGGATCCGTTCTATCGGCCCGAGGCGGCAGCTCCTCGCATCGATCCCTTCGATTGACTCGGGGTGTGGCAAAGATGAGGCGTGTTGGACGAACACGGGACCTCTTGCGCATCTGTCTCTTGAGCGCTTGCAGCTCGCTCGCCGTATCTCCAGTTTTCTTCATCAGAGTCTCGAGCATCTGCTTGATTTGTGTGAGATCTGCTGCGTTGTTAGCAGCGCGAGGCGCAGTGTTTTCCATGGAGTTGCTTCTGTCTTCGTCGTGCTGGTGAGACGAAGATCCTTCGTTGCTCATGGTATTGCTTGACATCTTGGTGGCGTGATGAAGAAACCCTAACTCTTGAGCGTCAGAAATTCTCTGCGTCCCCTTAGTCGGCGCCAAATTGTGGGGGTCGAAACCAACACAACTAGAATTTGTAAGAGTTCTAGGGAAGCTTGTGAGATTTCTATGGTAAGCTAGGGCCAAGAAAGATGTAAAGAGATTGTTTATTGCTCAGAACAGCTTTGAGTACAAGTTTTCGTATTGAAAATTGCGGATCCCCTTAGGGTTTGTACAAGAGGTCTATTTATACTATGTCTATGTCGGCTTGGTCTTCCCAAATCCTCACGAAGTAAATTGAACCGATATGGGCTTCGTGCATATGGCCTTGGAAAACATCCGTGGGCCAAAGGCGGTGCTGGAGCGAGGATGAGATCGGCGAGTGGGGAGAAGCTGTGCTCGGCTCCTCCTATGCGAGCCCGCGGTCGGCCATACACCGAGTCCGCGTTCGGGCGGTTGCATGCGAGCCCGCGGTCGGCCACGATCCGAGTCCGCGGTCGGGTGCTGGACGAAGCCATGGTCGCCGAGGACCAAGGTCATGGTCGGCCCCGTGCCGAAGCTAGGGTCGGCCCTGGTGCTGAGTCCGAGTCCACGGTCGGGCGGATGCATGCGAGCCCGCGGTCGGCCACGATCCGAGTCCGCGGTCGGGTGCTGGACGAAGCCATGGTCGCCGAGGACCGAGGCCATGGTCGGCCCCGTGCCGAAGCTAGGGTCGGCCCTGGTGCCGAGTCCGAGTCCACCACCATCTGCCATGCCTCAGACCATCCTCCTTCATTGTGAGCTTTGCTTCGCGTGCAGACTTAGGGAACACTTCACCACGTTTATTGAAAGTCCGGAGAGCCATCATCCTTGAATGCTTGATTTTGAATGTTAATGCTAAGCGGGTGAAAACCGACCCCAACAATATATCTGCAGAATTTGTGGAGGGGGTCGAACAATTCATAAAGTTTGCAGCAGCCCAAGACTTTTCAGTAGTGGAGGTAAAATATACTGCCCTTGTGCTACCTGTAGAATTACGCGTAGACCAAAACCAGTTAATAATGTAACGAATCATTTGCTTAGTAATGGCTTTATGGAAGGATATTATGTTTGGACGGAACACGGAGAAGATTATAATGTTGTAGGAATAGGTAGTAGTAGTAATTACTAAAATGCCCAGTTTAGTACCGATAATGATCAATTTAGTATGGGTAATGAAGAGATGAATTATGATGGTAGTAATGTTTACGTTGAAATGGTTTAAGATGCATTTCATGGTACTACGCCAATGAATGAAAATCAACATGAACATGATCAAACTGGAAATGATTATGTTTATGAAGAACCTACGGGGGACGCAAAAAACTTCTACCAATTGTTAGACGCTGCTAATACGCCATTGTATGAAGGTTGTAGAGAAGGTCATTCGCAATTATCGTTAGCATCTCGACACATGAACATCAAATCAGACCATAATTTGGCTGAAGTTTGCATGGACTCATGGTCGGAAGCATTTAGAGAGTATTTACCTCAGCCTAATCGTGCAACCGGATCATACTACGAGACAAAAGCATTGATACGAAAGCTTGGGTTGCCGGTACAAAAATACCATGTATGCGAGGATAATTGTATGCTTTTCTGGAAAGAAGACGCGGCGTTGGAGAATTGCAAGTTTTGTGGAAAACCATGGTATATGCCTTATACCGGAGGGCAAAAGAGAGTGCAAGTTAGTAAAATGTGATATATTCCTATCGGTGACAGGCTGAAGAGATTGTACCTATTAGAAAAGACTGCACTGGCAATGAGATGGCATGCTGAGCACGAGTCAGAAGACGGAGTTATGAGCCATCCATCTGATGCGGCGGAGTGGAAAATTTTTGATCAACTCTATCCTGGTTTTGCAGGGGAGACACGAAACGTGCGGCTTGGATTATGTATAGATGGTTTCAATCCTTTCGGTATGTCAAAGAATCATTCGTTGTGGCATGTGATCGTGACCCCTTACAACTTACCGCCAGAGATGTGTATGAATGAAGAGTATTTGTTTTTGACGGTATTGAATCAGGACCTAATCACCCATGCGGAAGTCTTGATGTTTTTCTTCAACCACTGATCGAGGAGCTAAAGGATTTATGGAATAATGGAGTCGAAGCGTACGATGTGTCATTACAACAAAACTTCAACCTCAAAGTCGTTCTGTTGTGGACGATTACTGACTTTCCAACATATGCTATGTTATCGGGATGGACGACACACGGAAAACTAGCTTGTCCCATTTGCAAAGAAAATACAAATGCATTTTATTTGCAAGCTGGTCGGAAGACGTGTTGGTTTGATTGTCATAGAAGATTTTTGCCGCAAGATCACCCGTTACGAAGGAACAAAGTTAATTTCCGAAAGGGACGTAACACTATAAATTTATATCCACCAGAATCGTTGACAGGCGAACAAATTTACCGGAGTATCCAAAACAGCAGAGCAAAGAAAACATCTGAATGTGGTGGAAATGGTCATAAAAAAAAACCTCCGGGCTATGGAGATTGGCATAATTGGCATAAAGAAAGCATTTGCTGGGAGCTTCCGTATTGGGTAGATCTAAATCTACGACATTGTCTTGACGTGATGCATATTGAGAAGAACTTCTTTGATAACATCATATACACTGTGATGAATGTCAAAGAAAGATCAAAATACACGGTGAAGTCAAGATTAGATATAGACACACATTGCCACCGACCTGAACTACGGGTGGATGATTTTGGGAACGCCCCATTCCCTATTTGGAGAATGCCCACAAGAGGAATAGATACATTACTAGATTGGGCGAAAAATCAAGTCAAATTTCCAGATGGCTATGCAGGAAATTTATCAAGTTGTGCAGACATCAATGCACGAAAGTTTTCAGGAATGAAAAGTCATGACTGCCATGTTTTTATGGAGCGGTTGCTTCTGTTTGTATTTGCAGAACTTCTTCCGCGAAATGTTCACCAAGCATTGTCAGGTACGTATACATATAGAAAGTCTTTTGTTAGTATTTTTGGTGCTCTGATTGTTGATTTTGAGATATGTTTTGTCAGCAATTGGAGCATTTTTCCGTGACCTAAGCAGTAGATCGTTGGATCAAAGTCGGGTCCTACTTTTGAAGGAGAATATCATTATGATACTCTGCAATTTGGAAAAAATATTCCCACCTGCATTTTTTGATGTCATGGAGCACCTACCTATTCACTTGCCATACGAAGTCGAGCTTGGGGGTCCCGTGCAGTATAGGTGGATGTATCCGTTCGAAATGTTCTTTAAACATTTAAAAGGTAGAGCAAAGAACAAAGCTCGTCCTGCAGCATCGATAGTTGAAGCGTACAGGAACGACGAGATATCTACTTTCTCTGAACATTACTTTCCGCCCAAAATATCTACAGCTGCAAGAAGAAGGTAAATAATTAAGAACCATATAATTTGTTTTGTGGTGTTTAATTCTATGCATAGAATATTAATTAACAAATAAATTTTGTAGGGCTTCTCGATACGACGAAGGTGAAGTACCCGTGTATACTGCACCAGTGCCAGATATATTTACTGGGGTCGGGCGCGCAAGTGGCAAATGTACTGAGTTTTGGTTGGAAGATATTGACTATAAGACCGCGCATTCATATGTTTTGCATAATTGTCAGTATTTTCAACCGTTTGAAAGGTATTAATGTTTTCTCGTAAATAATTGTTGCTGAATTGATATGGTTTTGATCCTTTAGTAATTGTTGTTTCAAATGCAGCTACTTGGGCGCACATATTCGAGTTGAAAACCCAGGACTAACTGATAAAGAGGTCACAACGAAAAGAGATGATGAATTTCATTTATGGATGCTTCAATATGTAAGTATTCCGATTATTTATTTATCAATTTCATAATATTTAATAATATTTTCTATGTAGGTCCAAGCGGTAAAACATGAACGCAATTTTCCAATGTGGGTTCACGATATATTAGAAGGTCCTGAGAATAAGGTGAAGTCACACGCGTGCGCACGGAGAAAGCAAGAAAACAATGAATTATGGGGTTTGTGTTCGAGGACAAAATTATTCAGACGCCTCCGATGAAGATGAATTCTATGGCAAAGTTGAACAAATTATCGAACTCACATATCCAGGAATCTTGAATTTGAAGATAATCCTTTTTTATTGTCAATGGTATGACCCTACGCTCGGTAAAGGGACTCGAAAGAACGAGGTTGGCGTTGTCGATGTGCTCTCTTCTCGGAAATATCCAAAATATGAACCATTCATATTAGGTACAAATTCACGTTCCTCCAAACTTATGTCATACTTATTTATACTAACATGAAATGTATTCTTCACAGCGTCTCAGGCTCATCAGGTTTGCTATCTTCCATATCCAAATCCAAAGCGTTCCCGGAAAACATGGTTATCCGTTGCGAAAGTGAATCCGCGAAATCGGATTCAAGGAAAGCTCGTGGAAAATGAGATGGTTATTTTGCAACAAACGGTCGACGAAACAACTGCATCTACGATTCAGGATTTAAATATCGATGGTTTAGTTGATGTGACGCATCCGATGGAAGGTATTGGTTTTGAAATTAGAGATGAAGATCCTACTGATGAATTCCAATGTAATTTATCTGACCACGCCTCCGACGAAGAACCTTACGATGGATAATTTTTTCATGTGTGCGTACTATTTAAATGTTTTTTTTTTTGTCACAATACTATTTATATGTTTATAAGTGTGTAATGTATTTATGGGATTTGTTTATGTGTGTGTAATGTATTTATGGGATTTTTTTTGTTTTTGTAATTGTGTAATATATTTATCTATAAAGATGTTTTTAAGTTTAAAGTTTGTAATTTGTGTTATTGATCAACCTTCATTTGCATTTACAAAATTAATAAAAAAGGTAATTATATATAAAAGTTCATAGATATATATGTGCTTAAGTTACAATGGCAAATTGGTTAACCACACAACACACTCTCTCACATGACTCGGGTTAGAGTCCGGGAAACCCACCCTTTTCTTATTTTTTCATCAACTAATTAAACATTAAATAAAATCGTTTCTTATCATTACCAAATATCTTACTACGGCACAACGGCTTAAGGTTGAAAGAAGGAGCATCGGTTACCGAGTTCGATTCCACGGAATCGCAGTTTTTTAAAAAATTTGGTGTCCTCAAATTTGTGACGCTTTAGTGACACTAAAGAGTTTCGGGTTTCACAAATTAACACTCCACATGCGTCACATATTAGTCGCTAATAAACCACTCTTTTGCAACACTTTTGCGATGCCTTTGAAAATTAGCCACTGATTAGTGACTAATTTGCCACTGCCTTTCACATTTTAACACATTTTTACCGAAAATGTATACCTCCATGATTGATAGATGTATTATGCCTTGTAAAATAACAATGTCAAAGTTTCCAATATGTGGTAGTACATTTTATATCAATGTAAAAAAAAAAAATCTATGTAAAAACTTAGTTCCACATACTTTAAAATATAAACACTTGTTAGTTTAATGTTATAATAGGTATGATTGATGTTGTTATAATTTTTTTTTTCCTATTGGTGGTATAAAGGGTATAGCCATTTTATTTAGTGTATATGGCATAGGGAAAGGCTAAAAGAACAAAATTTGGCTATAAATGTTTTGGGTTTAAGGATTTTATATGTGACAAAATTTATTTCGTCATAAATCAGTGGCAAATAAGTGACGTTTTTGTGACACTTTAGCCACTGATATCTGGGCTCTGTTATCAAAACATTTGGGCCTTGTGGCGGGCTCTTTTTCGCGCCCAAGTAATTTTCGTTGCGACTACGTTGCGACGCTTTTGCGACGCCTACTCTTATTACCTGGGGGTAAACCTAATCCCAGAATCTTTTAGACGAAAACACAAAACTTTCTCTTATCTTTTCTCTCCGTAGCCGACTCACTCACGAACCCTAATTCGATCGATTCTCACAAATCCTTCGAATTCTTTCTTAAAATCCTTCTGTTTCTTCACTTTCTTCGTATCCCTCAGTCGATTCTGCTTTCAATCGATTGAGATTTCTTTTTTGTTTTCTCTTTTGTTCTTCATTTCCAAAAAAACCCTAATCTTTCGACAAATCTCTCTCTCGCTTTTGATATCTCAAACCCTAATCTTTATCTCTCTCTCATTTTCGTTTGACACCCAAATCTGAATCGAAAACCCAAATCTTCTCAGAAACCCTAATCGACATGGCGGGATCCAAAGGTGTACAAGCCAGAAGAGGAGCGAGTAAAGGCGGAGGCGTTAAGATCCGTGGAGGAGGCGTTCAGAGCCAAGGCGGCCGTGTTGGCGGTGGAGGAAGATCAAATGCCGGAAAATCTAACGGTGGTTTTGAGGAACCCTCCACTGGGGGAACTCTTAACATCTCTGATCCTTGTGTTTCGCAGAACCGGTCAACAACAGATAATCGGGGTAAGGGTATCGCCACCGCAAGCCGTGAGAAGGGTAACTCGACATCAAGCCGTGACAAAGGTAAGGTTGTAGACGGTGGTGGAAGCAGCAGTCCCATGGATGGCGGCGAAAGTCTAACATCGGGACGAAAGGGGCATAGTTCATCCCACGACTCTAATGTTTCCACCCGTGCTTCACCGCAGAGTCAAGGGACTCCTCACTCGAATGCATCTGTCTCTCGAACCCTTCCTCTCCAGTATCCAGCTTCTTCTAACCGGGTTCAACCTCCACCAGTTATTCGAAGAACCAATCTGACCCTGAATATCCAACCACGACAACACCTTCAGGTTCAGCAGGTTCAAGAAGAAGAAGAACAAGAAGACGCCGAGGAGGATGATGATGATGATGTCTTACCTGATGACATCGAGCCTGAGGAAGAAGATGGTGATGATCAGGATGCTGTTCCACCTGAGGGTAATGGCGAAGACGTAGATTACGACCAGCTCCTTGCCAATGTAATGGCTGATCCTGCACGTCAGAGCCTTCCTTTACTCAGTGAGCAACCACATCCAGTGTGAGACACTCTCTGGTAAGTACTTATCAATTCTAATTCCATTTACTTATACTGCCTAATTGATTATATAAGATTGAACTGCATAATTGAAAGTACTTATCATTTCTGTTTCCATTTAATTGAACTGCATAATTGATTAGATAAAATTGAACTACATAATTGCAATGGTTATTTCCATATCTTATTTGATTAGATTGAACCGCATACTTGAACTGCTTATTTGAGTTAGATTGAACTAGGTTTTAGTAACATTTAATCATTGACCGTTTGCTTTATGTTTTACTTATACTGCCTAATTGATTATATAAGATTGAACTGCATAATTGAAAGTACTTATCATTTATGTTTCCATTTAATTGAACTGCATAATTGATTAGATAAAATTGAACTACATAATTGCAATGGTTATTTCCATATCTTATTTGATTAGATTGAACCGCATACTTGAACTGCTTATTTGAGTTAGATTGAACTAGGTTTTAGTAACATTTAATCATTGACCGTTTGCTTTATGTTTTACTTATACTGCCGAATTGATTATATAAGATTGAACTGCATAATTGAAAGTACTTATCATTTCTGTTTCCATTTAATTGAACTGCATAATTGATTAGATAAAATTGAACTGCATAATTGCAATGGTTATTTCCATATCTTATTTGATTAGATTGAACCGCATACTTGAACTGCTTATTTGAGTTAGATTGAACTAGGTTTTAGTAACATTTAATCATTGACCGTTTGCTTTATGTTTTAGTACATTCACAGTTTAATTTACCTTATAATTGTATGAGGCTCTATGGTTTGTATACTTTAACATATACCAATAGACAAACAGGAGAGATACTTCAGAAAATTTGCGGTAAAGTTTTCTTTCTTATGTATTTTCATTTCTTTATTACTTCATTTTGGTTTCTGGTTACTTACAAATCTTCTTTACTGTGTAGAGCAAGTTCAATTGGGAGGCAGGGATCACTCAGATTGTTAGGAGCCACTTTGATGCGATTGCAACTAAAAGATTACGAGGGATTGTGAGTCAGGTTAAGACGAAATGAAAGAGGCCAATCTGGATTGGTAAGAAGCTTTGGGCCAGAATGTGTGACTTCTGGGCCACTCCAGACGCTTTATCTAAGAGCGCTAAGGCTTCAAGCTCTCGCAACTCAGATCGAAATGGACGAGGACCTAACAAGCACCGATCAGGTCAATCCTCATACTTGACCATCCAACAAGCTATGGTACGTCTTATCTTCTTTCCTTAATCTGTTCCTTTAGTTTCACACTGCATTTCAGTAACTATTATTCTCTGTTCTAACAGGAAGCGGAATTACAAAGACCTGTCTCTTGAGCCGAAGTATTTCTCAAGACTCATACATGGCCGGATGGCAGTTTCATCGATCAAAAGGCAAAAGAAGTTGCCGAGTGTTACGATAAGTGCCTGCACGAGGCTATGGATGACCCTGTCGAAGATGGAGAACATTCTGACCTGTCTTCTCACCGAAACCTCAGCATTGATGAAAAAAATCAGCTATTCCTTAAGGTATGATTCCTTATGCTTCTCCTAACTTCTGTTTACTGCTTTTGAGATCTATGGTTTCTGTTTTTGAGATCATTCATGCTGCTTAAGATCATTGTTTACTGCTTTTGAGATCATTGTTGCTATTTTTGAGATCATTCTTGCTGATTAAGATCGTTGTTTCTGCTTGGCTCATTTAAGATAATTGTTTATGCGGTTCAGATCATTGTTTCTGTTTCATCATTTTGCTTAGTTGTTAGTTTCTGAAATATATACTTGTTCATGCTTGGATTTAAGAAGATGCATTTAGCTCTATTTATTATAATTTACATATTCATGCTTAGTATTGAGTTATATTTTTGTTTGTTCATGCAGTGTACAAAATTCGATCCTAAGGGTAACCCTTACGGAAAGGGACAACTTTCACTGAAGGTGAACAAAGGAAAAAGGAAGATCAGTTATGGTGAGTGTTCGTCGCCAGACCTGCTAGAGCTTCAGGAGGACCTGAAGCGTGCTCGGCAAACGCTTGCTGAGCAAGATACCAAGAACACGCAGAGGGATGCGGAAAATGCTCGCCTTTCTACTGAACTAAAGGCAAGCCAGCAAAGGATCAGTGAGCTGGAGAAGAAGATGGATGCGTTCATGGCGGGCAAACAGCCACCAGTTGACACCAATCCTTCACTCGAGACTTGCAGACCAAGCTCTCTTCCTGCTGCAGCTGATGGTACACCGGATGACACCACACCATAAGTCCTTCTTAACTTTTGCACTCTCTATCTCTTAGACTCTATGTTGTAACAACCTTTTTGCTACAATGGTTGTGGAATTGTAAATTGGTACCAACATTGCTTGCTCTTTTGTACATTAGTAGCAAGTTTATCTAAATGCTTGTTTTGTAGCTTAAATTTGAATTTCAACTTCTTTTGTTATTCTTACCTTTTAGCAATTGAAAACTACCAAAACAAACATAAATCAGAACAATTTAAGTGACTCATAAGTGACTCAATTCGGACAACTGAAGAACAATGGCGTCGCAAATCAGAGGCAAAATAGTGACGAATTTGTGACTACTAGAAGTTATAACAACATCAATAGAGTCCCATAGACACAAATCAGTGGCTAATTTGCCACACCCTATATTGTCACAAATCAGTGGCTAATTTGCCACTTTATATATTGTCACACATCGGTCACTAATTTGTGACAACCCATATCAGTCACAGATGCGTCACTTATTTGCGACGACGAAACACAGTCTTTACTCCGTCGGAAATTACCGACGAAAATAAAAAGTCACAAATACGTCGCTTATTTGCGACGCTAAAAATTAGCGACGAAAGAATTGCGACGCCTGATTTTCGTCACAAGGTAGTCACAAATAGGTCATTAGTGACGATTTTATGACTCTTCTGGAAGTGGCAAATACCTTGTTTTCTTGTATTGCGTGTTATTTGATTTCTTAACAAAAATCCGACTCAACATATATGAATATACTGGTAGTATCAAACCGTGTCATTTTTGAATTTTGAGATTGATTTATATTTAATAGTTTGGCTTATGTGAAACTATAGACATAATCTCAGGTCTATAGCTTCATAAATATATATAAAGATGTCAACTAGTTTAAAAATGATTAGTTTAAATTCTAGGTCAAGATTGTGAATATCCTCGTTTTAGATATTCTTAGAATTAATAGGTTATCCTTACAATTTCTGATACGTTATACAGTATTACATCATTGATAAGCCCAATATAATATAAGCATATAATACAATTTCTATCCATATGTCTTACAAAAGAATTTTATTATTAAAAAAATGAAAAATAAATAAAAGAGAAAAGAGAAAATGAAAAAAAAGTTCTTAAACAAGAATTTTAAGATCTTGTGTCTTGCTAAATGGTGTGTTGTGATTGGTTGAATATATTTTTAATGAATTAAAATTTAAAAAAAAAATTAAATGATATTAAAACTACTAAGTTAAATTTTTTTGAAGATATTTATGGATGGATATGCTCTAATTTTATCCAAAAAAATATAGAAGCATAGAACAGTGTACGTAGTTTTGATTTTAACGGCAGTCTTTTTTTGGGGGTCAAACGGCAGAGTGCTTAATATTCTTAAGGAGAGTATCACTTTTTTTTTTTTTCGAGAGAGTATACTTTAACCTCACATATACGACTGATATTTGGCCTAAGTGATTTACTAATGTATTATGTATACAATACATATAAATCGTACGTCTTTCGTTTATATATATATATTGTTCTCTATTGGAAATCTAATGTTCGAATTTTTGTGCTTTACATAGATATATATATATATATCTATATATATAGATATATACACACTTTTTTGTTCTTACGACACTTGGTTCCATATCTACATAAATTCCCATATATCATTTTTTACGTCTAAATTCTTCAAGTGCGGCATATTTTTCTGATATCATGTTAACAAAAGATGGGGCGGCCAATAAGGTCCCGGGTTCGATTCTTGGCCACCGTGGGATTAAAATTTGGGCATCGCCGGCGACACAGATTAGTCTCTTGGGCCTAGAAAGCCTTTGGGGAAACTGTGTATAATTCAAAAAAAAAAGATGGGGCGGGGGGAAGGATATTCACCCTAGGGGAATTGAGAGGAGACATGGGTGGCATCAAAATCCAAAAGAGGAGAAAGTACAATAACATCACCATAAATTCCAAAACCAAAATAGAAGAAAAAAATGGAGATGATGACGAAGAGACAAGTTACATCTATTAAAATTTCAGAGGCAAATTTCAGAGGCAAAAACATCTTAAACCCTACTTTTGTTCCTTGCCTTGTCTACATCCTCCTCTTTAACCCTTTTCTCTCCTTTTGTTTCTATCCCAAAAATCTCTGATGAGTTTTCAATTCAACATACCCCCAAAATTTTCGATCGCTTTTTTTGGGTCATTTTGTCTTATATTCCACATCCTTTTGTCGTGTTTATTAATGTGTATCTACTTTACCCGATCAATATATATATTGTGAACACTACCGAATTCACATGATAACAGTAACCAGTGGATAATATTAATTGTCGATCTAACGTACATGATTACAAATACATATATATATATATATATATATATATCGAAAATATATATTTGTGGTTCGTATGTGAAACTTTAAAGAGATTGAACCAATGCAACCAAATCTATATATATATCAATAATCCTACATATGGAGACCACTTTTTTGTCACGATCGACGTAGACCACTTTTGATGTGTAATTTGTATACAAATAAAGACTTATAAGCCTTGTGTATTAATTACTAAGTACACATATAGGTCTAAATTTGAATGTTATATGCATCATGTCAAAATTAATGACCTATTTTTCAAAGGTATATATGTGCTACATAATAGCTTGTGAGATATGAATGTGTGAGGACCAGGTGTACATTCATATGGACATTACAAGGCCACAACTCTCAACATTCTACCACACAAAGATCAATTTTGATTTATTAGTTTTGTCCATTTCCATTTTTTTAGTTTTCTCTCATTTAAATTTGTTGTTGGAAAATACTTCTCACATTTATAGAATGCAGCCAAATGACATGCGCGCATATGCAATTAGAACGATAAAACCAAATAATAAGTTTACATTATTGACTAAAAAAAGATATAAGTTTAGCATATGAACAAAAAAACCGTGAAAACCATAACTCAAACGCACAATATGTTAAGATAATGAAATTAATATATAGATGAATGTTCTTAAACGTTTAATTCAATCTCTAGCAGTAATCATTTAATTTTTTTTTTAGTTAGGCGAATACATTGTCTGTATCAGTACACCAATAGGGGGCAGAAGTGCTAATAAATGAAAAGATCCTATCTCGCGTGCGTGCATTCCTTGCTAACAAATCCGCTCTCGCAATATTCTCCCGTTGTCGGTAGATGAGATTGAATTCAGGGAAAGATTCCCGAAGGTTTGCCAATTCGCGCAACTCCGGTTCGAAGCCGGGCCACTCATGTGGCGCATCTACCATCTTCACTAGATCCCTTGAATCCGTGGCGAAGGTAGAGCAAAACCGTTTTTTCCGAATTAATGATTTCATTGCCCATAGCAGTCCGTGGAATTCTGTGTGGAGGGGGAAAGACTTCGGTTGTATCCTTGCAGGCCCAGTAGATCTGTCGTCCCATCCTGAAGTTGTAAGATCCAACCCACACCACTCGTTTTGTCTTCTCTCTTCCATGATCCATCGACTAGGCACGTGAAGGTGGCTGAGTGATGGTCCTCAGTGTCAGGTGGTTGCAAATGTAACCTTTGTTCCGAGAAGTTTGCCTCGAACCATTCTTGTGCTTCCTTGATTGCAAGGGCTAGAGTTGCTGTTGCTTCCCGGTTTACCTCGTTGAAAACTTTGTCATTTCGTACTTTCCATATATACCATATGATCCAAGGAAAGGCCTTGGAGACCTCGTCCGTATCCCTGTGACGTGGAATACGCCAGAAGAGGAAGTCTAGATTGGATCTTAAGTTCTCCGACGGGAAGACATGTGTATCTGTCGGTAGACCAGTTAGAGCCCAAACCTCTTTTGCTGTCGGACATGTGAAGCACGCGTGGTTAATTGACCCTATTGGGTCAGGGCATCTAGGGCAGTTCGTTGAATCTCTGATGTGTCTAAATTTGAGACGCTCGTTTACTGCCACCGCTCCTGCTAAACATTGCCATATAAAATGACAAAATTCATTTGGGGCAGGAAGTTTCCATACATGGGCTTTGAGCGGGTTATCAGACAGTAGCTGGAGCAAAAACTGTGTATCCGCATCCTTGTATGTCCTGGCTAGCTCATATCCCGACTTAACTGAGTAAAGCCCGGATTTGGTATAATGCCAACAAAAGTTATTTTCCGATACTCTTGGGGAGAGTCTCATGCTTAGAATTCTTTGTACATCCTCGGGGTGCACATTGTTCTGAATTGCCTGGATATTCCACTTTCGATTTTGATGGTGAATGAGGTCCGATACTCGAAGGTGTGGGTTGACTCTGTCGTCTTGTCTGATTGCCGGCTGTGGTTTCGTGCCTGGTATCCAGTTGTCTCTCCAGACCGATGTACCGTACCCATTGCCCACAAGTTTGCGGGATCCTTGGATCACCAATTCCTTTGAAGACCATATACTTCTCCACCCGTAGGATGGTCGATTAGGTTTTGGTGAATGAAAAGGGTGCATGTACCTAAAGTATCGCCCTTTGAGAACTCTGACTGCCAGAGAGTTTGGGAATTGGTGAAGTCTCCACAACTGTTTCACCAAGAGGGCCTGATTGAAATCTTCAAAAGACTTAAATCCGATACCGCCCTGATTCTTGGGTAAACAAAGTTTTTTCCACGCAACCCAGTGCATTCCCCTTGACTGGGGCTTCGAACGCCACCAAAATTGGGAGACTGCACTGGCCAACTTCCTGCAAAGGCCTTTTGGCAGGAGAAAACTTGACATCACATATGTTGGGATAGCTTGGGCAACTGATTTAATTAAAACTTCTTTGCCTCCTTTTGATAGGAACTTTCCTGACCATCCATTAACACGACTATTAAGCCGGTCATGGACGTATGCAAAAATTTGATTTTTGGATCCTTGAAGCTGTTCCGGAATACCTAGGTATTTTCCGGTTCCTCCTTCGTTTATTATTCCTAGACGTTGTTGTATGGCCTGACGAACTTCCGTGAGGACGTCTTTACCGAAGGTAATAGCTGACTTGTCTAAATTCATGCGTTGTCCTGAAGCATTCCCATACTCGGTAAGTATCTGTAAAATCTTGTCACTTTGTTCAACATTTGCTTTACAAAAGAACAAGCTATCATCTGCAAACAAGAGGTGAGACACAGGGGGGCTAGCATACGCCACTTTAATGCCTGATAGCATTCCAGCTGATTCCGCCGCTTTCAGGTTGGATATTAAGACTTCCGTACATAGGATAAATAGGTACGGTGAAAGAGGGTCTCCCTGTCGAAGGCCCCTTGAAGAGGTGATTGATCCACGGGGGTCTCCGTTGAATAGAAGGTGGTAAGTAACTGAGTTCACACATGGCATGATCCATGAGATCCACTTGTCTGAGAAACCCATCTTCTGAAGAAGACACTCTAGAAAACCCCACTCAATGCGATCATAGGCTTTACTCATGTCTGTTTTAACCGCCATAAACTCCTTGCGGCATTTCTCTTTAGTGACTAGAGCATGGAAAGCTTCTTGGGCTACTAGGATGTTATCGGATATCACCCGCCCCGATATAAACGCTGATTAGGTTTCTGAAACCAGAAGTAGTAGAAGTTTTTTGAGACGTTGGCATAAGACTTTCGAAATAATCTTATAACTAACGTTGCAAAGGCTGATTGGTCGGAACTCCTTTATTTCCCATGGTCGTTCAGATTTAGGGATAAGACAGATATTGACTTCGTTCATACTAGGTTCCATAGTCCCTGATGCCATGAAACCCTGAACCATATCTATTACTTTCGGTCCCAAGATATGCCAAAATTTTTGGTAAAAAAGAGCAGTCATCCCATCGAGCCCCGGGGCTTTTTCGGGGTAGATTGAGAAGACTGCTGCTTTGACTTCTGCCGCTGATATTGGCCGTGTGAGATTGTCATTCATCTCCTGTGAAACCGTGCATGGGATATGCCTCAAGGATGTTTCAAGACCCGAAATACCCGCCGTGGCAAACATATCTTCAAAATAGTCAATTGCAATCTGTTCAATTTCTGCTTCTTGTTCTGTCCATGTCCCACTAGAGTTTAAAATGCCTATAATTTTGTTCCTCGCCCTTCTCTGCTTTGTGGAAGGATGGAAGAATTGAGTATTCTGATCCCCGGCAACCAGCCACAACACTCTACTTTTCTGTTGCCAAAAGATTTCCTCATCTGTCAAGGCTATTCGTAATTTCTCTTGTGCTTCTGCCACCTCCTCTGAGGATGCCGAATCATCACTCTGGCGCCTGTCTAATTCCACCTTAAGGTTCTCAATAGTCTCTTCGGTGTTTTGCTGATCATTCTTTCTCCATCGAGAGATGAGTTTCCGGCATAATGAGATACGGTCATTGATATCCAGAGTAGGATCTGGATCCTCCAGTGCCCAACCTTGTTTTATAATGTTTTCAAAATCAGGTTTTGCTAGCCATCGTTTGTCAAACCTGAACTTCTTTGTTCCTTGAAAATCTCTGGTTGTAATTCGCGTAAGTACCGGTCGATGGTCTGAACCCATAAATCTTAGGTATTCTGCTTTGGTATGCGAAAACAACTCATGCCAATCCTCGTTTCCCATTGATCTGTCCAGGCGGCATCGAATGACGTTTTGTCCTCTTTTACCCACCCAAGAGAGGGGGTTCCCTGAGAAAGGAAAATCGATCATACCACAGTTACTTCGCATGAGCCGGAAATCCAAAAAGGAATTTTCACGACGGGTTCTACCGCCCGTTTTCTCATGGTGTCCTGTTATTTCGTTAAAATCTCCTGTCATCAACCATGGTCCGTTACGAGTGGACCCAAATTGGCTTAAAGAATCCCATACAAGGTTTCAACGAGATAACACGGGTTCTCCATAAACAAAAGAGATGAAAACTTTATTACCATGAATTGTAGCCAATACATCGATAAAATTTTTATTGAAAGAAAGGACTTGAATTTGAAACTCGGGTAAAGCCATAAGGGCTAGACCTCCACTAAGACCACTCGAGTCAACTGTAAAAAGAAAATCATAACCAAACTCTGCTTGAAGCTCTTGTAAAAAGTTGCTCTCGCGTTTCGTTTCCATAAGAAAAATTATTCCCGGGAATAGTCTTCTGCGGAACTCACGCAATCTCCGAACTGTCAGAAAGCCACCGACTCCCTGACAGTTCCAACTTAGGATCATCTAATCGGCTTCCGGTGGTTTCTCCCCAACCACCGGATCTTGAGTTTTCTTCGGGTTTTTTCCCCGGATTGGGGCCGTCCCCGAAGTTGACGGATGTAACTTTCCACAAAGAAATTTTTTCTCTCTAAGTAAGTCAGCTACGGCAAAAGCGGCTTGTTTATGGATTTTTTCCCCACGAAATCATTTAAATAAATGGGGTTTTTTTAAACTTTATATAATACATGTAAAAATGGGAGAATCTGCCTCTATAATATGCTCATAATATATATTCTATATGTTGGCACAACTCTTAACAATATAACCTCGTGGTAGGGAGTAGGGACTAACCACAGTACCATTGTTTGGAATGTCTATTTTTAACTTAATGTTTCTAGAATTAATTAAATGATGAATTGATTAGTTAAACCCCAATTGATTAGTAGATAATATTTTTTTTACGTAGGGAGTAGGGACTAACCACAGTACCATTGCTTGGAATGTCTATTTTTAACTTAATGTTTCTAGAATTAATTAATTGATGAATTGATTAGTTAAACCCCAATTGATTAGTAGATAATATTTTTTTAAAAAAAAATTCTTATTCGTTTTCTCTCCGGTTTTTGTGATGGTCCACGGATTATTGTGATGGTCCACAGATTCTTTTTTTTTATAACTTTTGGTATTATTATACACCCGTTTATAATCATCGTCAAATGATAATCAAATATATTGGGATCTAAAAACATCTGATATTGGGTGATCCCAAATACTTTAACGGTGTGATATATATCAAAGACGATTCGCAGAATCCATAAGTTAGGTAAATTGTGGGATGGGATAAGCATATAAGAGATTTTAGGGATCGCTTTCTTGATTACATCTGACCGGTAAAGATATCCCCTCTGTCCAAAAAAATTCCAAAATTTAACAAAGAAAACATTTTTCATCAAATATTCTGGCCATTGATCTTTTGCAAATATAAAATTTATCAAAAGTAACACATATATAACACCGGATTTCAAATCTTTTCGCTTTTTATTTTTCTCTGTAATCAAATCAAAATTGAATTATGAATCTAGATATATACAATAATACATTCATATATATTAATTTGCACACAAAAAAAAAGAAAAAAAAAACATATACTAATAGATCTATACTGGATCTGCCATATTCAGTTTCCAATTTCTATCGTTTGCTGTCGAAAAACAATTTCTATACTTTTAACATGGCCTAGAAGACTATATTAATTATTTCTATAATGAGTTACATATAGTATTACTTTTACATTTTATAATATCCAGAGAGGGTCAAAGATTGACTAATATTTGAAAGAGGGGGTATTCAATATACCATTTCGAGTGATTCGTTTTAATTTGTCAAATTCTATGTTATTGAACCATGAATTTAAAAAAACCTATTAAAATCCACTGTTATTGAACTAGTGATTTTAAAAAGTATTTTAAAATCCACTGTTATTGAAATTATACTAAGTGATTCGATATACCATTTCGAGTGATTCGTTTTAATTTGTCAAATTCTATGTTATTGAACCATGAATTTAAAAAAACCTATTAAAATCCACTGTTATTGAACTAGTGATTTTAAAAAGTACTTTAAAATCCACTGTTATTGAAATTATACTAAGGATTTGATTTTAATGATTCCAGGAGATTTTAAAGGAAATTCCAAGGGATTTCCTTGTTAAAAATACAAAGATTCAAATCTCATGGTTTTAGGTGAGATTGCAGAGAATTTTATTATAAATCTCATAGAATCACACAAAATCATTAAAATAACCTAAAATCTTATTAAAATTCAAATCTCTTTAAATGCAAGATTCAATACACCCCCAAGATTTCCTTATGCAACTTAAAAAAGGTTTCGACAAATCCCCTAAATTAGTGAGGAAACCCGAGATTGGTTTATGAACCCAATTAGAGTAAATAAAATACTACATGCGAATAACAATTTTTTTTTTGTAAAGCTGATTTTAAGTTAAGATCATATACTTAAATGGAAAATGCGGTAGTTAGAGACTATTAGTGAGAAAACTGAAGTGGTCCAGAACGCCGTTAAAGCAAAATAAAAGTCCAATTGGTGTTGGCCCAGCCCATTTATATAGTCTTTAAAGATATCCAATTGTAAAAAAAAAAGTGTTGAATGATTGTAAATTTGTAGTTGTATTATACCCAAAAGGCCAAAACTAAACGATTTTGTTTTTATCTCTTTTGGTGGTTATACAAACATATAGAGTTCCACTCTAAGTCTAAAGTCTAAACTAACCAAGATTTTAAGACTTTAACCAAAAAAAAACAAAGTTAAAAGATTTTAAAACAGTGATAAATATTCGATGATGAATAAGAAGACATCACCGGCGATTCCGTGTTAAGATGGGACCCGCATCTTCATTAGAGGCTTCATATATGATTGGTTACACGTGTACGGTCAAGATGATGGTTGGACTGTACTATCTGTAGGACAAGCAAATATTTGAGCGAAATGTGTCCTGGATTTTCGGCAAAAACCGAACAAACCAACCGACCGAACCAAAATTTTCGGGTTTCGGCGCTAAGAGAGTTAAAAGGAGATAACCGATCGGCGTAATTGATTTTGAGTATCGGATTTCGGTTCGGCACAATTCGGTACTCAGTTCCGATCTAAACCAAGAATTAGCAGACATATATAAATGTTTCCCTAATTCATTCTTATCTTCTCGACTCTGTCTCTTTCTCTTAGAGCGAGAGAGAAACACAAACCCTAATTTGATCTCTGCTTGTCTTTGATCAGCGATCAAATCATCATCTCGTTTCTTCTTCTTCATCGATTCATCAACATCATCTTCTACATCCTCTCGTCTCTCATGCTCCTTTTTCCTCTCTTCACCATAAGCACGAAAATCTCAAAAGCTTTTCTTCTTTTTCTTTAATGGCTTTTCCCTTTGATTTTTTCTCTCTAAGCTTAGCTACTGTCTCAAGAGCACATCGAGAAGGAGAGTACGATTCAATCTGAGATAGTCGGAGTAGGTAGAATTCAGGTTGAAATCGGATAAAAATATATACAAGAAAACCGACCCGAATAAACCGAGTACCGACCGAGCCGAACCGAAATTGATTTCGGATCAATTCGGAACAAATTTTTAATAACCAAATTTTGCATAAAACCGGACAACCCGACCCGAATAACCCGGTTTAGCCGAAAACGCATGGCTAGTCTCTATTGTCTTGTCGGCAAATACAATTAAGAAACGTATTTCTATCATATTTTCTTTTAACATCTTGGCTAATAATGGGTTAGTTGTGAAGCTGTCTTTAAAATAAAAGACTATACATAAATTTACGTAAACTATTATCGAAAATCGTAAATGCCATACCTTTTCTTGTAAAGGTTTTAGATATTTTAATTTTTCTCTTTTTATCATTATTATCATGATGTTTAAATATTTTTATTTGTTAATTAAATTGCAAAGTTTAACGAGTGCAAGGAAAGAGATATCAGAAGACAAAAAAAAAACAAAAAAGGTAAGAGATATCATTTTATATTATTATACTATTAAATAGCAAAAGCATGCGGATATTCATGCCTAAAAAATGTCTTTAACTCTTTATGGCTGTTTACAAACATTTCACTCAACATCGGTTTCTAGTGTACTCATGAAATGAAAAATAAAGGCAGATCCCAGTTCACAGTTATTGATTGAAAAAAGGCGAGAAAAAAAGAGAAATTGTATTGCGATATATGAGCTGTCCGTATCAGGAAAACAAATCTTGTAATTAATAACTCGACCAAGAAGAGAATGTTGCTCACTGTACCGATGTAAAAGCTTGGTGTTTAGGGTTTGATTGACCTACCAGCTACCACCTCTAGTATTTTGAGAAACCTGTTAGATCAATGCATTTGTTTTGATATTCCATTAAAGATTAGAATCATCAATCTTGATAAGATGTTACCATGACCAGCTATGACCAAATTTCAAAACCCATGCATATATATATATATATATATATACAAAAACCTTGGTTATATAAAGAGTAAACCAAATCGAACCAAAACCAAAACCTCAATGCAATTCGATTAGGTTTAGGAGCTCCTGCTCCACACATAATAACAAGTAGAAAACAAGCAATGACACGCCTAGCTGTAATTTGAACAAAGACAGAGAGAATCTGTAGAAGATCTCTTTCAGGTTCCAAACCAAAAACAACAAAGACCCCATAATGTTAAATTAGCTAATCCTTGAGCTAGTATAATCTAAAGGAAGATGTCATGTTTTGTCGTGATGCTTAAGTTTTGTTTTTCAAACTCATATATACGTGTGTGGTGATCATGATCGTTATAGTAGTGGGCTTTTAACAAAACCCAGTAAAGAACAAAGAGAGATAATATTTCTCAATCTATGTCTTGGTTCTATAAAAATGTTTGTTTTTTGAAGCTGAGAAATTCAAAAAGGTTAAAACTTTTGATCAAATCTGAACTACACACAACACAAAAGCTCAAGAAGTATTCCTAGTTTTGACTAGAACAAGACAAAACAAGTCAGATTTTTCAGGTAGATAATCTATAACTAGAGCAAGTTAAATATAAACAAGTTATATGGCAGACCACATGTGGTGGGGATTCAAAGATTTGATCTGGACCGTTCATCTTTTTCCGATATTTTGTTTTTCGGACAGATGGGAGATAGAGAGGGTGTGAGAGAGGGTGTGTCCCACAAATGTTCCCCAAGAAGATGGGACACACTTTTGCCTCAAAGTTGCTCTTACTACTACCGACAAGCTTAGCTTTATTTCTCCTTTGTCCTTTACCTCAAGAAAATATACAGTTTCTTCTATCAATACAATCTTTATTTTCTCCTTTAAGTTCTATAAAACACTCAGCTTCCTCAAAGCCTCATCTTCATCAATCACAACTAGATCTCTCTCTCTCTCTCTCAACCAAAAGCTTTCATTTTTTTTTGGGAATTTGTGAAAATGGATGAGTTTGTTAACCACAAGGCGACAGAGCTAAGGCTAGGATTGCCAGGAACAGACAATGTATGTGAAGAAACAGAGAAGGTTTCTTGCAACAAGAGAGCATTACCAGATTCTGATACTGAGAGTGACATCGAATCATCATCAACAAGGAAAACTGAAACAATTCCTCCTAGAAAGTAAGTTTTCAAAACCACAAATTCTCTTAAATCTGATTTTGTGATGCAAATAAATTGACAATGTCTCTTTTGCAGGGCTCAGATTGTTGGATGGCCACCAGTTAGATCTTACAGGAAGAACAACATTCAGACAAAGAAGAATGAATCTGATCAAGGAATCTATGTGAAAGTAAGTATGGATGGGGCACCCTACTTGAGGAAAATAGATTTGAGTTGTTACAAAGGTTACTCAGAATTGCTTAAAGCTTTAGAGGTGATGTTTAAATTCTCTGTGGGAGAGTATTTTGAAAGAGAGGGATACAAAGATTCAGAATTTGTGCCTACTTATGAAGACAAAGATGGTGATTGGATGCTTATTGGAGATGTTCCATGGGAGTAAGTCTTCTTTCATTTATTTGTCAAAGCAAGAATAACCAACAATGTGCGAGTGTTCTAATGGGTTTGTTTGTTGCTGCAGGATGTTTGTATGTACTTGCAAGAGACTTAGGATCATGAAAGGAGCAGAAGCCAAAGGTTTAGGCTGTGGTGTATGAGACAAAGGCTCAGGAAACAGAGACACAAGAACCTAAAGGAAAACAAAGTTTCTCTTCGTCAAGAGAAATATGTGTCTATGCTCGGGTTCTCGGGAGTGATCTATGTTCATCGGATTGAATTCAAGTCAATACCTCATCGGTAAAACTCAAATGTAGAAATGCTCAATGGTCTTAAGCATATGAAACTGGAATCTAATTACTGTTTCAGAAACAGGGCAAAAGGTTGTCCTCGGTCATTGATTATGTATTGCATTAAAAAAAAAAAAAAGAGTTCTTCTAATGTTTGTAGCAATCTAGTTTGTGTTCTCATTGATCAAAAGAGATTTTAAAGCAATGCCCATTTTTTCTGTTTCGGTTCTCAAGATCTGAGATCATCTCATTACACCAAAAACAGCATAAACCTATTACTCTTCGTAGGTGACCAAATAAAAAATATCTATATACGCATTATATCCCATCATAGAATGCAAGACAAGGCGGTAGTAGTACCGCGTGAGAATTCATTAGAAGCTTCTTCACCTCCTCCGAGAAGCCCTTCACGCCTGAAATAGCAAATTGAAGAATAAATAATCAGAATGACAAGTAGAATGCAGATTCCTTGAGATATATTTGGATGCAGTAACTCAATTCAAGTGGCTGGTCTACTTCGGATACATGAAACATTTGAAACCCCAGTTTAGTCAAACACATATCTTTTGATAGGAGCAAATGTAATTGCTCTGTAAAGAGTTAAGAGAAACTCACCTGTTGCTTCTTCTTCTTAGGCCATCTCTTCCTCTTGGGTTTGTGAGCATCAGAATTAGAACTCAAGTTGCTACTCTGACTGGTTTGAAAACTTGTGGAAGCATGTGAAGACTGAATTCTTCTATGTGAAGTGTTGCTGGAGGAAGGTATCTCATTCCTCCTGACAGATGAATACTGCCGAGATGTTGATGCGAACCTTGACAGTGGTGGTGGCATTAAAACCCTACTAGTGTATGGCTTCTTTTGAAAAAAAAAAAAAAGAAGAAAGGAATCACTTACCAAAATAGCAACATTCAGATTCGAAAATCAGAGATTCACAAATGGGGTTTGTGTATTTTTATTTGGTGAAAGAAGAACGACGGTATTAGAGTCCCAAGTATCATGAAATCAACCAGATTGTGCAAACTTACGCATTGCTGATTTCTTTCATCACTGGACATGCCCGATGTTGCTCTGCCAGAAGCACTAGAAACCGGCTCCCTGGGAAAAGAAACGCAGACAACAGTCAGAAATGATCTTTACCAATACAAGTTAAGCCAACATCAAGAATCGACTTCTTGTCTGTTAGCTTAATGCAATTCAGAGGTTCATACACCACTAGCCTCATTGACTTTTCTTCATGTTCAATTTTATCCACTTATATCGCCGATAAACTACACTAAACATTACTGAGATTAAAAGAAACTATTCCAGATGTACTATTACTAGACATACTTTGTGCTTTTATCAGTCCACTCGTCATCCGCATCTGCTTCATCACTTGAACTTCCATTGACAAAGAAATCATCATCACTCAGGTCTAAAAGCCCATCATCTTCACTCCCTGTCTCTGTTTTTCCACACACACAACAAAAATAGATCAAATGATCAACACGTCAACATAATCAGCCATACTTCAAAACCATACACAAGGTCAGGACTCAGTATCCATGCAACAGTGAAAAAAGCACATTTCCCATTTTCTAACATCAAAGTTCAGGGAAAACATAACCATATAAGTATCTCCACATATCATCATCAGTACCTTCCAACTCTTTCCCACTGGCAGCAGCAACGATAATATTGGCTTTGATTTGCTTCCGCAATTTACTTCTCCGCTCAACTACTTCTAAATCATCACCTCCACTAAATAGTGATACATACTTCTCGTTTTTGGGGAAGAACTGCATTGCACAACTAGGAAATTTAGCAGAGTACTCCCAAGATTTTCATCGAAACCACAAAAAATAACTTGTTCTTTCGACTACCACACGAAACTAGTATAAGATACTTACCCTAACATATTCAAGGTCTTCTTTGAGCTTAATGAGTTGCCCACTTATCTCAGCATCTTGCACATGAACACCAGATGTATTGCGCTGTAACTTCTCGAGACGTCTTATTCCCCTTTCAATCTTCCTCCTCTCTACTCAAACAAAGTTGTCATTATTCCTCAGATTAAGCCAAATCATTCAGGGACAAAAACAACTCAATAGCTTCAAGATAACACTCTCACCAAAGAATCTGATCTTTCTGTTTCTTAAGAAGATTTTACGTTCAACAGCGAGACGGATATGGACGTCTTGCTGCTTCTTCAGATCATCCAACTTCATTTCTAGAGCTTCTCTTACTTCAGGAGGAAGATCCTATTAAGAAAATTGCATTGTACATATACATTCATGCATCAAAATTCTTCTCTTCCCCATTCCGTATTAACAAATCTATGCTTCTAAATGAAAACATGATCTCATCTTCTATAATCCTATCCCTCAATCAGAAACAAATTCCTCAAAAGACCTTAACAAGCACTGAAATCGGAATTTGACAAGCTAGTTATACTCAATCGACAAGAAGGACACTATAAACCCTAATTTCGCATGAAGAAGAAGAAGAAGAGCGATTACTTTACGAATCATGCGGCCGATGGAACGAATTTGATTCTTGAGAGAGGAATTGTTAGGTTTCTTCTTCTCAACATGCAATCCCTTCTTCGATCTCCGGCTAGTTCCTGCCGTCGTCGTCCGCTCCGCCACCCTCCGGTTGGCATATCCGCCGTGCGCCATCGCCGAAATGTTGACTAAACCTTTGTAACTCGCAAAAGTCACCGATTATACTACGGTTTCTTCGATTCGGTTTACGTTTTAATTTCGGTTTACATGTTCTTTGGGTTTTGGTTTTACTAGTTTGTTTTTTTTCTTCGGTCAAATAAATTATTTGTAATTTACTCCAGAATCGATTTGTTTTAGTCAATACATCTCTAAATTAGGATAAAATAATGATTAGTTGTATTTATAGAGAAATTCTGATTTGATTCGAATTAGTTTTTAGTTTAGTACAGTTTTTTTTAACCCTCTAGAATGATTTTACTGAATCATGACAACCAAAGCAAAGTGACAATGAAAACAGAATAAAATAAAGAGCACTACAGCTAAAGCATTGAAACGCAGTAGGAGGGACAGAGAATGTTTCAGGTTGCATCTCGAGCAAGTAAGTCATGTAACCAAGATGGTCCACCGATGGAGAGGTAAGAGTTAAATCTCCCATCCCTAGTGACACTTTTTGCTATCTCTCGTGCCACTGAATTCGCGATAGGTTCCTCGAGTTCGAAGTAACAACACTCAAAACCAGCTCTTAGTTGTTGAATGTGCTCTGTAAATACTCGATATCTTGGCCAATCTTGGAAATTTAATAAAATTGGTTTATGTTTTGATGTCTCAATGAATTAAACCAAAAAGTAAATATACGTACAAATGTTTGAGATAATCAATACATAAATCGAAGTGATATAAAAGTGTATTTGCACCAACAAGATTGCGTGTCAATTCATAAGAGTTATTGATACTAATTATTGATACCTAGCTATATTTAATGGCTTGAAATTGAAATTTTCTTCTGAATCGCGATTCTGGTTGTCACTCTATGGTTTCGTCAAGGACTCCTTTGGTCTTCCTCGGAAGGTCTCATGGTCCAGTTTGAGGTTGGTATGCCCATATCTAGGTTGGATTCTAAAACGCAAATCGTGTGGATATGTTCCCGACTCTGTTTTCGGTGATGGAAGACACTTAGTGTTTGTGGCTATAAACAAGGTATTGTTCTGCTATTCAGTCTCTCCTTCTCCTACTTTGAAAAGATTTTGGATGTTCATTGAGTTGGAAGGTATTAGAGTGTTAGTTTCTACCGTGTATTCTTTACACTCGAGTGTATCAGGTTGGTCTCGTTTAGTTACTGCTTTATGCAGGTTTGGTTTTGGATACAAAGATCATCATTGTACTGCAGTATGCATATTTCGCTTACTTACTGCTTTATGCAGATTTGGATTTGGGTTACAACGTCATTTTACTGCAGTATGCAGAATTTCAGATTCAACACAATCCTTCTCAGGTTCCGTAACTCCAGGAAGCACCCACTGTTATGTTGACGCTTCATATAACTCAACTACTTTGGAGTGTGGCCTTGGCTGGTGTTACAAGGAAGCAAAAATGAGGAATGCTACTCTTCATACTCTTCAAGACTCTACATTGAGGAGACAAAATCCATCTGCTTTGGTTGCAGAGGGTTTTGCTACTAAAGCTGCTCTAATTACAGCTACAAATGCAAGTTTCCAATCACTAAGGTGTTTCTCGGATTCTGCTTCTCTTGTCATATTGCTCATTTCGAATGATGTGATTCATGAGTTGAAATCTTTATTCTACGACATTTGTTGTCTTAGTAATGTAGGTTTCGCATCTATCTTTATTGCTTTTATCTCGCGTTCGGCAAGTGTTACCGCCAACGCCTTAGCTAAGTTCGGTATTGTATCGGTAAACTCTTTCTCCAACTTTGGAGAATAAACTTTATAATTATAAAATCGGTTTGATAAAAAAAAAAGCTATATTTAATGGCATGCCTAACTTGTAAATGTTACTCATGGCAGAGTAGTTGAATGTTGAAGAGCTTACGTTATGATTAAATGCAACACTTTGATTGATGCTACAAAACTCTTCTATATAAGCTACAATATAATTAATTATACAAAAGAAATATAATATGAAGCAATAATGATGGAAAACAAACAAATAAAATATGGGGCATAGCTAGGGTTCTTCCACGAATTATTTCTTGCCCAAATAGCTCCGTTTGGTTAGAAATTCTTCTAATTGTAGTCATTATCTGTTGACGACAAAAAAACTAGTCATTATCTGTTTAAATTTAGTATCCTCAAAATTTTGGGTGACTTACCCACTGAATCATTCCACAAACATTCGACACGCAATTGACAACAATAATATCTTACTATATTTTTGCTAAACCTCATTTTTTTAGAAAGATTTGCTAAACCTCATTACGCACGCAAACTATAATTTATAAGATGTGTGGTGTGGACAAATTACCACAAGAAAAAGAATGTTTAGACAAAATGATAAATCAACTCAAACTGAACCATTTTGGAATAAATGTGTGATAAATCGTATCAACTAAGAAATTGGTACAAACTTGATTTAGTGGGTTTTGGGTTAGTCACGAATTTGAAAACCTCTTAAAAAACTATGATATTATAGCTCTCCATAATTCTATTAACCTTTAAATTTCGAATGGGACCAAAAGTTTGCCTGTTTCTTGTTATCTCATACATTTATTAAAAACGCATTTCACACGCCCGAATTTTTAGTATTGTAGGCTACTACCCTTAAACTTTCAACATATTTTCATTTGGTCTAGTAATGTTTAAGAATAACAATTTAATTATCTCCAAAATATTAATGCTAGATGATGATTAATTACCCGTCTCTCAGTTACCTAACTACCAACCGTTTTCGCCACAGCTGGAACATGATTGAATCGTACTGTATATATGATCAAATTCACTGTATTTTCTCTTTTCGTTCCATATCCTCATTAATCTAAGTTATCTCTCTATCAATTCGACAAAAAAAATCTCTCTATCAATTTTTTAGTATGTTCTATCCATATGGTACATTAAATACTTCATTATTATCGTTTAAAAACATCGCACTACGCAAAAACTATTCGAGACAAACAAAGTAATTTCAACAATCTAATGCTATTCTACTACTAGTATTACTATTAGGTAATGTCATGTATACGGTGAATGAATACCTTTTGTCTTATTCTTTTTATTTTTTTTAACTACGTACAGACGTACAGTGAATGGATACATCAACCGAAGAACGAAAGATCATAATCAAGTTACATACACAATAATGGTGACGGTGTTGATGATCATGATAATGATTTGTGGCATGGAAAAAAAATGATTGGGTTCACAATGTCTTTTCAATATGGTTCGTATATGGTGTTATTTTATCACCTTCAATTTGCACTAGTAAAAAAAGAGCCAATACCCACGAAACTTTCGTGGGTAAGAGTGAATAATTTTTGTGGGTTTTCGTGGGTTTACCCACGAAAAAACACGGAAAATTTTCGTGGGTATAGCGTCGTGGGTAGAGAAATAAGTGGGTGGTCGTGGGTAAAGCTGCCCACGAAAACCCACGAAATTATCCATGGCAAAATACCCACGATTACCCACGAAATATTTCGTGGGTAAGGCTACACACGAACACCCACTTATTTTAACGAAGGTTTTCGTGGGAAATTACCCACGATTTGCCACAAACAATTTCGTGGGTAGCTTTGTACCCACGAAATCCCACTATAAATTTCGTGGGTATGTGCAATGTTTTTTTGTCAAAAATATTTTTTATTTTTAAATTTGTTATTAAAATTTTTAATTAAATTAAATACTAAACTAATAATTCGAATAGAAATAAAATATTTTACATAAAATTAAATTGTTCTAAATTAAAAGTTTTCAAATTAAAAAAAAAGCAGAAACATAAAATAAACGGCTACGGAACATAGTTGAAGCGACCATCAAAGTCGTCGGGCTGACTCGTCCCTTGTGAACCGCTGCGTCCATCTAGCTTATTCAAAATGACATCTATCTTCCTCGCCATGCTACTCATCTCACTCCTCATATCATCGAGCTCACCTCGGAGATCCGCTTGTGTTCCCGACGGATCCTGGACGGAAGGGTGATAGAACTGCGTCCTTGCACTACCGACGCCGTAGGCATGCCCGTATTTTGGTTTCACCCTCTGAATTTTTAAACAATAAGAGAATTAATGTCTAAATATACAATAAATAAAAAATTAGAATATGAAAAAATTTACCTGAAAATATAATTGGTTAATGAATTCCCGAGGAGAACCACTTGTGGAAAAAGCTGTGCCGGTCGAATCTTGGTGCTGAGAAGCCTCCTCTTCAACCTCCCTCACGAGTCCCTTAATCACCAGATCAACGTAAGTGCCATCCGCGCGTGTATGCGTCTCCTTCACCAAATCCAGAATGGATGGTTCCTCGGATCCCTGCCCCTTCTGCTTCTGCATTATCCCAAAAATTTATTTACACAATGTAGTGATCATTAACATTACTAACGATAATGAATAGATTTGTAAATTAATATATGGATCAAACTTACCAATTCATAGTCAATCTTTGAGAAGGATCGGGGCCCGGCACTGTGTTTGTGCATTCCTTTGCCGAGGATCGGCGTTTTACGGCTTTCAGCAGCCTTCTTACTCTTGCTAATGGCTTTCTCAGTCTGCCACCCTTCCAAAAGAATTGTCCAGTCATCATCGCTGATATATACGGGCTGCACTCCCTCTCGATGTTTCCTACTAATCTCTTCGCCGATTCCTAACTTCGTCTTTTCCTTCCATTCATAAAAGACGATGTCCTCGAACTCGGGATCCCAATAATAGTTTTGCTACAACTTGCAACCACCATTGTTAATATACAATGTTAGTAATGGACACTAAATGTTTAAATATCCGAATTTTGTAACTTACCACAAATGTTCCCCACCAACTCTGAATTTTTTCTGGACCTTATTTTTTCACACCGGTCCAGTTCTTCCAAGGACCCCAAAAATTACCCTGCCATGTCCGTTTAATAAAACTGGTGACCGAATCATCGATCCCAATCCTTAAAAAAATATTCAAAAAGTTAGAAATCAATTAGTAAACACGTAGACCTTAAACTGGTTAAATATTTAAGATGTTTACCATAGTCCTCCGTTTTCCTTAAACGGATGGATAGGTTGTGATCTCCTAGTAGGCGCTTCGTAAACCGCCTGTAAACGGTAACGATACTCTAAAGAAGCACCTATGGCAGATTTTGGGAGATGGAAATGAGGTCTGCTTCGAACTGAGCCGGTCCCGGTAGACGAAGACATAACTACATGCAAAAAACAATACATCTAATATTTCTTACACAAATAATATTTTCTGATTTTTTGTTAAAAAAAATTAGAGCCATTAATATGTTTTATATTTTAAATTTTAAAAATTATTTTTTCATATATTTTTGTAGAGCCATTAACATTTAATTTTATAACTTATTTTCTCATATATGTTTTTCAAGAATTTAGAATTTCAAGCCATTAATATGTTTTCAAATCATGTTAACAAGTGACACTTTTATACATAAGTTTTGTACAAGTTGTATTAGATATGTTTTTTCAACTATATAATTTTGGTATTTGTAATCTAATTTTTTTTTGGTTTTATATTTTTTTTCACACTAAATTATAATACTTAATTTATAAAATATGCTATTTGTATGTAAAAATCCCCAAAATTAATATAAAATACCTAAACAAATTTAAAATTTTATTTTAATTATTAATAAACACTAACTACGCAACAATTCTTTTTACAAACATTTTAATTTACGTTTTTCACAAAAAAAAATTATTTGAAAAATTAAAAAACCCTACACAATACAATAACCCCAAATTTTTAACAATCTAAGCAAATCTATGGCATAAACATGTAAGGATTGATTCATATAAACTAGACCAAACTATTTGAATCATGAAGCAATCAAATTTTGAGGAATCCTAAAACCAAATTGAAGAAAACCTAAAGGATTATAGAGATGAAACGAAATTACCTAAGGAGATGCGGAATATAGGGGTTAACCCCGGAGGTGGTGGTGCGCGGTGTCGGCGGTGGTGCGGGAGTCGAAATCGCCGGAGGAGAGTGATTTTGGTTGGCTGCGTCGAATGGAGGAGAGAGATCTGGTTCGATGAAAATGATGAAGTTACCCACGAAAACCCACGATTATTTTCGTGGGTATTTAAAAAAAGCCACGTATACCCACGATTATTTTCGTGGGTTTCTAAAAAATGCCACTAATACCCACGATTATTTTCGTGGGTATTAAAATAAAGCCACGTATACCCACGATTATTTCGTGGGTACATTCTTTAATTTTTAAAAATATATTCCACAACACCGGATTCGAACACGGGTTTGAATTATTTTTAAGAAAGCTTAATTAACCATCAAATTATGCTTCTGACGAATCTTATAGATCATCAACATTTAATAGTATATAAACGGAAATATTTTCGTTTGCTAAGTAACAAGATAAATTGATTATGCAACTCTAATAAAACATTACATTTAATGAAACATAAAATTTGAAACAACTTTTAAACTGGTAGATTAAAGACTTGAAAATATTAAACATACAATGGTTATGGTACAAGTACATATTAGGCACTAAATTTTGAAAACATTTGTCTCTTTTCCACTCCAAAGTTACCATAAACTTTTCTTTCCCTTCTGTTTCTTTGGTGGAGAATTTAAAAATCCGTTACAACATTCCCTTTTGATTGCATCAACATCTAGATTTAAGTTTGGGCTTTCTGGTCTTTGGGCAAATTCATCACCATAGTATTGATCCTTGCTTTCATACGAGGAACTTCCACCGTAGGTATCTGAAAATCCGTCACAACATTCCCTTTTGATTGCATCAACATCTAGATTTAAGTTTGGGCTTTCTGGCCTTTGTGCAAACTCAAAATCACTTGCAAGACTTCCACCGTAAGTATCTGACTTTTCAATCAATAGAGATGGTTGTACGTCTTCAATTTGCCTATACAAAACATCATCGACAACCTGCTTCTGGTCATGACCTTCTGGATGCTTATCATCGACAATCAAATGAGTTTCAGTTTCCCCCGAGTATTTTGGATTGTGGTGGATGTTTTGCAAGAACTGGCTGTCCAGTACTATCGTTGATGTAGAACCATCAATTGCATAGATTGGTGATTGCGTATCATATTCCCACGAGTAAGTGGGTATCTCTTGAGTGAATTCGTCGCACAGAGTTTCGGTTTCCCAAGAGAATTTTGGAAGAGGGAAAAAATTTGACACGTTTTTTGATTGAGAGTCTTCATCACTTGAGCTAGAAGACATTATTTTGTTATTGATGGGTGTAAAAGATATACACTCCATCATATTTATTTACAGTAGATGTACTGTCTTGTCAAATCACGTTGGTCTGTAACGATTGTATTCACATGTTATGTGCTTAACCAAATCAACCATTAGATTTGTACTACATGAATATGTGGTCCATCAAAGTTTCAAGTTATAACATAGAAACAAATAATTTGTGAATCACACATTACTAGAAAATAAGATAATTGAAACTTTGATACAATATTTTTGTTATAAAAGCCTTACATATAGTAGCCTTACATAAATAACAACACATGTAATATATAGTACATTATTAGACGTTTTTGAACCACATCCCCTTACTGAAGCACAAATTATTAAAAAAAAAAAACATAAAAGCCATATGCACTTATTGTAATGACGAGTGACTTTCGTGCGGCAATATTAGTTGTATATTACCAATTAAACACATCTCTTAATGATCCATCTCGAACTCCAACATGTGTTCATCACAACAACCGTAATAGTCATTTGGACATTTGAAAACTGGGAGCTCCTGTTTTTCATAAACATCTACAGCCTTGGTCGATGTGGGTGTTTTCAGTACTTCATTTTCTCCCCTGGCTAGAGAGCGTGCTTTACGAGGCTTGGGGGAGCACGCGAAGTAGAACCGGGACTGGGGTTGTAACGGTTGGTTGGGTTATTGAGACGAATCGTACCAGAAGGAGGGGTGTTTGATTCTGGTAAAGAATCTAGGAAGGTCTTTATTATCTTCTCTTCCTCGGATTGATTTACATTTTTTTTCGACATGGTTGATTTTGTATGTTTTGTGTTTCGATATACTAATCTAATGAAACAAGTCTCTATTTATAGATTTTACAAAATTATTATAACAACTTTAGCATAATATATCTTGGTTTTTGAATGATGAATCTATAATATCAACCATTCAAATGAGTTGTCAATTCGATTTTGGTATCTGATTCACTTGTGTCCATATAATTTTTTGGTCTATATTTAAATGAGTTGTCAATTTTGGTATCGGTTTTGAGTTGTCAATTCGGAGTGAATTATCAATTCAGAGTGAATTCGGTGTTGGTATCGGTTTTGAGTTGTCAATTCGGAGTGATTGACAGAGTTGATCTTGGTTGTTGATCTTGGCAACAAGTTTTGATGAATACTTTTGCAGAGTTGATCATGGCCGTTGAAATGGGTGTGTGAGACATTAGATATTTTGATTCTTCACAGACAATTACAGTGTCTTGTCAAATCAGTTTGGTATCAAACAATCTTGGCCACAAGTTTTGATGAATACTTTTGCAGAGTTGATCATGGCCGTTGAAATGGGTGTGTGAGACATTAGATATTTTGATTCTTCACAGACCATTACAGTGTCTTGTCAAATCAGTTTGGTATCAAACGATCTTGGCCACAAGTTTTGATGAATACTTTTGCAGAGTTGATCATGGCCGTTGAAATGGGTGTGTGAGACATTAGATATTTTGATTCTTCACAGACCATTACAGTGTTTTGTCAAATCAGTTTGGTATCAAACGATCTTGGCCACTAGTTTTGATGAATACTTTTGCATAGTTGATCTTGGTCGTTGAAATGGGTGTGTGAGACATTAGATATTTTGATTCTTCACAGACAATTACAGTGTCTTGTCAAATCAGTTTGGTATCAAACGATCTTGGCCACAAGTTTTGATGAATACTTTTGCAGAGTTGATCTTGGCCGTTGAAATGGGTGTGTGAGACATTAGATATTTTGATTCTTCACATACCATTACAGTGTCTTGTCAAATTAGTTTGGTATCTACCTTTACCTCCATAATGCACAACTTATACCATCCATAGTATTATAAATACTTGCTTTATTTGTTCCTAATTTCTTACACCAAACCCTTCGAATTCAAAATCGTTTAAAAATCAATACGTATATTTGTTATGTCTTCCTCAAACCATTCAAGAAGATGGATGGATCTCCGAATTGATCCATCAACAAATACTATTACCGAAGAATTTACTACTGGGATTAATGTGTTTATCACATTTGCTTGTCAACAACCATCATATCAGGCAATCGGATTACTCCTTTGTCCATGCGCACGGTGCAAGAATGAAAAGCCACCAACAAAACCTAGGGTGGTGGTGCGTCATCTTTACACAGTTGGATTCAAAGGCAATTACTATGTTTGGAGTAATCATGGAGAATCTTTCATGTTTACGGGAGAATCATCTACTGGAACACAATTTGATGGAAGTGCCAACCAAGAGCGTTATTATCATCCTCATGGTTCTGTACAAGAAACATTTCATGAAGGATTCGTAGAAGTTGCTGATATTTCAGAAATGCAAGATCAACAATATAGTGAAGAAGTCGAAGTTCCGGCGTTCGTGGACAAGTCATATGAGGCCTTCATGGAAGCTAATCAACCTTTATACGAAGGGTGCAATGCAGAGAATACCAAATTATATTTGGCATCATATATTTTACGTTGGGAGACGGAGCACAATATAGCAGAGGGTGCTGTAGACGACATCGCTAGTACTATCAAAAGGATTCTACCAGGCCCGAATACTGCTCCGGAGTCGTACTATGAAACCAAAAAGATTACAAAGACCCTTGGCTTACCCGTTCATAAAATTGATGTATGCGAGAACAATTGTATGCTATTTTGGTGGGGAGAAGATGCCACGCTCGAGCAATGTCGCTTCTGTCAAACAGATCGATATCATCCGTGGAATGGGCAAGGTAAAAAGATTCCAAAACAACGAATGTTTTATCTTCCCATTACCGATCGTTTGAAAAGATTATACCAATGTCAATCAACTGCGGGACATATGCGTTGGCATGCCAATCATATTAATGTTGGAGGTGAAATGAATCATCCATCAGACGGGGCCGCTTGGAAACATTTCCAGAGCGTTTATCCGGGGTTTGCTTCTGAACCAAGAAACATCTACCTTGGATTGTCAACAGATGGTTTTAATCCACTAGGCATGAGTGGCCAGGCACACTCAATCTGGCCGGTGATAGTCACACCATACAATCTACCTCCTGGTATGTGTATGAACCGAGAATTTTTATTCCTCTCGATTTTGGTTCCTGGTCTAACACACCCGAAGAAAAGTCTGGACGTGTACCTTCAACCTTTAATCGATGAACTACAACAACTGTGGACACAAGGCGCTGATGTATATGATATATCAACACACAATTCTTTTAAGATGAAAGCGGCGCTTATGTGGACGATTAGTGACTTCCCAGCTTATGGGATGTTATCAGGGTGGATGACTCACGGACGCCTCGCATGTCCATACTGTATGGATTCAACCAATTCATTCTGGTTAACGAATGGACAAAAACATTGTTGGTTTGACTGTCACCGAAAGTTTTTGAAGAGCGACCACCCATACAGGCGGAATGTAGTTGCCTTCACTAAGTCTACAACTGTCCATGATGAAGCATCGGTATGGTGTAGTGGAAGAACAATATTGGATTCCATCAACAGTATAGAAGGTCTGCAAATGAGTGCCGAGTGTGGTGGCAACAGACACAATGATCCATCTAAAACGGTACATGGTTATGGTCAATATCATAATTGGTACAAAAAATCTATTTTCTGGTCTTTGCCTTATTGGGAGAATCTATTGCTTAGACACAACCTAGATTTTATGCATATAGAGAAAAAAGTTTTTGATAATATTATCAAAACTATCTTGAACGTGCCGGGGAAAACAAAAGATAACATAAAATCTAGGCTAGATATGGCGATAATATGCAACCGTAGAGCGTTGGAGCTTACATCACCAAATATTGCTCCGGTTCCAATATTTCGAATGTCAAAGGAAGCAAAAAAGAAATTTTTAAGTTGGTTGAAGAAAGAAATTCGTTTTCCAGACGGGTATGCTTCAAACTTTGGTAGATGTGTCAATGAAATTAATGCGACTCTTTCTGGTCTCAAAAGCCATGATTGTCATGTCATTATGGAAAGGCTTCTACCTTTTGCTTTGATGGAACTACTCCCCAAGTCTGTACACGTAGCGATTTCAGGTATTCATTTTTTAATTTTTTTGATACACAAATATGACTGACTAATTTTGGTTGTTACTTTTATTACACAGAAATCGCTTTGTTTTTCCGAGACATTGGTGCCCCATCATTAAAAGAACAAGATGTTCAAACAATGAAGGAAAATATAGCAGTAAAATTATGCAACTTGGAGAAGATATTTCCTCCGTTTTTTTATGTCATGGAGCATCTACCGGTACACCTTCCGGACGAGGCAATCTTAGGTGGACCGGTACAATATAGGTGGATGTATCCATTTGAGCGGTACATGTACCACTTAAAAAAAAAGGTTAGGAACAAGGCACAAATCGGAGGGTCTATCGTCGAACACTGTGTACAAGAAGAAATATCAGCGCTAGCTACCCATTGGCTTGGAAAACCGATCGCTCGAGGTAATGAAGGATGGCATGGTGAAAACATTTACTTCTACGCATTCGACGATGTTCCAACAATTTTCAAACATAAAGGAAGGTTCATTGGTAAACATTCAAAGGGATGAATAACAGACGAAGAGTACAACGTTTTGCAAACGTTTCTCATGAATAACTGTCCCGAGTTAGCACCATATGAAAGGTATGAGTAACCGTCGCAAAACATTATATTCAATAGTTAAATACTTTTTAATTACATAATTTGTATACATAGGATGTTTGAAGATTTCATGCGAACTACATATCCGGCATTGTCTACTACTGACCTACAGTCATTCAAAGACAATAACTTTGCACGCTAGTGCAAAGATTATGTAAGTATTTTTGTACTGAGCCGTTTTTAATATAATGTTCAACTTATGTATTTATTTTACTACAGGTTAATAATCAAAGGATGGTAGCAACTGTCCCACAATGGCTCATTGATTTTGTACAAGGTCCACGTCGTGCTTACACATCCTGGCCCTCGTATGCAACAAGAGGGTTCTTATTCCGCACATTGAGTAGGAGTGCAAACAAAAAGACACAAAATTTCGGTGTTTGCGTGAGGGGAACTACTGATACGGATATTATGGCGTTGTGGACGACATCAGATTGGTTGAGTACGATGGCGGTGTCAGGTTGAAGGTGGTTATCTTCAAATGCTTTTGGTACGACATCACTAGTGGAAATGGAATGCGTAGAAGTCGTTCAGGACTGGTGGATGTTGCTGCAAACAAGCAGTATCGACAATATGATCCGTTTATTACTCCTAAACAGTGTGATCAGGTTTGTTACATACCATACCCAAAGGTGAGTAGGAGGCATGGGACGGAATGGTTAGCATGTGTAAAAGTGGTACCCAGAGGTGTTCGAAATGTTACAGATGTTTTACAACAAGCCTTTCAAAAGGATTCTAGGAATACTATTGTTGCACCTTCAGGGCTCCTAAGGGTCGAGGCACTCAATGTTGAAGACATGGACAATTATGATGATTTACCCGACCAACATACAAACGACATGTACACATCCGATCATGAGCTAACTGATAACGAATGTTCTCAAGCTGATTCCTCTTCTGAAGATGAATGAAAATTGTGCATCAATGCGATCCTTGATTTTTAGTATTTTATGTAATATTATTTTTGTCTGTGTTAAATTTTTAACGTCTTATAAAAGTAGTGGATTATTATCCGTCGAGTGGTTTGTAATAAAATATGTTGTGGATTCATGTATAATATTATGTGGAATATAATTTGTATCTTTCTAAACAGTTATAACACCCGTGATTGTTTACATGAGTAGAATACTTTCACGCCATTCATTTAATTGTCGAAATGTCAATTCACCGTCTAGTGGCTGACACTGTCATTCACAGTGTTATTTATGATTCAGTGGCAGACAATGTCATTCACGGACTTGATTTTTTTATTGCACACTGATATGTAATGTCAAATTATTTTTTCATACTTTCTTATATCCACATATACATCGACACGTTAAGCCTAAAAAATCACTCTGTTTTGCCTATATAAGTCCGAGTATTTCAACACAAAATCATAACACAAAAAACAATTTGCAAATGGCAAACAGAGATCTATGGAATTACTATATGCAAAACCGAGCCTCCGTTCAAAACCCTCGAGAAACAACTCGTGTTCCTTCAAGCCCTCCATACGATAACTTATATGTTATTGATGCTCAACTGACAGTTTCACTCCAACCAACACAACGATCTGAAATCCAAACGCCGGTAATTTCGGGACCTGCCCAACTCATACAGCGAGGAATGTTTCGCAAGAGGGCTCACAATAGGAAGGTGTTGAGAGGTGAAAGTTCTCAAACACGCCCAACACAAGATTTCATTTGTGAGGTCATCAATGAGCCACAACAGGGCGACCAGGATTTTAGTAGTTCTCGTTGGACTTCTACTATCGATTACATAATCCGCGAAGGTATAGACATATAATGTACTCGTTTACCATTACAATAATGATTGTAGATGACAAATACTAACTCTATCATTCATAAATATAGGTACTTATAACAATAGGACCACACCATTCTGGACCCAGGTTGTAGAAATACAATGCCCGCATTCACAGTTTGTGAAAGTGAAAAAAGTTTACGTTGTCGAGCAATATTATAGGAATTTAGATATACAATATATCTGACAAGTTAATTTTATCTTATTTTCAGCTTGTCGCTATGTTATCCAGTGCGACCCCCAACGGCCAGGGAGACCTTCTAGTAACCTTAAAGGATCCGTCTAGAATAATCGAGGGAACCATGCACCATAACATCTTCAACAATGACGAGAACAGAGTCAACACTGGCGTAGGTGCGGTTGTCATTCAACAGAATGTGACCGTAGGCCGTTTTAACCGGAACTCTAAGTACCTCAACATCACTGAGCGGAACATTGTTAAGGTAGATTTTCCATAAGTTTGTAAATATTACTGATAATTATAAACTAAAATCATTTTTCAAACAGATAATTGGGGCTAATTCGATGATTGCTGAATACGAACTAACCGTAATGAGGAAGCTGAAGGAAGTACTGGCTACGAAAATGAAATAATCTCATACTCAGATGGTGAATAAACATCCGACCCGTCCATGTTTACGAATAAGCTGGTTAAACACCAGACGCTTTATGTTGCTTTAATGTTTACTATTTTCCTACCATCTATTGTACGCGTTTATAATAATGTTGTTATGTAATGTAATATTTTTATATGTTTAATGAAATAAACCAATATTATAACAAATGTTTTGTTTCTTATTGAGCTTCCATTCGAATTAACCAAAAACCTATTAATAAGTTTTTAACGCATTATAAGGTTAATATATTTGTGAATGTTAAAAACAAATCGGGAACCCTAGTTCTAACATTTTGTAAGCACCACCCACGGAAAAATTCGTGGTATTTCGTGGGTAATACATTACCCACGAAAAAAATCGTGGGTAGTAGTGGGTTTATGAGTTGCCACGGAAAAATTTGTGGGTAACCGTGGCAAAATTACCCACGAAAACCCACCAAGATTTCGTGGGTACAATTTTACCCACGGTTACCCACGAAAACCCACATATAGCCACGAAATACCCACGATTATTTTCGTGGGTAAGAGTTTACTGTTCACAGTGGATTTTCGTGGGTGTTCGTGGCTTTTGAGCTATACCCACGAAAAATTTCGTGGGTTTTTCGTGGGTATATGCCTTTTTTTTACTAGTGTTGGTCTTTAGCACCTTAGTTTCATCACCCATAAATTTATATTTTATCTTCGATCGCATATGTATTAATATTGATTAATTTATTATTTTGATGTAAAAAAAATGTGATTTGAAAAATTTGCCCATTAACTCGAACTTGGTACGAAAATTTCTTTAAGTTTAGGGTTATTTAGCTCAATAACAAAGAATTTCTATGTAATTAGGGAAATGACAAAAATTTTGGGAATTTCTTTGGAAAGCACTAGGTGGGTTTGTGAAGGTTTTTGTCATTTCACTAAATATGCTATAATCCCTTGATGTTGAGTGGAAATACTCTTAAGTTTAACCAGCCCATATCATAATCTCTTTACGTGGATATATTAGTCTCGTATGAATACACCAACAATAGTTATACCTAGAAATAACCCACACTCCTCCTAGTATTTGTTCAACAAACTCTCTTAAAATCATCAAGTTAATATATATTAAATACAAATATACAATTCGTAAAAAACCTATATTGCATAGTATATGATATATGTACTGTATATAAATTAAATACAACATTTTGGTCTGCAAGCTCCACTTACGAACATAGGCCACGTAAACAAAAGTGGGTCCAAAGAGAAGGAAGCAGTGGGGAGTTGAAAATCATAAGTCAACCAAAAGGTATATCGGCAAATTAAATCCTGTTATCTAAGTGACTTATAATCATATACATAGTGGTAAAAAGTCAGGCCTCGCTGGGCCGAAGGCAGGGTTTTTGGGGGTACGAGGGGCACAGCCCCCCGTGGTACGGTATACATTAGTTAACCGGGTTTTTGAGATGTATATATATGGAGTTTAGGTTTTATTCATTGTAAAGTAATAAGAAACCCTATTTTCGTCTTAATCTCTTTTGTTCTTTGCTTTATCGTCTTTGATTCACAACAAATCCTCCCTTGGTTATTTTTGTATGGCTAATTCAAATCCATTAAATTGCCGCTGTTGGCAGGAAAAAAAAAAAAGTTGCCACTGTTGAACTTGTATCCATCTCCTACAAATTATCCCTATCCTCTTTCATATATTTCTCTTAAAGTATTTAAAATTATTTTTAGATACTTCAATTCAATGCATCACAAACTTAATGCTTTTGTATTTAATTATTTTATCCTCCCCGTAAAATGGAGGATGGAAGAATACGTGTGGAATTTATTTCCCATAATTCCTAAACAGTTGGGAGAATGCAAACTTATATTCCTTGTCAACTAAAAACTAATAAGTAAATTTCTGGAATTCGAAAATATCATATTGAAATTCGGATTAGTTTTCAAAATATTTAACCGGCATATGAATTCCACAAGAGCATCCACCATAATGTATTAGTAAAACCAAAAGTTATTCAGGATGCAAATCTGATCGGTTTAGTGATGTAGTCAGATTAACCGGCTAACTATCTAAACGAAAAAAAAAAATTGATCGGTTTTGGTCCAAACAAAATCAATGCATAGAGTTCGGTCACCACCACAACAATAACCACAACTACATTTATTAAATTATTATACCTCCTTCTCTTTCTAAAATGTTTGCCTATAAATTCTCAAAAATCCTCCAAGTTTTTAGGCCATAAGTTATCTCTTTCTTTACATTAAACACTAAATCGTCTCTCCTTTTTCATTTTTTTTTTGTCTTGTTACATTTCCAAAACCAAAAAGACCTACCATGAATGAGAATTATCACATTCATGTAACAAATAGTAATAAACTCCCAAACTTTCTTTCATCGGTACGACTCAAATACGTCAAACTCGGTTACCATTACCTCATTTCTAACGCGGTTTACATCCTTCTCCTTCCCGTCCTCCTCGCCGCAACCTCCTCCTCCTTCAATCTCTCCAATCTCACTCTCTTATTCAACCACCTACTCAATTTTCATTTCTTCACGTCCACTCTCTTTGCCATTCTTCTAATCTTTCTAACAACCCTCTACTTCACAACTCGCCCCCGCAAAATCTTCCTACTCGATTTCGCTTGCTATAAACCCGATCCTTCTCTTATATGCACTAGAGAAGCATTCATGGACCGATCTCAACGTGTAGGTATTTTCACGGAAGACAATCTTGCTTTCCAACAAAAGATCATCGAACGTTCCGGTCTAGGACAAAAGACTTACTTCCCGGAAGCTCTCTTACGTGTCCCGCCGAATCCTTGTATGTCCGAAGCGAGGAAAGAAGCTGAGACGGTTATGTTTGGAGCTATAGACGCAGTGCTTGAGAAAACCGGAGTTAAACCTAAGGATATTGGGATACTTGTGGTGAATTGTAGCTTGTTTAATCCGACTCCTTCACTGTCGGCTATGATTGTGAATAAATATAAGCTTAGAGGAAATGTTTTGAGCTATAATCTTGGTGGTATGGGTTGTAGTGCTGGTCTTATCTCCATTGATCTCGCTAAACAGCTTCTTCAGGTAATTGTCTAGCAAATTTAAGTCCTTTAACTATTTATTTTTAAGATCGCTTTCAGAGGACCATTTGATAAGAAATAAGAATCTCGTGACACAGAGAAAATTTAATTTTATTTGGGTGGGGAGGTTGGGACTTTTTTAGTTTTCTTCACGTCATGTCATTATCAATATACTAATTTTTTGGCTACTGATTTTATGTGAAAAAATGGTAAAAAGTCTTGCTTTGATTGTTATGATAGCATACTGATTTTATCTGAAAAAATGATGAAAAACCAAGCTTCGATTATTATGAGCACGTGTACTTTTATCAAGTTTGTATAAGGCTTTTGTGTTTTTTTGTACTTTAGGTAGGTGGTAGTTGTGAAAATTGAAAATAAATTGTCTTAATAGCAAGTACATTTTCATTTAGTATACAATCTATGTGGGTGTGTATATAATACTTACAAACACTAGAGTACATGTTTATAATTACGGTCGCTCCTACGTCTATGTCATGGTTGCATTTGCATATATAGTTGTTACTTGTTAGATCCTGTTGGACTATATAGAAAATCACATTAGCTTTTCTTTTGGTAAATAAAGCTGCGAAAATTGACAATTTTGTTAGTAAAAAATAAGGCTAGGCAGATAGTAAATCACATGATTTTGTCTTGTTAATCATTTAAGTTGTTGGCTAGGTTAGTAGTTTTAGTGGCAAATTAATTAGTGTTTGTACACATCTAAGGGAATTATTCTCATACCTATTAACATTTATACAAAGTTGATAGGTTTCGTGTCATGCTTTTGCTTCGTTATATTTAATCAATGAAATGTTTGTTCAACAATATCACCAAAAACAACAGGTTATATAAGAGTAGAAGTTTTATAATCAATCAATACACGTTAGGTCTCTCACGTATGGATCGATGCATGTGTTCCGCGAGTTTCATTTATTTACTTTTCCCACATTTTCTCTTTGAATAATGTAAAAAGTAACAAAATTTTCCAAAAACTGTATAACCTTCTATTATAATTTCATGCAGGTCCAACCAAACTCATATGCGCTAGTAGTGAGCACAGAGAACATAACCCTAAACTGGTACTTAGGCAACGACCGATCAATGCTTCTCTCAAACTGTATTTTCCGAATGGGCGGTGCCGCAGTTCTCCTCTCTAACCGCTCTTCCGACCGTCGCCGCTCCAAATACCAACTCATCCACACTGTCCGTACACACAAAGGATCAGACGACAACGCCTTTAACTGCGTTTACCAACGTGAAGACAACAACGACAACAACAAAATCGGTGTCTCTCTGTCCAAAAACCTAATGGCTATAGCCGGAGAAGCTCTCAAGACGAACATAACCACGCTTGGACCGCTAGTCCTACCAATGTCTGAACAACTTCTCTTTTTCGCAACACTCGTGGCTCGAAAAATCTTTAAAGTCAAGAAAATCAAACCTTATATCCCTGATTTTAAGCTAGCTTTCGAGCACTTTTGCATCCACGCGGGAGGCAGAGCAGTCCTCGATGAGATTGAAAAGAATTTGGATCTTTCCGAATGGCATATGGAGCCTTCAAGGATGACTTTGAACCGGTTTGGTAATACTTCCAGTAGCTCTCTTTGGTACGAGCTTGCGTATAGTGAGGCTAAAGGAAGGATCAAGAGAGGAGATAGGACTTGGCAGATAGCTTTTGGTTCGGGTTTTAAGTGTAATAGTGCGGTTTGGAGAGCTTTGAGAACTATTACTCCGTCTAAGGAGAAAACTAATCCATGGATCGATGAAATTCATGAGTTTCCGGTTCCAGTTCCGAGGATATCTCCGGTCACATCTTCCTCGGACGAATCTCGATAGTTGGTTTTTTTGGATTTTTTTTGTTTAATGTAATATGATCTAATGACATGATGTATGTCTCAATCAATATCTATCATTCTACATATTTCTGCATGTGACTTATAAGTTATAATAGAGATTCAAATTGAGCTGAAAGATTCAAAGTCTACAATCTATAATATTTGTCAAAAAAAAGTTTGAAATCACGAAATATTATGAAACATGTTTGGTTCATATGCTCTATAACCTTGAAAGAAGAATGATACAATGGTGTCTACAAATTAAATGATACAATCTAAGGACACTGAGGTTACAGAATGAAGAAATAAACAAAGTTACAAGAAATAATTTAACGACCCTATTGTTCTGTGATTCCCATAAGCTTATGAACCTAACTGTTGGCTATGAATCTTTAATCTTCAAAGATTGAGACCAATCTTGCTCTCTTAATGCTAAAGAGTAATGAGTCGTTAACTTAAAAAGACTCGTACCAAATCTTTCTATATTCTCTCTCTCTTTTTCAAGCTTCAAAGACTTTGAAAGACCTGAGCTTTATGAAGAAGTGGAAGTACCTGCAGGAGATTTACTCTTTGTCCGTGAAAGAATCATTTCATGTAGTTCTGCGGCATTTAGACGGTCCAAAGGAGACTCCTCTGTGCAGCTGTGAAACACGTCGATAAGAAATCTCATTGTGTCCAAGTCGGATTCCGTAAGATCAAGCTCTTCACGGAGTTTGTCAGCTGATTTGTCGTCATCTGTTTCAGAGATCAGTTTCTGTAGCTTCCCTGGTAGCTTTGGCCTTTTTCCCTTCTGATTAAATAAAAAGAGAACAACATTGTTAAGGATCATGCAAGTATAAAGAAAATTTTATTTCTTTTCTGATAAACAAAGTGAGACAAACCTGTAAGGATTCGTGAATCTGAAGCTCGGATGTATCGAAATAAGGAATTTGTAGAGTCAATAGCTCGAAGATTAAGCACCCGAATGACCAAATATCAACTTCCTGCAAAACACCAGCAAAGTCCTTATTAAGAAGACGAGAATTGAGTACACTGATGAAGAAAAGAATGAGAATGTGGAGAGAAATGTACGAGTCCATAATAGTTTTGTTCGTGCATTGCTCTGAAGACTTCAGGGGACATCCATCGTGGCGTACCAACACAGACATTAGGAGGAGGTATTCCGACATGGGCAATACAACAACCGTGCAAGTAAGACCTTAGCGGAACAGCTCTATCGAAATCACAAAGCTTCACAATAGGTTCTCCGTTTGATCTTTCATTGTCCAGATCGATCAAGACGTTTTCGCTTTTTATGTCACGGTGTATTATATCCTTTGAGTGTAGCTCCATTAAAGCCCCTGATATATCTCTTGCAATAGACAAGGCTAGATCCATGGGCACATGGTGCTTACCAGCTTCAGAAAGCTTATCAATGTGACCCTGTATCAATGAAAACCATGTACAAGATTTTCATTGATGTTCATACAGAGATTTCGATATAGAATTGAGAAAAAAATTGTTACCTTTAGAGATCCTCCTTCTATGTATTCCATCAGAATAGAAGATTGCAATATGCGTCGAGGTTCATTTCCATTTTCTGAGGTTATCCACTTGGAAGAAATCTCATGTCCGTATAACTCCACGATGCAATCATGTTTCAAGGCTCCTAAAATCCGTACTTCACCTAAGCAAGTGTACTCAAAAGTCCTACTGTCATCTAAAGAAGCTCCAAATACTTCTAATGTACGCATCTGTGGAAATAGGAAACTATTTAGCAAGTTTACTCAAACGTGAAGCAGATAAGGATTACAGAGGTTAAAAACAAACCTTCACGGCTGCTTCAGTGGAGCCAAGTTTGCATCGGATAAGACTACTATTAGCTATTTCAACTCCTTTGCCGGTTGACACAGAAGAAATAGAAAATCCTGGTTCCAAATTTGCTCTTGTACGAATGGATTCGTTGAGCCGATAAAGGGGAATATACCTGTATCAATCAGATTACATAACAAAGAGACTGGTCATTCACCACAAAACTGTATAGCATCTTCACGGTATAAATTGGTAACAATAGAAAGTAGCAAAATGTTATACCTGCAGAAATATTCTTGGTCTGTATCTTCCCTGATATCATGAGGACGGCATGCATCAACTACCATACGAACCCATGAGGAACCTCGCTTTACAGGAACAACATTCCAGGCATGGGGCATGAAATCAAGATAGCCTCTAACGAGCTCACAAGGCACAGGAGGCTCCATACGATCACAAAGGTACTAGAAAAATAAAAGAAAAAACAAGAATTAGCAATTCACTAAAGAGGAGCCAAAGAATTCGGATATCAAAAGCATTAGATTAATTTGAGTACCTTCATGAGCAAGGCCCTGTGTCTACAAATGCCAAATTGCAGTTTTCCTAGAGGAACCACTATAGAGTTCCGCCTCGACTTAATAGAACGCAAGGATTTCTCACACACATCAGACAAAATGATATCTTGAGCTGTCGTCGAAACTTGATTACTGAGAGCAGCCAAGTCGTCTTGATTCCCGGTCAAACAGGTGCAAATAAAGGGTTTCTGGTAGTTTGCACCGGACACTGCCTTTCGGGTTCTTTCAACAATAGCAGCTCTGTCACTCCCCCCAAAGTGATCCGACACAAAAAGGGCAAGAAATGATGCAACCTGCAAGTTGTCAATGGAAACTTGATCTACATCTGCAGTTGAAGTGCTCAGTTTCTTCAATCTAGCTACCAAGGCTCGAGCAGAGAGAGTGATTGCATCCAATACTTCATCCTTTGCCCTTAAAACATAACAAAACATAAGCAAAGTGAGCTTTAACCTCTGGATAGATATAAATGATTGTTCCAGTCGATCTAAGTAAACGTGACAGTAATTACCTGTCCAATAGTATGACTTCACGTGCATCAAGAGGCAAAATTTCCTCATAACTACTAAGAGGCATAAAGGGCCTATCACGTCCAGCATCAAAAAATCCGTCAGGAAGAGAATCTTCAGTGCTGCAAAATGAGTTGCTGCTGTATTTTTGCGATAAATTAGCAAAATCTGTAGATGGCCTATGACATTTGGAACCTTTTGGGTTATCTAGATACTTATCACGGCATCTCTTCGACTTGTTATATGGTTTTTTCCCCTCTGAAGAAGAATTATAGTCTGCACTACCAGCTCTGTCTCCTGAAGAGGGAGAAGATGCCTTGACTCCTGAAGAAGGAGAAGATGCCTTGACATTATCTCTTTCACACGTTAGTTGGGCTTCCACACATCTAGAATTTTCAGAAACAATTTTAGCTTTCGAACTGCTCTCTTCCTTTTCAGAAGTAATGATAGAACCTTCTTTTTCAGCCTCTTCTAAAAGTTTATCATTTCCATCCAAGCAGATGCTATCAACTGAACTTTTATCAGTGTTCTCGGGAACACTCATGCCCTGTTTTCCAAATTCTTCGACTATATCCATTTTTAGGCTTATTCCTTCAGGAAGGGCTTCACCTTTCCACTTTCTGCTGTTGTTCAAGCGCTCTTGCCTAGCCCTTTGCTGATAGTAATGCTGTCTTCGCTTCCACCTCTTGGTTGATTTTCGAGCCGCGAAGCATCTACTGATGGAAGAGACTCCAGCTGACATATTTGATGGGTTACGGTGGGAGCCTGGATCCAGGTGCATAAAAAGAGACAGAACCATTCAGTAAAACAAATAAATATTCAACCCTCAGTTATATTATGCATAAACAGTACAGAAGTAAAGGAAAGAAATACGAAAATCTCACCTTTTTGAGAAACATTTATGGCGTTGTTCTCATGCGGGGTTTCAATTACATCCATTTCAACCATAGAGCTGCTACAAGTATCAACTCCCATCTCTTCATAGTTTCCACCCATATTACATTGTATCCATGCGGGGATACAGCAATAGCTTGGGAGCTTATTGTACTTGAAACAAACAGAAAATCCAAAAAGCTCTGTCAGGTTAAAAGATTCCATGAACTATTATATATCCAAATATTAGAGCAATGTAAATATGAGGGACAAGTACCTGTAAATTTAAATTTTGAAGACTAGGCATCAAGCTTAGATCGAGAGGATCCAGAGTTGTCAATCGGTTATTTGATACGTCCAGGCTTTCTAAGTTTTGTAATAAAGCTAAAACCGGTGGTAGCTCCACCAGCCTATTGTGAGCAATCTTCAAGAACGTTAACGAACTCAGATAACTTATCTCGTTAGGTAAAGTCTTGATCTTGTTAAAGGAGAGATCCAAATACTCAAGACTCTTGAGACACCCAATCTCCGCAGGAAGATATCTGCAAGAAGCGAGCAGACGAAGTTAGGTACTGTCCAATACAATTCGAATCACCGAGTACAAATTAATACCCTAAACCCAATCCAAAACCCAACCAATTCCACATATCACAGCAAAAAACACCTAAAGGCATGTTCAATACACCGCATTAAGCACGATCAATAGTTTTGCATTCTAACTTACGTTTCCCCCGGATATTCTACAAGGATCCACAACTGAAACTGTCAAAAAGCCACCATCTGTTTTGAGTAATCAATGCTATTGAAGCAAAGCAAGCTGAGAAGCCCATGAGGTAAAGCATTAAGAAGCTGGAACTGAATCAGTAGAGCATAAAAGGCAAAGCTTTTTTACCTAATTGAGAAGTGACAAACAGATAGCCTTGTTAAACACTTGAGACCAGAAATCTCGCTTAAGAGGGTCAAAGCAGAAGATCGTTTTGGAACTTTAGTAAGCTCAAGCTCCTTTAAACCCTTAAGCTTTTCCCAAGACAATCCATCACCAAAACCTGGTGAAGATAACTTAACCTGAAGATACTCCAAATTCACCAAATTCCCTAACTCAGGAGGAAACAGATCGATCTCGTTACTGAAAAACTTGAGCTTCCTTAATCTCCCAAGCCCTCCAATTGATTTCGGAATCAAATTGAACACGTTTCGAAAAAAGTAAACACCTTTCGCTGAATCGTCCGCATTATCCAGAAGAGAAATCTCCAGATTTTGACCGGAAACATCAACCACAGATTCGTCTTCTAAACTTATAACCCTACTTAGGGTAGATTCACTCTCGTGACTCGCATCAATGTCACCATCCTCAATTAGATCAGAAGTCTCTTTCTTCTTCGCTTCCATTTTACCGCTTCCAATAGCTTCCGCGCACAAATTGGAGACATCCATTGGATCTCGCCGGAGTTATTAAGAACACCGGAAGAATCGAAATCGGAGAAAATTCGAAGCTTGAAAGTGGATAAATTAGGTTAAAAGCTAACAGAGAAAGAGGAGATCTGTTAATCAAAAGCTTGAATTAATTGAATCAAAGCTTAATTGAAGATGGAAGAAGGAAGCCCGAGAAGAGGAATCGAGCCCAGAAGGATTGAGAGAGAAGGAGGCGCTCGAAACCATGGAAGGAGAGAGACGGAGAGAAACCCTAGAATTTCGACAAGACGTATTAAAATTATACAACGTATCTGAAAAATTGTAAAATACTACTTTTGTTTATTAATTGTGTATAATACCGACAGGATTTAAAATCTAATGACGCTCTTAAGGCAAGAGTGAAAAAAGCTACATTTAAAAAACGGTAAGTTTCTGGACTTTTCACCTTTTTGTGTTGATTCAGAAAAGGTGAATAATTCATCGAAACTGATTATTCAAGTATTTCGATAATAAGGAAGCTATTTTTGAAGTAACTTTTTATGTTGTTAAGGTTGGAATTTGTATAAATTTTTTAGTTGTGTGGGTATATAATTTGTAGTTTTAACTTTCTTTTTTGTTTCTTAGTCCTAAAAATATCAGCTTTCCGAAAATTAATAATTTACGTAAACATAATGTATATGTAGAAAATAGGGCAACTTTGAGCGATGGTTTCTAGAAAATATAAGGTATCCCTTGATCAAAATATTTAGATTGGAAAGCTACATTGTTAATAATTAAAATAATAAAGTTCGGAGAATAATTACGTCATTTTTAGAATTATTTTATTTGAACCCTAAACCGTATAAATATATACATACAAAAGCTCTCCTATATCGAAAATTACTAAAATACTAAGGATCGAAGACGATTTTCTTCTCGCTCAACTCTTTTCCCTCCACTTCTCCGCTTCCGTCTTCGATCTGTTTCTGCATATGTTCCACCATTACAAGGATCAAAACTCAAGTACAAGTCCAAAAACTTGTAAGATATTGAATTTTATACTTTGAATTTTAAGCTTTAAAAGGTCTACTTACTTCAACTTGAAGTGGCACGGCTGGGAATAAGTTGATAGCTTCCGGATTAAAACTGAATCCGCTGCGAACAAAAAGAAATGCGTGAGAGGAACGCGATCAGAGTTCTTTGTTACATCATAATGAGAAGTAGAGAGGCAAGAAAGAGATAAATTTTTGTTTATTTTGGGTTGGTTACCATCGGGATAAAGCTAGTTGCCAAACGTATGGAATAAAGAACTCTTCCGGGTGGCTCTCTTGTTCATACGAGAAGTGAAGTTGAGTAAACATCTGCAGCGACAGAGAAAAACCGAAGAAATATACGAATTATGGCGAGAGAAAAACGATTGAAATGTTTCAGTGATGATATATAAGTGGAGAGGATGTTAACCTTCATGCCTTCGCCTCGCCAAGACCGGCAATTGTTGATGATTAATTCAAGAACTTTCTGCACTGACCATTCTCGATCCGATCTTTGAGAGTCCATGCGGCTATTGAAAAAGTCTAAGACCTAAATATGAATATGATGGTCAGTTAGGTAAGTGAGAAGCAAATAGATCAATCAGAAACTCTGTTCTTTCTGAAATTTTATGAATTTGAAGGAATTGTCATGGAGCGTACTGTGTAAATATTTTCGACTAACTCATGGAAACGCGGATGATTCTTGAAAGGTTCGAACACTTCTTGCCGATGCATAATTGCATAGACAATCTGCAGAAACCAGATTCACAGACTGATTCAGACCAGGACAAACCAGAAAACAATTATGTGATTCATGTTGTCAAGTTTAAGATGACAATGTGATACCTCGGGATTTCTTGGTAATGCGTACGTCAAAATTGCATTTAATATATCTAGGACAAGTCTCAGGAAATCAGTAAAGATCTGCAACTCTGCTGCCTGAAATTGGCAAAATACATGTCAGAAATAATACCTGAAATCAAGGAATATCAACATATCGGATGCTTGAACTAATAATGCCGTACAAGATCTTCTGAAACCCCATCATCCTCTCCTGACAAGTTTATTTTGATACTTTGCAGTTTATCACCGGTCACGTCCGATAACTTGTTATACCTAAAAGTTAAACAATTCATATTCAGTTACATAGGAACCATAATGAGCATGATCTTATACAAAAACAGATTGAAAATATGTAAAGTCATCAAAACACGAGGAATTAATGACATACTTTCGAGAAAGCATGTAGAAAAGGCTGACAAGCCTCTGTGAGGCATATGCGCTTAAATGATGTGCATGAGGAGCCATGTTAGCCAAGGTAGCAAGACAAGTAGTCTGCAGATACACATCCTGTAACAGACCAAGATACGATATTTGTCACAGAAGTTTCTATCCAATGTAGACCACAATCCTTATTTTCAAACTAAATGGCCTTTTATATATATATGAAAGGCACAACACCACCGAAAGGGGTTTATATCATCATAAATGTCTAGTATCTGATACATCTCCAAATATGTTGCAGTGTTCAATATCTTTACATCACATTTATAAAGCTGCACCTACCCAAACGCCCAAACTAAGAAGAGTATATCTGAAACACATTTCATTGCAAAGATATTAAAGCCATACCCGAAGTTTAGAAAGGTTGTGCTGCACTGTTCTTATGAGAATAATGACCATTAAGGAACCAAGAGACGTCTGATGAAGGAGATGCTCCTTGTACCATGGAACACTAGGCAGTATCTATTCAAATGAATCATTATCAGAAAAAAAAAAAAAAAAAAGGTTGAAGTTGAGGCAAATCATTTCATTCCTCTCCAATTAGAAATAGCACATACCATCTTATGAACACTTGAATTGAAAGATGAATCCTGACTAAGTATGAGAAGTACAATTAGCATCATGTATATTTGATTGGAGGATGTTCTCTTCGAAGCGTTATACAGCGTTTCCAGAATAGGCATCAACTGTCCATCAAAATATATATTTTTTATAAACCATAGATCGTTGATATGAAACCACAAGGACTTTACCTCAACAAATAAAGTAGTCCAGGGTGAATAAAGTTAAGGAAAGGATTTCTATAATTGAGGATAATGAAACAGACATATGAAACTCATTGAGTGGCAGTTTATGAATCATACCATAGTATCCAGATCAGTTCGCACCAGAACATACTCCTTAAAGTCAGAGTTCCCTTGCAACAATGAGTAGAGGAGTAAGACAGCGCCCTCGTCATCCAAACACCTATATTGCCAAATTACATTATTACCCACTAGGAAAGAACTTACTGAAATAAGATTTCAACACAGTGATACATCTCTATAAAACCAAAAAAAAACTACTGTAGAGAAAAAGGTCTAGCAAATACAACTTACATGCCAAGAGTATCAAATAACGAAGCAAATGGTATACGAACATGTGGACCTGGTTGGGCATTTCCCTCCACATCGGAGCGATCAACTGCAATCAGGGAACAGTTTAGATATACACATAAGACTCGCCCTCTCAGAAAGATGAACAAAGAAAAAACAAATCTCACATTCGACATCTCTAGCATTTGCTAGAGCCTTGCTAAAAGTATTGCCAGAGGAAAATGCATGCACTTTAGAAACTGATTCCGAAGCAACACTGTCATCACTTTTATCCGTCATAGACTCATCACTCATGATAGACTTGTGATAGTTAGTGAGGATAAGCAAAACATGAAGGCTGCACTCCGCTAGAGGACTTTTAGATCCGTCACCACTATTATTTACAAGATAGTTTAAAGGCAAGAGCACGTATGTCGCTGCATATGCAACAGAAAAGTTTTCATGAACACATAGAATGTTTCACAAAGCGAAGTAGGGAAACATAAGGCAATAGAAAAAGGTCAACAGAGAGAAGTTAGTACAACAAAACCGTGTATCAAGGAATATGAACACCTACCAGCTGCAGAACCAACTCTTTCCAAAATTCCTTGTGAATCTCCATCGGAATACAAATAGGCTTTCGCATTTGGAGGAGTACGGTGTCGGGAAATATAATTAAGTAGGAATCTCCTGACCGCCAGACTAACTAGAGACTTTTCCTGAAAATTGTTGAAGCAAAGGAAAGGGCAGAAAATTGATCAGGGGGGTAAAATCTATGCAAAGATGGAATTAAAAAAATATTAAATTTGTTACCTGAGCCATTGCTGCATCGATAAAAGGGTTTGCATCTCTTGGTCCAGGTGATGGTCCGGAGAGAAGCTGTGTCGACATTGTAATAAGCATGAAGTTCAGAAGTTCCTGATGTAGAACATACGAGTTGGGACTTGCCAAATAAATGATGAAAATCAGGAGAATGCAACGTCTAGTACTGAAACTTATAAGGATGACTAAAATATAGAATAAGCATAGCATACCTCACTTCAGTTGATCCAATGAAACTCAGCACACTATGCATGACAAAATTCTGGATGTCTTGATCTGCCATTAATACACTCTTGATAAGCCAACTCAAGCCAGATTACAATTCCCTTAAAGCTGGAAATAAGTTAGAACGAGTAGAGAGTCATCATTACCCATTACAAAGCCATGTGGAACTGGCTCACTTTCATCCAGAGAGAGATGCAAGTTCTCCTCAGGGCTATCACTTTTTCCATTCTCAATCAAATGCTTCAAAAACACAGACGAAATATACGTTGCATTAACAGCTTTCTTATAGGTAGAAGACTGAGTATCAGAAGCTTGAAGAAGCTCTTGCAAACACCAAGATAGATGAATCAATAGTTTTGCAAGGTGCCCAGTGTAGCCATTACTTTGTGCTGCAAAAAGCCCAAACAAAAAAAAAATCCTCAATCAAAATATCCTCTACCTTAATTTCGCTTGTTCGCAGAGAATTCAACAACACATCTTTCATAATCCTAACCCATATACAGAATCACACTAGAATTCAAGCTACAACGAAACGAGACTCATGAAATACTTGAAATTCAACACATTGTGCATGGGAATCACTAACCGAAAAGTTCACAGGCTTGATGAACACGATCACTAGGCCACCGGGAACTCAACGGGAGCTCGAGTAGCTTGTTCCAGAAATCAGACGCCAAAGGAAACGATTTCTCACCGACAAATGTCGAAATGAGGTACTCCGCCACAGAAACATCATCACCACCGGTGTTTCGCGGCGTTGAAGGCGCACCTCCCATCTCCGGTGACTGAGAGTCAACAAGGATCCAAAATCGAACGAGTCAAATCGATCGCGTACTCCGAGTCGGTTCCGATAAAGATCAGCAGCATTACAGAGTAAGCGATGAACAATGCAAAGATCTCTTCTTCTCTAGATCTGAAATCTGAGAGAAAATTGAAGATTCAAAAACTGTAAAATGCTTCGATTCGAAGGGTTTAGAGAAGAAAATGAAAGAGAGAGAAGACGCGTTTATAATGTAGTATTTATTTTCTCTAATCTCCATTTTAATATAACGACTAAATTATACAATTAATTTTTTTCCAATTATATGTTACTAGTAGTTGCAATATTTCTATCAATAATTCCAATTTTATAAAATGAAGTGTAAATGTGTTTTCCTACGTTCGTAAGCTTACAATCTACGTGTTACCAAATTAAATTCCCACCAAATTCTCATTAATATGATTAAAATGCTTTATGGATTTCATACGTTTTCTCAGTTCTTTTTGTGCAACAAGGCACAAACTTTATCTATTTTCTATATAGATTAATTTCAAACCAAATCACGTACTATTTCATTCGATTAGAAAGAAAAAAAAAGAAACCTCAATTTTTATCAATGGAGTAAGAATTATTACAAAGTGGGTTTGGGATAATTCACACACGAGATGGAGTCAAGTACCGTCTTTGAACCGTCGGTTGTCGGTGGAGTGGAATGTGGCCGAAACTTTTTATTGACAAATTTTTACTTTATTAAACAAAAAAACAAGAAGAACGTTAGGTTTCACAATGACAAAACCTGCAAACTCAAGTCCCAATCTTTTCTCATTTCTCTGTTAATGCTATTCTTTATGCTGAAATCAAAAGACGTCTGAATTGTTGGGTTAGTGGAAATAGACGTCTGATTTCACCATAAAAACAGCATCAGCAGAGTTAGGAAAGCCACAATGAGAGAGAGCCAAGTGTGTTTGAGCGCTATGAAACTTGGAAGCTTTAGTTAAGCTTGAAAGGTTTCAGACTTTACCTCACTCAAGTATTTTATACCACAGATGAACTCTAGGGTTTTGACCTCACTCGTGGATTTGTGACATTTGTCACTCATCTATCGAAACGTATTAATTGCATTTGCATAGTAGCAGCACAGGTCTCTCTGCTTTGGGGTTTATATAATTTTCCTTATTACATGAGCAATCTCAGTGTGTTCATAGACACACAACGATCACTTCATGATGTTTTCACTAACAATCTAGAAGACACAGCAATCACTTGGAACAAAAACATTGGATGCACACTTCAAAAGACATCCTGAATCAAATTAAAATAAAAATAAAACAAAGAGGTGAATTTTCTTTATGAATGTAGCACAAACACACAAGGAACTCTTTTTTTTTTCTTTCTTTCTTTTCAGTCTTGGATCAAAAACTGGATATAGAGAACCAGACTGCAACAAAAACAATGCAATGCCCTACGTGCTCTTCGACACTTCCTTGAATATGCGAGGGAGAATCTCATGTGCACCGATATCCAGAGCTTGCGGTTCCCTGAAATTAAACCCACCAACCAGTTTATAAATTTTTGAATGCTTGAAATTTAAACCCATCAACAAATTCATAAAGCTACAATGCAAAACCAACAAGAGGATAAGTGTGAAGAGAAAAGAACCTGCATAAAGTTTGCCCATTTTCTTTCGAGCTAGGAATAAACCAAACATTTCGAATAGAAGGAGATTCAAACTGAACAAAGATTCCATCGTTTTGTCCGAGTTTCCATTTCCTTGAGCCTTGACCTTTCCACACCTGCGAGAAACGGTTTAACCACCAGTTCAGTCCATAATACAAAACCAGAAAAACATACTGTTAACAAGCAAAATAGAGAGATTTGATTCACCTGTGGGTAAGATATACTACTCTTTGATGTTACTAAGCAAGCAGCTTTGGAAAACGACTCTTCTGCGTATTGCCTCAGATATGAAAAGCAGTTATTGTGTGTGTGCGGTGACTCAAAAGCCTGTTGTAGAAACAAATAGTTTTAGCAGACAACAAAAAAAAAATGTTTTTTTCTTGTAAGATCTTATGTTGGCTCATGTCCTTGTTAATACCTTATCAATGTTGAGTGCTGGTGCGTACTTATCGGTTTGTGTTTTCTCTTTGTCGAGAAGGAAATAGACTCTAGTATCGACTTTAGATGTCTCGTGCCACGACTTGACAGCTGTTTCCATAGTCTCAACAAGAAAAGAAAACATCTCTTTCCAACACTCTTCATTTCCATAGCTTGCAGACTACAAGTGTTTGTTCGAAATAAAGACAGTTAATTTCAGAAGGCTTATATTGATTCTTTGGAATTCACTTGGAGTAAATAGAAACTAACCATTTCAGATTTAAAGCTTTCAAGATGCTTGGCCATATTGACATTAGTTCTCAAATTCCCGAGTTCTTGAGCTCTCTGTTTCTCCTGCTGCAATTGACCGAGCCTCTTGATCTTTCTAGAAACTTCTGCGCTTTGTGGGTTGTATTGTAGAGCCATTTCAAATGCAGCCAAGGCCTGTCACAATCATCAAAAATATTTTAACTACCATGATTACAGCTTTGTAATCAAAATTCAAAGATCAAAACAAGAGAAGAATTTACATCTTCGTATTTTTCCATCGCTTCGAGCACAGAACCTTTCCTGAAGTAACCCTGAAGAAAGTAGATCAGAAAAGCCATTGCTAACATAAAGATACTAGTATAGTGGTATCATAAGCTATTACGGTGGAAACAGAAACCAAAAAAACACATTCTCTTATTTAGATTTACCTTCTCCCACTGAGGATTCAATTTGATAGTTGTCTCTGCATCAGCTAAAGCTTTGCTAAGCTTAACTAGACTCAAAAATGCAGCAGCTCGGTTACTGCAACGTATAAATAAAAGTTTTACTTCACTCTAAAATCAGCTCACATTGATCCAATCTAGTATTCTACATTGAGCAACATTCACATAACCTCAAAAAAACCCTTCTAGTATTCTAAATCACCATTGATCTTTTGAAATATAACCAAAAGCCTCAATTTTACAGCAAACCAAATCTCATTTTCAAGTCTTAACATTTCACAAGAGAAAAAAAACTAGATCTTCTAATAACTCAGCTCAAATTGAAGAAAACCCATCACAAAACCCAACAATTAGATTCAAAAAATTGAATCGATTAACATATATATAAACAAACACATCATTTTGATTGAAACCCAATTCGAATCGCAGAACTGCCAAAATTGTTAGAACACTTGAGTAAAAGCAATCTGGGAATACCTGTAAAGAGTAGCGTTAGTAGGATCGAGCTTAATAGCTTGAGTATAGAGAGCTGCAGCTTTAAGATAGTTCCCAGCTTTGAAGAACTCGTTTCCTTTATCCTTTAGAGATTTCTCCGCTTCCCCACCATTAGTTCCCGTAGACCCAGCTTTACCTGATTCCACCACTCTCTCCGCCATCATTCGTTGAGGTTTGTGAGAAAGCCAAAGATCATGAATCGATGACAAATCTTGTGAATTTCTCTGTTGCGCTCTCTATTAGGGTTTATACAGAGACAGAGAAAATGAAGACTGTTGTGAATCAAGAGAACGAATGGGGAAGATTGTGTTTATTCATTAATCATAAGATCCTTTATATAGGATTATTACAAGAGAGAAAAGGAAAATTCCTTTTCCTAATGGGAAAAGGAAAGTACATAAAAGGAAAATCCTAATTCAACTAGGATTCATTGAACCGGCCTAAAAACTAAGTGTTAATGGGCCGTAAACGGACCAGAACTAGTTATGACAATCCACTATGATTTATAACACTCCCCCTTGGATGTCATAACTCTAATGGGCTTGTAATACGCTTTGGATGTTGCCTCATTAAAACCTTACCAAGTAAAACCCATTTTGGGACAAAACCGTGGTGAAGGAAAAAGAGTACAACACGTATTACTCCCCCTGTTCTGAACCTCACTGCAAGTCTTTCAAACGACGCATTCCAATCTGATAAGTAAGTTTCTTGAACGTTGAGGTTGGAAGTGACTTGGTGAATAGGTCTGCTGAATTCTCACTTGATCGTACTTGCTGCACTTGAATTTCTCCATCTTTCTGTAGATCGGATGTGAAGAAGAATTTTGGCAGAATGTGCTTCGTCCTATCACCTTTGATGTATCCATCCTTAAGTTGAGCTATACACGCTGCATTGTCCTCGAACAAGACCGTCGATTCCTGCTTACCTTCGGCCATTCCACAATCCACTCTTATGTGCTGGGTCATCAGCCTTAACCAAACACACTCACGACTAGCCTCATGAATTGCCAATATCTCTGAATGATTAGAAGATGTAGCTGCAATGGCCTGCTTCATTGACCGCCAAGATATTGCAGTTCCTCCATGAGTAAACACATAACCTGTCTGGGACCGTGCATTATGAGGATCTGAAAGATAACCTGCATCAGCAAAACCAACTAAACCGTCCTTAGATTGGTTAGTATAAAATAGACCCAAGTCTTTCGTTCCTTGTAGGTAACGAAGAATATGTTTTATCCCGTCCCAGTGCCTTTGGGTCGGACATGAGCTAAATCTTGATAATAAATTCACGGCAAAACATATATCTGGCCTAGTGTGGCTTGCCAGATACATTAAAGCTCCTATGGCACTGAGATATGGCACTTCGGGACCAAGGACTTCTTCAGAGTCTCTCTTAGGACCAAACGGATCCTTTTCTAGATCAAGAGATCTCACCACCATTGGGCTGGACAATGGGTGACATTGATCCATATTAAAACGCTTGAGTACCTTTTCAGTATATGCCATTTGATGCACAAGGATTCCATCATTTATGTACTCAAGTTGCAATCCCAAACAGAACTTAGTTTTGCCTAGGTCTTTCATCTCAAATTCTTTCTTGAGGCATTCAACTGTTTGGACAATTTCACCAGGGGTTCCAAGGATGTTCAAATCATCCACGTAAACTGCTATGATAACAAACCCTTTGTTTGCAAACTTTTTTATAAAAATACATGGATTGATGGGATCATTCTTATAGCCTTCTTTGACTAAGTACTCACTCAATCTATTGTACCACATACGCCCACTTTGCTTCAGTCCATAAAGGAATTTGTTCAGCCTTATGCAGTGTTGTTCTCGAGAACCTTTCTTATCTTTGAGCTCAATACCCTCTGGTAATCTCATATAAATCTCATTATCCAGTGGACCATATAAGTATGCAGTTACAACGTCCATTAACCGCATATCCAACTTTTCTCTTATAGCCAGACTTATCAAAAATCTAAAAGTTGTAGCATCCACCACAGGGGAGTATGTCTCCTCATAATCTATTCCTGGTCTCTGTGAGAAACCTTGTGCAACAAGCCGTGCTTTATATCTCACGATTTCACCATGTTCATTTCTTTTCCTCACAAAGACCCATTTATGTCCAACTGGTTTAATCTCATAGGGTGTCCGAATTATTGGACCAAAGACATCCCTTTTCCTTAAAGAATTCAACTCCACGTTTATAGCTTCTTTCCATTTAGTCCAATTTTCACTCTGAGTGCACTCATATATCGACGTGGGTTCTAGATCCTCCATAAGTTCAAGTGCTACCTTAAAAGCAAATATATCATCGATTTCCACACACTTTCTATTCCATTGTATTCCAGACATAACATAATTCATTGAGATCTCATTATTTTCAGGAACGTCAGAACCATGAAACTCGGCGTCCCGAGTCTCATTGCTTGGAACTATCGGTTCAGTTATGTCTGGGGTTCCATCAGATTCCTCAACCACGATTTCAGCACCTTTCTTTCTTTTCCAAGGATTCTTATCTTTGGAACCTATTGGCCGGCCACGTTTTGAGTGTGGTTTAGATTCTATAGCAACTTGATTGTGTCCCTCTTGAACATCAATTCTAATCGGTGCATTAACAGCTGGTATGTAAGACTTAGTTACTCTTTTCGGGTCAGCAAAGGAATCTGGCAATTGATTAGCTAGCTTTTGTAAATGTATAATCTTTTGGACTTCTAATTCACATTCTTGAGTCCGAGGATCTTGCCATTTTAAGGACGTTTGATTCCATATAATTTCCTTTACCAGTCTGTTATCTCCTCCTAATGTTGGATAGACAGATTCGTCAAAATGACAATCTGCGTACCTGGCCTTAAACAAATCACCCGTGGTTGGCTCAAGGTACTTAATGATAGTAGGAGAATCATATCCAACATATATCCCCATCCTCCTTTGAGGTCCCATCTTTGTTCGTTGTGGTGGTGCAATAGGCACATAAACGGAACATCCGAATGTTTTAAGATGGGATATGTCTGGCTCTTGACCCGTTATTAACTGTGATGGGGAATATTTATGTTCACTAGATGGCCTGATACGAATTAGCTCTGCTGCATGTAAAACTGCATGTCCCCAAGCTGAGACCGGGAGTTTTGATCTCATTAGCAACGGTCTAGCAATCAACTGTATGCGTTTAATAAACGATTCAGCCAAACCGTTTTGTGTATGTACATGTGCCACAGAATATTCAACACTTACCCCCATGGACATACAATAATCGTTAAACGCTTGGGACGTAAATTCACCAGCATTGTCAAGACGTATAGTCTTTAAAGGAAAATCTGGAAAGTGTGCTCTTAAACGTATGAGCTGGGCAAGCAATCTTGCAAATGCCACATTTCTAGTTGATAATAGGCAGACATGTGACCATCTCGTGGATGCATCAATAAGGACCATAAAATATCTAAACGTCCCACAAGGTAGGTGTATTGGTCCGCATATGTCTCCTTGAATTCTTTCCAGAAAATTTATCGTTTCCTTAGTTACTTTGATTGGTGATGGCCTAGTAATGAGTTTCCCTAGTGAACATGCTTCACACGTGAGATTCTTTGGGATAACTCTCCTTTCTTTCAAGGTGTGCCCATTAGTACTTGCTAATATCTTTCGCATCATGTTAGCACCGGGATGGCCAAGCCGGTTATGCCAAAAAGTGAAATTCTCAGTAAACTCTTTGTTTACCATAGCATTTGCTTCTATCATTCCGATCTTAGCACAATAAAGGCCCACAGAAATGGCAGGTATAGTCTTTAGGACTTTCTTATAGCCATGGACGGTTTCAAAGATTTGAAGGAATTCTTTGTTATTCTCGTCCTTAGTTTCAACATGAAGACCATTCATTCGAATGTCTTTAAAGCTCAATAGACTTCTCTTTGAACTAGGTGAATATAACGCATTAGAAATTTCTAGATGCGTGCCCTTAGGTAATAAAATATGGGCTTGACCGTGGCCTTCAATTAAATTTGCTATACCCGCAATTGTGGTTACATTTGCCTTTTTAAGTGTAAGATCAATGAAGTATCTCTTATCTCTTAATATCGAGTGGCTTGATCCACTATCCACAATGAACACATCCATATCGTTCATACTTCAAAAGAGATAACAATAGATACTTTTAAATAACACTCTTTCATTCCATAAAGTTTAATAGAAAGCAATAACACAAAACCAAAGTATAAAGTGTAAAACGTAAAACAAGCAAAACACAAAACACCAAAACAGAAAATCAAAATCAATCACTTAAGTATATTTGAGGTTTCAAAATTCATCAAGTCATCTTGCTCATGATCGAAATCTCCTTCATTATCATGCTGGATCATATGAGTTTCTAGATTCTTCCCTTTAAGGCTCTCTTGATAGAGTTCAACCAGATGCTTGGGAGTCCTACATGTCTTAGCCCAATGATTACTCATTCCACATCGATGGCAAACTGATTTTGGGTTTGATTCTCGTGGTTGAGAAGTAATACCACGGTTATTACGATCATAGTCAGTTCGGTATCCGCGTCCTCGTCCTCGTCCTCGCCCGCGGTTAGAATGATCGTTATGGAATCCGTGGCCTCGGCCCTGACCTCGGCCGTATGGATTAAAATGGCCACGGCCACGTCCTTGCCATCTACCCCCACGTCCATGACCACGATGTCTATAATCACTTTGGACGTGGTTAATTTCTTTCTTTTCATCTGTGGCCACATTCGCTTCAGGAAGTGGGGCTGATCCAGGAGGTCTCATCTCACTGTTTCTCATTAGCAGTGTATTATTCTCCTCGGCTAGTAATAGACATGCTATAAGCTTTGAGTATGTCTCAAAACCTCTTTCACGGTATTGCTGTTGAAGCAACACGTTATTAGTGTGAAAGGTGGAGAAGGTCTTTTCCAACATGTCTTTCTCAGTTACCTTCTCACTACATAGTCTCAATTGAGAAACTATTCTGAACATAGCCGAGTTATATTCTTCCACGGACTTGAAGTCCTGGAACCTGAGATTCCTCCAATCATAATTGGCCTTTGGTAACAACACCGTTCTATGGTGGTCATATCTTATCTTTAATTCTTTCCAAAGGTCCAAAGGGTTCTCAATGGTTAGGTATTGATCCTTGAGACCCTCAACAAGATGATGACGAATGATCGATATCGTTCTGTATCGATTCCTTTCATTCTCATTATTATCCTCAATGATACATTCGCCAAGTCCTTTAGACTTTAGATTTATCTTAGTATCCAACGCCCACTGTAAGTAATTGTCTCCAGAGAGATTGAGGGCAGCATAATCCAAATTGTTGATTTTCGACATCTGAAAACATTCATCCTATTCTCTAAGAACTATAAGATTTTAAAGTTTATGCATATGATGCAAAATAGGTCATGGGTGCTTATATAAACGGGTACGGATGCATGATGCTTATGAAACCAGATTTTTATGTTTAACAACCTAACATAATGTTTTTATATGCTCATGATGCAAGCCTAGTATTCAAATTCTAAACCGTATGATGATATGACCGGATTTTAATCAAGCATGTTATGTCTATATGATGCAATCAGTTTCAGTTTCATGTTTATCAATCAACGAATCAATCCAAACAAGCAAACAAACAAACGAGTTCAAATAAATATGCAACCAAATTTGGACAGAGTGTTTACTGTCGATCGACGGGTGATTTGTGTCGATCGACACAGTTTAATTCAAACAACAAATTCAGGCAGAAGTTTACGCGTCGATCGACATAAAACTAGTGTCGATCGACACGGGTACAGATCATGCAATCGGTTTGGATTTTAATTGAATTAGGTTAGGGTTTCAAGTTAGGGTTTCTAGTGATTACGAATCATGAATCAATAAACACAATCAAGCAAGCAATAACAATAACAAGCATGATTTAGATTAGGGTTTCTAAGATTATCATGAATCTAGGTTCTTTAGATTAGGGTTTCTTATTGTTTACCTTAACCTCCGTGAGTCTTCTAGTTCGTCGTAACCGTTGATAGGCTGTATGAACTTTCTTCTAGTTCGCCGTAACCTTAAAGGCTGTATGAACTATGATTTGAACAGTAACGCCGGATGAACAGTAATCGTCGATGAACAGTGCGCGATGAATAGTGCGCGATGAACAGTACGCGATGAACAGTACGATGAATAGTAACGATGAACAGTAATCGCGTTTTTTGTGTTTTTAGGGTTTAGGGAGCAACTCGTGCTGATAACGTGTTGTGAATCAAGAGAACGAATGGGGAAGATTGTGTTTATTCATTAATCATAAGATCCTTTATATAGGATTATTACAAGAGAGAAAAGGAAAATTCCTTTTCCTAATGGGAAAAGGAAAGTACATAAAAGGAAAATCCTAATTCAACTAGGATTCATTAAACCGGCCTAAAGACTAAGTGTTAATGGGCCGTAAACGGACCAGAACTAGTTATGACAATCCACTATGATTTATAACAAAGACAAGTTTTTCTTCTTTCTTTTTTAGAAATTGTTTTTGTCATTAATTTTTGTTTTTTCATTTCATTTACTTTTTGTATGCAAATTTGAATTATTTATTATAGGCCTCTATGCTTTGGGCCCTAATAACCGTTTAAAAGTGGCCTGTTTACGAGTCTGTTATTTGGACCATAACAAAAATAGCAAATTAATTCTGATTAACTAATTACTCCTCTATGGAAAGTATTACAAAATTAGCAAATTAAAACTATATATTAAAAGAGCCACATCATCCTAATTTTACAAAACGCCCATACAGTTGTGTAATATAAACATAAACTGTTTGGGACTTTAGGAGTGGGCTTTCTTTACTCTATTATATTATACAACTTTGCTCTTTTGTATTTTTTTTACAATAAATGAAATAAAAGTACAACCCTAACTTGAGGCTTAAGCAACTGAGATGCATCTTCGGTGACCTACATTTCTTCTAATCTTTTGTCCTTTGGTCTCTTCTCTCCACATATTTCCAATATCTTGAGCGATGTTAACAGCGTCAGCTGATGCTCCTACCAATCCTTTTCTCGTGAATCCTGCCGCATATAAACCCGATTTCCCTTTCCAAGCGTTTGGAAACGGCGATTTCGGGAACCCATTCTTCGAAAAAAATTCACTTTCCTATTTTAAACCAATTTAGTTTACTTGTTTCACAAGAAACATAATCTCATTGTGTAATGATAGTCTTTAGAAACTTTTTTCTCACCTGAAGCCAAGAAGGAACGTTGCTCCGATAACCGGTGGCTAGAACCACGGCGTCGATGTCTAGCTTCTGACCATCTACAAGCTCCACATGGCACTGCGAAAACCTTTTGATTGCAGGGACGATTTCTACTTCGCCGGATTTTATCTTCTCAAAAGCACCGATGTCTAGAACCGGTGTCTTTCCGGTCATGCCTTTAAGTTCCATTGGGCCTATGTTGGGCCTTTTAAGCCCATACTTTGATAAGTTCCCTAGAACCAACCATGATAAAATCAGCAAAAGCTTGTCTACAAGCCATAGAGGTAACCATTTCATCATCATCACTGAGATTCCAAATGTTGATCTTCCAAGAATTTCCCTTGGTAATACATGAACCTGCTCGAATTAAAAAAAAACGATTAGCTTAAAGTTATGAAGTGGATCGCTGATAAGAAACAATAGTATTTTTTGAAACAAAACTTTAGAGTGTGGTATTTTAAGGAATTTTTTTTTTGCTTACCGAGCTACGAACGACCATGGAAGTAATAGCATTGTGATTAGCAAGATCAAGAGAGACTTCCATGCCGGAGTTTCCACATCCGACGACAAGAACTCTCTTCCCTCGATATTTCTCGCCGGACTTATATTCACAAGCGTGAATCACTTCACCGTCAAACTCGGTCTTAAGACCATCAATCTCCGGTACAACTCGCTCGGCGTTTTCTCCCGTCGCAACAACCAACCACCGACAAATATACTCCATCTCCTCACCGGCCGAAGTCGTCCTAACCCGCCATAACCCGCTGGTTTGATCAAACCGAGCAGACTCGACGGATTTATTGAACTCCGGTTTGATATCGAACCGGTTTGCGTAGGACTCAAGGTAGTCGATGAACTGTTGTTTTGTTGGGTATTCAGGGTAATGATCAGGGAAGGGCATTTTTGGTAATTGACAGAATTTTTTAGGTAAGTGAAGCTTGAGTCTATCGTAGGTTCGTCTTTGCCATAGTGAAGCTATGCAATCTGATCTCTCGACCACAACGAATGGTACTCCTTGGTCATGAAGACAAGCTGCTGTTGCTAAACCGGACGGACCGGCTCCTACTATAACCGGACCGTTGACCCAAATACACCGACGGTTTGAGAAATACTCTTCACTTCCCATGAGTCTAAACATATTCTCCTTTTTTTTTGTAGTGAAATCGAGTATGGTTTAAAAGTTGTTTTTGTAGTGAGATAGAAAGTGTTTTTGTGTGTGTTTGTTTTGTTGTATGAGAAATAAAATCGATTGGTTTGGATTTGGAGTGAGAAGAGATGTGTGTTTATATATAGGAGTTATGAGGAGGTTGCATGTGATTTGCGCGTTGTGTGGCCTTGATCATTTTAAAACAAATTTATTAGTGTGATAATTTGTGTGCAATACTCCCTCCGTTCCAATATGTAAGTAGTTTTGGCTAAAAGCACGGGGTTTAAGAAACTACTTTTTCTTATAAAAATATCATTTAATATACATAATAAATATAATTTAATCAAACCTAAAAAAACTACAGAATATTATTGGTCACACAGTATTCAATAAATATGAAAAGTACATAGAATTCTCAAAACAACTTATATTTTGAAACAAAAATAAACACCCAAAACAACTTATATTTTGGAACGGATGGAGTATTATATTTAGGGACCTAACTTTTGTCATATGCTTTTGCTTTAATGCGATATAAGTTAACATTATTTAGGCTTTTGCTCATTATAGAAAATTATAAATATTCGATTCTTATTGAGAAGTCTTTTTTTGTGTGACTTTGGTTTAGAGTATATCTAACAATAATCCGTAACTATATTCTCTTAATATATTTTAATATGTGTTGGGTGATGACAATAGAATTTATCACGTCGCCGTAATGCTGATTATTGATTACGAATTTTGATTCCCATCGATCGAGTTTTGTAACAAAATTTCATTTTGAGTTTAGTGATGTGAAATGGTAATAAATTAGAGAATGGACCAAAAGATAATGAACTGATAAATTATAAATACAAAATTTGATCGCCTGTCCAATCCATGAGCTTCAATATGATCATACTTATGCGAGTTAAATTGATGAATTTTAACAGTACGTGTGATATACGGTACTTTTAGTCGTGCTTATTGATATACAGTATGTGTTATTATGTTGATAATGCATGGTGATTGCATCACATAATCCATATATATTTTTTTTAACACAAACATAAGGAGCTTGTTTCAGAAAATACGGTTATAAGCAAAAATTTCCAATGTGTTGAAAATATGAACAAGTTTTTTCTTTTTTTAGATTGAGAAATATTCAGCTGTAGTGGAATTAAAATACATTGGGTTGTCAAAAAAAAAATTAAAAATACAAATTTTTGTAGATATACTGATATACATAAGAGCTAGTTTGTTGTATTTACTATTTATGACTCCGTTTATTTTTGTTTGTTTATTTCCATACGATTAGTGATACATGTTACAATTACAAACTATTTGTTTCCACTATACATATATTAAGATAGCCTTCGTTTATTTTTTGTTTTGGCCAACTATCTCCACTTAAAAATAATCCCACTGGTTTAATTCCTAATCCTAATATAATCATTTAATATCTCCCAAATTAATTCAATGATTGGTCATATAAATGGACGTTGCACACCATGCTGACAAAATACTCGACCACGTGGAGAAGATGATGAGTGAAGAGTGGTTCCAATTTGGCCCACTTTTAAACTTCTCCGCCGACTACCTAAACACATCAAATCAATTTGCAACTTTCTTAATTTTAGAATTAGTAAAATTATTGCGATTCTCTTTTTATAGTTTCTCCTTTGTTTTCTAGCCCTTTTAGGTAATATCAAGTTTTATATTAGTTTCTTTTATTAACCTTTGCATGATTAACATATTTTATCTCCAAGGGAATAATTTTCTTTTTAATAAAGGTTTCTCAAAGGGAATAATTGGAGTTTATTACATCCTTTACAGTTAATTATCTAAGTGGATGCTATTACGAAAGTGTCACTTCCATGTAATACACTAAATTAATTACAGACTTTTTCTGGCATAACTAAAAGAAAATTAATAGTATTTTTGCTCTCATTTCCTCAAATACAATGTTACTATTTTTAACATGTAAATAAAGAAAGATTTTTAAAACATGTAAATAAAGAGATACTATGCTCTTCTTGATGGAGATCTGGTTACGGTAAGTCCATATATGATCTCTATTCTTCTTTAATGTATGCTCTTCTTAATTTTTATTTCTTTTTTGCCAGAAAAGGTATTGTAATAGGTTGTAAACTCTATGTCCACAAAAATATATGCTCTTCTTGTGGAAGTTCCCTTAATCCAGTGGTTTGATTAAAAAGTTCATTAATACTTTTACACTTATAGATATGAAGTTCGAGTCCAGGATAATGTAAATTAATGAAAGCAATATTTACATGAGATTTTCAGCGTGGTGCAAAGAAAAACGTTCGGAGTAGTCTCCTTGTTTAGGCTAAAATTGTCCGTTGTGTAATCGCCTGTGTAATAGTTCTCATAATTTATAATAATTCATAAATTTAGACGATTAAAAAATAGGTTGCAAACTCTTGTAATACTAATAATCAGTAAATAATATTAACATGTTTATAAAAAAAAAAAGAGAGATACTATGAGTATATGTTAATATAATAAGTGTATATAATATCAAATGTATAATCTACGTACTAAGCATAGGCATTCGGGTAACCATTCGGATTTCGGTTCGGTTAATTCAGTTATCGGGTTTTCGGTTTTAGGAATATAATACCCATTCGGGTATTTTAAAATTTTGGTTCGGTTTCGGTTCGGTTAGTACCAGTTTCGGATTCGGTTTCGGTTATCCGAGATACTCATAATTACGTAAAATTTTCCCAATTTTGGTTCGATTTAATTATTTTTAACTCCAGTTATCCGAAAATGATAAAAAGAAATTGAAATTTTCAAATAATATACCTAACTAAATTGATTATTTTTAGCCAAATATACCTATACTTTTCGAGTTGACCAAAAATAACTAAAAAAACTATAAAATTTTGCCTAAAGTATATGAACATATCATATCTTATATCTAAATATATGTAGGTTAATTTTATGTTTCGGGTATTTCGGTTATCCGTTTAGTTTTCGGTTCGGTTCGGGTTCGGGTTCGGTTTTTCATATTTAGAACTCATTCGGTTATTTTATAAAATTGGGTTCGGTTCGGTTCGGGTAACTTCGGGTCGGGTTCGGTTTGGTTTTTCGGTTTCGGATTTTTTCCCACCCCTACTACGTACCTAGGTTTTAGTCTTCTAGAAACTCGTAGAATTCCTAAAATTTCGTGATACATTTTATATTTTGGGAAGTACGAGTATATATGCATGCATGGATGTAATCCACTCACTTTAAATTAGAGAAGATGAAAAGGTATTCATGGGGAAATGACATACACATATGCATGAATCAGTATTCCCATTAGATAAGTATTCACAGCTTTTATTTTTTTCATTTGTTCTATCTACATATATGTAACAACATATCACAATTTAAATTTTGGGTGGACACGCACCTGCATGCGATTTGTTGCTGTTCTATTCTTTAGCGGCGTTGTGTTGTATACATACACTACTTTCTTTTTTTTTGGACAAAGTATACATACACTACTATAACTACTAAAAATACTTGTTACCACACAAAAACTACTAATTTTACAATTATGACTCTATACTCTCTGTCGCAATGTAAGCTATATTGTCTGCTTATACTTGTGTATAATTTCTTAAAATTATTACTAAGATTGTGTAAATTAAGTTCATTTCGTATTGTTTTGTTTAAAAGCTGTATTATTGTTGTTATATATATTTTAAACTGTTTGATTATTAGCATAACTATTTTGTTTGGAAGCTAGCGAGGTGCGAGAATATAGAACCAAGTACAAATTATGGATTATAAAATAAAAAGTAGACCTAATTAAATTAGAAATAGTGGAGAATTTAACTATATATGCCGGCATTGTTTTCCCATAATATTTACACAATAAAAAGAGAGTTGGAAGGCAATTATAAATATATATATATATATATATATAATTATGAATGCAATTTATCCATCAGGATCTGAGGTTGGTGGTACGTCAGATATATTATATGACACGAGCCTTTGTATAATGTTGCATAAATTATTTAAAAAGCGGAAGAGTACTATAATAATAATAATAATGTCTTTGTATATGATTCATCTTAAGTTTTCGGTTAGGTTCAGTGATCTTCTCTCAAAAAGGACCCCTCGTAGATACCCCAAAAGGCTTTTGTATTGATATTTGTGAAAATGGTCACACTTCGTTTTTTCTTTTATTTATATCTTAAATCTGTATTGTAGTATAACTCTATAATCATGGTGGAATTTTATCAAATGTGCAACAAGGACGTATTATATGTTCACATTGCTCCTACCCAAAAGTTTTTTTGAAACCAATAGAAATGTTCTGGTCTTATTAATAATTAAGAATCTCATCCTAAAAAAATAAAAGAGAGATAAACACACAAATATATTGGTGAACTTTAAGTTAGTTAAGTTTCAAAAAAAAAAATGTTCAGTTTTAAAATGAATTCATTTTCTCCTTTTTATATGGTATCATACTACATTTCTTCTTTTTTTATATATATAAAATGTATCTTAGTACATCAAGTCCAATTAATTATCCATTTAAACAAAAACCGTCTAAAATGAATAAATTCAAATTATAACCATAACTTGAACAATGCTATTTATATACGTTTGCCGTGCTGACAATATAAACCCAAAACAAGTTTGATTAAATTTAAAAGCATGTATATTTGTTTGGACGAAAAAAACATGTATATAAATTGTAAATTACTTCATTCTATCTATATAAACGCATTTATCTGATATTTGCGACACTGTGTTGGTTTTACATTTGACCGAGTTCACAAGTCCTTCGCTTATAACTAAATTTCATGTAAAATAAAGTGAGTCGGATTTAATTTATGAACTAGGAAGTCTATAGGGTAATGCATGATTGCATGTGACATGATCTATCATGAATTTTGCCTTAATTAACCACTACTCTGATTTCTCAACTACAAAGTCAAATTCGTAAAAATTATGCATGTATACATGTATTTACAAAACGAGACCTACGCATATATCAGTATTTGTATTAAAGTTTCAGATAATAAACGACCAAAACACTTGCTTTTCTTACATTTTCGACCGAGTTAGTAATTTCCAAAATATAATTAATTAAAGTTGAAAAGTTAATTCAATTGTTATACTATGAAACTTGTAGTTATTTGTATCGTACTATAACATTTTTTAAAAATTTCTACCTACTTGATATTTTCTTAGTTTGTAATGTACCTAACATAAAATGAGTTTCTTTTCTATTAAAAAAAAAATTGAGTTTCTTTTTTGTTGGTAATTCTTAATTATATATGGAGCGAAGACATATATTAATAAAAACTCAAAATCCTTCCAATAATAATTAAGTCGGCGAGTGAATCATAGTCTTTGGAAACATGCAAAATTTCGATTAAAATGCTCCTTATTTTGACTAGTTTTTTGAATTGATTGATTTGGTTAAGTAACTCATTGAATATTTTTAAGATTGGGTTGTATGTAATCTATATTTAGTTAATTGGGTTTTTTTTTTTGTCAACGGTTGATTAGTTAAGTACTCCACCAAGAAATAAATTAGCCACGTTAGTTTATTACAAGGGATTCTGAGGGAAGCAGAAAACACATGAGACCACATGAAATTTTGATTTTTAAAGCCTGTTAGAACTACTATAACCAATTCGGTATAATAAATACGTATATTATTATTAATATACAATAATGAACCGTTAAGTATGGTTATTGTTGTAACCGACCGGTCAATATAATGATAATTAAAGTGAATTTTCAGTCAAAGTAGATATGTAGTTGCAGAATTCTAACATGCAAAAATATCAGTCATTGTTCTTTGAATAATGATAGGAACATGCATTAACCAACCTTGCTCATTAAGTAATAAGTAATCAACCATTTATAAGCTTAATCAAGATACATTATTACAAGGGTTAATTTGCTAGATAACCAAAAAAAATTTAATAATCAAGAAAATAACAAAAGTTGGGGTATGTGGCAAAAATTCAACCATTAGATCTAGGTTAATTAGTTAGTTTTTTAGTTATTGTTTTTTGTTTGGTTATTAAGGCAAATTTCCCTTATTACAATTCATAAAAGTTATTGAATGATAAATAAGTAAGGGATTTTGGTGCTTGGTGGTGGGCCACAAAAGTCATAATGGGTTGAATAATATAGGCCACAAATATAGAAGTCAATATTTAGGCCCATTTATGAGTAAATGACATTATAATTATATCCAATTTTGTTTTGTACCCATAAATGTATTTTGGACCAAATTTGGGTAAATCATCCAAGGCCATGCTCGTTCCTAACATGAAAATGAAAGGGAATTTAATAGTTTCAAATTAACAAAAAATTATCAACAATATCGGTTAATCTCACTTTTCTAATCTTCCAAGGTCCAAAATGATTGTTTTTTTTTTTTGCCTGATCAGATCATGTAAAAACATTATGAATCGAACATGTCTGATTTGATAGCATTTTAAGAAGTTTTTTCTGCTAATTTACAAAATTCTACTAATCTTTTAGCATTTTTTTGGTTAATTCGTATGGAAATTATCAACATAGTGTAAACATTGTACGGAAAATTTGAAGAATTTGTAAGCCATTTGAAATATCGTATTGAAAACGAACAAGTTGTAGAAAAAAGTCAACATCATAATTAAGATAGAAGAAGCTCGAGGGAGCTGACTAGAACCTATAAGACAACCTTATGGAATGTTTGAGATGATATTGATACTTCTTTTGGAAATATAATACTAATTAGCCTCTATTGGCTGAAAATAACAAGTTCTTTTAATTTTTTTGTAAATCAGACTATCGAAAACACTAATCTTAACAAATTACCGATTTTAGAAGAATATTAACCATATTAATCTATATTTAACATGGATACGTATTTTCTTGTTTAAATTCAATTTGACCAGATAATTTTTGTCCAAGTTAGTTTGTTTTTGTTCTTTGGTCACATCTAAGTCAGTATATATAACAGAAAAATGGATTGTATTTGTATATGTACGTGTATCCGAGAGAATGTAACAATCGTATGAGATTGGGATGTCAAAAAGTTATGAAAGCAACAATCTGAATTTGCCAGCTTGACAAGTAGTAGAATCGGATTTGGGTCATGTTTCTATTTCAATGAGTTGAAATTTTACAGTTGTAAGTTGGTCCTCAAGGTCCCCAATAAAAGATATATAAACTCAAATAAAATTATTTGTATTTTTTCGTAGAATATTTTTGGAAATATTGTTTTGAATAAATGAGGTGCAACCATATACATAGTTGTCGTACCGACACAAACCCTCGTTGTACTATACCAAATGAGCATACACTCAATTCATCCATGTTATTAAATAACGATCTTTGGAAAGGAGACATTAGTAACAACATTATATTTTCTTGTATAATTAGGGGACTTTGAAATTTCACACAAAAATCTCATTTCTACTTATTAGTGTTGAATTGTCTGCTTTGGGCGAACTAGTACCATGTAGACGCTTTTGTTTTCACTTTGTAATTGGATTTAGGCGGGATGGTTATAAAACGAATTTTCTTGCGAAAAGTGTAATAATTTATATACCAATAAGGATGAGAAGCTTCACTTATGTACCACATTGATATTGTTAATTGTTGAGAGGAACCGAACGTTTTGGTACAATCAATGCAAGTGTGCGTCGAATGTTTTCAATTACCATTTAAACCCAAGAAATACATAAAGATGAGAAGCGAAAATATTCGTGGTCAGGGATAATGAGGTTCACGATATAAATAAACAGAGAAAGATTAATAGTAATCTAGAGAAAAGAAAAAAAAACACAAACAAGAGTAGCTAGTAACAAATCAAGTACTATTTGAAGATCATTAATCCTTTAAGCTTTTCAATATCACTTGGAACCTACCAAAACTTGATATCTGATCCATCCCAAATCCTAAAAGTCTACAACAAGCAAGCAATTATCTATTCTTCCTACAAAACCAATCAATCGCGTGAAATCGAACGCCATAGTAATAATGCCAAGAGCAAACCAAGGTAACATTATTTACCAAAATCAAATTCCAATCACCTAGGTGAAATTCCGGTACACTAGTGGGTTTTCCTTGTTGCTTCAGACACATCATTACTACTGAACTATTTATGCCCCCAAGAAGAAATTCTTTTGTTGGCAAACTGATTAAACTAAAAACCCAGTACAAATCAAGTACACCAATAAAGAAACCCTAACTTTTGGCCTGAAATCGACAAGAGGCGCTTGCTACAGTGGAAATGGAGTATTGGGGGTGATTAGTAGTTAGATTCTTCACTTCTTTTCTATTTCCTCATCTTCTGTTACTAAATATCGTGATTTTATGCGTCTAAGAATACAAGTTGCGGCCGGAGAGATAAATGAAGTCTTCCCTCAAAATGGCAACCGTATTGCGGTTTCTCAGGTAATTTATCTGCCATAATGAAGGATTTGAAGTCTAATGCACATAAATTGCTTAAAGTATTTAGAAAACATGAAGTATTTGAATGGTTTATCAAGAACCTTTTTTTGTGGGTTGATGAAGATGATATTTGAAAGTTATTAGCAAATTTCTGCCTATTATATAATAAGATTAGCTTATTACGCCTGCGATTTCTCTTCTCGGTTGTGCTTATTTATATTATAAACCTCATAATGAGAATATTGCCAATTTCTGCACATTACATTCACATATTAGTTTATTAGGCCTGCTTGAACAAAGAGGATTTATAGGATTTCTCAGGTGTACTTATTTTTTGAAAAGACTAGATTTGAGGTTTTTCTCTAGTTGATGAAGATGATAAATTTGTTTATGGGTAGGTTTCTCTTGCGGCTAATACGAAAAATGAAGAGTATGCTCGACACGGTTGAAAGTCAAACCCTTGTTTTTGCTTTCCTCTCCAACACCCAATCTCATTCGACCGTCAAACTCGTCATCGATAAGCCATTTAAGCTCTCCCACGACTCACAAACCGGAATAGTCAACTTCTTCGGCTACAAAATCTCATCCGCCGCCGTTGATGGTGATGATGACGATCCGGAAAACCCTTCGAAAAGGAAGAGAAAATGATTAGCAAGAGGAGGCGGATCGAAGAGGTCAAAAGAAGATAGTTCTTCCGCATGATCATAAGATTGTTTTTGTTGTAATGACTAATGAAGTTCCTCCAATCTATTCGACTTTTAGTGGTATTAACATAAAATTGTATTTTGTGTATAATGATTTCAATTTTATAAATTTAATAGCTATTTTATGTAAATAGTGCAAAGTATGTACAATATATTAGGAACCGTGAGACACTAAAGAAATAAAGTTTTGCTTTGGAAAAAAAAAAGACAATGAAATAGGGTAAGTGGTCTTGAACTGCATTCTCAAAGGCACATCAAACCTCCACACCCAACTGAGCTAGAACATACGATTTGAATACGTTACGTTTATTTTTATTTTTTTATAATTAGTATGTGGCACGTGCCACAACTTTTTGAACAATGTAACAATCGTATGAAATTGAAATGTCAAAAATATATGAAAGCAACAAACTGAATTTACCAGCTTGACAAGTTGTTGAATCGGATTTGGATCATGTTTCTTTTTCAAAGCGTTGGAATTTTACAGTTGTAGTTTGATCCTCAGGGTCCCCAATAAAAGATGTATGAATTCAAACTAAATGTATTTGTAATTTTTCGTAGAATAGTGTTGGAAATATTGTTCATTTTAGTTTGATTTTGTTTTGAATAAATGAGGTGCAACCGTCTACAAGTTGTCGTACCGACATAAACTCTCCTTGTACTATACCAACGGCAGCATACTCTCGAGGAGATATTATTAACATTTGTATATTTTCTTGTATAGTTAGGGCCGTGGACATGAACATTTGACTCAAAAATCTTACTTACAAATCATATTAGTATTACAGAATGGATTTAGGTCGATCATGCTCTCTAATTCATGATTCCATATTTATACAATCATAACAAAAAGGTATAATAGTGTTTCCCATTTGGAAATGTTCTGCTTTGGAACATGTTGGTATCTCAACGTTTTACTTTTATCTAGTGTTTAATTGTCTGCTTTTGTTTTCACTTTGTCACGTAATTAATGGATTTAGGCTAGATGGTTACAAAACCCCCAAAATGGCCCTGCTTGTAACAAATTTTTAACTTGGTATAATGGTTCCTAGCAAACACGATTTTTCATGCCAAAAATTGTAAGAGAAATTCAACGTTTTTCTCTTGTAACAATTCATGTACCATATCGGTGAGTTGCTTAACTTATGTCCACATTAATAGTGTTAATTGTTGAGAGGAATTGAACATTTTGGTACAATCAATGCAATGCAAGTGTGATAAAGATAAAAATTCGTGGTCAGGGTTAATGAGATTCATGGTATAATAAAACAGAGGAATATTAATAGAAACATGAGACAAAAAAATTTAAACAATTATCTATGAGAAGAAAAAAAACACAAACAAGAGTAACTAGTAACAAATCAGGTACTATTTGAAGATCATTAATCCGCAAAGACAGTACTCTCCAAAACCCCCCACACGAAAGAAGTGTTTTATTATCTTTTGAGGGATTACATAAATTTTTTCCAGAAGCAAAAATAACAAGACACACCTTAGAAAGGTGAAGGAGGAACTTCAATGGTGGTTCCAGCTTGAATTTGACCCCAACCGATCAAACGCCAATGCTTTTCCACACGCCTGCTTAGCGCTACTTTCTCTCCTTTGCTCGTGCAAACCGGTGCGGTCAGCTGCAGTTTAGCAAGATCGTTCTTAACTCCAACAACTTTGGCTCCAGTCGACATAGAACCGATGTTGAGCATAAGAATCTCTCCTTTCGTTAGCTTTGACACTTTCCCTTGTTTCTCTGATCCCTTTGTTCTCACTCCCAACAAACGCCGTAGAAGGAAGAAGTTCACCTAAAGATTTTTCACATAACCAAATTAACTACCAAAGGAGAAAAACACAAAGACACTTTCGGATTTGAGACAGTCCTGAGTAGTTGTTCATACCTCGAGTTCGATAAAGACATCAGGGAGGGAACTGATTTCACCAAGGACTTGACCAACTAATCGATCAGCACGAGTAAGTGTCGGGTCCATTGTTGTTCCAACTCCTATTAGACCTCCAGGAACAGCATACTGAAGCTCATTCTGTTCTGCGAACAGTGAAATGATGCGGGAGTATATTGGAGTGCATTTTGAGTTACCACGCTCATCTTTGACAACGATACCAGGTCGGACTTCGATTAATTGGTTGATTTTCAAAACACCCTACAATAAAAAATGTAGTTAGAGACACCAATCAAATACTGAATGAGATATATTGTGCTCTTAACTTTGTGGATGATATATATCTATACTGATATACACACCATATAAAACTTGTTGTAGTTAAAGTCACTAGTCGGTTATTGTTTGTTAGAGCAAGTGATGACAGTTTATATGGATGATAGTTGAAATAAGACTGGAAGACGATATATGCAAATACATGCAAGTTGTAGTTAAAAAGATAAAGAGAGCGAGAGATACCCTGAGGATACTTCCACCAGCAACTCCACCTTTAATCTGATCAACCTCAAATCCAGGTTTGTTGACATCAAAGGACCGAATCACTATCATATTAGGCGGTGACACAAAATTCCTCTCTGGGATTGGGATCTTCTTAACAATGTACTCGCACACAACATCGATGTTGTACTTCAGTTGTGCTGAGACCGGGACGATAGGAGCACCATCGGCAACAGTGTTCTGTGAATAGGATTTGAAAAAAATTTGATAACCAAGTTCCCCAATACCTATTCTTAAATTAAGCAACAGATAAATCAAGAATTAGACAATAGTTTCTACAGAGATAAGAAAATCGAACCATTATAAATTTCTGAATTGCCTCGTGTTGGTTAATGGCAACGTTCTCTTGAATAAGATCGATCTTGTTCTGAAGGATTATGATATGCTGAAGGCGCATAATCTCAACAGCAGCAAGATGTTCAGATGTTTGTGGTTGCGGACAGGTTTCATTCGCAGCAATTAGAAGTAGTGCACCATCCATGATGGCTGCTCCGTTAAGCATTGTCGCCATGAGAATATCGTGTCCCTGAAGATTAGAACAAGAAAATCACCAAAAACACTAAAGTGAGAACTGATATAGGCAATGGTTATATAGTATTATTTGACAATAGAACTATATCAAGAACAAAGTGAACTGTAAACTCATCATACCGGGCAATCTACGAATGACACATGCCTCAATAGTTTCATCTTGGCGTTCTCAAATCCAGGGACATCACAATTTGGGCTGTCTTCCTTTCCACTTCCATAGGCCCTAAAAAATAACACATAAGTTGTTAGACTCCAACACAAACTTAAACAAGAAGATTGATAAAAAAAACACTACTGCAAGCAAAAACTCACTTGTAGCACATTGGTCTAGGGCATTTCTCATCCTCACACTTGTAAATCTTGGCATTTGCATATCCAAGCTTAATGGTAATGTTTCGTTCCAATTCATTCTTAAAACGTACAGTCTGCACAAGAGAAGGAGATCATACAAATGATACACGTGAGTACACCCTCTCCGATTCATCAACTACCGTAAGCTAGAAGAGACTTTGGTAACAGAATACAGCAAAAACTCAAATCACTCATGATTGTTGAGCTGTGAAAAAGGGAAAACTCAAATTACCTGCACACCAGAAATAGCTTTCACAACAGTAGACTTTCCGTGAGCGACATGCCCAATGGTTCCTGAGATACAACACTATCATCTTTAGTTTCTTTGTCATCAACATATATACATCAAAACTAAGAGTATATGCAAAAGTTACCGATATTTATAGTCGCCTGGCGAGAGATGACCTCAGGAGACAAAGGATGCAGCACAGTTACATCCAATTTACTAAGATCTTGCTCAGCCAAACCCTTGTTCCGTGACATTATGAGAAATTGAAGATTCTTTTCCTGCTTCAAAACAGAAATCAATCAGAACCCTACCAGCAATTCATCAAATTCCCTAGAAACACCTACTCAATAACACAAGACAAGTCCACCAGAAATTAAGGTTTATAACGCAGCTCCATAAACTCGATTCAAAGGTTCCATACATGGGTCCTGATACCTAAACATCAAATTCGATTCGATTCCCAATCTAAAACCCTACAATTAGATCCCGACTAATCTAGGCGAAGTTTCTACAACAGAATAGCGATTAATTTCCACATGAGAAGATGAAGTTGGAGATCGAAACAAACCTGAGCGTTACGTATGAACAACGATTGAGGAAGATGGATTGAGAGAAATTTGAGAGATGAATAAGAGTGAGAAAGCGGCGCAGGTAAAGATGAAGAAGATGAAGGAAAGGTGCTCAAAGGTTTTTATCATAAGTCCAATAAGGGTTGGCTTTCGTAACCCTTTCTCTATTTTTCTAAATTATTATTATTATTTTCATAATTAATTTCTACAAAATATTAAAATGCTATAGTACTACATTAATAAATTTCTACAAAAGTATTTTACGGGAAAATTTTGTAAAATTTATTATTTACAACAAAAAAGGAGCTTTATCATTTGAAACTCGAGTGAATTAAACCAAGAAATTGTGTAACATATAATCTTTGGGTATAAAAATGGAGAAAACTTTGAAAACGGGGGTCAAAATAATAAATGAATGAATTGGTGAGAAATTACAGAGGTTTTGTAAGAAACAACCCCACAACAAATAAAAATTTACACTTTGTTCCCATCTTCTTTCCTTTTTGTTCAAGAAGGTACCCCCTCTCTCCACCCTCAGGCTAAAAAAACAGAGGAAGAGCTTTTAGAATCTGAGCTTCTCAGTTCCAAGAAACTAGTGCAAGAAAACGAAGTCTGGATTTTCCAGAAGCTCTTTTGCTGGTTTTACACTCGCAAAGTCTTTTTCATGCATCGAACTCGATATTTCGTCGATTGAGAAGGGAATACTACAAGAAAAAAACAATGAAACCGGTTCCACCATTATCTAATGCTTTCTTGATATTAATGATTGATACCGTATGCTTGAATATTCGAGCGAGATAGTTTACCTGGAATTATCATCCAACAAGAAAGAATTGCTGTCTGCATCGTTGGATTCTTCGGTCATGAGTGCACGCATGCTCGATATTACCTCTGGAGATACACTTCGGGTGTTGTAGCAGTCGTCCCAGTATAATGTGCATATCCGGTAAAGTTGTTGGACACTAAGGATCTGAACAAAGAAAGAAAATGAATCAAGAAACCGATTAGTAAAGAGTCTACGCCGGTAAAAATATCCTCAAAATGTAAAAAAGGTGCTTTACCGGGCAAAGATCATGTACGATATCATCGTATGATACTCTATACTTCTGGTGGATAACCTGAACGGTAACGAGGAGAAGAAAGTTTATTTAGTATGGTTTAACAGTTTGAGATACTAAGAAACACGATATTACCAATCTAGAATCAAATTTAACAAATGTAAATTGTGAATAAGAATGTTTGGTGCATACCAGAAACCCAACAGCTTGTCTGATATGTTTTAGTTCATCCCAAGATGGTCCAGCATACTGCAAAATCAAAGAAGAAAACTAAATGATCAAATGAGTCGAAAGAAATATTCCTTCGTTATAAAACCGTGAGGTAGAAAAGTTTACTTCATTGACTTGGCCACACCATAACTCTAGCTCTGCAAGCCCCGACTTTACAAATTCTCCGTTACTGAATGTACAACACTCTTTACGCAGGAGCAAGCTATAAGATGTTAAGGAAAATACCGTGTCACAAAACTAGTGATGAGGAGTGTCGGTAATAAAGTGCGTAGAAATCGTTAGATGTAATTTTCTTATTTACCTGTTAAACAATTGTACATTGACGAACGAGAAAGTTTGAGTGTGTATCTTCTGAATGAGTACCAAAGGAACCTGTACACGACGAAACCATATGAGAAAAAACTCGAGGAGTTGAAAACAGATCAGTGTCATGGAAGTCTTTTAACTATATCCTTACATAATTTTCTTTCAATATGGCAAGAAGCGAATTGAGACCATCGATAATGCTCTGCCAGTGAATAGCAGGAGAATCTTTTGCAAGAGTCCTACCAGATCTTTGAACTCCTCCTTTTGTAATTCTCGGTGCCTGATGTTCATCGTTTGGACCGAACAAAACTCGTTAACATAGTAAAACACATCAAAATATCGTTGTGAATGGAGAAAGTCAATGAAACCTGAATGCATAGAGAAATCAAAGCTGAGAGTTCTTTCTTCAAATTATCCCTAATCATTCCAAATATCTTCTCCACATATGCTGCAAGCTGTTGTTTGAAAAGAAGAGCCGGGTATTTCGCCTCCACAGGGCGAATTACCGCAAGAGCAGCAGCTTCAGCCGCGGCAGCAAGATTTGGTGACGAGCGGAAGCTCTGGTTAAACAATATGGTAAAGGATAGTTAACATTCTTGACATTAAAAGTTAAAATATTCGTCAAAAAAGGCGTATTAACACAGAAGTTTAATATACCAAGGCCATCCTTCCAAACAAGGAAGTTGTGATGGGTGGCTTCTTGCTTGCCGTTGCTCCGGTGCCACCAGTTTTAAGACTTTTTTGAAGTAAAAACAGCAGTGCCGATGTGTTTGTTAACCAATACGCCAAATGACCATTGTCATCTTCTTTCTGAAAAGAAAAAATATATCAGTAGAGAACATACAATACCATAGAAATAGTGTCAAATTAAAATGAATCCTATCTCAAGCATATGACATAATAAGTATATCAGTATCTTCATAATGCGAAGAAATGCATTCCGGTTTACCTCAATAGCGGAACCAATCATCTCAATAAGACGATCAAACGCACTAGTCTTCTCAGATTCAAAGCACTTCCAGTGAAGAAGACACTTGTATATTGTAAATGCAGCGATAGGTTTCCCATTACTGAAACCGATGTTTTCTTTAACACAGTCGATGAGAGTATCAACATTCTCCTGCAGCAGTAGCAGAGAATGTCAGTTTATCAGAGAAACTTGTTAAAACGTTTAACCTATATGGTATAAAGTGATTAGACAGTACAAGTTGACGTTCTGCCGCAGATTTCCCAGCATTTACATCAGACTCAGATTCCTGAAAAAATTAGAGTTCTCAGATGAATGAACCAACAGAAAAAGTAAAATGAAAAAGAAATGATTGGAAAGAACTAGCCTACCTTGAGCTGGTTTTCTACGTTTGTACGGTGGCCATTTTCGTTCTGCAAACAGGTATTAGCAAATAAGTATAATATCAAGCAAAAGTAGAAAAAATATATTGGTAGAAACAATCTTACTTTAATATTTGCAGCTGGGGGATGTCCGGGTGCAGTTCTTACAGGAGTGTTTAAGATTGTTTGCTGACGCATAATTTGTTTCTCAGCTTCCATTTCTGAAATCTTCTCTTCAAGCCTGGAAATGAAACATCAGCTGATTTGCCTAAACAAGCAAATTATATATTACTATTAACGTAATTGTTAGATTCTTGCAAAACGGTACCTTAGCATCGCAGTCTTTAACTTTGCTACTTTAGATTCTGCCTCCAACGCTTGCTTTAGTCTATCCTGACTAATCCTGCTTGTCTCCTGAAGTTCTTTTGCTGTCTCATCTATCTTTATTTCCAAAGAACTTACCATTCCCTGCATAAGACAAACAAGCGACACATTTCAGTAGAGTTTTTCATTTTGTGGAAAGTTCTGTTCCAGAATTGAGACCCACCTTCAGCTTTTCATTTTCATTTGTGAGCTTCTCCATTAATCCTTCGTCAACTACAGGGACCTGGACCTCCTTAATAATAGGGAGCACCTCGGAAACTTGCTTGGCAGCTTCGCGTTCTTTAATAAGCAATGCCTCCGTTTCTTTGAACTTATTTTGGATTTCTTCTAAAGAAGACTCATACTTGGCATGATCTTGTTTCTTGGCCTCTTCCAGGTCAGTCTGCATCATTCAAAATGAAGACTCTTAGCTATTATTATTATTAAATCAGAGGTTGATTTGGCGAGAAGAGAATAAGCTCACCCTCATTCGTTTCTCTAACTGCAATCTCCATGTAAGTTCCTCAACTTGTTTCTCTAGCTTGTTTTTGGCTTCTTGGAGAGCTCCTGTTTCTCGAGCAGCCTGCGTGTAAAACGAATTAATGAAACCGTGGTAATTTTCATGCAAAACAATACCTTAAGAAGTCAACTTCAGAAGATAGTTCATTTGATGAAGTACTAGGATGATCAGACAAGAGAAAGAAAGAAAGAAACTACATCTCACCATCTTAAGATTTTTGAGTTCTTTACGCGCAACTTTTCCTCTCCATGCACATTGTGTTGTGATGGCTGCTTTCTTTAGTTTTCTGTAACGCAGCCTAGCCAAGAATACACGACAGCGGGTCTGTAATAAAAAATCATTATACTCGTTATTATTCAGTCTAATGTATAGTAATGTTCAATGAGTACTCAAATTTTATAGCATTTTACTTCAGTAGTTTAAAAAATATTATACCTGGATTATTGTTGCAGCTTTAGTCTGCCTTCTGAAAGACAGTTCTTTTCGAGAAACCATACCACGCATACCAGCTTGAATTGAAACCGTAGCAGAAAACAACTCAGTGTAATCTTTCCTAGTCAGAAACATACGCAAGTCTCTCTGGATTTTCAAAGCAGCTGCTTCCCTGCGCATACTCTCATATATACCTCTAGCAAGATAACCTATAAAAGTAGTGACACATATGTTTGCTTTAGAAGTAAACTGAAGCAAGAATTATACAAATGATTCAGCAGGTTTTTAAAAATACCTCTACAAACTGCCTGGATCTGTGTCGCACAACTACGTAGTTGGATAAAAGTTTTCTGTGCAAGATATGACCGTACTTTTCTTTGGATAATGCTCGCTGATCTTCCCAAGATTTCAGTTCTTCGAGTATCCAAGTCTGCCATTTGTCCAGCCCTAAGAAAAACTTTTGTCTTACCAATCTACAAAAGTAAACATTTCTAATCTCAGCTAACTCCTCAAAGAAGCAGCCTAAAACTGACAGATAAATCTTTCGGAGATCAAAGAAAATTACCTGATATCCTTCAAGTCCCGCCTTATCAAGAAGTTTTGTGCAAGCAGCTCGTTCATCAGAACTAATACATAAAAAAAAGGAGTCAGTAAGATAAGTCATTAAAAACAACCTCGCATTGAAATAATATCCGGAGAGTAAGAGAGAGATCTTACTTCTTGTCCAACACTTGTGGAGAAATGATATTGAATCTGTTCAAGAACTCGTCAAAGTGCTTCCGAGTAGGATAACCGGCACAACTAATCCGGATAGCCTCCATCACTCCCTGAGGTTAGAAAAACACCAAATATAAAAAGCATGATTCTTCCGAAAATAAATTGTAACAAGAAGCTTGATTAATTAATTGAAATTAGATGTCATTCGCACCCCGCAACGTAATTGCTGTAGAACATTTTGGTTCTCAAAGATTCCAGGCTTCAGAAGATTATTAGGTTTTATACACCGGATATAATGTGGCTCCGTTGTATTGAGAATCTCAAGCAATGATACCAATTGTTGCTGCAAAGAAGCACAAACATGGAATCTTTAACATTCAAAAAAAAAAAAAAAACAGATGCTAAGCTGAGAGTGGAGACCAAAACCAGACTCACCTTGAAACGGGTACCGATAGAGGAGAATTTCGATTGTTTGGAATCGTCAGATAAAGGTGGGAACAAATTTGCAACAAAGTTACATGTAGAAGCATTTAGCAACGCTTGATGCTCAGCAATAACATAATCCTTGTTCTTGTCTAGGAAAAACTCTGTCTGATAAGTGACCTGTAACAATACCCTCATGGTTGTTACGAGATACTTACAAAACCAATTACCGACTTTCTTGTATATCTTCTCACAATCATGGGAACAAAAGAACGTAAAGATAAGCAAAAGATGCTCACATCACCAGCATAGTGACAAATTGTGAAGTCGTTACGAGCAATTTTCGGCTTGGTAAAGCGCTTGTGGTTTTTGTATGTTTGGTATAGCTTCTGAGCAAATGTCTCGTGTGTTGATCTTGGAAACATGCTGCAAAAAGAAAGCCTCACTTCAGCTAAACCAGATTGGATAAGTAATCTAAAAGCGGAACAAAAGAACGGATTAAGCATGTAAGATTGAGTTTCACACTCACCAAGCTTCATCAAGAAGAGCAATAATACCTCCCGGTTTCTGACGGTAAGAAAAACAAATACCAAGAATGAGCAACTAATGAAATGAACTATGGTTAGAGAAGCAGAACAATTTTTTAATCGAAATTATCACACGAAACCTTTTCTATTAGGTCCAGAATATCTTGATTGTCTACAAACTCAATGTAGCTCCAATTGATCTCCTCCTTTGTATACTCCTCTTGCTCCATTTTAAAGACGTGCTGCATAGTGTGGCGTTACACAAGTTGGAGCTATGGAAAACAATACAAGGTCTAAATTGAAGAGAATGAAAATAGATCAAAACCTGATTAAAGTGCTGCTGAAGTTTCTCATTAGTCAAATTGATGCAAAATTGCTCAAAACTGCAAAAATACTAGAAACAGTAAGAAATGGCCCAAAGGAATAATGAGAACGTAGAACACAGCGTAGTCATAAATTATTCGACAGTCTAACAATGGTAGGAAATAGAGTATTCTCAAGCGTCCAGGTTAGAAACAGCACTGCCTTGGCGATGAATTCGATCATATCAATATACAACACTATATAAAAGCAACCACATGAGACAAGTTGATAAATTCAAGTTAAGACAAACTAATTTTTGTAGACTTGTTATTTTTATTGTAGAGAAACCCATCTATTCAATTCGAAAACAACAAGCATACCGGTTAAGCACCTGTTTGTCTTGAAACTCTCAAATCCATAAATATCAAGAACACCAATCAAGTACTTTGAGTTAGGATCTTGACCAATTGAAGTATTAATCTTCTCAACGAGCCTGCATAGACAGAAACATAATTAGTATAAAACATACAATTCAAACTTATTACTCCAAATGAAGAGAAACTCACCAGTCAAACAATCTTGAGTACATGATTTTAGCCAATGCATCTCTGCTAAGAAGAGCGGCTTCTGGATCGAGATCTTTTTGGATGGTTTCATCTCGAGTTGCCATGATACGCTTGCATAGAGAATCCTCAAGTGACTTTTCATCACACCTGCCAAAAAAAAAGATTTTATAAATAAAGAAACCACTTCAGCCACATATATAGAAACAATCAGCTTCAGACTATAAGTCGAGCCATTTACTTGAGAAGCTCAGCGGCGGTTCTCAAATGAAACCAAGATTTTTCGTCTTTGGGGACCGATGAATCAATTTCTGTTCCTTTACCAAACTCAATATTCCCCAGATGCAGAATTGAAGCCACGACACGGAAAATTGCATCCTGCTCTTCAGAACTGATCCCGACGACATCCATAGCTTTTTTTGTTGCACGATATTCCTCCGCGTCATCCATACCATCCAATTGTATACACTTAGATTGATTAAGATAGTGGTATGTCTTTGGATCACCAAGCTTGAACTTCTTAACATCCTAACAGTAGAAAATATATTTCCATTACTAATCAGTAGCTACTTTACTGGTTTATTTTAGAATTTTGATTATGATTTGAAACTTACTTCTTCTGGTGCAGCACAAATCATGTAGAAACAATGATAGTTTCTTTCAGGATCAGACACTTGGCAAACACGCGATCTTTCCAACAAATAAGTTCTTATAGCAGCTCCCGATATCCTCCCTGATTGGTCAAACTGAATCTCCACGAACTTACCAAATCGACTATAAGATACACAAATCAAGAATTTAAAACCTTTCACTCACAAATATAACAAAAAGAATGTGAAGCAAAGTACTAGGAAACCTCCTTACCTGGAATTATTGTTCCTAACCGTCTTTGCATTCCCAAACGCTTCTAAAACTGGATTCGACTGTAAGAAACATCAAATATAAGACGCTGTAATCATCATATCAAAGCATAAAACAGGAAAGACACGAAGAAAGAGATTAATAACTATCTTTTCACCTCTAACACTTTCTGCTCAACACTTCTTTCCTCGGTTGCATTTAACTTTCCTCCCATGTAAGCAAGATATCTCATAAGCAATTTCGTGCTCTCGGTTTTACCAGCGCCACTTTCGCCACTAACTAGGATAGATTGACTTACTCCTTCATTAATCATCTGTCTGCAATTACAACACACCAAGCAAAAATGCCATTTACATAAAAGCTAAAAACAGAAAAATCAAAACTTTCTTCGATGAGTATGTGGTACATTACCTATACGCAGCATCTGCAACGGCGAAAGGATGTGGACTCAGCTCACCGAGGGAAGCTCCTTTATATTCAGCCATCATATGGCTACTATAAAGATGTGGAAGCCTTCTAAACGGGTTAACAGCGATCAGTATGCTTCCCGTGTATGTCTGAAAGTAAACGAGGATTTAGTCTAACAAGCACAGAGTACATGTAATTCCAACCACATAAGGAGATAAATCCATATAGATTAACTCACATAAATCTCATTTATATCGTATCTTGATTGCAAATTCTGAAGAACTCCAGGCTCATGTAAATAAGCCAGCCTAGTCATATCCTCCACACCAGACGCTGGCGCTTCGTCATCTTTTGGATATATATTAGAAGCTTTAACAACGACCTGTGTTTCCAAAAGGAGAAAAAGTTCTCGTCAAAGCGTCTCATGATTCCAAAGCCACAATGAACATCTAAAAAGCCCTCTAACTCAAAAACAAGAGGATAATAAATCACATACTTGTTTCCCTGAAGTGCAAAGAACTTTGACTTGATCACCGTTAATCTCTGTAACTTCACCATCTAGCCACGCTTCATCGGGGTCCTCCACCCACACATGTGACCCAACTGCAGGACTGAAGGTAGCAACCTACAGAAAACAAATTTTGTCAAAATGGCATAGCTACTCCATAGCAAAAATGTACACAAGAATTGGTTACGGTATTTTTAATGTTATCGCAACTAGGCCTTTAATCGTAAACATGATATGCAAACCAGAACTAAACATTCACATTTTAAGGAAAAAAAAACTCTCAAATTACATTGCAACAAAATCAAGCTTCCTAGACGTTACAGAATCACATCTTTCAATGAATACCAAACAACTTTCCTGTTTCAGCTTGACAAAATACTCTATAAATGTACCAAAAAGGACATTTCTGGCTATATTAAATCAGATAAACAAACTATATTAAAAGCATGTCTGTCGTATATACAATCAACAAACTTTCTATTAGCTTAAAAAAAAAAAAAAATAGAATTGTTGATTCAATGTAACCATAAACTGCATCAATGCGTCTACAACCACTAGTGGCTAATGAAGAATCAGACAAGTCAAAGGACTAAGCACCCAACTCTAATAGATAATGTCTGAATAGAAGTCAAATCTGTGCCCATGACGCAAAACTAGCACAAAAGACCATTTCAAAGATTGAAAAAAACTACAATCGCTAAACTCAGAATCTATGATTGCTTCAAAGTCAAAACTCAGATTCGATCAAAACGAAAATAACGCAAAAATAAACATAAACCCTTCTCTATTATTCATCATCGTAAACAAAACCAAAACAAAAAAAAATGCAATCAAAACATGAAAAACCCATGAAACCTTTACCATTTTATGTTCTGTTTCTTTCTCTGGATCTAGTTGAGAAGATCAAAGCAACATTTGAACTCGTTGTAAACTAAAAAGCCTCCCTAAACACCGACAACAAATTACACCGACAATGCGAGAAATGCGAAAATGCTTCGCGATTCAATCAACGCCCAGAAAAAACGAAACGCGTTTCTGATTCCAAAAATTCGTCTTTGTGATTATAATAAAATTTGTTTGGTTTCTTTTTTCTTCTCTCTAATTTTATGTTTTGCCTTTCTTTCGTTTCGTGCTTCCCTCTCCCTTTACCTCCTCCACCTTTGGGATTTGTCTGGAGAATTTTTTTTTTTAACTTTAATTAAAATGACAGCATCATAACTAGACGTTGAATTTCAGACACATTATATACCCAAACTACCCCTGTCTTTGCTTTGATATTACGAGCTAGTATTTCGGACGCGGAAAAACTAAATTTGTCCGATTTTCTTACAAAATCCATTATCTTATTATTATTTTGTTTCTTTTGTTTTGGTTAATCAGTTATTTGAATTTTATTTTTAAAAAAAATAAAAAATTGATATCCAGGTTCTTACCATTGCTTGTAAAGAAAAACGTAAATACTGAAAAAAATGTAGAAAAATATGGAAACGTATTCTTCTTATTTTTATAAAAAGAAATTATTTCTATATTGACCCGAGTAATGAAAAGCACTAAAACCGCATATACCGTAATATGGTTCTCTCTGACTTCTCACGTTGACAATAATTCATGGGCTTCTATGGCAAGAGGGGCTCGTTTTATGTAATTTTATTAGGCTTTTGTCACAAGATATTGGGCTTTGGTGTTTACGTAAACTGGGTTACAACTCACAAATCCATTCGGTGTAATCATTTAAAAGATAATTGACCTCGATAACACTGAATAGATTTTTTTGTACGTTTAGTTATTCAACATATTTTTACGAATATTAGGAAACGAAAAGAATATTAGAGAATGTTTGTCTATGATTCTAATAGAAAACAATTTATGTAATTTGAATTTTTGAGTGGGCGATACGAGTCACAAGACTCACAACACATAAGACAGAAAAAGATAAACGAATAACAAGTACAAGTAAGATTTCCGAGGACTACAAAGTGGAAGCCACGTGGCAGTCATGAGCAGAGGACGAATTTGTGTACATTTATTATTCTGGTTTTGTTTTTAACTTGTTTGCATGCAAAAAAACCTGCAGAAGAAATTAAAGAAAGAAGGAAGACATACCCAATAAACGAAAGTAGAAAACACAGTACTGAGACATAAATGAAAAAAAAATTGAAATATTAAATGAGAATATATATTTTTTTTTATACTTTAATATTGGAAACTCTAAAAAACAAGAAGAACGTTATGTAACACAATGACAAAACCTCTATGCCGTGGAAAGCAAAAGGTACAATTTTCAAATATTTAATAGTGCTCCTCATACTTATTAATTTTGATCGTTAGTTTCAACGTACTTCAAACAATTTCAAAACGTACAAGTAGAAAAAAAATAACGATAAATGAATTCAGCCTTAATTAGTAGGTTAAATTATGATAATGGTGCCAAGTCTTAAAGGATAGTAGTAATTTATGGTTACAAATCAAAAATCCCTCACATTAATTCTTCAAAATGAGAAAACAATTCCTGCAGAATGTCAATACTAATATTCATAATTTATGACATTTTTTGCTTAGAGAGTACTGACAAATACTTCTTTAAGACAAATTGCTGTTCCATAGACCTTTGAGGTTTGACCTGCTATGAGGATTGAGCATTCTAACATCTCCCACTCGCCAATCGTAGCGCGTGATAAACACACTTTAGTTTTTTCATAAATATCTCTCATTTCTCAGAATAACAAATAAACATAAAAATATAAGCCGTAGTGGGTCCCAGTGGATCAGGAGGAAAGCAAAAAGCATACGGTAAGAGGCAGAAGCAGAGCATCTGATTGGTGAGGAGAATCGTCTTACTCCACGCGCGACCAATGAGCGTGACGCTCGAGGCTGTTCCGTCACTTTCCCCTAAGTTCTCTTCCTTGTGTCGTTGGTAAATTCATTTTTTAACTCAGAAAAATTCTGAATATTTGAAAGTAAAAATCCAGAATCTCTTCCTTGGCACGCTCTCCCCTGTTTACTCTCTGCATCTTCAGACACAACACTCTCTCTCTACTTCACTGTCCTTTCACTTCTATCTCTTTCACTCTCAAGTTTATCTCCATCTCTGTTTTTCTCCATTGTTTTATTTTCTTTTTACTACACTGGTCATGACTGAGACCAAAGCCGGCAACGGCAACGAGAAGCTAGTGGTGGAAATAGTAGGAGCTCACAATCTCATGCCAAAAGATGGAGAAGGATCTTCGTCTCCGTTCGTTGAAGTCGAGTTCGAGAACCAACGTCTCCGAACAAAAGTCAAAACCAAAGACTTAAACCCAATCTGGAACGAGAAGCTTGTCTTCCATGTCATTGACGTCAACGACCTCCGTTACAAAACGCTAGAAATCAGCGTTTTCAACGAGAAGCGTTCTTCAAGCAGTAGAAACTTTTTGGGTAAAGTTAGGGTTTCAGGGTCTAGTGTTGGAAGAGAAGGTGAATCAGTTGTTCAGCTTTACACGCTTGACAAAAGAAGCCTATTCTCACACGTGCGAGGAGAAATCAGTTTGAAACACTACGTTACTACCACAACGACGGCGGAGAACGGTGAGAATATCCGTCGGGTTAACGGGTCGGGTGGGTCAAAGAAAAGCAAGAAAGTACAGAACGTAAACACTTCCATGGCGATTCAGCAACAACAACAACAAATAGCTCTTCACAGTCAAAACAGAGGAAATCAGCAACAGAACGGTCTAGGACAGAGAATGATACCGTTTTTTCCAAACCAAGGTGAGATTAAGCAGCCTATGGTCATAGCCGCTCTTCCCGGTCCAATGCCCGGACCTGGACCTGGACCCGGACCCAGACCTGGACCGGTTCTTTACTCAAACGGTCTTGGTGACTTTTCACTTAAGGAGACTAAGCCACGTCTCGGAGGAGGTACTAGTGGTTTTTTGAGTAGGCACAAGGACAAGACAAGTTCCACTTACGATCTAGTTGAGCAAATGCAGTATCTTTATGTAAGAATTGTAAAAGCCAAGGACTTGTCTGTATCTGGTGAAGTTGTATCGGAAGTGAAGTTGGGTAATTACAGGGGAGTTACTATAAAGGTGAGTTTGAATTCGAGTAGCCCTGAGTGGAATCAAGTTTTCGCCTTTTCTAAAGAAACCATTCAATCTTCTGTTGTTGAGATTTTTATCAAAGAAGGTAATAGAGACGAGTATTCGGGTCGGGTTTGGTTCGATTTAAGCGAAATCCCAACACGCGTTCCTCCAGATAGTCCTTTAGCTCCACAATGGTACCAAATAGAGAGTAGAAACGGTGGTCGAAGCGGTGGAGAGCTTATGGTTTCTGTGTGGTTTGGGACACAAGCTGACGAAGCTTTCGCTGAGGCGTGGCATTCAAAGGCTGGAAATGTTCATATCGAAGGGCTTTCGTCGATTAAATCAAAGGTTTACTTGTCTCCGAAGTTATGGTACCTTAGGGTTTCAGTGATTGAGGCTCAAGACGTTGCACTTATGGACAAAGGATCAGGTCTCATGAGGTTCCCTGAGGTTTCCGCGAAACTACAAGTCGGGAATCAGATTCTTAGGACTGCTATTTCGCCTCCAAACGCTACGAGGAGCTTTTCGAATCCGTATTGGAATGAGGATTTGATGTTTGTTGTTGCAGAGCCGTTTGAGGATTACATTACAGCTACTGTGGAGGATCGTGTGGGAGTACAAAACGACGTTGGAGTTGGACGAGTTCAAATTCTGGTTTCGTCTGTTGAGAGAAGAACAGGAGATATACCGGTTGGTTCGAGGTGGTTTACCTTAGATAACGGTAATAACAGCAACAACAATAGTCGGTTTGGTTCGAGGATTCATCTTAGATTGTCACTAGACGGTGGTTACCATGTTCTGGATGAGGCAACTATGTATAGTAGCGACGTTAGACCGACCGCGAAAGAGCTTTGGAAACCGCAAGTTGGGCTATTAGAGATTGGGATTCTAGGCGCGACGGGTTTGATGCCGATGAAGGTTCGGGATGGGAAAGGCGGCGGCACAGCGGATTCGTATTGCGTGGCTAAGTACGGCCCGAAATGGGTCAGAACAAGAACCGTTGTGGACAGTCTTTGTCCGAAGTGGAACGAGCAGTATACTTGGGAAGTTAACGACCCGTGCACGGTTGTGACCGTTGGTGTGTTCGACAATGCGCGTATTGATGGAAATAACAATAACTCACGCGATGCGCGGATCGGGAAAGTCAGGATTAGGCTGTCTACGTTAGAGACGGAACGTGTTTACACGCATTCGTATCCGTTGATTGTGTTGCACCCTACTGGAGTGAAGAAAACCGGTGAGCTTCATTTAGCGGTTAGGTTTTCGTGCGGTAACGCTGTTAATATGCTTCAGATGTATACCTTACCGCTGCTTCCGAAGATGCATTATACTCAGCCGTTAGGAGTTCACATGATTGAGCGTTTGCGTTATCAGACGTTAAACGCGGTTTCCGCAAGGCTGAGTAGAGCCGAGCCGCCTTTGGGGCGTGAGGTTGTTGAATACATGCTCGATCATGATTTCCATGTTTGGAGTATGAGAAGGAGCAAAGCTAATTTTTTCAGGCTCGTAAACGTGATTTCCGGTTTAGTCGCGTTTGCGAGATTGGTCGAAGTTATGAGAAATTGGACTAAACCTGTTTGTTCCGCGATTTTCGTTGTCGCGTTCTTGTTTTTGGTTTTGTATCCGGAGCTCATATTACCGTCATTGTTTGTTTACGCGGCTGCGGTTGGCGTTTGGCGTTTCAGGCGAAGGCCTAGACTTCCACCACACATGGACACGCGTATCTCCCACGCGGAGACTGTTTTTCCTGACGAGCTCGATGAAGAGTTTGACACATGTCCGACGAGCAGAGGCTTCGACGTTGTGAGAATAAGGTATGATCGGGTTAGGAGCATCGCCGGGCGGGTTCAAATGGTGGTTGGTGATATTGCGAGTCAAGGAGAAAGAGTACAAGCGTTGATAAGTTGGCGCGACCCGCGTGCGACGTTTCTCTTCTTGGTGTTCTGTTTAATCTCGGCGGTTGGGTTTTACTTCGTGCCGGTTAAGTTAACCATGGCCGTTTCCGGTTTGTATTACCTGAGACCGCCTCGGTTTAGAAGGAAGTTGCCGTCGAGAGGACTTAGCTTCTTTAGGCGATTGCCGTCGAGAGCCGATAGCTTGCTTTAGATGATTAACAAGGGTATTATTGCCTTCTTATGATAACTTATTAGGACTTTGGTTTTTTTGGTACGCTTCTTGGTTCAGTGTATTTGTTTTGGGTTAGGTAACATGTGTGTTGAACTCATGTATGAAAAACCGAACCGGTTTAGGCATTGTATCTACAAGTTGTGTTAATGATTAGGATTTGCTTTGCTGTTTATTGCAAAAGTTTGCTAACTGCTTGTGGTTTTTCTTTTTTGGTCCCGCGTGATGAACTTATAAAGTGTGAAATTAAAAAAAATAAAACATAACTCAAAACCCCTCAAGATTGGTTATATCATAGAATTTGCCAACGTTTATGATTTGTGATTTTACAGTTCCTTAATGTCGAGTAAGTTCTTGTTGGGTCAGCCAAATCACAAGATCTTGTGTAGCAAAGTTCTTCGTTTTACAATCAACGTGATATAAATCTATAAATAAATAGCTAACTAACAACAATTTATATATGACTACTTTCGTCTTAACGTCCTTTATAATTAAATAGCTAACTAGTAAATATGCACAATTGATGACTTCGTCTGTGCGTTTGCAAAGTGCTAGATTGTACGCTCTCTAAAGAGTTGAGTTCATCTGTAGTAAGAGTTAAATAATCTTTTCTAAAATCTCATAAATAAGAAAAGAGACGACAAAATATGGTATGATCTAAGTTTTTGTCAACCGTTATAGTCTTAAAAACTTGATATCTTTGCAATCAAAATTTTGAATCAGTTAGTCTCTTTGATTTTATCCACATAAGGAATTTACCGTTGTTGCCCCATAATCGAGGAATTTATTGAATTTTTCAATAGTGGTAAAATGTAAGGTTACCAAATAGGGTTATATATGTCTATGAATAATATTAGGGTATAATTTCGCAATATTAGTAAATGTAAGGGTATATTTAAAATTCGAAAGATTGTTTTAGATAATCAAAGAACTGGGCATTTCAATTAGAGAGAAAAAAAGGAGATCCTTTAATGTTTAGCAGAGCTTCCTCATCCATGGCTTCGAGCTTTTCCTTTTAGGTTTCTTCGTCGCTCTTTCATCGGAAAACCCGACCCATCTTAACGGCTGGCGGGTCAAGATTAGATCGGCGATTTTGCCAACGGAGATCACCCGAATTAGGGTTTCGTCATTGTTTTGGTCGCATCTATGGATTCGCTATCAACTGGTGAATTGATATGAATTTTGGATTTGGAGATGACGGAATCTATCTGGTCGATCGATCAACCTTCTCCACCGAAACCAGTGGCTAATTTCAACCGCCATAGGTCAGAACTTGGGTTTTGACTGAGTTTGAATTTCGAATTGTAGTAGAACGGAACCTCCTCTGAATTGTAGAAACTTGGAACGGGTTTGTTCATGTTTAGAAGATCCAGCGTTAGATCAAGTAATTAGAGGGCTTGTTTAGGGGATCGTTGAAAATTACGATGCTGGTTTCTGAATCTTGTTGAAATGATAGATCTCATTTACTGTTTAGTTTTGGCAAATCATGTTGTGAAGGACAACTATATTGGTTTTGGTGAATTTTGGGGATTAGTATTGCTTGGAAGTGAAATTTGAGTTCTTACTTGCAGCAAGCCTAAAGATCATATTTTGCTACGGCCCAGAAAATGGATGACTAATTTAATCAGCTGCTGATCTTAATCTGGATTGAGTATGATTGTTCAGGTGTAGGAGCGTCTTTAAGTTGTTGGTTCAGAGGGAGATTTCATCAAAAACAAAGTTTGTGCCAAGGAAACGGTGGGGTGAAAGCCGATGGGATGCTGACTCGTCTTGTGGAACCAGTAATGAACCAGTGAGAGAGCTGGGACATAATCTTATTTCATGGTATGTTGCTTAAATCCCTTCAAGCTTTATTGATTACGAAACTGTAGTGTCTTCCCTCAAGATGAGTTCATGTGAGGATCCTCATTCCCTTTCGAGATTCTGAATGTAAATTATGTTCCTTATTTGTAGGGTTGAGGCAGAGTCATTGCAGCATTTATCTGCTAAATATTGTCCTCTTGTACCTCCTCCAAGGTCAACTATTGCAGCAGCTTTTAGTTCTGATGGAAAAACTCTTGCTTCGACACAGTAAGAATTATGACTCATATTTGTTGTAGTTTAATCTTTGCTGTTTGCTAATGATTTACTGGGTTTTGTATCTTGTAGTGGTGACCACACTGTAAAAATTATTGATTGCGAGACAGGAAAATGCTTAAAAGTTTTGACCGGCCATCGGAGGACACCTTGGGTGGTGAGTTAGAGAATGCTATCTCTTTCCTTTAAATTTTATTCAGCATGACTACAATGGCTACTAGGTAGCTTTTAACTTGACCATTACTATCTGTATATTATCTAATCTCATCTTGTGAAATGAAATTTGGTGGCTACCTCCGTTATGTGTTTTGCCGGTTGGATGATGGGTGTCAACTTTGTTATTATTTTGCTTAGATGTAGCATATTAGACAATACCTGCAGTGAATTAAGTTTATTTCGGTTTACTTGAATAAGATAATTAGCTATGCGTTATGCCCATTGCCTTTTTTTTTTTTTAAATCAGAACCCACTGTTTAATTAATGTTATTGTGTTTTTTTGCAGGTCAGATTCCACCCTCGCCACTCAGAAATAGTTGCTAGTGGAAGTTTAGATCACGAGGTGCGCCTTTGGAATGCAAAAACTTCGGAGTGTATTAGATTTCATGATTTCTGTAAGTATTGGGCATAACAGTATTTTTGTTCTCTTTCCTCGTTTGCTTTTTCATCTAATTAACCTACATCCTCTTCCTCTCCTCCGTAAACAGGTAGACCTATTGCTTCTATTGCTTTCCACGCCGAAGGTGAATTACTTGCTGTTGCATCTGGTCATAAGGTATCTCATTGCCTTTAAAATTTGTCACATACCTCCTAGTTGCTGGCTACTTATCATTTTAGAACTAATAATCTAATATAAAGGTCTCTGAGTTTGATTATACTTTTTTTCTTTCTTTAAGTTGCACATATGGCATTATAATAAGAGCGGGGAGGAGTCGGCACCAGCAATTGTGTTGAAGACAAGGCGTTCCCTGAGAGCTGTACACTTTCATCCACATGGTGTTCCTCTTCTCTTGACTGCAGAGGTTAGCCACATTTTGAGGATTGGGTTATTGTTCTGCCACTATGTGGGCTTACTCTATTTACTACAAATGGCAGGTGACTGACATTGATTCATCAGATTCTGCAATGACAAGAGCAACATCTCCGGGTTATTTGCGATATCCGGCCCCTGCTATTTTCTTCACCAACACACAGAGTGGTAGTCACACCAGTTTGGCAGCAGAACTGCCACTTGTGCCATTACCATACTTGCTCTTGCCTTCATATTCTGCTGATGACCCAAGAATCCAATATTCTACTGGTCAAAGGAATGCACAACCAAGGTTTCAGAGTAATCAAAGTTCCGTTGAACACGGCAGCAGAACAATATCTCCTCCTCCTCCTCCCTTGCCTATGTCTGGTGATCTTTCTGGAGCTACAACTTCTACGACTGCAGTTGATGCCATGGATGTAGATGAAGCTCAACCTGTTGGAAGAAATAGAGTTCCCAGTCAACTTGCAAGTCAACCAGATTTACTTGAGTTTGGACAACTTCAGCAATTGTTTCACTTTAGAGACAGAGTTTCCTGGGAATTACCATTTCTACAAGGGTGGTTGATGGCTCAAAGCCAAGCTGGTGCTAATTCAGTGGTTCTTCCTAGTGGTAGTAGTGGTCATGTCAACTCAATTCCTTATACAGGTTCTTCTTCAGCAGCTCATTCATCCACAGCCAGTCTAGAGGCTGCAGTAGCGTCATTAGAAATCCCTGGAGGTGTTAACTTATATGGGGTTTCTGCAAGAGGCGGTTCCCGGGACCGAATACCACCGTCCCACTTTACAGGATCTGGTTTAGCAGAAAGTGTTTCCTCTCGTAATACTCAACATGAAGGAACTGATGCTCAACCTGTGGTGAACAGAATTCCATCTGAACTAGCTTCTTCGATTGCTGCTGCAGAGTTGCCTTGTACTGTCAAACTGAGAGTGTGGTCACATGATATCAAAGACCCATGTGCAATATTGAAGTCAGACAAATGTCGAATAACAATACATCATGCTGTTCTTTGCAGGTAAATTTTCTTCTTATTATTGCTGTGCTACACTTGGATGATCGTGCTGCTAAATGATATCTCGCTTTTGTTGATGGATATATATTATGTGTTAATCTTTGCAGTGAAATGGGAGCCCATTTTTCGCCATGTGGGAGATATTTAGCAGCATGTGTTGCATGTGTTATTCCTCATGCTGAGACAGATCCTGGTTTGCAGACACTGGTCCAACAAGATTCAGGGCTTGCAACTTCCCCTACTCGACATCCTGTCACAGCACATCAAGTCATGTATGAACTTCGTGTGTATTCACTCGAAAAGGAAACGTAAGTGCAAGTTTCCATTTTGTTTTCTCTGTGTTAATTATTACATTTCTCCACTTCTCACATGGCATGTAACAGAAAACTGACTAGAGTGTCTTATGTATGTCTACAGATTTGGTTCAGTACTTGTGTCACGGGCAATTAGGGCTGCACATTGCTTGACCTCTATCCAGGTTAGTTACCTTAAGGAATACTTCCAGGAGATTTCTCAGCACTACTCAATATGGTAAAGCTGTTCACTGATTTGTATTATTGTGATTAAGTGCCTTATAATGAAACAATTTCATGCAGTTCTCACCAACCTCGGAGCACATATTGCTTGCATATGGTCGGCGTCATGGTTCTCTTTTGAAGAGCATTTTGAGTGATGGAGAAACAACATCACATTTTTTCACAGTTTTGGAGGTAACGTCTGTGCTCGAGTCGTTGCATATGTTATATCATCTACAACATACAGTTTGAAATTTCATACAGAGTTTTCACTTCTTTTTTTTCTGTTCCATCAGATTTACAGAGTTTCAGATATGGAACTGGTGAGAGTACTTCCAAGCTCAGAGGATGAAGTTAATGTTGCTTGCTTTCATCCTTCTCCTGGAGGAGGCCTTGTTTATGGAACAAAGGTAAATGATCCAAACTCATAATGTGTGCTTCAACCATACATGTACTGACATATCCTAAATACTTTCTCAGGAGGGGAAACTTAGGATCTTCCGGTACAACACAGCTGCAGCGTCCAACCTCACTGCACCCAACAGCTCACCTGAGGAAAATTTGTCTGAGGTAGAATTATTGAGAAGGTTGATCTTCTTGAAATAGAATCAAAGTTAAAAGAATTTGAAGGGAAAATGAATCTTTTTGAACTAACATATGATTGTTTCCATTTCCATCCTTAAAAAATATGAACACAGGTGCAGACTTATGCATTAGAATGCTAGACAGAGCAGAATTCAAGTCCCATCCGTTATATACATACACTCTCATAGGCACATCTTTAATCGTGGGCTTATTCATCTTCCTCTGTTCCTTTCGGGTCATCCCTCCCATTCCGCTTGCTCGCTCTCCTTTTTAGTTGTTCTTCCCGGTGTGCAATTAGAAAATCTGAGAAACTTTTTTCGTTCACAAGCTGGGTGGTATCTTTTTTATACTGTAGAAAGGTCGCAAGTTGGGATAGTCTTTCAATTTGCTACCTTTTTTCTTCTTTAAAAAAAAAATAAAAAAATCGAAATAGGTTTCTGAGTGTTGTTTGTAATGACTGCAGAAAAATGTAAAAAAAAAAATGTATGTTTTGTGTTTGTTGTTGTAGCTTTGTAACTAATGTTTGTAACCACGTTTCGTCTTCTGTAAGATTATCTTTACTCTTCTGCTTGTCTCATCTTACTTGAAAAAGATTGATTCTCTCATTAAGACGTTACACTTCGAAAATATCAAACTGTTCCAAATTCCTAATGCTTTTCCTTTAATAACCCACTCTTTAACTTGGTGGACTCCATTTTCCGGCAGCAAAATCCTTGTAGAATTTGGAACTCTTCGATACGATGTAGAAGACTATAACCGAATAAAAACCCAAAACAAGAAAAGAAGAAACATCAGTTCACGCAATCGAAGTTAAAAAAATTAGAGTACTAAGTACAAACAAACCTGGTATCTCAGGGATGACAAAGTAAGGTTCTTTCAACACGTCGTGCAATGTTCTTCTCTCGTTCACTTTAATCATACCCGAGGAACCTCTTCCTTTCACTTCTGTCCCAATTGAAGCAAAATATGTGAGCATGTATCTAGCTATGGACAATGTAAAGTGCATAATATCATACAAGTCAAGAATCTTACGGTTGTAGGGTGTTTTTGTTAAGCTTGTGTCCTCGTCTCCGGCTTGAGCTCCTTTTGTACCTTCTAGAAGATACGAGAGAACTCTACTACTCGGCAATGGAGTTCCCGAACTTGCCTAGACAAGAGAGGAAACCAGAGTTTAGCACAAGATGCTAAATACTATCCTTACATGAAAGGCTTGTAGGTGGAGTAGGAGGAATTGATTACCTCATAGTAAAGCTCAATCGCATCTCGTGTGTACTCATTGTTCTTATCCCAAGGCAGTGGCGGGCTATCCTCTGAAAACATGTTCAGAGCGCTAAGGAGGGACAATAAAATGAACTGAACAATGCGAATCGAAATAAGATGCATGAATAAAAAGTTTACAAAAGGATATCATATCAAGATGGGTTGCAAACATGTCGGTTTCACAGAAGTCTTCTATGAAGTCACTTGTCATGGCCTCAGCGTAAAGAAGCAGGACAGGCCAATGAAGGATGTTGCTTTTATCTAACATTGGCTTCTTCAAACCCGTGAGTTCTCGGTACATTGCTTTGCCAATCTTAATGCCTCTGTTTTCAATCGCAGAGAGACAAGCCTACAGCGAAATCAATGAAAAGTAAGTAAATTACTTATGCATTAATATGCTTACGGTGATTCATTCTATTTATTCCAATAATCAAACCTTGGCTTGCACTACAGCCTTTGAGACTTCAGCCTCATGTTGTTCTTTCTCTTGCTTCTTTGTATTCACAAGTTTTAGAAACTTCTTAAGCTCCTCGTTACTCGGATCATTCTGAATTGCCATTTCGCAATAAGACTTTGCCTCGCTCAGCAAATCCAATGACATTGAAGCCTTTGCAGCTCGATACACTGCCTTTAAAACCATCGAAACCCGTCAGCGAAACAACCAAAGAACACAACAAGGGAAATCATAAGAGAAATGGTTTACAATATAATGGTTTTTACCTTAATGTTATCAGGAGATAACCTCATTGCTTCTTCAGCATCGTTAAGAGCACGCCGATAATTCCCTAATAGTAGATTAACATGGGATCGATTCGAGAACAAGATTGACGTCTCTGAGTCACTAAGAACTCCTTGGTTAATGGCTTTTGTGTAGAATTCAACAGCTTCAGAGTAATGCTTTTTCCCTTTCCTCACACATTCATTTCCTTGTTCCTGTGATTGAATTCATAAGTAATCAAAAGAACAACATCGGAGCGATATGCATCAGCAGTATTCAACTCAATTAAACATCGAATCAAACTACAATATCTCAGTTCTCAAAGAAATCAGATTCCATACACTGAAGCACGAAATCGAAGCAACACTATCATAGAACAACTATCGAATCAGAGAGAGAGAGAGAGAGAGAGAGCGAATTGGTACTTTGAATTCGATGGCGGCGGATTCTTTGAGAGCAGAAATAGCTTCGAGATCAGCTTTTTCGTTTTCCGTCATCGGTTCCGACCCAGCATCCATCCATAGCGCCATTGATTTGCAGCAGAAGGATTGAACACCAACACTCAAAATTCGATTAACCTAGACGAAGACTGACGAAGAAGAAGAAGAAGAAGCTTCGAGTTCTTTGGAGGGAGAAGGAGAGACCGGTTAATCTTATTGTCAACCGAATACCGGTTGAATTCTATCGTCCTGGTTCGACCGTAATATTTTACATGGGCCTTGATTGTGTGTTATGACTGGCCCAAATAGTCCCAAATTTAAAACCATTGTATTTGATCCGATATATGAACTGAAGTAACTCAACCAAACAATAAAAAGATTTTAATAATAAACTAACTTATACTATAACCAATATAATTTTTTAAAAAAATATTTACAGGACCATTTTCTGTATATTTTGTTACAAACATTGCTAACTTTTCATTATATGTCATGTCACATAACTATCTTGAGTAAAAAAATTAATGTGAACGGAATTTTATAAAAAGGAGAATAAAATCCAGCGAGGAGATTCTGTCTCAAACATATTTATTAATGATGGTCTCAAAAGGTGACCGGGACAATGCAAAAGACAAAGGGTGGGGGTGTAACATTTCAAGTGATTCGTTTTAATTTGTCAAATCTTATGTTATTGAACTATGGATTTTAAAAACTTATTAAAATCCACTGTTATTGAACTAGTGATTTTAAAAAGTATTTTAAAATCCACTGTTATTGAAATTGTACTAAGGATTTGATTTTAATGATTCCAAGAGATTTTAAAAGAAATTTCAGGGGATTTCCTTGTTAAAAATACAAAGACTTAAATCCCATGGTTTTAGGTGGTATTGCAGAGAATTTTATTATAAATCTCATAGAATCACACAAAATCATTAAAATAACGAGGGGTGTATTGAATCTTGTATTTAAAGAGATTTGAGTTTTAATGAGATTTTATGTTATTTTAATGATTTTGTGTGATTCTATGAGATTTATAATAAAATTCTCTGCAGTACCATCTAAAACCATGAGATTTGAGTCTTTGTATTTTTAACAAGAAATTTCCTATAAAATCCCCTGAAATTTTCTTTAAAATCTTCTGGAATCATTAAAATCAAATCCTTAGTACAATTTCAATAAGAGTGAATTTTAAAATCACTAGTTCAATAACAGTGGATTTTAATAGGTTTTTTAAAATTCATGGTTCAATAACATATGATTTGACAAATTAAAACAAATCACTTGAAATGTTAGGTTGAATAGATCCCCAACATAAAATCTCATTAAAATTCAAATCTCTTTAAATACAAGATTCAACCCCCCCTCCAAAAGGTCTGCAAAATTGGTAGGAACTTTCTTGTACAATCGTTGAATTTATTGAGGTGGGCCCTTAACTGGGCTTAAGTTGGCCCGTACAGTTTTAAAAATTGACTCTTCTTAAAATCATAAAACCTTCCAACAAATATTAAATTGTGTCGGGGTTGATATTAAATTCTCAACTCAATAACAGATCTAAATATGGGCAAACGAGAATTCAAAACGGGATTATGTGAGAAACGGATCGAAAACGTTAATGAAGTTATAGTTTTATTACTGTTAAAGCTAATCCCAAGTTATACATATAATCTATATAGGTACTTAGTCCTTATCGGGGTTTTTAATAGAAACCATATATTTATTTAACCGATAAGTGAAATATATGGTCGTGATAGAAAAAAAATCGAAACGGGATTGAACAAGACATGCGATAATTTTGCCCACCCCTAAAACCTATGAATATTTAATTGTTTATTACTTGCGATTAGCTTTATTAACGTTCCAATGTCTGAGTTAGGTCATATCGACACATAGTATAACAAAAAGAAAAAGAACATGTGGGAGAAATGTGTTAGGTGTATAGTGTTCATTCCACCATCATCATTATGCACGATTCAAAAGAACATGTGGGAGAAATTTGATAAGATACTTTTAGTCAATTTTTATTTCAATATGGATCTATAGTAAAATATACTATGTTCTGATCGATGACCGACATAATGACGAAATACTCTATAGATTACTACGTTCTTGAATCAAATGACTTTCTACTATGCGTATTTTTTGTTGTTTTAATAAGTTTGTCCATTGTAATAAATTCGTTTTCCCTCAGAAGACAGAAGTTCAACTTGATAGACATCCAGTTTTTGACTATTTTGTTTGTCCTCAAATAAACATATCGCATAATTAAACGACTTGTGATTCATATATTGCGCATAATCACCGAGTGACACGCTCTTTTTTCATCTAAAACAAAATTAAAAAAGGAAAGAACACTACAAGAAAACAAGATCTTTTCCGACGGCCTAAACCGTCGGAAATCCGTCGGAATCAGTGTGTTTCCGACGGATTTCGTCCGCCGGATCTATCTTATCGGAAATTAAAGGTCCGTCGGAAATCCGTCGGAAATCCGTCGGAAACTGTTGACGGATTTCCGACGGCAATAGGTAAAACGGAAATGCGTCAGAAATTCAACCACCCGACGGATTTCCGACGGTGGATGAGACCGATGGATTCCCGACGGTGGATGATACCGACGGCTGTCCGACGGTACTAGATACTGATGGATTTCCGACGGGTGCTGAAGCCGACAGATTTCCGACAGAGGCTGATACCGACAGCTGTCTGACGGTTGCTGAAGCCGACGGAGGCTGTTACCGACGGATTTCCGACGGCATTTGGAATTTTTTTATAAAAAAAATTATAATAATTAATTAGATTAAATTTTAAATAAAATTAAATTTAAATATGAAAATAAATTAAAATAGTTTGAAAAGTTATTTAAAACTTAAAATTTTTACATAAAATTTAAAAGTCTACTGTGGACGATAATTACGGAAGAAATCGTTCATCTTCTCTTCCATCCCACGAATGCGCTCTGCATCTTCTGCGCGTTGTGCCTCCATTGCCTCAAACTAATGTGCATCTGTTGCGCGCTGTGTCTCCATCGCGGTTATCCGCTCGAGAAGCTCCGCGTTTTGGGCCCGCAAACCGCTATCACCGTGAAATCGGAATGAAGACACGGAAGAGATGGAACTGTCTTCCGGAAGACCGAAGACACGACATTTGTTCTTCGGAGTAACCTACCATATAGAATAAAATTATAAATGTTATAACGTATAAGTATTATAAGTTATTTTAAATTCGTTAATAATTGAAAACGTTACTAACCTCATACGTACGCTTATTGATCTTCTCGAATGGAACTTCGGTGAGCGGTGGAGTTCCTTCGACATGAGGTTGAGATTGGATAAACTCCTGACCGAGCCTCTCCACGCTTTCCACGATTTCACGAGCAATTGGATCTTGGATTTCGTTCGTCTTTCGGTTGGTATGCGTATCTATGATCAAATCTAAATTTGAAGGACGCATACCTTTCTTTTGATACTGTTACCATTGAAAATTAAGCAAATAAGTTAGCGATTATAAAAATAAAATAATAATAAAGAAACTTACCAGTTGTTCTGCAAGAGTCGCCTTGCTCGTCGCTCCGAGGTTATGGGTCGCTGGTCCCTTCCCCTTCCGGTCGCTCTTTCGGTTCGTCGAGTGTTTTGCAGAGCTCGACTTAGTGGCCTCCAGTTTCCAATATTGAATTAATTGAGCCCATAACTCGGGATAGTTTTTCATATCCCAAGGAATCTTACCAAGTCCCCATATGTCCTTCTACTTGTTCATCTTCCGCGAGTACATTCTACCAGCCTTGGCGTCAAACTCCCGTCGAACCCTAGCGGTCAACTTTCTGTCCCAATTAAAATCTTGCTGGAAATAAAAAAACCGTTAACGAGTTAGTAAATAAAATTTTTATGTAATAAAACCGCGAATTGTCTAAATTACAAAATTTAGGGATTACCGCAAATTGCCGAAACCAACTGTCACGGCCGGCTACTGGCATCGAAGAGTATGTGGGATACGGTCGAGTTATCAAACAATTAAGCATTGTGTTGATAAACGTCGATATACCGTTTCCCGAAAATTGAAACCTAACCAAAATTAAGGAAAAGTATTTATTAAGTTAACTAAATCGAAAAAAAATTTAAATAAAACTTACCATGTCGTGTTGGGAGGCAAGTCCGGATCTAGGAAAGACAAACGATCCCTTCCGGGTTGTGATACGAAATCCTCGATGCTAATTACTGTGGGAGTTGAGGTCGTAGGATTAGGAGACGGTTGTTGTGTATCCAAAAAGGAAGGGTCGGGGATCTCGGACAGACTAGAACTCCGATCCCCCCCTACTGGAACTACCGCCTCCAACACTCTGCTGAAAGCATCCATAATCCCTACGAATTCCAAGATTTTTACATAAATTTGAAATATTTTAACAAATATGAAATTAGTATGTCAATTTTAAATTTTAAATTTATAATCTATATTAGGGATTTAGGGATTTAGGGTTTTAGTGATTTAGAGATTTAGGGAAATGAGGATTGGGTTTTAGGGATTTTGAAATTTATGGATTTTAGGGATTTAGGATTGAAGGGATTTAGGATTTTAGGGATTTAAGCATTTTGAGATTGATGCATTTTAAGATTGAGGGATTTAGGGATATAGAGAGTTAGGAATTTAGGGAATTATGGATTTAGTGATCTAGACATTTCGTACTTTAGGGATTTAGGGTTTTTGGGATTTTGGGAATTTGGGATTTTGGAATTTAGTGTTTTAGGGAAATAAGTTCGATTTTATGATGTATTACTTGTTCTCAAGATTAATGATTTTATAAAATAAATATTTTTTAAAATTTCGTAGTATTAATAATTTTACATTATTAATATTGATTTTAAATCTCAAAAATCCCAAAATAGAAAAATCCCTAAATTCCTAAATCCCAATAAATCCTTATATTTTTTAAGAAGTCTAGCATGTTATACAAAATGTTGCTTTAAACAAATTAGATAATTTTTAAATTTTTAAAATTTTAGAATTTTATATATTATTCATATTATAAATATTCATAAATCCCTAAAAACCACAAATATTCATATAATTTTCAAATATTCATAAAATTTTGCATAATATCTTATATTCCAAAATCCTTAATTCCCTAAATTGTTAAATTTCTAAAATTATCATAATACCTAAATTCCTAAAATTATCATAATTCCTAAATTCCTAATATTCCAAAAACTCAAACAAATCATCAAAAACTTACATTGGGGTGTTGATTTGTTGAGGGTGTTTGAGATTTGGATGAGATTTGGTATACAAGAGTCGGAGAATCGGTAAAAACGGCGGCAAAACTGGTGTGACTCGGCGAAACGGCGGTGACTCGGCGGTGAATCGGCGAACCGGTGGCAAAACGTTGGTGATTCGGCGAATCGGAGGCGAAACGGCGGTGGCGTCGGTATTCCGGCGTTGTCCAGCTTGATTTGCGGCGATTCCCGGCGATTTTCACTAAAAAACTTTGATTTTCGTTTTCTCGTCGGAGAAGACGAAGTGTCTGGTTATATTTAAGAATTCTGACGGAAAGCGCCGCCCAATTCCGACGGAATTTCGACGGATTCTGCCGCCTTTTCGATAATAACTATGCGTTTTGGCGGTATAAAATTTAGGGTATTCCGTCGGAAATCCGTCGGGGAATTTGTGACGGATTTCCGACGGATTGTGTAATTTATATATTTTATTCTATTTACTGATTTCTGGATTTAGAGATTATGAAAATTTTAGGGATTTAGGGTTTTAGGGTGTAAGGGATTTAGGATTTTGAGACTTAGTGATGATGATAATTTTAGGAATTTAGGGATTATTAGAATTTTTGGGAATTTAGTGATTTATGGATTATGTGATTTAGGGATTATGAGAATCTTATGAATTTAGAGATTTAGAAATTAAGGGGGTTTAGGGATTATGGGATTTATGAGTTCAAGACTTACTGCAAGATAAGAATTTTAGGAAATCGAGGATTTATGGATTATGAGAATTTTTGGAAATTTAGGTTTTTAGGGATTATGGGATTTAGGGATTATGAGAATCTTATGAAGTTAGAGATTTAGAAATTCAGCGATTTAGCAATTTAGGGGTTTATGAATATTTTAGGAATTTTGGGATTTAGAGATTACGAGAATTTTTGGGATTCAGGGATTTAGGGTTTACGGGATTTAGGATTCGCAAACTTAGTGATGATGAGATTTTTTGGGAAATACATTATAAAAATAATAAAATTCGTCGAAAATCCGTCAATATATTCCGACAGAAATCCGACGGATTTTGGCATTTTTATATAATATTACCGCGAAGTAAAATCAAATATAAAAATAACACAAACCGTCGGAAATCCGTCAATATATTCCGACAGAAACCCGACGGATTGTGTTTTTTTAATATATTTTTTTTGCGTATATTTGAAATGAAATCTGTGGGAATTTCCCACGGATTTCCGACGTCATGTGTTATTTATATATTTTATTTGGTTATATTTGTAATGATTTGCGTATAAATTTATGAAGAATTATATTTCGAAACGTATTACACATATAAAACACCAATATTTCACAAACACAAACATTTATTCATAAAATATTTCTCCGAATCTCCTGAGGAACCTTCACTAGGGATGGAGTCTGAATCGTCATCAAATTCGTCACGTGATTCCTCTTCATCCGAATGAACTAAATCATCGCCGATATGTGTCACATCAATAACAAGGTCAATGTTATCCATCTCCTCGACATGTGACATTTGAATACTTATCGATGGCTGGAGAGCATCATGTTCTGGAACTCCATATAATCTTCCTCTCGGGTTAATTGGAATTACTGTGATCCAAGGATCTGTACGATAGGAAACTTGAGGAGATGAAATATAGCAAACCTAAAATTAAATAGTTGGTTTTGTTAATATACGTGGATAACAAAACATATCGTAGGAGCATGTTGGAAAACCTATTATTGACTTCATACCTGGTCTGCTTGCGACGCAAGGATAAATGGATCGTATTTCTGTAGTTTCCGTCTTGAATTTATCGAAATCACACCAAGGGGGTCAATTCGAACCCTACGTCCATTGGATGGATCATACCAATCACACATAAACACAATGCACCTCAAGTCCAACATTCCTGGATAACGGATTTCTAAGATTTCGTTTAAAATGCCATAGTAGACAGTATCACCTGATTGCGACGAAATACCTTAGTCTGAAATTGACCTCGGTCGTCCTTCCTCACGAATCCTAAACAAATATCCCCTAGTGCAAAACCTGGGATATGAAGTCGCGGTGGTGCGCAAACCCGACGCAAACTCCACTAACCATGTCGGGAGAGTTTGACCACTTTCTAAACCTTCGGAAACCTAATCAACGATAAAGTATGAAATCATTAACATATAAAACGTGAAAATCTGGAAATGTAAGAGTAAGGAATTATATTAAACTTACAGAAAATTTCAACCACTCCGAGAATTCTTCATGTTTTAAGACAGCAAGTTCGGATTCTGTCTTATCAGGATGGTAAGTTTGGACTAGGGACATGTAAATGCTGTAACATAAAAATATTTATTAGATTAAGACAAATAATTCCAAAATGTTTTTACAAAAACTGCTATATCTTTCGTACTCCATTATTTCGTCACAATTTCTGAGGATATACGTATGCAAATGTTTGACCTCTTGTTCTGATAGTCTGCGTTTCTTTCCTTTTCCACTTACTCGACCAACTTAGGAAAACAACTCGGGTACAACCACGGCATAATTTGCTTTCTCACCTCTATCATCATGTCGCGCCGGACATCTAGCCTTAGTCCGAACTTTCGATGGAAAGTAATATTCGGCAAAGTGTGAGACTTCGTCATTTAGGCTCTGTGCAACAATAGATCCCTCCACCTTGCTCAATTTTTTAACCTTTTTCTTCAAGTGGAACATGTACCGCTCGAACGGATACATCCATCGGTATTGAACAGGGCCTCCTAATGCTGCTTCTCGTGGGAGGTGAATAGGAAGATGTTCCATAACATCAAAAAAAGACGGTGGAAATATCTTTTCCAGATTACAAAGGAGTACGGGGATGTTGGATTCTAAATTACGGATCCCGTCCCCTGTTAGTGTCCGTGAAATAAAATCTCGAAAGAAAGCCCCAACTCCTACAAAAGAAAAGTAAACAAGTTAATACATATATAGTAACATTATATTAGTAAGAAACTCACGGGAGTATGAAATATACCTCCAATTGCTTGATGGATGTCTTTTGGAAGAAGATAAGCAAGTGCAAATAGAAGAAGACGCTGCATCACAACATGACAATCATGACTTTTCATTCCAATAAACTTCCCTTCTGTCGAATCCAAGCAATTACGTAGGTTAGATGCGTAGCCGTCATGAAATTTAACATTTTTTTAATCCATTCAAAAAATACTTCCTTTTGACCTGCGTCTAACCGGTACGCAGACATCGGCAATCTACCGTTAGCCAAAACATGAAGAGATTCCCTTGAACAAACCAATGTCAAGTCTAATCTAGATTTCGAGTTGTCTTTTGTCTTCCCTGGAACGTTTAAGATGATGTTCATGATGTTGTCAAAGAAATTATTTTCAACATGCATCACATCTAGATTATGCCGCAATAGATGGTCTTTCCAGTAAGGCAAATCCCAAAAAATACTCTTCTTGTGCCAATTGTGATATTCCCCACAACCGTCGACGGGGTGATGGCCATTACCCCCACATTCAGGAGTTCGCTCTGCACCAAAATCTCATAACTGTTCCAATATGCTGCGACCATCTATCTCAGGAGGTGGACCATGTAACACTTGTAAATTCTTCTAGACCGACGATATGGATGATTTGCCGGTAAAAAACACATATGGCAATCAAACTATGAAGTCTTCCTTCCGTGCTGCAATTGGAATGCTGAAGTATTGTCTTGGCAATAAGGACATGCCAATCTTCCATGCGTTTTCCATCCAGATAACATACCGTATGCCAGAAAATCGCTTATGGTCCACATAAGAACCGCATGCATGTTGAAATTCTGCTGGATTAAAACATCAAATGCCTCAACACCGTGCTCCCACAACATCTGCAACTCATAGATCAATGGTTAGAGGAATATATCGAGTGACCGTCTTGGATGATCTGGCCCGGGAACTAGAATTAAGAGAAACAAGAACTCTCGCTGCATGCACATAGAAGGAGGCAAATTGTAAGGTGTTACGATGACCGGCCACAACAAATATTTTCTTCCATGCTTTCCAAATGGGTTGAAACCATCGGTGGATAAGCCGAGGTATACATTCCGTCATTCATATGCGAAATCTGGATATACGGATTGGAAGTGTTTCCACACTTTCGCGTCAGATGGATGCGTAATATCTCCATCTTCACTATGCTCTGCATGCCATCTCATAGCCTTAGCTGTGCGTTCTGATTGATACAGCCTCTTCAACCGCTCTGATAATGGTAAATACCACATCCGTTTGAATGGAATCTTCACTCTGCCACTTGTGTCCTAGAACCGTGGTTTACGGCTAAATTTACATTTGTTTTTGTTCTCATCTTCTCTCCAGTATAGCATACAGTTCTTGATGCACACATCTATTATCTGGTAGGGCAAACCAAGACCGACAACAAGTTTCTGACCTCGTAGTATGATGTTGGACTAAGATTATCCTCTGGCAAAACATCTTTCACAAACTCGGCGAATGCATCAACAGATTCTTCGGACAAATTGTAATCAGTCTTCATGTTCATCATCCTACTAGCAGAAGATAACGGTGAATGACCTTCCTTACAACCGTTGTATAGTGGTTGTTTTGATGCGTCTAACATATCAAAAAACTTTCGAGATTCAACATTAGGTTCTTCAGCCCTATCACCCTCATAACCACCTGACTGAAAATCTCTCTAAACGCATCGTTAACCATCGCAACCGTACTAACCCCAACATCTACTTCCGTTGTACGTTCTCCTACGCTATCCGGAAAATAAGGTGCATTACTACTACTACTACCATATTCATAATTGCTTTCTCCATGTAAAAACCAAACTTTATATCCCGGCCTAAATCCATATTTATATAAGTGATTCCAAACTGTATGAACCGCAACACTAATTCTATTACAGCAATTAGAACATGGACATTTGATATCCTGACCTTTTTTGGCTGCATCTTGATTTCTGGGTAAATTCATGAACTCGCAAATACCTACAGCGTATGTGGACGTTAATAAGTTCGAGCCCATATCCATCATTGGCTCGTCCATCCAAGACCGAAAATATGAACTCATCTCTTATAAATTTTTAGATAATGTGAATTGTGTTTTTTTATAATGTGACTTGTGTTACGATGAAATGAAGAAATGTCAAAGCTTATATAGAACGGAATCCATCGGAAAACCGTCAAAACCTCCGACATAACATCCCACCAATCGCATCGGCCACCGCTAACGATATGGTAACCACTCAAACTTTGCCGACATCGGTTGCCGTCGGAAATCCATCGGCAATCCGATGACTTATTTCCGTCGATACTCCGTCGGTACAAAGTGACCAATCAAACTTTGCCGACATTGGAATAACACAATCCGTCAGAAATCCGTCAGAAATAACCGACGGATTTCTGACGGAATTTGCTATTTATATATATTATTTGCGCGGAATAAAGTAAAATATATAAATAATAATTTCCGTCGGAAATCCGTTGGTTATTTCTGACGGATTTCCGACGGATTGTGTTATTTATATATTTTATTTTTTTCCGGTATAGATATTATATATAAACCAACCATATCGCACAACGTGGTCCACAAATAAAACATTTACCATTCATATTACAGAATCAAAAGACTTTTATATTAATAATTAATAAAACACCAACACACATGGATTTATTTTTTGTTCTTACATATTCCAAAACTACTACTTCTCGTCCCACTTCCCGGTGGTGTATCCTTTAGATTACCGTACGCAGTATAACTCTCGTCAGAGTAAGTATCCTCCTCATCCGACTCTCCGTTAATATTAGAAGTATCTTCATCGCTGTTGTTTGAAGGAAAACAATTTTCTTTCGTCCAGATAGCATCTATGTTTTCAAGCTTGATGTTGAGGTAAGTGTACCCAGTTCCGACTAGAACTTGAACCTACAAAATAGGCAACTATAATGTAATCTATACTTCATTTACTTAAATAAACATATTTCAAACTTACATTACTCAATACAACGACTGAGCCAACTCGTATATCAGGGCCAAAAGAAGCGTCTATACACGCTTCTTTTTGAATATATCCGCCAATTCTCCCACATGGATCCTACATCAATACATATTAATTTAACGTTACAAGTAACAAAATATATCAATTGAATCATATTCTCAATTATAATTACCAATTACCTTTAAGACAACCATAGCGTCTCCCTCATCAGTACAATCGTACTCATCAATAATTGCAATTACCTACTTAATTTAACAGAACCGATTATACATATAACTTTCACCTAAAACCTCTTTTACAATAAAACTCAATCTTACCTTCCGAACAATGTCCAAATGATTTAAACAGTTAAGAATAACGTTCAATTCAACGGACAAAACCCAATCCCTGGGAGTCTGCATTAACCTCGCTGGAAAAGTATATATAAACATTTTTGTAAAAATTCCCTAACAAAATCAGACTGCTTTCGTTTCATGCTATTCAACAAACCTAATGTTGTACCTGTGTCACGTAGGTGTTCAACTGCAGAAATCCAAGGATGGTCGGTAAATGCGGGATCTTCCGACATGCTGAAAAAAACCTGTTGCTTATTTTATGGAATGTATTTTTGTGTTCTGATGAAATGCAGAAGTTTCCACCTATATATATAATACCAGAGTCCGTCGGAATTCCGTCGCTACTCCGTCGGAATTCAGTCGGTACTCCGTCGGTAAAAAGTGACCAATCAAACTTTGCCGATATCGGAATCCGTCGCAAAAACGTTTAAAAATTACGACTAGGGTATTCCATCGGTACAAGGTGACGGAGTACCGACGGAGTTCAGACAGTTTCCGTGGCCGTCGGAAATCCGTCGGTATATTGTGACGGAATTCCGACGGCTTGATGTAAATCGGACATCCGTCGAAAGTCCGTCGGAAAAGTGATTGTTTTCTTGTAGTGGAAAGTGGGAAGTGAGCTGGCCCGAAGTGGAATAAAAAGGTTTGAACAAAGCCATGACGATACCAAACAAACGCAAATGACAAAACCATGCAACAACAATTATACTAAATTACCATTATTTTATTTGTTTAAAATTATACTCTAAGATGTTGGTTATCATGGCTTCTAGCTAGATTGCTACATCGTCAGTACGTATTTTAACTTTTACAAGTTACATCCATTATTTTTGGAAATATTTATTCTTTTGTGAAAATGAATTGAGAAGAAGAAGAATGATCATATATATCTTTTGTATTTCCGGAAAAAGTAATATTTGCGGAAGAACGTCAAATACTCATAGCGAACTAGAAATTGTTTAACGTACCGTGTAATACCAGTACTGATTGTGTGATTTGTATCCAACAATAATATATGAATAATCATGTATAAAATGAATGACATCTTCACGCAGATACTTTTTTGTTGTAAGGTATATAGTCAGCAACAATTGACATTAATCATGTATTAGAAAATGTTATGCCACGTAAGAAGCATTTGCATGGCATGTCACATGTGTAGTAATTCGTCATCCGCACATTGAATGTTGAATCCACAAACTAGTTTCCGTATATAGCCATACATTTTTTTTTTCATCTAAAGATTTTATTGCTTGTTGTTTTAGTTATTTATTCCGTGGTTTGAGATTTTTGTCTTTCTTTGAATGTTTAAGTTCTATCCATGAGTCTTTTGGCTCCGGCATGGTTTCCGGTTGTACACCAACTTTGTATCCGAACTTGGTCCATACATATATATTTGTTTATTCATCATGAATGATTTTAATTTAATATTCTGATCAAAGTCCACAGTTTCAATTTGGCCGATCACACGCAGTCACACCCTCAGAGCAAGTTTATACAGAGTAAATAGGGGTAATTAGTAGGGGTAAATAAGAATAAAACCCATTTAAAAAAAAAGAAATGTTTGCCCCTATCCATATTTACGGTTGCAAAAATAGAATCTATATTGACCGTAAATATAGAAACGTGGCAGATGGTAATTGGCCGGAATTACGAACCGGAGCTCGCCATCGCCGGAATCACGAGCCGGAGCCCCGCCGTCGAACCACGAGCCACCACACGAACCGGATCTGAAGAGGCTCCACCACGAACCGGATCTGAAGATTTCTCCATCAACAGTCGGAGATACCGACAAAGCTTGCTTCAACGGCGACAAGCTCGATCGATGATGAACGGCGGCTACGAACCACGAACGGATATACGGCTGCGTACAGCGACAGCGAAGCAGAACGGCGGCGGCGTGAATTGATCGGAGAAGACGACCAAGAAGATCGGCGTAATTATCATCCATGAAGAAGAAACTTTTTTTTTTTAAATAATAAAAAAAACTTCCCTAATTAATACGAGACAAAGAATTTTTTTTTACTTTTTTACTTTAGCAAAGTTACTTGGTAAGAATAACGGGAAAATGGGTCTTATTTATATCTAGAGGATTTCTTAAAACCCTGGTTTTTGGGAAAAATTCCAAAAAAATCTCCTATCGAGTTTCAAAGTTCAATAAAGCAAAGCCTGATGGTCTCATCAGTCTACTAAGCTTATTTTTAACAACGTAACAAGTACAGGAAAAAACGATAGCATCGGCTCAACATGGAATATCAGCAACTTCCCGAGTTCTCTTCAGTCTACAAAGCTTATATATTTTTTTCATGTATGTTTAAAATTTCATTTTTTATTAAATGTATTATGTTTTCAATTTGAAGAAAATAAACTTTACTTAAAAAGTTACAAATTCAAAAATAAAATAAAAATTAGAACCTCTCTATATTTACTACCTATAATCACTATAAAAACACAAAACTAAATTAGGGTAAATATGATAATCCCAATACAATTAATAATATAAAATTTATATATTACCTCACCATATTACCTACCCATAAACATGCTCTCACTTGAGCCAGAATCATCTAGATATTTGGACTCAGTTAATTTAACCGATTACGATAATAAATATAATATGTACGGTAACAATTTGGTAGATATGTGTTTTACACTGATCATAAGTTTCTGAATAACATATGTTCAAACGTGATCAATTTATGATTAAGAAGAAGTATTTGTTTGAATATTTGGTTTATTGATGATACCATTTTAGCAAACTCTGTAAATTATTTTTAGTAGTTCAACGTTGTCACATTTGTCTTATTATTTAACTAGTGTTAGGTTTGTAATTTTTTTTTTTATATAACTCAGAGAATCTCATATTTATGGAAGGGTCCAAACTAATCCTTGGGGGAGGTGTAGCCCATGAATAGACATTTTCTCCGGATATTCAAATGGACCGAAAGCATAGCCCATATCCGTGTAGCCAAATAAGAATTGTTAGCAATTCCACGTTTGAGGGGAATTGATTCATGGTCTAGACCAACAGAGCAATTCCTCTTCAAGTGAAAACCTGTAAAACCTGTGCAAATTTCTTAACACTAGACTACCACCACTTTGTTAATGTTTGTAATCTTCTCTATTATATTATAACGACAACGAACCTATCTACACTTTATACAAATGAATTCAGAAAACGTTCAATATGTGTATACACATGTACCGCACGCAATCCATATATATATATATATATATATATATATATATATGTGAATTGATAAGTAATATATGTTTGTAAAATAATTCTATATTTCTATTTATAAATAGTGCAAACGACACATATACTCACGTGTAGTAAGAATATTCCATGGACCGTATGAGGTGCTTTCTCCATCCTTGTGTTTTTTATAATCTAGAAATTCGGACCAAAACTTGTGATATATAAATTTCTATAGATCGAGACTGGAATATCACAATATAACAAATCACTTGTAAAAAGATGTTAAATCCAAAACACAAATCTTTTGTAACAAAATGTGAAATCCCAACCCAAAAAGATAATTTCTTTGTGCTAATTAACCACTTAATTACAATACATTTGGTTTATTCCCCATCCTGAATGTATTCTTTATGGGTTTAATAGGTTGCGATAAAAGACATACCACTTTAGTTATTACCAATCACCAAAATTTAAAATGATATCACCACTTATTTTATTACCATTATTTTTACTCTATAATTTAAAATTATCATTGGTGCTATATTGTATTTTAACTATTTTATGATCGTTATGTGTCATCAGGTAATGAGGTCAATCATAGAATAACGAAGAGAATATAAACGTAAAAAGCGAATTATGATTCATTGCTTACTTGATATGTTTAAGATTATACTAATACTTTAACCATGGACGCTTTTATTTGAAATAATGGTCAATAATACAATAATCAATCATAAAGACCAAAATCTTATTATATAAAAGAGAAGCCGGTCGACGAGAGCGTGACACATAAACAAAATTGTAATTCGCGAGATGATGACATGTGTTTAATATTAATTGAGATGATGACATGTGTTAAAACTTAAATTTAGTTAAGTAAAAATAATTAAAAATAAAAAATTAACAAAAAGAGTTTCTAAGTAATTACTCAAATAATTAAATGGAAAATTTTTAATAGTCTAAACTAATAAAAATAATAATATATAGGATGTAGAGAAAATATAATAAGATGTATATATGTAATGTTTGATAATATAAATGGAAAATTTCTAATAGTCTAAATTAATATAAGTAATAATATATGAGATGTAGAGAGAATATAATAAGATGTATATATGGATGTTTGATAATATTTTTCATATGTTTTCTATGAGGTTACTAACATAAAATTTATTTTATTCTAAAATATTTTAGTTGTTTTACGATTTATTATATAGTTAAAAAAATATTGAGTATGATATGAATTATGTTATATATATGATTATAAATTCACATTATATTAATTATCACATAAAAATTGAGATATAAATGATCTCTATTGATTTATAGTCTATGTTCTATCAAATTGAACGAGTTTTAATTAAAACTTAAATATTTATTAATAATTTAATGTGTTAATCCGCGTATTAACGCGTGCCTTATTCTAGTATACCAATAGTCATAAAGACTATTGGTAAACCAAAAAGTCACATCACACAGACACACACACTCGCATTTTGACATCGACGTGAAGCATCGTAATTAGGTACTCAAAATGGTTACGGCTTTATTAGACTAAAATGCAATACAGTAACAAGCCCACGACAAAAATAAAGTCGAAAGCAAATGCCTTTATACACAATCGAATCGACCCATAAAGATTGCATTTTTCTTTCTTCTCCCTTCTTATGCAAATCAGAGATTAGAGAGTAAGAGAAGAAAAGATTGTCTCTTTTTGATTTTTTTTAATCTCTAAATAAACGAAGAGAGATCTTCTCTGCTTCTTCGTCTCTCTCTTTCTCTCTCAGATTCTCGTCGATTTTCCCAAAGAAACCCAAGTGACCTATCAATTTTGATCTACCAAAGCTGGTGAGAGATCAGAAACCAAACCCATCACTGTATTTTCTTCCTTTGTCTCTATTTGTTTTTTGTATTTTCTCTCTGTGATCGGCGTCTACGTGTTGGGTCATCGAGAGAAACTCAATTTGTATTGATTTGCAATGTGTCGATTGAGTTTGATTCGTCGTGTCTAGTTTTGATTGGTTTCTCTTTGTTTTTGCAGCTAACACGGTCTTGGTGTGTAGTGAAATGCTCGTTTTAGCTCGAAGAATCCGCCTTTTGATCTCATCTAACAAAATCTCTCTCTCGAATCTTCTGAATCATGGATTTTGATGAGATCTCGTTGATCTTTGGAGAGCATTTACCACTATTGGAGCTCTGTTCTGTTTTAATCAACCTCACGCTTTTTCTCGTCTTCTTATTTGCTGTCTCCGCGAGGCAGATTCTTGTATGTGTGAGAAGATGTAGAGATAGGCTCTCTAAGGAAGATAGTACTGTTTCAGCTACTAACGTTAGTGTGGAAAGAGAGATTAGCAATGATGTTAGTGTTGGGATTGGGTTTAAACTTTCTTTGCTATGTTGCTTCTATGTGTTAGTTGTGGAAGTTTTGGTATTAGGCTTTGATGGGATTAGTGTTATAAGAGAAGCTAGTGACTGGTTTGTCCTTTGCTTTCCAGTTGCTCAAGGTTTAGCTTGGTTTGTCCTTAGCTTCTTAGTTCTTCATTTGAAATACAAGTCTTCGGAGAAGTTACCTTTCTTGCTGAGGATATGGTGGTTCTTGTCGTTTTCGATTTGTCTGTGTACGTTGTACGTGGACGGAAGAAGGTTAGCGATTGAAGGTTGGAGCGGATGTTCTTCTCATGTTGTGGCTAATTTAGCAGTTACGCCTGCTCTCGGGTTTCTTTGCTTTGTGGCGGTGAGAGGGATTTCGGGTATTGAAGTTCGACAAAGCTCTTCTGATCTTCAAGAGCCTTTACTTGTAGAAGAAGAGGCGGCTTGTCTTAAAGTTACGCCGTATAGTTGTGCTGGACTTATTAGCTTAGTGACCTTATCTTGGTTGGATCCACTTCTCTCTGCCGGATCAAAAAGACCGCTTGAGCTTAAGGATATACCGCTTCTTGCACCGAAAGATAGAGCTAAGGCGAGTTACAAGGTCTTGAAGTCGAATTGGAAGAAATCGAAATCCGAAAATCCTTCAAAGCCTCCTTCTTTAGCTCGTGCGATTCTGAAGTCGTTTTGGAAAGAAGCAGCTATCAATGCCGTCTTTGCTGGGTTGAATACTCTCGTGTCCTATGTCGGTCCTTACATGATCAGCTACTTTGTTGATTATCTTGGAGGGAAGGAGATTTTCCCTCATGAAGGATATGTTCTTGCTGGGATATTCTTTGCCTCTAAGCTTGCAGAGACAGTTACCTCCCGTCAATGGTATATGGGAGTTGATATCCTAGGGATGCATGTTAGATCAGCTTTAACAGCAATGGTTTATCGAAAAGGTCTGAAACTTTCAAGTATAGCTAAACAGAATCACACGAGCGGCGAGATTGTAAACTACATGGCAGTTGATGTCCAGCGTATAGGAGATTACTCTTGGTATCTTCATGATATTTGGATGCTTCCGATGCAAATAGTTCTCGCTCTTGCAATCTTATATAAAAGTGTGGGAATAGCATCTGTAGCTACATTAGTTGCGACAATTATCTCGATTCTTGTCACAATTCCACTGGCTAAGATTCAGGAAGAGTATCAAGATAAGTTGATGGGTGCGAAAGACGAAAGAATGAGGAAAACATCAGAGTGTCTTAGGAACATGAGAGTTTTAAAATTGCAGGCGTGGGAAGATCGGTATAGAAGGAGATTGGAAGAAATGAGAGAAGAGGAGTATAGTTGGCTACGCAAGGCCTTGTATTCGCAGGCTTTTGTAACTTTCATCTTCTGGAGTTCCCCGATCTTCGTATCCGCAGTTACATTCGCTACTTCGATATTCCTAGGCCATCAACTTACAGCTGGAGGTGTTCTTTCTGCTCTGGCGACATTCAGAATTCTCCAGGAGCCACTTAGGAACTTTCCTGATCTGGTCTCAATGATGGCTCAGACAAGGGTTTCTCTTGATAGAATTTCTGGGTTCTTGCAGGAGGAAGAGCTTCAGGACGATGCAACTACTGTTATTCCTAGTGGAGTTTCGAATATAGCCATAGAGATTAAAGATGGTGTGTTTTGTTGGGACCCTTTCTCTTCAAGGCCAATATTATCTGGGATTCAAATGAAAGTAGAGAAGGGTATGCGAGTCGCTGTCTGTGGCACCGTTGGCTCTGGAAAATCGAGTTTTATCTCTTGCATCCTCGGGGAAATCCCAAAAATCTCTGGTGAAGTAAGTTTCATCTCAATTGGTCTGTTACATCTTTTTATATTTCGCTTAAAAATTATTAATCGTCCTGCTGATAATTGTTATATAGGTTAGAATATGTGGTACTACTGGTTATGTGTCTCAGTCGGCTTGGATTCAGTCTGGTAACATTGAAGAAAACATTCTATTTGGCAGTCCAATGGAGAAAGCAAGGTACAAGAATGTGATACAAGCATGTTCCTTAAAGAAAGATTTGGAGCTTTTCTCACATGGGGACCAAACGATTATCGGAGAGAGAGGTATAAATCTCAGCGGTGGCCAGAAGCAACGTGTACAACTTGCAAGGGCGTTATATCAAGATGCGGACATTTATTTACTAGACGACCCTTTTAGTGCTCTTGATGCACACACTGGCTCTGATTTGTTTAGGGTAATAAGCTATTTTTATAAAATCAGATTATGATTTTCATATTTTCAGTTTTGAACGTTTGTGTGACGCTGTAATTAATGATTATATAGGACTACATTCTATTTGCATTGGCTGAGAAAACTGTGGTTTTTGTGACGCATCAAGTTGAGTTTCTTCCTGCAGCGGATCTAATATTGGTAAGAAACTCTTTTTTCTTGGTTTTACTACGCATTAAATTCGGCTACTGTTGGACCATTTAGAAATGCTAAAGGGTCTCTTATAGGTGTTTTATCTTACCAGCTGTGATGAACTTGTCTCTATTGTTGCAGCAAGGTAAAACTGTTGAAGGAGTAATCAGACTAATTATCTTATGATAAACTCTAAAAAAGTTTATTTGTGTTGTTTGTGAAAGGTTCTGAGGGAAGGCCGCATTATTCAATCGGGTAAATATGATGATCTGCTACAAGCAGGTACGGATTTCAAGGCGTTAGTCTCTGCCCACCATGAAGCAATTGAGGCCATGGACATCCCAAGTCCTTCCTCAGAAGACTCTGATGAAAATCCGATTCTGGTCTTGCATAATAAGTCAAAGTCAGATGTTTTTGAAAATGACATCGAGACTTTAGCAAAGGAAGTACAAGATGGTGGATCCGCTTCGGAGCTAAAGGCAATCAAAGAGAAGAAGAAGAAACTGAAGCGCTCCCGCAAAAAGCAGCTTGTAACAGAAGAGGAAAGAGTAAAGGGAAAAGTTAGCATGAAGGTGTACTTGTCATACATGGGTGCAGCATATAAAGGGCTTCTAATTCCACTTATTATTCTGGCACAAGCTTCTTTCCAGTTTCTTCAGATTGCTAGTAATTGGTGGATGGCTTGGGCGAATCCTCAAACCGAAGGTGATCAGTCCAAAGTGGATCCTACAGTTCTTCTCGTTGTTTATACGGCCTTAGCTTTTGGAAGCTCCGTGTTCATATTTGTGCGAGCTGCTCTGGTTGCAACGTTTGGTCTAGCTGCTGCACAGAAGCTGTTCTTGAATATGCTCAGAAGTGTGTTCCGAGCGCCAATGTCTTTCTTTGATTCCACTCCTGCAGGAAGAATTTTGAATCGGGTATGTAAACCGGGTATGTAACCAAAAATTCACACTTTCTGTATTAGGTTCTGATTTCAAGAATTTTACGTGTGCAGGTTTCCATTGATCAAAGTGTCGTGGACCTTGACATTCCATTTAGACTCGGTGGGTTTGCTTCAACAACGATACAACTCTTTGGAATAGTCGCTGTAATGACCAATGTTACGTGGCAAGTTTTCCTCCTTGTTGTTCCCGTAGCGGTTGCTTGCTTTTGGATGCAGAAATATTACATGGCTTCTTCAAGAGAACTGGTTCGCATTGTCAGTATCCAGAAGTCTCCAATAATTCATCTCTTCGGAGAATCAATAGCTGGTGCAGCCACAATAAGAGGATTTGGCCAGGAAAAAAGATTCATCAAGAGGAATCTTTATCTTCTTGATTGTTTTGCTCGACCTTTTTTCTGCAGTATCGCTGCTATTGAATGGCTTTGTTTACGCATGGAGTTGCTTTCCACACTTGTATTTGCTTTCTGTATGGTTTTACTCGTCAGTTTTCCTCATGGAACCATTGATCCAAGTAAGTATCAACTTTCCTTTAGCAAAATAGCATCAACAAACACAGATCCTTAAAGAGCAGCAAGTTTATCCTAATCTTCTTGTTTCTGTTGTAATAGGCATGGCAGGGCTTGCTGTGACATACGGGCTTAACTTGAATGGACGTCTATCACGATGGATACTGAGCTTTTGTAAGCTTGAAAACAAAATTATATCGATCGAAAGGATTTATCAGTACAGTCAGATTACTGGAGAAGCCCCAGCAATTATCGAAGATTTCCGCCCACCTACCACGTGGCCTGAAAAGGGAACTATTGAGCTGCTTGATGTTAAGGTACTAAGCAACAACTACCATTTTTATTATTTTCTTTCCCAGATTCTTATTGTTTCATTCTTTTTGAAGGCGCGGTATGGTGAGAATCTTCCAACGGTACTCCATGGGATAAGCGCTGTGTTTCCGGGTGGAAAAAAGATTGGAATTGTTGGGAGAACGGGAAGCGGAAAGTCGACTTTGATTCAAGCTTTGTTTCGGTTGATTGAGCCAACTGCTGGAAGAATTACTATTGACAACATTGATATCTCTAAAATTGGTCTTCATGATCTCCGTAGTCGCCTCGGTATCATACCTCAAGATCCTACATTATTTGAAGGAACAATCCGAGGAAATCTTGACCCTCTTGAAGAACATTCAGATGATAAGATCTGGGAGGTATATATATTTCAAACTCATAAAGACGCATATATCTGGAAATTGAAGCTTAATTCTAGAGATTTACTCGAACTTTTTGCTTACAGGCACTTGATAAATCCCAGCTTGGAGATGTTGTTAGAGGAAAAGACCTAAAACTTGACTCACCAGGTAACACTACTTGCACCACAAAGTACTTTTTTTTATCTCTTCGCTTCGTTGTACTGATTTATACAAAACATGAAATTGGTTTAGTGCTGGAAAATGGAGATAACTGGAGTGTTGGACAGAGGCAGCTAGTTTCGTTAGGACGAGCTTTACTGAAACAAGCGAGAATACTTGTTCTTGATGAAGCCACGGCATCAGTCGACACAGCAACAGACAATCTGATCCAGAAGATCATCAGAACTGAGTTTGAAGGCTGTACGGTCTGCACCATTGCTCACCGGATCCCAACTGTTATCGACAGTGACCTTGTTTTAGTTCTCAGCGACGGTTAGTCATACATAGAAAAAACATAAAAGCATGAATCTTTTCTATATATAACTCGTCTCAATGTTGTTTTACTGTTTGTGTTGCAGGTAAAGTAGCGGAATTTGATACACCTGCGCGGCTTTTAGAAGATAAATCGTCGATGTTCTTGAAATTGGTAACGGAATACTCCTCAAGATCTAGTGGAATGCCTGATTTTTGATCATTGAAATGTTAAGAATTCAGGTTAGGAGGTTAACTCTCAAGAGAATAGAACAAAACTGAAAATATGACAAAAGCTTAAGGTCTAAGTCTAACTAAGAGAGAGTTTTCCCCAGGGTGATGAAACAAAGAGAGCATGAAAAAATGATGCAATCTTTCACGCTTTAAAATACGTTTAAAATCTGTTCTTTTGAACATTGAAAGAAACCTTTTTGTACGGAACATTTAGTTTATGTGGTTTTTTCTTAAATGCTATTAATAATCTGCAACAACAAAGAAAGATTAGGAATTGTAAATGGATCAGTAATCTAAATTGGGCCTTATATTAAAGCCCAATATAATAGCTTTTGAAACGACGTCGTATTATGACTCAGTACCCGACGAGAAAACGAGGCGTGTGGAGCGTGCGTGTATAAATGCACGTTGTGTGAACACACTCAAACCCGTTTCTCTATTTAATTTCTTTCAACGGTCACATTTTCTATTCAAGGCATTAACTAAGTTTTGTTCATTATATTGATCCATATGCAACTGACTGAATAATGACTACATTTTTAAGATGTAAATTTATAAACCTTGACTATATCTCAAATTGAAAAATCTAACCATAACATCACGTGACCCAAAAAAAAAAAAAAACAGAGACAGAGACAAAAACCTTTACAAGTGAAAACCTTAACATCTTCTACAGTTCTACTTATTAATAGTTCATGTCTTGAGCTTTGAAATTCATAAAAAAGAAGAAGCTCCAAACTCTGCAACATACAAATGAAACTCGTGATGAAGAGCTCTTACTCTTCACGAGCTTCTTCCTTAGATTCCAATTCCCATCTTTTGAATTCTCTTAATTCTTCTTTAAATACTCATTTCTTCTTCTTCTCCAAAACCATGCACTTCAAAAACCAAAACATTCCTTTCTTCACTTTTTCTTCTTTGCAATGGAACACAAAACTTTCTTTCTTTGCACTATCTTTCTTCTCTTTGTTTCTTCCACTTCTTCCTTAGAAACCTTTCAGAAACAAACTTACATCATTCAACTTCATCCGAATACCGAAACCGCTAAAACCTTTACCTCAAAGTTTGATTGGCATCTTTCATTTCTCCAAGAAGCGGTTTTCGGTATTCAAGAAGAACACGAAGAGCCTTCTTCGCGGATTCTGTACTCATATGGCTCTGCTATGGAAGGTTTTGCTGCTCGATTAACCGAGGCAGAAGCCGAGACGCTGAGAAATGTACCTCAAGTTGTTCGAGTGAGGCCTGACCATGTTCTTCAAGTTCAAACAACTTACTCTTACAAATTCTTGGGACTCGAAGACGACGGTGTTGGATCCTCCGGAGTTTGGTCTAAATCTCGGTTTGGACAAGGTACAATTATCGGTGTGCTTGATACGGGAGTTTGGCCTGAAAGTCCTAGCTTTGACGATACGGGAATGCCTTCGGTTCCAAGGAAATGGAAAGGGATTTGTCAAGAAGGTGAGAATTTCAGTTCCTCGAGCTGTAACCGGAAACTAATCGGCGCAAGATTCTTCATTCGAGGCCACCGTGTCGCTAATTCCCCGCTAGAATCGCCAAACATGCCTCGTGAATACATTTCCGCAAGAGATTCGACCGGACACGGGACTCATACCGCTTCAACGGTCGGCGGTTCCTCTGTTTCGATGGCGAATGTTCTCGGAAATGGCGCTGGTGTAGCTCGAGGCATGGCTCCTGGAGCTCACATTGCGGTTTATAAAGTCTGTTGGTTCAATGGTTGTTACAGCTCGGATATTCTCGCGGCGATAGACGTAGCGATTCAAGATAAAGTCGATGTTCTTTCGCTATCCCTCGGCGGTTTCCCGATTCCGTTGTACGACGATACAATCGCTATTGGAACCTTTCGAGCAATGGAACGCGGAATATCTGTAATCTGTGCAGCTGGTAATAACGGTCCAATCGAAGGTTCGGTTGCGAATACAGCGCCTTGGGTCTCAACCATTGGTGCGGGGACGCTTGATCGAAGATTTCCCGCGATAGTTCGGTTAGCAAACGGAAAGTTACTTTACGGAGAGTCATTGTACCCCGGGAAAGGTTTCAAGAAAGCCGAGAGAGAGCTCGAGGTGGTTTACGTAACTGGAGGAGAGAAAGGAAGTGAGTTTTGCTTGAGAGGTTCATTACCAAGAGAGAAAATCAAAGGCAAAATGGTGATTTGTGACCGGGGTTTAAACGGAAGATCGGAGAAAGGACAAGCGATTAAAGAAGCGGGAGGAGTCGCCATGATCTTAGCTAATACAGAGATTAACCAAGAAGAAGATTCTATTGACGTTCATCTCATACCAGCTATGTTAATCGGTTACGCCGAGTCAGTACTTCTAAAAGCTTATGTTACTGCCACGGTGAAGCCTAAGGCGCGGATTATTTTTGGTGGAACGGTTCTAGGACGGTCACGAGCACCGGAAGTAGCTCAGTTTTCGGCTCGAGGACCGAGTTTAGCTAATCCTTCGATTCTTAAACCGGATATAATTGCTCCGGGAGTCAATATCATCGCGGCTTGGCCTCAGAATCTTGGACCGACCGGTCTACCTTATGATTCGAGAAGAGTTAATTTTACCGTAATGTCGGGTACTTCAATGTCTTGCCCACATGTTAGCGGAATCACTGCTCTTATCCAGTCTACTTATCCGAATTGGTCTCCCGCTGCGATCAAATCCGCGATGATGACAACCGCGGATATGTATGATCGTCGACGGAAAGAGATTAAAGATGGGAACAAACCGGCAGGAGTTTTTGCTATTGGAGCAGGACACGTGAATCCGAGAAAGGCGATAAACCCGGGATTGGTTTACAATATTCAACCGGTGGATTACATTACTTATTTATGCACTATTGGATTCACAAGATCAGACATTTTAGCAATCACGCACAAGAACGTTAGTTGTAACGGAATCTTGCAGAAAAATCCGGGTTTTACTCTTAATTACCCGTCAATTTCCGTCATTTTCAAACGTGGGAAGACGACGGAGATGATCACAAGACGTGTGACTAACGTTGGGAGTCCTAATTCGATATACACAGTGAATGTTAAGGCTCCTGAAGGAGTCAAAGTGACTGTAAAACCTAAGAGACTCGTGTTTAGCCACGCGGGTCAAACGCTGAGTTATCGAGTTTGGTTTGTGTTGAAGAAGAGAAACAGAGGAGCAAATGTGGCTAGCTTTGCACAAGGACAGTTGACTTGGGTCAACTCTAGGAATCTGATGCAGAGAGTTAGGAGTCCAATCTCTGTGACCTTGAAGAATACTTGAGTCAGTTCATTTCTCTTTAATTTCAAAGAGTTTGTGTTTGCTTTAATAGTAGATTTATTTAGGTTTCGAGGTTTTTATTCGAGAAAAACGTCGAAAAAACAAGAAGTAAGCTACATTTGAGTTGTGAGTGAAGCTTGATTGATTGTTGTTATTCTAAGCATTGTATTTCATTTTCAGATTTCAATGAAACTACTTTTGATTCTATCATATATTCTCACAAAAATTCAACTAGAAGGTTAAGCGTTTGTTTCGTATTCACAAACGACTATACAGACACATATACAACTAGAAGGTTAAGCGTTTGATTAACACCTGAAGAAGATGATTTCAACTTTCAGATCGTTTTAACGAATGTTGAGCTGAGGATGGTGAGATGATCTCTACTTACCGACTCCGGTTTCACTTGAAGTTCTCATGATTCTTAGTCTTTTCACGGACGCGAGGAACAGCCTGAGAAGAAAATAATGACTCATGAGAAAGGATGTTTACGCGCGTAGCAAATACAATCATGATATTAGGAACATAATTACATACTGCCAAGGAACATCTCCTACGAGCATCCAATCTCCGTCTTTATCTTGATACGTTATGATATAATCCGACGAGCCATCCAACAATTCCGATGCACGCGTTTCCTTGCATCCTTGTGGACAAAATGATACAATCATCAAAATCCACCACAAATGTACAAAAGGAACCTCAAGAGATGGAATTAGAACTGACTTGGTATCTGGAAAAACATTCGTTCCAAAGTTTTCGCCAATGCTTCATACGAATCCATAGCATTGAGATCAATCTTCCTTCCAATTATAACTCCGTCCATAGTAACCTTCACAAGCATCGGAATTCTTGTAGCATCATCGTTCTTCGCAGCCACCAAGCCATTTTTTATCGTATCTTTTTGAATCTCCGAACTCAAATCGCCGCTAGTCGCTAAGGACTTTGCTTGGTTAACCAAACTATTGATTCTATAAGTCCGTAAAGGCGGCCAACCTACCGCTACTTGTCTGCTCACATTACCGATACAAAAAATGAATACAGAAGAAGACATAGTAAACAACAATACACAACAAAATTCTCTATATGATACAGTCTTGTGATTAATTTCAATTCCACACAAAAAAAAAAAAAAAAAAAAAAAAAAAAACTTCCATTACATAAAAGACTAAAATCTCTGTAGCTCTTAATAATAAAATCTGAGACTAATCATATACTACCTCGTTGTCGTGGAAGAATCAGCAGACCGTTTGGTTCCACTTTCTCTGGTTAGAGAAGAAGACGAGGAAGACAAAGATTGAGAAGAAGAAGATCGAATCTTGGGATGATTACGACGACCAATGCTAAGACCCAGAGCTAGATCGAGCTCTGTTCCTGACAATGACTCGTTTGGAGAAGACGAATCCTCTGAAGACAAAGCGGCGGTTTCGTCTTCTCCGTTTTTTACTCCGATCATCATCACCGACCCACTTGAAGAACAGACATCTCCGAAACCATTCATATCCAAAAATCAATTAACAAATTTGGTAAGAGAATTCAAAATCAACCATCGATCAAATTTTGGAATAACCCATAAAACCAAAAAAAAAGTTTAAGCTTTCAACACCTCAACGATTCTGAAATTTCGAAGACAAGAAGATTCGTAAAGAAATTATGGATTTTTTTTAGCTTGATCTCATAAAGAAAAATCAAAAGAAGAAAACTTTTCTCAGATAGGGAAAGAAAAAAAGCGGAAATGGTATGGGTTTGGTGTGAACTTGTTCGTCTAAATAAGTTATCAAAAACTTAATTAATCAAATTTAAACACAACATTGGGACCCACATGTTCACCCATCTAACGACAATTAAAAACGTTATTCCTAGGCTAATTCTGTAATTAATGGCGTAATTAGAGCTGCTTCTTCTTCTTCTCCATCTCTCATCGCCGTACCAATTATTCTTCTCCTTTGGACCAGTCGGACCTTCTTCGCCGGATACTTCCACCGGAAGTTTACTCAACACACTCGCAATCGAAACCCTAACTCTCCTCGGAAATCGATTCACCAATCTCTCAATCTCTTCCCTCGAATCATACACAACTTTTGGTTCCCATTCTCTCATATACTGTAACCACGGCGGCTCTTTCACCACCGCCAAACCGTCTCCGGAGAGATACTCCGCCGCAACGATCTCGTACTTAGAGCTCGAATCGACTACGTAATCGCTAATCGCAGTATCGTTCCTTATCCCAATCCCAATCCCAGCTTTATGAAAACTCGCGTGACCATGTTTAGAAGAGTAAACGATTGCTTTGTTAGTTCCGGCGACGAATTCGAGATCGTAAGCTTCGATCCATTCGCCGTTACTGTGTTGAGAGAAGTAGATTGAGTATAGCTCACATGAGAAATTGCTGATTCTGAGTGTGAAATGTTCCCAATCGGAGACGTGTTGTCCAATACTGATCAATGAGACGTTAACGAGTCCTAGCTTTAACGTTGCTGGTCCATTAAAAGGAGAGAAGATCCAGAAGACTAGATCCGTGAACGTTCCTCCAAGTCCAGGCTTAATGTGAATGTAAAGTTTCGAGCTTTCGAGGTTTCCTCGCTTTACGAAACCTCTTTGTTGATCGTCACACGGCAAATCGATCCAGTACTGCTTGTCGTTGTTTCCTCCTTGAGGTAAGTTTGATCCGTTTTCGTCGATATGTTGATGGTTCGGGTTTCCTTTTTCGTAAAGAACTGCGCCGTTCTTGAAGAACCAAGAAACGGATGATGGTAAGTCGATTTCCTCAGGGTGGAAGATTAGTGAAGGTCCATAGTGTTGAATCAAAGCTTGTATCTGATCAAGATTTGGCATTGCGTGTAAACTCGAGTCTAGATTCTTTAGACAAGCGATACCGAGATCTTCTCTAGCAACTAGCCGAGTTCTGCAAAAGAAAGTACCTGCATAGGGTTGAATCTGATCAACATTTGGCATGGCATGGCATGTAAATAAGAATCTAGATTGTTTGGTAATATCGATATCGAAATCTTCTCTAGCAACAAGCCGAATTCTGCAGAAGAACAATGTACCTGCAGAGACACCTTTGCCCCACATTCCGCGGTTTGAAGGCCGAGTGCTCCATATAAACAACGGGACACTTAAAGATTGTGAAACTGCAGTGACTATGACTTTGTGGGTTTCACATGTATCAGTAAGATAAGCTCTAACACATCTGACTTCATGTAAGTCAGGTTTCGCGGAATTCTTTTGTAACGACAAAACCGATTGATCTATAATCTTCAGGAGGCTGAGGTACCAGAAGTAACCGCGTTCGCTTTTATTACATTCTTCTTCTTCTGGTGAATCATTGGAACTCCAGATAAGTGTAAAATCAATAGGTTTGACCAATGCAGGTTTGTTTCCATGTTCTAATGATGAATCTACTGAATCTCTTGCCACAAGAAGATAACCTCTCAAGGGATGAGAATCAGATTGACAGTAATGACCTAAGCAATGGAAATCTTTAGGCAACGATCCATTTGGTTTGTAGAAAGAAATGCTCTTGTTCTTGTTCTCTGCGGATCTGAATCGCCATATGAAATCGAAATTCGTGATTTTGATGACTTGTAATTTGCCAAGATTGATTGTTCCGGAGCCAAATCCTTGACCTGATCAAGTTTTCAAACGCAAAAGATTCGCGGATTAACCATTGTCCGAGTTAGATTTGTGGATACTGGATTTCAAGAAGTTGCGAGCTACAATACAGAGATCTGATTAATAACCTAGACCAATTTCGAGAAATAGGGTAAAATTGGGAAACCAAAATCACTTTTTGGCATCACCGAGGAAACGTAAATTGAGTTACCTGGAGGCCACTGGGGAATGGAAGTCGGAAGAGAGAAGGTTTCAGGGTCCTTTAAAGGCGGTAAATCTCCGAGATTGTTCCAGTGGAGACATTTGTAACCCAACATTCCTCTCTGATCTCGTGAAAGTTTAACGAGGGAGATGAAATACGTCAGCTTTGTAGCATCCAATTCTACGCATCACAGACTACCTTGGGGCTGAAGAAATGCCACAAGAAAGAAAATGAAATACTTGGACACTCGCACAAAATATATCCAGAAATTCTTTAAAATTTACCCCATAAGTTTTTAATCAACCCCATAAGTTTTTAATGTGTATATTTACCCATTAAGCCTAAGATCGAAGGATTGCAGTATTTATTGGTCAATTTTGGAAATAATTTAAAATTTTAAGTTCTCTGATCTTTCCTCTGCGATATTAACTTGGAATTCATAAACCACACTAACCGGCTCACCAATTCACACATCACTGTTAACCGGCGAAAATCCAACAACCTTTACGAATAATAAAGCAACTGAAGAAAAAGTAATCTATCATTGTCATTGATCAAGAAGAGAGACATGTAAACATTCAGACAAGAGTCAGACACTAAACTTGAGTAGATAAGAAGCAGATGGTTATCAATCTCACTACAAAAGAAAGACCAGCAACAGCAAAAGGCTCAGTAATAAGTGTTGTAGTAAGCTTGAGGAGCACCAGCAGCTGGTGCTTGCACCGGCGCAGCCACTGGTGCTGCAGCTGCAACAGGAGGTGCATAACTCTGTGCTGGGTATGTCTGCAAAAGATTTCACAATGAAAAGATTCAGTTACTTGATCAAAGACTTGAAGTAATTCCCTACTTAAACAACTCGGTGGCTAATCCCTGGAATCCTAAACATACCCTAACTTCATAATGTAAATCAAAACACTACCTGAGCAGGATACGCGCCATAAGCAGCGGCCTGTGGGACGGGCGCTGGTGCTTGTGGAGCGGTATAGCCAGCGGGATATGCCCCATACGCACCATACGCAGCCTACACAGTATTTTGGAAATATTATTACAAGAGTATAAGCATATATCCGAAGGTTTTAATTGTTTGGTGTGTTACCTGTTGACCATAAGCTGGGTTCCATTGTTGGGGTTGAGCAGGAGCGGCTTGAGCAGGAGGCCAAGTCTGAGGCTGTGCAGCGTAGCCACCAGACCACTGAGCCTGAGCATTTGGATAAGCGTTGGATGCTTGCTGGGTAGGTGGAGTGCCGTTGTAAGTTTTAGCCATTTTCGTCCTGTCAGATGAGAGAAAATCTTCTGCACTACGCTTTTTCAGTTCTGATGTGCTCCGATGAGGTAGAAAGAGTTTAGCATGTTGATCTTCGGCTTTTTTAATGGACTTCACATCTCCAAAGAGACCCAGGAACTGCAAAGGATATGCACAATTTGGAGTTACAACCAATACTACAGATACATGATGTAAAAAGCCTAAAGTTTTAAAAGAAAACGTTGTTCTGGTTCTTTTCCGTTACCTCTATGTATATTAAGGATAGCTCTTCTCTGTCAGTAGAACTTGTAATGTTCTGGGTATCTGCATTTGGGTTTATAACTTTTTCGACAAGTGGCTCCAGGTAATCAATCTTTCTTGGTGATGGCTGAATCGTCTCAAAATGAATCAGTGCCTCCATGAGAGGTTTTGAAGGTTGTATGTGGTCTAGTGCTTCTACTAGGATCTTCCTAGCTCTCTCAGCATCACCAGAAACCTGAATGTAATATTGAAAACAGTAAGAAACCAAAACCACCACATATTCTTTAAGAAAACTATACCATACGAGTAAGAACTTAGTTGTATAAAGTCTTAGTAGAGCAAGTGACATACCAAGTACAAAAATCGTGAATACTGGGCATAAAGGAGAGGCAGTACTGTGGAGTTTTCTTTTCCCTTTTCAACAGCAATCACTTGGTCGTACAAAGAGTAAGCATCATCCAGGTTACCCTACAGGTAAGATAAGGAGCGAGTTAGGAAAAGAACAGTAGTGATGGTCTATACTAGTTCTGTAATTACTACTAGCACGTGAAAGCTTACAAGTCGTCGTTCCATGTTAGCATGCTTGATTACTGCTTCGAGAAGTCCCGGGGAAATTTCAGAATGCACTAATTGGAATGCAGCTCTTGCACCAGCTAAATCTCCACTCTGCTCTTTTAATCGGGCAGCAAAAAGGTGAATTTCGGGTTGTCTCTGTCAAAGAGAAAAAAAGCAAGTAAGCAGCCAGGAATTTGCAAAGCAGACTATTCAGAAGTGTTTCTACAAAGCCAATCGTAAGTAATAAAACTAATCTACCAAAAGTTTTGGTCCAAAACAGTTGGTGAAAAAGATTTCATACCTTGACAAAGACTTGAGTTGCTCGAGTAAGGGCATTGTCTGCAAGGTCACTGCTTCCACTAGCTTCCATGCTTAACACATATCGAATCCAGTATTCTGGATAATTTGCGCATGCAACCACACACCTTTCATACAGCTTGAACACCTACAGGAAAAGAAAATAAAATGTAAATAATATATAATGATCACTAGGGAAAAGAAAGAAAGAAAGAAAGAAAATACAAGTAAACATAGAAAGCACAAAGGAGAAATCCACAAGAAATACTCTCTAAGTTGAACAGAAGGGCCCTCACATACGGAGGGACCCTCCTTGCCTGACAGACAGATTGTTAGGAAGACAAGAAGTTACCTGCAGTAATAACATTGGAACTTTAACAAGGATAAGTCACGAACCTAAAATATATCCATTTAGAAATTGAGGAACTGAAGTACTCAGCCTTAAAGTTACCAAATCGAGGCCATGCTTTGGTCTCAGTTATTTTCCCATTTAAAAGTTGCCTCATCCAATGGAAACCCAATAAAGCATATGATGCACCAGATACTACTTAACTGTGAGTCAATAATATTACAAAGGTACAACTTAATCTACAAAACACTTGTATGTTCACTTATAAGAGAGTTAAGTACCCCAGTACCTTATTGAAGTCTCCATCCTTCTCTAAGAAATCCAGATAACTGTGCCAGTTCTCCAGCTCTGCAACATTGAGAGGCCGCACATGGAAATAGGGTCTCCGTATAGACATTTCAAAACCAATGATTTTAGATTCAAACTCTTTGGCTTTTATATACATGGCTTCTCTGCTGCCGATGTATTTCTTCAACTCTGGATCAGTTGGGCCAGTACTTTCCAATTTAGGAGATTGTTCAGTGGAACCATCAGCTAGAGATTTTCCTTCATCTGCCTTTCCATCAGACTCAGATGGTGCACTTTCAGAAGCATCTGCAGCAGCTGCTGCAGATTCCTCGGCACTCCTTAGTTCTGACAGAGGCCGTGTTTCAGCTAGTTCCTTGAAACTATTGCAAGAGAAACACTGATCAACACCAGAAAAAAATACTAGAACGAAAGATGTAACATACAGATCAGAAAGGCACTAAAGATTCAGACCATAACCAAAGAAGCCTCAGTAATACTACATCAGGAAAGAACAGGAAAATGATTAATGAAGGCACTTTAAATTACCTGCTAAAATATCTATCAAAATTTTGAATCGGATTCTCCAGTATTCTGGTGTAAATCATGGCAAGTCGGCTCCAGTCTTGCTGCATGTACTCGTACTCTATGTATATATCCCACAATGGGGAGGACAGAAAATCAGTTCCAACGTAGACCAAAGCTCGTTCAAAAAGTCTGCAACAGCATTAAAGTAAGAAGAATGTCATATGAGCTGAAAGACGCAGACATATCCAATCAATAAAAACAAACACAAGTTCTACTATGGGGAAAAAGGATTCACTCTTTGAATGCATGATACTGCCAAACACTGCATTTACCTTCCTGGTAAAAGCATACCATGGCCAAAATCGAGCAGTCAGAGGCTACCTAAGCCCAAAATTGGCTGACATCTTCCCAGCAGCATTTTGCATATGGATGCACTTCGGAGGGATGGTGACAATTAAAAAAGGTATATTTTAACTTTAAAAACCTCAAACCAGAGAAATATAGAGCACAAGTTTATAATAAGTATCATATAGCTATGGCAGGAGACCCAAAAGCTAGTGTATTGCATATAAGAAAATACGTATTTTTAAAATAATTCCATCAGATCTTTCCACCACAAATGAGATGACATGCTGTAGCAATCTAAGAAAAAGGGGTTAGATCGTAAAAATCATTTTGCCTAGGTAATTGAAACATCAACCAGGCTCTTTAAACACATACAAATAGAAGAATAAACATTCATTACCTTCTGATTGTCTCTGGATCTCCATATGTATTGATAGCAAAACCACAATAATGCAACCATATGTCCACTGAATACGTCACTCCCTGCACTGCTCTTTCATAAACCTCAACGACTTTGTCCATAGCCCCCACACGAGCCTCATGATCCGCATATTTCTTCCAATAGCCGTAACACAAAGGGAATTCAGCTAGGAAAGCATCATACACCTTCCGGATTTTTGCTATACTGTCCTGTAATTAGGGCAGTAAGGGAAACATTACCAATCTTGAGAAAATAAATATAGTAAAGAAAGATGACAGCGACTTATGGCATACAAATAAAACCGGAATACTCTTTCATCAATAATAGGTAAGAAGTTATGAAAACATGATCTAGTTGTGAGACATAGGAGGCCAGAGAATAGAGTACATAGGGAAAGAGTAGTTTCATTATAATAAATGACAGATACCTGAGCTATCCTCTCTGTCTCTTCAATCAGCGCAGTCCAAGCATTGAACTCTACAGAATTAGCCCTTACAATATTCCACAAACGCTCTTCTTCCGGTGAGAGAATTGAGCCTGTAAAAAACAAAGAAGGAATAAGCAAATAATTAGATCATCATGCTCTCGTGACAGTAGCTTCCTTAAAGTCTATTCAATTTGCAATTAAGAATAAGAAGAAATTACCAGCTTGGTCTCCATGCTCTGTTGCAGGAGCTGTTACAGCGACATTATCTGTTGCATTCCCGCTCTCAACTGGCGCAGATAAACCACCTTCAGGGCCAGTCCCATTCACCAAAGAAGAAGCATTATTGACCAACTGAGATGAATCAACATTTTCTTGGCCAGTTGATTCCACAGTAGCGGCAGAAGTATTATACTCCCCATATGTAGCAGAGGTGGTATATCCCGCAGCAACCATGGCTTCACTGTCACCCATAACTTTCTAGAACAGACTTCTGAACACAAACTGCAGAAAACGTTCAAAAAGAATGGCATCAGAGGAAATCACATAGAAGACTGATATTACGCTCATCGATAGGTTTCAATAAATTGTAGATAAACAATATACAAACCAAAATCATAGAAATTAAGAAAATAGTCACTATATCTTCCTCAGAGAGCTTGATACGGAGTTATCTAACGGGACAAGAAAAACCCTAATCATAATCCACAGAAATCCGAAACCTAATCAAAACGAGCTACTCATAAACCCTAGTTTTTTCCCAATTCGTAAAGAGGAAGGAAAGAATAAGAACCTCACGAACTGAAGAAGGCGCTCTCTTCAACAAGTGTTTCGAATCAGTAAAATCTCTCTTTCGAAGTTGCTTCAATGGAGGAGCTCTCTTTTTGATTTTGAGTTTCGTTTACACAGAAAGTGAGTAATAGGGTTAGAGACGACGAACCGAAACGAAAAAGGCGACGCGTGTGGTCGGTGCAGGAAAAGATATATGGGCCTTTAATGGTCCTTTAATGGGCCTTTAGATTTTCTTAATAGCCCATTAAACCGAGAAACCCTTTGTTAAATCGAGTAAAAACCCTTCCTCGTCGTGCTCGTCTCTTTCTCTGCGAACTTTTTTAGATCTCTCTCAAATCGGAATCAATGGCGCCTAAGAAGATCGGATCCGGCAAATCAAACAAGAGAGATTCAAGCATCTTAGCGAAGATTTCAAACTCCGAGATCGTATCTCAGGGAAGACGCGCCGCGTGCGACGCCGCGTACGTGTCGAAGAAGCTTTTATGGAGCACCGGAAAAGCGGCGTGGATCGCCGGAACAACGTTTCTGATCCTCGCCGTACCGTTGATCATCGCGATGGAGAGAGAGCAGCAATTGAACGAGATTGAGTTTCAGCAAGCTAGCCTCCTCGGAACTCCACCGGCTAGTGCGCTAAAGTAATTGTAGAAACCCTAGAATTTCGTCTGATCTCGATTTGGGAATTTTATGGTTGTTTTCTGCTTATTCGATTAGTTTCCTTGACAGTTTTTTAATTTGGATTTGTGTAATATTAGGTTTTACCTATAAGGGCTTGTTTGATCATCTTCATCGAGATTATATTGGAGTTTATGGCTTAAGCACTATTGAGAAGATAGCTTTTGTATTTAGAAATGATTATATTTTTGCACTAAGTTAGGTAAATGCGGGAATCTATTATCTCTTAGGTGCTAAATGAAGTCGAATTTGAGCATTAATTTGGAATTTTGTTTGGTAATTTTGTTTCTGGCTGCTTAAGTATCAAGAACAGAGCTTTTACTTGTACAAACCATCCCATTCATCCACTAAGTTAGGTAATTTTGATCTCTTGATATCTTAACTATTCAAGTAATTTCATGGCCATTTAATTCTAATACTACTCGGAAATGTGGTTTCATTATCACTTTAGTAAATGGCATGATCCGTTATGAACTTACTAAAATCTTGATGATTTGAGTGTTAAGAGTGTATCGCCACTTCACTGCTTGTTTTGTGATCGAAGACCTTCATTTTCATTTACCAGTCTTGTTTTCGATGTTTAGTTTCGAATCTGTTTGCTTTGATCGCGTAAAGGGGGTTAGTGCAGAATTCTTAGCTGGTTTCAGAAATCTCATGTGTTTAGGATAGAATTTTCGTCACAAGACAAAATATACTCCGATTCGATTGTAAAACATGCTTATGATCCGAACAATAGACCTGATTACTTAATGACTACTCTTAATCAGAGAACTTGGGCTGATCCATAAAGCCCATCTTCTTCAAATGAGTATAAATGATGTTTTATTTAAAAAATTGAAATTTTAAAGGACATGCATGATGGGGTCAAACTGACCAGTGTACTAAGCTTGAGAAGATGATGTGTGTGATTTGACTCTAAAACGCAGCGTTTCTATCTTTGTATCAAACGGGTAAAGTAGTTTTCGTAAAACGAAAGTCGCTCTTTACCTCAGAGTCTTCACTTTCTTCTTCTTTTCGTTTTAAATTGTTTCTTTCTTCTCCATTTACTTCAAACACCACAGAGTAGAATTTCAAAGGTTTTTGGCTTTTGAGAATTGCAGAGACTCCACAACACACCATAGCATCAGTTCTTCACTATATTTCGTATCTCTCTTCTTGCAATTCGAAACCCTTTTCTCTCACGCCAAATTTGCTCGCTTCAAACCCTAAACCAGCTCCAGTTTCAGAGTTACCTTCTTTAGCCCGTAAGTTCCTCTCTTTATTGCAATCGCTTCAAATGTTTTCATTTCCTGCTCAATTTTGAGAACCTGTTCTGTTTTCTTTGGAGAGAGACACGATTTAGGGTTTATGTCATTTCGTTTGACTGAAAAGTTCTGTTTTTTGGTTTGATTTTGGGTTAAATTTGGTTTGTTTCTGTTTCCATACTTCCTGTGTTGTTGATTTTGGTGGATCTTCTCTATAAAAGTCTGCTACTTTTTTTTGTTTAACTTCTTGATTAGGACTGAGGAAGATGAAAGTTTCCATCTTTGTTACCTTTTAAGTACATGTCCTGAGGTTTGATAAGTTTGGTGATTTGTTATTGCAGAAATCTGTAGAAAAAATGGCACCAACTCATGCTGCTAGAATGAAGAAAGCTTGTAACGCCATGAAGCTTTTGGGTATACCAGAAGCTAAAGTCAGGCCGGTTCTCAGGACTCTTAGGGAAAACTATGATGACAATTGGACTTTCATAGAAGAAGAAGGTTATAAAGTTCTCGTAGATGCAATATTTGAGGAGGGTAAAGATGTAGAGGTTTGTTTCTCTGATTTAGACTGTGTTGTCTCATTGGTTTACATGCTTTGCTTTGTCTTATCAGTTTTGAATTTCCTTGATTTGTCAGGTCACTGAAAATGAAAAGAAGGAAGAAGTAAAGAAGTCCAATGTATGTTCACCTGTAATGGTTTGATAACAAAATCAAATTGTGTTTTTTGTTTGTTTTTGTCAAGTTTTCAAGGTCTTCTTATTTAATCTTTCAGGAAGTAGCTACGAATAGGGGAAAGAAGAAAGCTACTGAGGTATATGAACTAAAGTCTTTTGTTTGTGTAAGAATAGTTAAACCATCATGTGTAATGTTTATTTGTTTTTTTTTGTGTAAAGCAAACTCAACTTGTGTTGAAAGACGAAGAAGATGAGCTTCAAGAAGAGGAAACTCCTCTGAAGAGGAGGTTGCGCCGAAAACGTGATAACAACACAAGTCTTAGCTTAGGCAGTCCCGTCTCAAAGAAGGCCCGAGAAGAAGAGTCTAAGGTATGTTCACTTCAATTGTTCGACGCACAAATTCTTTTTGCGTTTCTCTTGTTTTAACTTGTCTATATGTGTTTTGTTTACAGAATACTCAGCCTGAAGCAGAAGATGAAGATAATGATATGATTGCACTACCTCCTTTGAAGAGGTACTTGCGCAGAAGAGGTGAAAGAGTCTCTGCAATAACCAGTCAGGCTCCACCAGTAATTTACTTACCAGCTGGTCCTCTACACACTGAAAACAACTCTGGTGCACTTGTTATCCTCAACAATGATTCCTTTACCGAGCATAAGCCTATGATTCCAGGTATTTTTTTCATGAAAGCAAAGATAAAACAGTAATACTCTTTCTTGTGTTGCTTTATGTGGTTGTAATGTGGTTTTCTTGACATTTCTTTACGTTGTTTAGACACAAGGAACTGTTCATCAGCTCCTATGCTTGAGATGGAGAAATCAAATCTGCTTGTGGAAAAACAGAATGAGGAACCCGAAGTTACTACTTCCATGGAGGTTCCTTCTTCGATTGTTGAGGAATCGAGCGAGCACAAAGTTGCTGCTGCTGCTGCTGCTGCACTTGAATTAGCTTCTTCGACTTCTGGCGAGGCGAAGATTCGTCTGACTTTCGAGCCTGCAACTGGTGAAACGTTCTCGTGTTTACCTTCCATGGAGGATCTTCGGAGAGCAATGGAGGAGAAATGCCTCAAATCATACAAAATTGTACACCCTGGTTTCTCAGTTCTTGGCTTCATGAACGACATTTGTAGCTGTTACATTGACCTGGCAAAGAACTCAAGCAACCAGTCACTTGAAGCCGAAACAGTCTCTGATCTGAGTAAGGCGAGTGATGAGAGCGGTGCAACTGAAATGTCCATGGGTTTGGTAGTAGTTCCTGAATGTACAATCTCTGCAGAGGGCTGGAAAGCAATTAGCAACGTGAAGGACATCGCGGTTGGTGAAGAAAACGTGAAGATTCTATGGGTGAATGAGATCAACGACGAGGTTCCTTCAGTTTTCCGCTACATGCCACAGAGCTTTGTGTTTCAAGATGCTGCTGTGAAATTCTCCCTCTCGAGTTTCTCTGATAAGCAATGCTGTTCCTCTTCTTGTATCGAAGATTGCTCGGTTTCAGCAACGCCGTGCAATTGTGCAATCACACTTGATAACGGGTTTGCATATACAATAGATGGCGTATTGAAGGAGGATTTCTTGGAAGAGCGGATCTCTGAGGCTTGTGATCAACGGAAACAGGTCCTGCATTTCTGTAAAGAGTGCCCATTGGAGAAAGCTAGAAAAGAAGAGATTTTGGAACCATGTAAAGGGCATCTACAGAGGAAAGCTATTAAAGAGTGTTGGATCAAATGTGGATGCGCTAAAAGATGCGGTAACCGAGTGGTCCAAAGAGGAATCAACAAGAAATTACAGGTACAACATTTACTTTAACCAACTCAGTTTTTTCGGTGGTTTTCATTCGTCTTATTATAGAAATCAACTAGACCGTCTTTGATCAGTCGTATTTTGTAAAATCAGGTGTTTTTCACTCCAAATGGGAAAGGCTGGGGCCTAAGGACTGTGGAGAGATTGCCTAAAGGGACATTTGTTTGTGAATACATGGGAGAAGTGTTGACAATCTCAGAGTTATACCAACGTAGCTTGGAAGATAAAGTCACTACTTCTGTGTTATTGGATGCACGTTGGGGTTCTGAAGAATGTTTAGAGGATAACAAAGCTCTGTGTCTTGATGGGACACGTTATGGGAATATCTCAAGGTTCCTTAACCACAGGTAAAGGCTTTACAATAATATTCAGAACACAGTTGATCTATTATCTTACTAAGTTTTTTTCTGTCTCTTGATGTGTTTAGATGCCTAGATGCAAACTTGATCGAGATTCCAGTTCAAGTTGAGACTCCGGATCAGCACTATTATCATGTATGATTCAATGCTGGTCTCATTTTATAATCCCATGTTCCTATGTTTCGTTTGTTTTGTGTGGAAATTCTTTAACTGTGAATCTTCTTCAGCTTGCATTCTTCACAACAAGAGACATTGAGGCAATGGAAGAACTCACATGGGTATGTAGAGTTTCACAATCTATGATTATCTTATGCTAAGAAGTTTCTAAACCAATTAGAAAGATCGTTTTTATCTAATGCTTATTGTTTTTCAGGATTATGGAGTTAATTTCGAAGATGATGACTATCCGATGAAACCGTTTGATTGTCTATGTGGTAGCAGATTCTGCTGGAGTGTTAAGCGATCAAGGAGTAAGTAATCATCAATTCATCACAAGATATTAATAGCATTTTCTGATTTTTGTACAATGGACTGAGTAATCTTCAACAATGCATCTCACTTAACATGTTTTTTTATGTTTCAGAGTCCAAGAGGTTAATGATCAAAGCATGAGAAGATAATGAAGAAGTAAAAATCCGAGGCCCTCGGTTTTTTTGGTGAACAGGATTCTTAACGGAAAAAGGAAGAAGTAATTTTAACAAACCGGTGTAAACCATGTTTTGTAGGTTGAAACAAAAAACTAACCTGGTTATTGTTAGCTCAAACTATGTATCAGTGTAGAGCTTGAGCCTTGAGGGTCTTGCTTGTGACTTTAATTATCCTCTTAAGTCTTAATCACGTCGTTTTGTTTCTACCAAAGTTCTAGAAACTCTTTTCACTCGGTGCAAAGTTAAAAAGCTACTTCCTCCGTTCCTTGGAGATTGATTTTTGGGCATTTTTCACACAAATTAAGAAACAATAAATTATGTTTAGTTATTAATGCAACTTTTTGTAATAAACATTTTTTCATAACAATGAACCAATAGTTATTTTTTATACTCAAATAGTCTCATTAAATATTTCTTGGAACTTACAATTTGTTAAATCTAAATTGATTAAAAAATAGAAAAAATATAGAACATTAATCTTTGTGGAACACCAAAAATATGTTAGAAAATCAATCTCCAAGGAACAGAAAGAGTATTAAAAACACACTAGGAAATAATATATCAAGAAGGGCAACATAAAAAATCCTTTAAAAAAATTACACTAATTTTAAAAACTTCATGGTGGGCAAGTGACCTACCCATAGACACACTGCCTCCGCCCCTGCCAAAGTAACTAAACCATAATTGACGCCAACCATTCTTCCATTCTACCGAAATGGAAATAATGATTATATTGTCGTTGTACACATGGTTTTGTTCATGTGTACAAGTGGTAGCAGCTTTCATTCAGGGCCGGCTCAACAATATATGGAGCCAGTGGGCAAAAAAAGTTTTTGGACCCCTTTAATTTGATTTTTAAAATTTTTTGCTAAATTTATTTTTTTAAAATATATACTTTTGTAATGTCGGTTAATTAAATAAAAAAATTTACATTATAAAAAATATTTATAGGTCTTTTTAAGTTAAATAAATTTAACTTTTAATTAAAAAAAAAAAATTAAAATTTTAGATCCCTAATTCTTGGGACACGGGATGGGGCCCACAGGCGGCGCACCACGTGTCCCCCTCCCTAAGCCGGCACTGCTTTCATTGCCGTTGAACAACTTTCTGAATATAGTTGATTTATTTTACGTATTAAATCAATCAAGATGTTATAAAAAAACTATCTAAATCCATTAAAAAAAGTATGAACAACTCCTGTAAAGTTTTTGAAGTGATCGGTATTTGTATAATTGATCATTCTAAATTTGAATGTAACTATTGTCTGTCTAAGAAAGTCAGCTTTATACATTTTTGATAGACGATCTAACGCGTTTTTATTCAAAACAATAAAAGGTTCATATTGGCGAATACCGCCAAAAGTTAGCTGAGTAAATAAAATTTTGTTTGAGATATTAATATTTATGTAGCTGAATAAGCAGTTGACAGATAATGTTTGTCGAAAGTGTTTGACAGGAAAAACTTTAAATTTATGGAAATAAGTAAAAATATTTAAATGTAGAAACTAATTCAAGAACAATAATAAGCATTTTATTGTTAAGTCCGGTATACGTGAATTGATTAGTTAATTTGTTTTTGTCAAACAAAATCAAGCGTTTCAAATGTCAACTCTTAACGAATTATTTGGTACGATATTATTAGCATTCAGCGAAAATATAACTATTTCACATCTCTATATTCTATACACAAGAAAATTTAATAAATAATGAAATTCAGAGATCCATATATATCTATACAAATTCGGCATATGAAAAAGAGTTCTAGCGTAAATAATGCTTATAAAATAAAATGGCAAGTGGAAGAAACGTGAGTTGTTCTTGAGGTCATGATCTGCCACTTTCTCCATTTACATATGTTTGTGTATATAAAAAAAAATATTTAAATTTTTGTCTACATCTATCCTCACTAGCAAATCACAATCGAAATAGTTTCACCGGTCTATATTTATTAAAAATTAATTCCCATGTGCCATTCTTCAATCAATTTATCACCATATAACCTCACCACCTCCTCTAGATCTATATGTCTCTTGTCCTTTCCATTTCATAATCAAGGCCAAAAGAAAAAGACTAAACATATTTTTTTGTATAAGTTTAATGTATAGTTGATTAGTGGAGACTAGATCGTTTGTGACTTGTCTTGTGTGCATCGGTTGGATCCTAGTAAATGTAGTCATACGTATATAGTTCGTGTGACTTTTCGACCAAAAAGAAAAACGTATTTAGTTCGTGTGATTGCATGCAATGGTTTTGGTGCTGATGAGTAAAACTGTAATGTTTTTTGACAATTGCTCATATCGCCACTAATCAAGGAGATTACTGCCCATACAATAATACTTGTTAGCAATTATCTTCAACTATCCACTTTTTTTTTTTTTATTAATATCTCCCACATATTAAGCTAAACTTTCATAATTTTGCCTCCCTTTAGTGATCTTACATATTGTAAAGCTAGATAGATCATATATTTTGGTATATATTTAAACATTTAACTAAGAAAACACAAATCATATCGTAGCATCAATATAGACTATATAGTGTACAGCCATATAATATAAAATTACAACCATACACCAAAAACTTGGATTCTGATTTATGTTTCTCTTTTTATTTATTTTTAGGGCCGCTTTGACTCCTCTTTAAATACACACATATTCACACTCTTGTGATCATAATCTCAAGATCCAAAAACTCTTTACTTTCAAAACATGGACCGATCAATATTTCTTTCTCTAGCACTAACCTCACTTTTGATCGGAGTAGTCTCAGCACGTGACTGGAACATCTTGAACCAACTCAAAGGACTTGGTTCTTCTTCGTCAAGCCAAAACGATGCCGTTTCTTCCCTGCTCTCGACGAACCTAAAACGTTACTGCGAAAGCTGGAGGTTCAACGTGGAAGTTCACAACATCAGAAACTACGACGTGGTGCCTCAAGAGTGCGTGGCTCATGTTGAGAAGTACATGACGTCAGATCAGTACGAGGATGACGTGGCGAGAGCCGTTGATGAGGTCATTCTTTCTTTGGGAAGCATGTGTTGTAGTAAAACTAAATGTGATGGTATGGATGCTTGGATCTTTGATATTGATGACACTCTTCTCTCTACCATTCCTTACCACAAACAAATTGGCTTCTTCGGGTAAATTTCTAAAAACCGGTTTAAGATAACCGGAGTCTTATATTTCTTGAAATTCAAATCGGTGTTTAGATTATTTTCGGTTTTGATTTAGATTAAAGACATGGATTAATCTTGTTTTTGTTAATGAACAGAGGAGAGAAATTGAACTCTACGAAATTTGAGGAGTGGATAAAGAAGAAGAAAGCACCGGCGGTACCACACATGAAGAAATTGTACCACGAGATTAGAGAAAGAGGAATCAAGATTTTCTTGGTCTCTTCCCGGAAAGAATATCTCCGGTCTGCCACCGTCGATAACCTCATCAAAGAAGGTTACTATGGCTGGTCCAACCTCCTCCTCAGGTAAATACAAACCGGAGATCGAAAACCGAACTTTATTCGGTTCATACAGTCTCTAAACCAGAAGTAAACTAAAAGCCAAATTTGATTACTCCTTAATACCTTGAGTAGTTTCCATTTAAAAACCGATTTTGTACACTCCTCTAGTGAATCATTATGGTTTGCTCTAACCGGATTAGATAACCGATGTACTAAAAACAGAAAACTGAACAATGCAGGGGATTAGAAGATGAGCAAAAGGAAGTGAAGCAGTTCAAGTCAGAGAAGAGGACATGGCTGATGAATCTTGGTTACAGAGTTTGGGGAGTGATGGGAGACCAATGGAGTAGCTTTGCAGGTTGTCCTCTTCCCAAGAGAACCTTCAAGCTCCCTAACTCCATCTACTATGTCGCCTGATCAAAACGAAAAACAAAACTTTGATTAAGCTTATTTGAACAAGAAAAAAGAAGAAGAAGAACTTAACAATAAGAGAGATCAGTTTTGATTTTGATTCTTGTTTTCATTCCTATTTGTATTATTTTATATCAAGAAACTTATGGATGACAAAGGTTTATTGATCAGTACCAAATAGAATGGTACCATGTTACATAAAGAACAAGATATCAAAATCAAGCACAAACACCAAATGATTTACAATACCATTATATGTCTCTGTTGTTCAAAGCTTTCTCAAGTCTTGCCTCAAAAGGTGTTGAATGCCAATTCACTTTATTATCCTGCATTTCCACAAAAATTATCATTCTCAGGAAACAAAAGAAGACAGTCTTGATAGATTATTACACTAGTGGCAATTGGTTTTGAAAGCACGATAAAACATTGGTTTCAAACATCGGTTTTACTGGTTTATGCATACCTCTCTGTACTTGCTCGTGGTATTCGGTATGCCCTTGAATGAAGATGCAGAGCCACAATCTATTGCCTTTATGTGATTACCCCAATAGCCACCAACTGTGCCTATAATAGGTGTCTCATCAGGACTCTTGCACGGCGATTTTCTTGGCGTAGATGTAGCTGAGAACTGTTTAATCTCCTCCAATGTCAATGCACATAGTACAGGTCTATCGTCATGGCTGATTATACCCCGTTTTGAGTAGCAGCTAGACTTTTTTTTCTCGGGTGTATGGGTCCCCATATTGACACTGTTGCATTCACTACCCGTTTCAGAATTTGATAACCAAGTCGAAAGGCTAGCTTCAACGGTCAATTCTTGGTTTCTCGGTTTCTTGTCTTCTTGATCTGAGATGAGGTTAGAGTTCTCCTTTTGAGACTGTTTCTGCATTGTTCTCCCTTTGGATTTAGCTGATTTCCACTGAGTGAGATTCTCAACCGGGTTAAGTACTCCTTGCGCGTACTGGTTTCCATCTTTAACACTCTCATTAGACTTTCTCAGCTTTCCATCAGTCTCCTCTATATTATCCTCAATCTCCTCAGTGTAAACTTCTTTAGTTAGCTTATGCACTTTATCCTCACTAAATCCATCATCACTATAATACTCTTCATCATCATCTAAATCACTTTCACCACAGTCTAACTCATCTTCCTCTACTTCATCATCGCTTTCTCTACAATTCTTGTATCTGTGGTTCGAAGGATACGACCCCGAGGAGTTTGAGGCAACCTCAGAACAAGACTGGTCTTCGGATATGAACTCTTCTTCTTCCTTCTCTTCCAAAAATTCAACAGATTCTTGTAGCACAATGTGTTCATAGGTTTTGACTTCAGAGTCAAAAGTGACTCTCTTCCTAGTAGGACTTGGACTGCATTTCTCTTCTACTTCGTCTTCACTGAGAAACCAACATTTGTTAGCTCAGATCTAAAGAAAAAAAGTAGAAACCTAAAAAATCAATCACACTCACCAAATCTCAGTGATTGGAATCACTAAAGCTTTTGGGATTTCCTCAACCGTGGGGACTTTATCATTCAGAATCACTAAAGCTTTTGGAATTTCTTCAACCGTGGGGACTCTATCATTCAGATGATCAAGTTTTGCAGATTCCACATCAAGTTTCTATGTATAACAAATAACTTAGTCAGCGTAATCGAGCAATTCACCACTAACAAAACTGAAAGATGTGAGAAAATTCACAGAAAATCTCACAAAAGAGCATAACACATGACATCGAAGAGCTAATCATGAGAATTTTCTCAGGAAACTTACGTTTTCTCTAACCTGATCGGAATCTCTACTTTTCTGACGCCGGCGATTCTTCCGACCACCGAAACAACCCAAAAAGCAACCCATTATCAGAAATTTTCCAATGCTTAGCGAGAGTGATGAAGAGAAATTGCTTCGTTCGGGTTTTGATCGGACATTAAGAAGACGACATTGAGTTTGAGGAGCGTGGTTTAGTGTGGTGGGGACGATCACTGAGAAGAGAGCGGGGGAAAAAGCGTACACATTGGAATTGGGATTTGGTGTTTTAAAATTTCTCTGTGATTTTTCAGCATTCTTTATGAATTATCGGTTTTTATTTATTTGTTTAATCAGTTTTGATTTGTGATGATAAAGTAGATGACCGTTACAAATTTGACCAACCAATGACTTAATCAAAGCTTTGGAACTGGACTATTGCACATCATTATCAACATTTTTCGTTACAAATTGCTTTTCATTAATCTGTAAACACATTAATTATTTTGGGTTAATTAGGTGTATAATAGGTGGTGGGTCTTTAATTAGATGTATAATATGACCTAATTGAAAATTAGGTGTATAACACTCATTAAAAAAATGACTAAAATACCCTTAATGATCTTATTAGTTATAGATAGTTGACTATTATGTTAATTAAAATAGTTAACTATATATTAATTAAAATAGTTGACTATGTAAAACATTGTCTATATAAAAGAGTGTTTCTTATTTAAGTTATAATATAGTTTACTTTGTGCTTAATTCACAATAATTATAGTTGACGATTTATGCATGCATAGTCAACTATTCATTTTTTTAAAAACATTTATCTACGAATAATCAACTATCATAGTTGACTATGTAACACATTTTCAAAGTAAACGAGTGTTTGTTATTCTAATTATAATATAATTTGATTACTTATACATTCATAGTCAGCTATCCAATCTGCGAATAACCAGCTATTATATCAGAAATTAGTTCACTACTGTAACTGAAAAATAAAATAAGGGCAAAACGGTCATTTTAGATATGATGCATGTTATTTACCTAAATATAATTTAGGTTATGGTAGATTATTAATTATTAGTGTAATGAGTATTATTGATGCTAATTTCCCAATTATTTTCACTAAATCGGTAAGTTATACAAATTTTAATTTTGTATTTAAGACTTCTGGTTTTTCGAGGATTTTTACCAACGCTGATACTCCCTCCGTTTCACGAAGATAGATTTGTTGAGTTTTTTAGTTTGTTTCATGAAGATAGATTTCTCTAAAAGATTGTAGTTTTTAAGAAAAAGTTTTAAATACTAATGGTTGAGATGTTTTGGTTACGTGTGAAAAACTCAAAAATTTTATTTTCGTGAAACAGAGGGAGTATTTAATTGCTATTTAAACATATCAACAATTCAATCCGGATTTAAAACCAAGTAAAGATTACCGGATGAAATAAAATTATGATTTGCCTAGTACAAACACGAACCTATATTGTTATCTTACAAAAAATTTGAGTAAAAAGAAAACACAATCTTACATATATGGTGAAAGTGCTCTAAGTTAGCTAACCATAGGATGCAACTTGTAACCAGCAATAGACTCCAAAAGCCATGTGTGACCAACGACTCGGGAACCAGTTTTGCTAGATAAAGCCTCTGCTTCATTTGCTCGTTCCCAAATAATCGCGACTTCTTCACCTAATTCACACCCAATTGGAGGATCAATGTTGTAAACCACAATCGATGATGATCTTTGGTCATTGACATTGTTGCTGCTTTCTGCACCAAGCTCATCCTCTGTGTCCAAGATTGTACCACCAGCGACTTTGACTAGATTTTGAAGGTCTTCTTTGTATCCTTTAATGAAGTCTCCGAAGAAATAGAATTTCAAACCATCAAAGAGCTTTGGTTTCTGTTTAACAAAGAAAACAATCTAGTGAGATAAAAATCCAAAACAAAACCACTTTCAAGTTGTTTTTGGTACATTTTGAATACTTACATTAGTTGCTGCTCTGAGTCTTGCGGTTTTCGGTCCATCTTGACATCCTTGAGTGTCGATATGAATCTCATATGGTTCTTCATTAACAGGTTGAGAAGCTTCAAGGCTTGCATTCAACCCTGGAAACAAAATAGGTTTGGTTCATGTAAACATAAAGATATCTTATTGGTAAAAGTAAAGAGCATGAAAACTCCTGAGTGAGCAAACTAACTTACAATCTGCATTGACAATCCATTTTCCATTGAGAATAGCCATAAGAACCTTCAGAGTTCTTGTGCAAGCTCCTTTCTCATCTATAGAAGCAATCACATGTGTAACACTTGGGTTCCAATATCTTGATATGGTTGCGTTGAATTTAACAGCTAACTTTTCCATCAAGCGCTGGAGAATAGCAATGCAATGAGAAGGTTAGTCTTATCATTTTTGCAAAAAAACTCTACCAACTTTGAACCAAAAGTGGTAAATCCACAAACAGAGAGTTTCTTGTTTAAGTCATGTGGTAAGAAGAGAAACTTAGTAGTGACCTTATCACTCTGAGAGAGTGCTGATCCACAGAAAACAAGGTCTTTCGTAATAGCCAGTTTTGTTTCTAGAGAACAAAGCTCAGCAGTATTTCTGAGAGTGAAAAAGTAATGGAATTTCTAAGTTAGTATCAATACTATAAGTCTAATGATTATATGCTGAAAAAGATTCAATACGTTATTTGAAGGGGCTCAGCCTTAGGTAGACGAGGTCCAGACTTCTCGTTTGGGAATTTGACTGAAGAATGACCTGGACAAAGCAGAAGAAAGTCTTCCTGTTAAGATCAAGAAAACAGTCTCATATTACAATTGGAACTTCCGGAAAAAGTTATTAGTATTGTGAAAATGAGAATGTGGCGAAACATACATGATCCCAACGGCATCTGGAAATCTCACGTGCACATGGAACATGATAGCTCCTGCGGCAAGACTTGACATAGCAGCCTAAGGCAGCTCCTTTCAGACCACATTTAGTGCACTTGATTTTCATTCCCCTTGCCAATTCTGCTTTCAGGTTCTTCACAGTGTCAGCTTCATAGTAAACTTGAGGTGCCCTGAACATTAATTTCAGCTGCTTTTAATATTTTATCATTCAACTCTTGCCAAATTCTATGCAGTTGCACTTGCAGAACAAAGATGAGCTAATTGTAGAAGTTTTGGATTTCATTTTGCATACCATTCGATACATGCGCTATGTACATGGATGACATTGGAACGGAAGATGTCATCTCCAACCACCGGCCTTCCCCTGGAGTAATGCAGCATTTCTCCAGTGGCCTAACAAAAAAAAATATTAAGTCAATTGTTAAAACTTCACAACCAAAAATTCCTCAGTTTTTAGATCAGAGTGAGAAAGATTTCTACCTCAGACACAGTAGCAGATTGGCAGAATCCACATATGGTTATGTTGCTTGATGGTGTGATCAAATCTGATGCCTTTGAGGTTTTTCCAACTAGCTGATCATCAGAGTTAGCACTGTAGTTGTCGTTAAAGTCTATATCAGCAGCATTTTGCATCAGGTTCTTCTGTCTCTTGGGGACTTTCTGATGATATTCCATTGCCTCAGAAGAAGTGATGTCACACTTCCTTTTTGCAGCTTGTTCTGTATGACTTTCTTGTAACTGCTGGAGAAAAAAGATTGATGCACATCTTAAGTAATAGTGATTTCAAGTAAAGAACAAGAACTCAGATTATTCAATACTAAAGTACACCATTTTTTTAGCATGTCAATAATTGATCAAGACTGCATCTTAATTCAAGAACTAGCTGATTAATCAAAATGGTCAACTATGATTAGACGAGAAATGCACCTGATGTTTCTGTGCTTTTACATGATCAGTGAGATCATTGTCTGGTTCAGGATGAAAATCATATGACCGGAGGCTCTCCATCAACAGCTGCACAGTCCGGTCCTGAGTCTTAGCATTTGGATTGCTTTCTTGCGAGTCTGGAACCGGAGAATCATCATGACTAGAGAAATCACCACAAATCCGCTTCCTCACAACATTGTCAAGCTGCTCAGAAGCAGTGATATTACTCATACTTTTCACAGCTTTTCCTGTATGACTTTCCGGTGTCTGCATCAGGAGAAAAAGGATCAATACACGGCTAAGAAAATATCAGATATTGCATCATGAATCAAAATGATCAATTATACGCTCTTACACGATTGGTAGCGTCATTCTCTGATTCAAATTCATATAATGGGATCTGATGCTTAGGTCTTGGATTGCTTTCTTCTGAGGTTGGAAGAGGAGAACCATCACGACAAGAGGAATCACTACCACTTTGCTTAATCACATCCTTGTAAAGAATCTCAGAATCTTCAGATCCACCATCTTTTTGGCTGTTTAAATTGTTCAATGTATTGTTCTTGTAGTTGCAGTCATTCGGAAGCTGTAATTGTGAGAGATGAACACTAACAGCTGCATTCAAGCTTTTGTATATGTTTATAACACTCTCCATGAAATGAAGATTTCTCCGAGCTACACATGAGTAAATTACATTCAGATTTCAACACGGATCTTCAACATGCCTCGATTCCTAAATAAAATCAAATGGACTTACCCTTTTTGGGATGTTTAGATTTGCATACAGGACAACCTGATTCAACTTGGGACGATTTATGTATACATGAACTGCCAAAAATTATTTCCAGATAGATGAGAATTCTAATTCGAAATTAATTTTGTAACAAATTGGTTAAAGAGTAACAGAGGAATTAGAGTATCTCACTCGCAGAAGACATGGTCACAAGGAAGCAACACTGGTCGATTAAGCAATTTCAAGCTGCAAACACATAATCCATTGTTACGATTCAAGACCACCATGAAAGCTGAATTAAACATCGAAACGAACGATTGCTCTAAGAAAGTCCATTAAAGTAAAATTGGAAAAGCTATAGACTAACCATAGTGGGCACTTGAGCTCCAATCCGAGTTTCTGGAGATGAAGAACCCATGGATTCATCAACATTTTGGTGAAATCCGCCATTAGAGAAGGAACCCAGATCTAGACGACGATGAGAGAGCTCTTGAAGCCGAAGAGAACGAAAGAAAATAACACTTTCTCGTTTCGTCTCCGTGCGATTGGTACTTACTTGGAGACTCTCAGGGACACGTGTACGGTAGATATCAAATGGCGGGAATAAAGCCGGGGAAATACAGATTTGATTAAGCGGGAGAAGAAAAAAAAGTGAATTAAATCCCGCTTGTTTTGAACGAATATTTGAAATATTTTGAAATTTTCAGTACCAAAGGCTGAAAAGCTAATTAAAGGCCCAATAAAGCCTACTTGCTTGTTGAAGTAAACCCTCCAGCTGGCTCCGAAGGTTGACGTAATCGGCCATTAACTCGGACCAGTGAAGAAAACTTTTAAGTTTTTTTTGCATTTTATGTTTATAATCGATTTATATGTGATGGATCTATTGATTTAATGTGTAAACTGTTAGGATCTTAACGTCGAATCACTCTTAGATAAGTTGATTGTTCACGGATCAAACACAAGCATAAAACGTAAATTGACACAAGTAGTTTGTTTACCCAATTCCCTTTCGGTACCTTTGGGGAGGGGATCTCTTGCCCCTCAACATCCACTATCAATCAAAGGTTTACACAACGCACTAACCGGCGCTTTCTTTGTTTTTAGGTACAAGCAAAAGGAAGATACAACAAGGACTTAGAAAGATTAAAGAAACTCTATCCCGCAAAGACATGACTATAATTTAGCTTTGCCCTAGGTTTCTTCTCTGTCGACCTCTCTCTGAACTCTTGTCTCTTTGTTGTATATTTTAGGTTTTTTTTTAATCCTTCTGCTTTGGTGCCTTGTTCCTTAAATAGCAACTCCTTACCGTCGTACTAATTTGACATAGGCTTCTACATCATGGCCCATTATCATATACATGACATAACTCGGATTGGGCCAAGAGTGAATGATGACTGAGTCCATTATCTCACATAAACAACAAGATAAACGGAAAAAGGATCAAAATCATGTGAATATATCCATGGCGGCCGCTGGATTAGGGTTACAGAGAAAATATCTCGGGAAAGAAGATGTATAAAATTACGATTTTGTCATTCATGAGAAATTCAAAAAAATTGACCAAAGAGCGACTTGTAGGGTCTAGCCTATAAACTAAGGTTTAGTAAAACATGATTCGCCGTTGCACCAACTTAACCTATTGTATGTTATACCCACAAAATAAATAAATATATCTAACATATTAAAAATGCTATGGAACAAATCTCCGATTAATCCCCGCTTAGCCAACAGCCCCATTAACGTCTACCGAGTTATTGACTCTTCGTGCTACATTAATTGGTTAGCTTTACGTTTTTACTTTTAATTTTACAAAAACAAGTAAATGTTACTTATTTACTTTGCTCACGAGTCAAAACTACTTTCAAAGATTGTCTATAAGGGTGAGTGAGTAGTTCTACCGTACATGATTCGGAAAAAATTTCAAATTTGGTTAAGAAACATATTCCCAAAAGGTTCTTCTCCATGTTTTCCTAGATTCAGGTTTTCGAGAATGACGCGAAAATATGTTTGATGGAATGATGATGAAACGAACGTTGTAGTTGAAGGTGTTGAGAGATATGGTGAAGATTTCTAATGCTTATTGATTCTCATGATTATGGAGTTGACTTCGACGATAATGACTATTCGACGAAACTGTTTGATTGTTTGTGGTAGCAGATTAGGAAAAGACAAAGTGACATCATATTTCTCTTTTTCTTTTTGTATTTACCATTTTGCAGAAACGTTAAGCGATCAAGGAGTAAGTAACTATCACAAGATTCTAATAAAAGTTAGTGATTGTTTTACATTGGACTATGTAATCATTAATTATGCATCTCACTTAACAACGTTTGATGAAGTGATCAATACTAGAATCTCCTAGAGCAATCAAACCAACCTGGGAAAAACCAGGAAGACCATCAAAATGTCCATTCTTTATCATGTAATCCTCAATATAAGCCAAACACTCTTCAAAATTCCTATTATAGGCACAATTTATTGTTTGTTACATGAATATGATGATTCTCATTCATCGTAAGTCTTTTTGGTTTTGAAAATGTAGCAAGACAAAAAGAAAAGGAAAAAGGAAAAAAGAGAGGGGATTTAGTGTTTAATATCAGAAAAAGATAAAACTTATGGCCTACAAACTTTGAGGATTATTGAGAATTTATAGCCAAACATTTTAGAAAGAGAAGAAGATATAATAATTTAGTAAAATGTAGTTATGGTTATTGTGGTGGTTGTGATCGGATTCTATGTCTATGCATTGATTTCGTTTGGACCGAAACCGATCAAATATGTTTTTCCTAAAGATAGTTAACCGGTTAATCGGACTATAACACTAAATCGGATGAGATTTGCATCATGATTCATAAATAATTTTTGGTCTTATTGATACAATATAGACGGTGATTAAAAATACGATCCCAAACCTTCTTCTCCGACGAAACATTCTTCTCTGATTCTCCACGTTCTTCTCCACTTGCGTCGAGAGGGTATATAACATTTACTAATGATGAATTAGACGCATTCTTTGAAAGCGTCGATACACATGGTTACGGAAACTGGCCGCGAATCAAAATGATCCTGCTTTGAGCTAGAGATTGGCGAATCGAACACCGACAAATTTGAAGGACAAAGAAAGGAATGTTATGAAGGCGTTGGTGAAAATATATACATACTATTATTTACGTCATTTTAAGTTATGAGTTGTGAAAATAATCGTAAATAACTCATAGAAGATTTAACATATAACAAATAGGACAAATAGAAGTTCAAAAACTATAAAGTGGATGCACATATCTTATACTTACCAAACCCGCGTTATCGGTAGGTGGGGTACGTGCCACATACTAAATGTTAGAAATTTTGTTTATAAGCATTATAAACAATACTTTGCATCTATGTCACCTGGTTTACAAAGCTTTGAAGATCACCTTGCAACCATTGTTCATACACCTATATCAATTACTTTTTCTGTTTTTAACTTTTTTTCTCACCAAAACACATTTTCTTTAATGATATAAACTATTGTTCACTTTTTATCACATCATTTTCAGTTATATATAATTTCATTTATAAATGTTTTTAACAGTTTTCACTTAAAAGTGAATAATATTGTATATGCTTAATTTGAGGATGAAAATAATATAATTCCAAGTCACTAAACAAGAAATTATATTTCATGTGTTATTTTATATCGAATGTTTTAGAAATTTGCATGTATATATTAGGAGAGTATAATTTTTAATCTTCAAAACGTAAAAAGCTTTTTTGACTTAATTATCTTTAGTTTAAAATAAATAATGTGAAATAAATAGTTTTATATTATATAATATGAAAACATCTAAAATTGTGAAACAAAACAAAACAATTGTGTAAAACATTCTCTATAGAGAAATGGAAAGAGTATATGCTTTATTTGAGGATGAAAGTTATATAATCCGAAATTATTAGACAACTAGTATATGCTTGATTTGTCTAATCATTCTTGAGAAGTTTGCGAATGATTACAATATGTGGGATTACAATATTGTCTTTTGTGTATCAAATTCGAATTAAGAAGTACTTCGGAAAGTCAGGACATTTTCCAATAACTTTTCATTTCCACCTTCAGGTCCCAACAATACACGCAGTCTCTCTCTCTCTCTCTTACTTTTCTTCCTAAACTCTGGCGATGATGAAATGAGACGTAATAGATAAAGACAACGAACCGATGGTGACGGATTTGAAATCGGTAACGGCTTCCTTCACCGTCTTCGCCGTTATTTTCTTACTTTCCGGTGGCGAAGCGGCGGCGGTGGAGGGTGAGACCGAGTTTCACGGCGATTACTCGAAGCTGTCGGGTATAATCATACCGGGATTTGCGTCGACGCAGTTACGAGCGTGGTCGATCCTTGACTGTCCATACTCTCCGTTGGATTTCAATCCGCTTGACCTCGTATGGCTAGACACCACTAAGGTCCGCGATCTTCGTTTCATTTTGTTCGATTCCCCCTGATTGTTTCGATCGATTTTCTTCTTGACTATTTCCAAGCGAAATACTGCAATGAAGCATCTCTGTTATCTCTCATCGAAGAAAACTTTTGAATCTGCGAGTGTTTTTCATCGCTTTTTGTTCATAGAGCGAAGAATGTGAAATTAGTCTTTGTGCATTGTGATTCCTGTAGTAATTTGTTACTGATAGTTGTGGTGGATGATTTTTCAGCTTATTTCTGCTGTGAATTGCTGGTTTAAGTGTATGGTGCTAGATCCTTATAACCAAACGGATCATCCTGAGTGTAAGTCACGACCTGATAGTGGTCTTTCAGCGATCACTGAATTGGATCCAGGTTACATAACAGGTAGTTCTGACTTTCCTCCTCTTTCATTAGAGTTTTCTAGAATTTGAACTCGTTTTGTTGATTAAATTAACCTTGGTTTCATGTTCAGGTCCTCTGTCTACTGTATGGAAAGAGTGGCTTAAGTGGTGTGTTGAGTTTGGCATAGAGGCTAATGCTATTGTCGCTGTCCCGTATGATTGGAGATTGTCACCAAGCAAATTGGAAGAGCGTGACCTTTACTTTCACAAGCTCAAGTTAGTCTTCACCTGGCTTATGGCTTTTTTTTTTCGGATGTAGGATAAGCAAAGAACCCTGGTTTTCTTCTTTTTTTGTAGATTGACCTTTGAAACTGCTTTAAAGCTTCGTGGTGGTCCTTCGATAGTTTTTGCACATTCTCTGGGTAATAATGTCTTCAGATATTTTCTGGAATGGCTGAGGCTGGAGATAGCACCAAAACATTACTTGGAGTGGCTTGATCTGCATATCCATGCTTATTTCGCTGTTGGTACGGGCCAATTGTTGTTAAGTTGCTTTTTTACTTTCCTCTAAACTGGAAAGTTGTGTGTTAACAATCTGGATTGAGCTCAATACTAGACTTTTTGTGGATTTAGGAGCTCCTCTTCTTGGTTCAGTTGAGGCAATCAAATCTACTCTCTCTGGTGTAACATTTGGCCTTCCTGTCTCTGAGGTTACCTCTGACTTCTTTTTAGTACCATGTAGTTAATGCCCAATAGGTCTCATAAGTCCATGGATTTTTCCTCTGAAAGTGTTACTTTTGTTAGTCAAGCTGCTGTACTGAATATCGTATCTGTAAATCTTAAATTGGCTAGTTATCAAAGCACGTATTATGTCTGTCCTAGTACAACCAAACTGTAACATGTCCACAGATTTAACTTCCAGTTCACTATGGTAGATTCTAGTTGAGAAGAAGCTTTTACTGAGATTTTTCAGTTCAATAGGCTGTGATTTTGGTTTTTCAAAAAAATTATGTGACATATTGACATGCGCTTTTCATGTCTTTTGTTGGCAAGGCTTCAGGGAACAGCTCGATTGTTGTCCAATTCTTTCCCTTCTTCGTTGTGGCTTATGCCATTTTCAAAGAATTGCAAGGGTGATAACACGTTCTGGACGCATTTTTCTGGTGGTGCTACAAAGAAAGATAAGCGCGTATACCACTGTTCGGACGAGGAATATCAATCGAAATATTCTGGCTGGCCGACGAATATCATCAACATTGAAATTCCTTTCAATAATGGTAAGACTTGGTATATGCCCCTGTAACTGGTTCATTTTCATATCTCGTTTGATTTTCTCAACACCAAAAAAAAAAGGCTTTGATGCATATCCGTCTGTGACAGAGACAGCTCTAGCCAACATTACCAGCATGGAATGTGGTCTACCCACTCTATTGTCTTTCACAGCTCGTGAATTAGCAGATGGGACTCTTTTCAAAGCAATTGAAAACTATGACCCAGATAGCAAGAGGTTGTTACACCAGTTAAAGAAGTAAGTACCTTTTTCTGTGATCAGCAATATTTCTCATCAATCATTAAATGATTGCTCCTTGTACTTCCAGTTTTTTTTTTGGTTTAAATCTCTATATCAACTGTACATATTCTGTGTCTTTCTTAATATAAGAATAAAGTGGAATCAGAAATCTTGGTTTGACTATTAGCAGTGCTCTCTCATTAATGTTATGGAATGTCTTTGTTGCTTGCAGTTATGAATGCAAACATATGTTTTTCAGTATATTGATTTACACATTTTATCCTTTGTGTAGTTTTTTTAGACTCTGGCACTGACTAACATGTCAATTTTATTTGCAAATTGTTGTCAGTCTTCAAATAGAAATTATATATAACAAGCCAACTATATTTTACAGGTTGTACCATGATGATCCTGTTATGAATCCTCTGACTCCTTGGGAGAGACCACCGATAAGAAATGTGTTTTGCATATATGGTACTCACTTAAAGACGGAGGTATGGCTGCATTCTCCAAATGACACTATGCATCTGTTTTGTTATCATATACCCCATTTTTTTGTTTGTGCTCTTATCTTCTCTTCCATCTTATGCTTTTAAGCGTTAAAGATAATAAATTTATGAAGCTGTAATAGGTTGGTTATTACTTTGCTCCGAGTGGCAAGCCTTATCCTGATAATTGGATCATTACGGATGTCATTTACGAAATTGAAGGTTCGTTAGTATCAAGGTAAATTTCCGCAATGGCAGCAAGTAAAACACAAATGCAAGGTTTTCTGTATCAGTACATGGGCTTATTATCACATTCGTAACAACCACTAAATATTAGTAGTTTTCCTCTCATTTTCTTTTAACCTTAGTGGCTAAAAGTGGGAAGAGGTGTGAAACTCTTGCATGAAAAATGAAACAAATATCAAATATAAACATAATTAACCCAGTTCTGAATTAGGAGTAGTCTTCGTCTTTATGTTTTGCTTAAGAAACCTTTGACTAGCTCACATCTTGCTGCAATATTTGCAGGTCTGGAACTGTGGTTGATGGGAATCCTGGACCTATAACTGGGGATGAGACGGTAAGCTCAGAAGTTGTGCTTCAAATAATTTTGTTGCAAAACAAATGAAGGATATATAATATATGCCTTCTGGAACTCTGCTCGTTATCCAATCTAATGTGTGCTCCATCGACATTTATTGACTTTTAAAGCTGACCTCTTATAGGTTCCTTATCACTCGCTCTCTTGGTGCAAGAATTGGCTTGGTCCTAAGGTTAACATAACAATGGCTCCCCAGGTACTCTTGTCTAGTCCTAGACTCCTAGGGTCCTCAAGACTCATCATGACTTGAAATTTTTATTTTCCACTAAAAGTTTCTATATTTCAGCCACATTTTTATTGGCATAGATTAATCTCTAAATTCACTTTTTATGGTTATATATTGAGTGACCAACAGTTTGTCCTTTCCATATTATATCTGTGTAACTCTCAAGACTGAATAATCTTAAGAGAGATTCTCTGTACAGCCAGAACATGATGGAAGTGATGTGCAAGTGGAACTGAATGTTGAACGTGAGCATGGGTCAGACATCATAGTAAACATGACGAGAGCACCAAGGGTTAAGTACATAACCTTTTACGAAGACTCTGAGAGCATTCCAGGAAAGAGAACTGCGGTGTGGGAGCTTGATAAAAGTGAGTCGCATGCGTATGAAACATGTTCTCAACATATCTTGCATTGGTTTTGACAAGTAATATGTTGTGCAGCAAATCATAGGAACATCGTTAGATCTCCAGTTTTGATGCGGGAGTTATGGCTTCAGATGTGGCATGACATTCAGCCTGGTGCAAAGTCCAAATTTGTAACCAAAGGTATAAAAAAACTATTGGCTCGTCTATCACTTTCTATTGCATTTGGGTTTTAAGTATTAATACCATGTCACAGCCAAGCGTGGGCCACTTAGAGACGCGGATTGCTATTGGGATTACGGGAAAGCTTGTTGTGCTTGGCAAGAATACTGTGAATACAGGTTTCACTCTCCTTTTCCGTCCAATGATTTGGTTATAAAATCTGTTACTGATTTGGTTGCTGTGAAACCAAATGTAGATATAGTTTTGGAGATGTTCACTTAGGACAAAGTTGTAGATTGAGGAACACATCTGCTATTATGCTGCAACAGTACATATAGATTTCCTAGTTCAGGTCACATTACTTCTCTCTCTTTTTTTTTATCTCACAGTCCCAAGTCTCTCATAGACATTACATTTCACACAAAAAAAATTACTCAACCGATCTATTTTCAATCTTTCTTGATTTGTTACAGCGAAGGACCATTCCTCCCTCTTCATTTTTCTCTCCCAGTAAGAGGTGGGAAAAAGCTTCAATTCTTATTGCTCTCTATATCTACAAGCAAAGGTATTCTTTTTTTATCTTACGAGCATATGATATTTCGAGTTCAGCAAGAGTGCAGTTACTTTGAAATTTGCGGCTGAGGTAGTAAGTAACCCTTTAAAAAAGAAAGTATATTTGTTACGATTTGGTCATTTCCGTCTCAATGAAGAGAAACCGAACGATTCTGAGTAATTTTTCCTCTAGCTTATTAAGTTCACAAAACTGTTTGATAAAAAAAATATTCATCAAGTATTCTCAAGTCTTTGATTGTTTCAAATGTAAGCATTTTGAGTTGGCAGCCATTGATAAACACGACTTATTTTTTAACATATAACACTGAATTATTACTAGATATATGGATGATATAACTTTTTGCTTGATGTAACTATAAATTTAGTTATGTATATAAGTAGTATAGAAATAGTAAGATGTGAAAATTTTACTTTTTATGGGTTTAACGTTTTTTTGATAAGAAATTCGGAGAGAGTGCGGGAAGAAAGGATATTATTAGGTGGGAGAATTAAAGTTTTAAGTGGTTTGATGGTTTGGTTGAACATGAGTTTTGAACTTTTTATACAAAAAATAATAATATCGAAATTAAATGTTCAGTCAATTTTATGGCCCCTCTCAAATTGGCCTTTACATATATGTTTTCCCAAATTTGCCTCCATATATGTTCATTATTTTCGTGTATTTCCTTTTTTTTCTTTTGTCTAGGTTTGCCATTGTTCTCTCAGTCAAATTGGATGAAAGGTGGCAAACTTAATGCCAAACTATCCAACACCCAACAAATTTCACATCTTTACGTCTACCAAAATAATCGGTCTTATTGTTCTGTCTTTTTTTTTTTTTTATATATATATATATATAATCGTTCGTATAGTTATGCTAGCTATACAATATATTAAGGTGATAAACTAATAACGGTATAAAATTTGATCTATTTATTCATCAATGTTATGAAAGGTGATACATTCTTTAGATTTTTTAGGAAATTTGATATATTCAGATTTGCATTATAGTATCCAATATTAGAGTATGTATGATTGCTACATTCTACTTGTCAATTGATTGAGATTGGGTCTTGATGTTATTATCTTCTATGATATGGTTTTTATTATTGTCATAATAGTATGTTATAATTTTATATAATAGGATGTATTATTCTACATCTAAATGCAAATAATTTCAAAAACTATAAAGAAGGTCAGATTATTGTCATCTAAAATGTGAAAGCTGTGAATAAGATTTTATTCACTTCGTGAAAAAAGTTTACTCGCCATTGTTGAAAATTTACGTAGCTTACGAGTAGTAATTAAATAAAAAGTAAACGAGGAATGTGACCAAATTACCAGGAAAAGTCTAACCTTAATCAATTTTCTTTCTCCCTATTATTTTAGCGTGTACTTGTTTCTGCATTTACAAATAGCCTAGCCACAAATAGAAAATGCAAAATTTTGACAGAAGAAAACAAAAAGAGCAAAATGTGTACTGTCGATTTTGTGCGACACGCATATATTTGTTTAATAATTTGTTTATCTATAGATATCTACGATTTAGGAACAGAATATATGTAGAATCGTGGTTTTGACTTTTAACTCATATGTAAAACTCTATGAATTGAGTTCTTGATTGATAACACTATATAATAACAAATTCGTAAACAACAAAATGTATGATTGATCCCGGATCTTGTAATTTCGCTTACTTGCTCATAAAACCTTACGCCAGCCAAATAAAGGGGACAATTCAGCCAATTTATCTTAATAGTAACCCAAAAATAAAATTGAAGAAACGGTAAAGCAAATAAGGGTAATCCAGTCAATTCAGAACGAGTGGCATTTTTGTAGTTTCTGCTTAACGTCAAGGGTAAACTAAGCCTCCTGCCTCTATAAATTGTCATAACCTACGCATTCTCGTGATCTTTCCGTTATCCTCTCGAGTCTCTACATTTCTTTTTCTCTCTCTCTTCACGCTACGATTTTATTCTCTCGTAATAAAAGAAAATCTACGATTTTTTCATTTTCTTTTTTCACCCATTATTCTGATTTTACTTTTTTTGGACAGTTATATTTTTTTGTATTGGGTGCTGACGTGGCATGCACCCAATAGAGAATCAACATGAACACCAAAACGATGCGTCTTCCTCCACGTCGTGTTTTAACGTCGGATAAACGGAAAGAAAGAGACGGCGGTGGCGTCGTCGAGAAACCGCCGGAGGTCACCGCCGTGACTAAGCTTCCTCCGCCGTCGAATCTTTATCCTACTCCGCTGATTAATACCACCATTTCGAGAAAATCTCTAATCGCAGCAACCGAACCGATCGGCTCGAACCAGCTGGTTTTAGCCGGTTACTTGAGTCACGAGTTCCTCACCAACGGCACACTCTTCGGTGAGCAATGGAATCCGGTTCGAGCCCAAGCCCAATCGATCGAGCCCAAGAAGTTAAAGCCGAGCCATGTTAGCGAGCCCTCTGAGGAAAGTGAGCCGAAACGGAAGAGGTATGTGGAGGTTGCTAATCTTCTTCGGTCAGATGGGGCCCACGTGCCCGGCATCGTCAATCCTGCCCAGCTTGCCCGATTTATCAAACTATGATCAGTGTAATCCGGTATCCACGTGGAAACAGATCATTGGTCTGTCATCCGGCAAGCAACACAGCCCTAAAACCAGACCCTTCCCCTCTTTTTTTTTTCTTTTTCGTTTTCTTCAAATGTTTTTGAATCCTCTCTGTAAAGCTGACTCTCTCTCTTCTTCGTCTTCCTCAATTGACCGAGAAATTTTAGGGTTTGTTATTGAGGTCGATGCTCCTGTGTTTGTACATCAGAAATATCAATTAGTCAGAAAATCGAACTTCCCTAATCTTTTTATATGAATTTTGATAATTGATGCGATCCATTCATGACGAGCAAAATATCAACTTTCGGTAAATCTAACTATCAAAAATTCCATCGATAGATCTTAGATTCAAATGTTTGACGGGTAGATTCGAAAACAGAACAAGATTTGAATCTACCTGCCAAGCATTTGAATCGAAGATCTCTGATTTCAATAAGTAGAGAATTGTTCTACAAAATTCTCTTCCAGGTTAATCTCTCTTTCGATTTCTTTAGAGATTATAATCTGTTGGTTTTGGATTTTATCATCAAAATCACAGCTTGAAATGCCAAATCTGCATTTTAAGGTCATGATGATGATGATATAGAGGTGTTTGTTTTATGGTGGTGATGTGCACAAAAAACGCAATTATTACTTTTGATTTCTTAGTTGAATTGAATTTGTGTTGTAAAGACATTAAAGCATTGATAAGCCTAGAGTTTAGTCTTGCTTTCTTCAGGACATGAATCTTTGATGCTAAAAGAAGAAGAAAAGCTTCAAACTTTTAACACATTTCTCAGGCTTTCTTGGTCTTCTTCTTCATCTCCATTAACTCAGCTATTCTTTTGGATATGCAGTAAGAAGTGGACTCTATAGTGATCATTGGATTAACACCAATCGCCGTAGGCAAAACACTCGCATCACACACATACAAATGTTCTGCCTCCCAGCTCTCTCCATATCCATCAAGAGCTCCTTCCTTCTCCGTTGCTCCCATACAACAGCTTCCAATCTGATGCGCGGTAAAGGAATGAGTTCAGTTCTTGCTCATCGATAAAACTCCAGGAGGCGCGTTCACGGTATCTAAAAACGCCTCTAGTTCCTCCTCTTTGATTCCATCGCATTTTAGTCTCTGTCCATCGCTTCTATACGTGCCAACTTCACTTGCTCCTGCTGCTACTAAGATCCTTAACGCTTGCTTTAACCCGATTGTTAGATTATCTTCGTCCGATTTGGTTAATTTGTATGTGGCAATACCTCCGTGAACCGTCCCAACGCCTTCGTCTCTCTCCAGAACGAAAATATGAGATGTTCTTGCGTATTTAGCTAATCGGTTCTTCATGTCTGATCCAGAGACCCACGGGGTTAGAGCTGCGAATGTACCTGGTCCTATGGCCGGAACCTCTAGTGTGATGTTTGGTGTTGTGGAGTCCATTGGAATCACGTAATGTAACGAAGTCACGATCTCTCCCTCGTGAGCTACTCCTTCGAAGTTTGAGGTTTTTTCCGGGAAGTATCCCCAAACCATTAGGATCGGGTGGATATGGAGTCCCCGACCAATGTGTGGATTCTTTAACCCGCTTGAAGTCAATAGTCCTGGTGTCAGAAGCGAGCCGCAAGCCACAACTGTCACTTTGGCGTTGATCTGAAGCTTCTTTCGGTTTGATAGAGAAGCCGTGACTCCTGCACATCTTTTTCTTCGTCCGCTCTCAGCATCATCGTTATCCTCCAAGATCAGTTTCTCGGCTTTGCATTGTGTTAGGATCACGGCATTGTTGTTAACTGCATCAACCAGCCAGGTTGATTCTGTTCCCTTTTTATCTCCGGTGTTACATCCGAACGAGCAACTACCGCAGTAATGTTTCTCTGATGAATTCCTCGGCACTACTGTCACATCCAAACCGAGATTCTCGCAACCTTTTCGTAGAATTTGGTTCTGAAACCCTTCTTTGGTGATTTTCTCAGTTACACCTATCCTCTTGCAAACTATATTCATAGCTGCCTTATATTTCTCTCTAGTAAATATCGGAATCCCGAGATCCTTTGACCATTCGTCGATGATAGCATCAGGCGTGTTCAAGCACGCTGCCCAATTTACGACAGAGCCACCACCGACGGTCGATCCAGCAATGAACCGGAACCTACCATCATGAGTCATCAATAAGGTATTCAACTCAAACATCTCAAACATGGAAGGACCCTCGAGAGCCGAGTAGTCTCGTGGCGCAAAGTAGTTCCCTTTCTCGAGAACTAACACTTTAAGCCCTGACTTTGCTAGGTTTGCAGCTGCAACTCCTCCACCACAACCAGAACCAACTACTACTGCATCACACTCGATCTTGTAAGTGTCGCTTTCTCCGTCCTCTGTTACTTTAAGACCTTTTTCGATCATACGTTGCTTCATTGTCATTGCATCTTCTTTTCCGGTCTCGATGATCGGTCTGTCCTTGTGTTCAAAGTCGTCGTTTGTACCAACGTTCACGCGATAATCAATTGCATCCCATGCCGGGTTTTCTGTATTTTCATCTGTCTGTTCATACATACACATACACATGTAAGAGATATACCGATGTTTGTGCTAGTTATAGTACAAATATAGTAACTTGTTAAGTAAATTAGCCTAATTATTCATTACTCATACTATAGGAAATGTTGATATACTTATTCTAACTAAACTAAATGACTTGTTAATACAGATAATATGGAGAGGAAGTTAAAAAGACTTTGACTTACCCAAGTGAAGTAGTAGAACAAGAAGATGGCTTTGATCATCATAAAAGTCAGTCTTGCTAAAGGGTTATACCACTGTGTGCTCCATCTCTGAAGGATCTTTTCTCTCTTCTCCAGCGAAATATCGGAGAATTTGACAAGATAAGGCCAATTCTTCTGATCGAAACAGAGTAAACCGCAAAGCAACAACGTCCCTAATCTAAATGTGAGTATCCTCAAAGCTATTCTCACTACTTTCACTGTCACTGGCATTGCCTTTGTCGCCAATAGCTCTGCCACCTGTTTACACACACACACATATATATATACATATATAATTGATTACATATGTCCATGCTTTTACAGAGAGAGATAGATAGAGAGTCAGAGTTGGAGAAAATACCTCATTAGGTTGAACATGAGACCAACCAGAAGAAGATTTAAAGAAACACAAGAGTGCATCGTTGCGTAAAACCTTGAGCTTCATGTCAAGGTCTAAGCTTAATAACGGAACAGGAGGCATAATAGCCTCACAAATTGCAGAGAGAACTTGTAGGTCAGATTCTGAGAAGCCATGGCTAAAGCTTTCTTGTTTCACACTCTTCCATCTTAATAAAGGGTTTCCTCTCTTCTCCCTCCCATCTTCTCTCTCTACTATCTTCTTCACACACATACATATATATATATATATAGACATGCAAAAACGTTTTGTCGGAAAATAATACAAGGCGTGGTTCCTTCACTGTTGGGTAATAGAGAAGAAGATATAAAAAAAATATTAGTGTTTGTCTGTTTGTTGCATTTGTAGATTACTAGTATTTTTGTTGGTTGCGTATGTGTTGTTACTTAGTAGAAAAAAACAAAAAATTTCAAGTATTACGCGCACGTGTGTGCAGATGTATTCGTATGCGTGTCAGATGTGGGATACAGAAGGGGTGGGTCTGCGTGACGAATGTTACATTGTACATATGTTTGTTACATGTGTTTTTTTAGATTGCTACACTAACATGTGTAGCCTGGATGTATATATATAAATTACGACGACACTATAATCTGATACTCCTTTTTTCGTCTGGTTATACATAAATATTTTACTGATTTTTATACAGTTTCAGGTGTCAAGAATTGTTCTTTTCTGATGTGTAGTAGAGACCATGTAGAAATCTTTACTTAATAATAAGTGTTTCTTGTTGGTGTTACAATTTTTCTTCGAAAGCATATAGTAAGATGAATTACATGCGTATGGGGAATATGATACACATACGTATATGCATACAGGCTTCATGATTTTTTTTTGATTTTTTTTCTGTAAAGAGATTATGATCGAGGTGATCAACACAAACCGAGAGCTATATAATAAAAAATGTTCTAGTCAAAGTCAACAATAATTAAATCAGAAGGAAGTGTTTCCAAACCGATCAAGACCGGCTAAATAACCGGAGGCTAATTTCGTTGACTGTACCGGTCTTCTCTCTCTCTCGAGAAGACGTGAATCCACGTTTGAAAATGGAAAGAGAGAGCCCTCTTCGACTGTTACTCTTTTATACATATGGAAAGCGTTTCCTTTACATTCCGATTCCCTCGCCTTATTTTCTCGGTGGGAGCTCAAAGAGAAAACCAAAGCTCTTGTTCAAAACCCATCGCCCATAGATTTCGCTTCTGTTGAAGGCAAACCGTGACAATGTCTATGGCGAGTTTGTATCGGCGGTTTCTTCCTTCTCCTCCGGCGATTGAATTCGCCTCCGTTGAAGGCAAGGCAAGTTTTTCGATCTATGGATTCGAATTGAACATTAGGGTTCTGGGTTTTAGTCTCTGCTGGTTAGAGACGATAATTGCTTTTGGTTTTTACATGGATTCATTTGGCTACATTGGAATTTTCTCGGGAACTGTGTAGAGCTCGTAAAACCCTATAACCCTTGTTGTTTTACGATTTTCCTTGTTGGTGAGATCTGAGTATGCCTATTGAGTATTTGATAAATGGTTCACGAATTAGTTAGCATCAAAGATTTTTTTGCCAAATTTATAGAAAGCTCATTGAGAATCAACAAACGGAGCCTCTCTGTGTCACTGTCTATACATGTGTGTGTTTATTCGGTCTATAGAGTTAAAAATGTTCACTCTTTATGCAGAAAATCTTCAATGAAGCGCTTCAGAAAGGCACAATGGAAGGGTTTTTCAGGCTGATTTCTTATTTTCAGACGCAATCCGAGCCTGCTTTTTGTGGTTTAGCTAGTCTTTCAATGGTTTTGAATTCTCTTTCTATTGATCCTGGACGAAAATGGAAAGGTATGCCTCAAAAATTTCATTTTTTGGGTGTTTGGGAGACGATATTTCATGGTGGTTTGTTGAATTTTTTTGGTTTCGCATAGGGCCTTGGAGGTGGTTTGATGAATCAATGCTGGAATGTTGCGAGCCGCTTGAAAAAGTCAAGGATAAGGGGATAACATTTGGAAAAGTTGTCTGTTTGGCTCATAGTTCAGGGGCAAAAGTCGAAGCTTTCCGCACAAATCAGAGCACCATTGACGATTTCCGCAAATACGTGATGAAATGTTCCACTTCTGATAATTGTCATATGATCTCAACTTATCATAGAGAAGTACTGAAACAGGTATAAATTTGCTTCTCCCTTAGCTGTGTATATATTAAGAGTAATGTGGCATCTTGGTGAATTTCACCTCTTAAAAAGTTTGAGTTTAGTGAACCTTTTTTAGCTAGTGTCTTGCTATCACTTAGGTTTCATGTTGATTGGGATTCTAAAAGATTTGTTTACAGACTGGAACAGGTCATTTTTCACCTATCGGTGGCTATAATGCTAAAAGAGATATGGCTTTGATTCTTGATGTTGCTCGTTTCAAGTATCCTCCTCATTGGGTTCCTCTAAAGCTTCTTTGGGATGCTATGGACAGCATTGATCAGTCAACAGGGAGACGTAGAGGGTACATTTTCTTTATCTTTCTTAGGCTTTCTTTGTATAATTAATGAATATTTCTTACCACATTTTCTTTTGCTCTTATCCTGCCTTACTTCCAGATTCATGCTTATATCTAGACCCCACAGAGAACCAGGATTGCTCTATACTCTGGTATGTCAAAAGTCATGGTTCTATTTATAGTTGCTGCTAGTTTGTTTCATATGGCTTCACACTTTAGCTGCTGTTAGTCTTCTTCTCTTAATAACAATCTCACATTTTACACATAAACTGTTTTGATGTGAATGTGAACTATTAAGAGAGCAGTTTCTTTTGAGTTGGACTGAGTGATGATTTTTTGAATATCTATTTCAGAGTTGTAAAGATGAGAGCTGGATCAGCATAGCAAAGTATTTGAAGGAAGACGTTCCTCGTCTTGTAAGCTCACAAGATGTTGATACTATTGAAAGAATCTTACATGTTGTGTTCAAGTCACTTCCGTCAAATTTCAACCAATTTATCAGATGGATTGCTGAGATCCGAAGAACAGAGGATATAAATCAAAATCTCAGCTCAGAAGAGAAATCAAGGCTCAACTTAAAGGTATTATTATCTTCTTGAGTTGCTTCTGAATTCAGATGTACGTGTTTATAGTCCATCAATCTATCAATTTATGTTCTTTGGTTCGTTTTGCTATAGCAAGAGTTGCTGAAACAAGTGCAAGAAACTGAATTGTTCTGTGGTTCGTTTTGCTATAGCAAGAGTTGCTGAAACAAGTGCAAGAAACTGAATTGTTCAAGCATGTGGATAAGTTTCTATCCCCTGTGGGTTACGAAGACAATCAACAAAATTTTGCTGCCAAGGCTTCTGTCCAAGGAGCTGAAATCTTATCGGAAATAGAATCAGACGAGTCATGTTGTCGAGAAAATTGTGTGAAATGCATCAAAGGTATGTTTGTCCTTGAACAAAGGAAAATATGGTTTGAAATGGGAATTGTACAAAGTTCCTATAAGGCGGTCATTCTTTTTCTTTGTTCTCCATCAAGGTGTTGGTGAGGAGAAAGCGACGGTTGTAGATTACCCGTCCGGGAACGATGTGTTCACTGCTCTTCTGTTGGCTTTACCTCCACAGACTTGGTCAGGTATCAAAGACCAATCACTTTTGCAAGAAATGAATCAGCTCATTTCCATGGCTAGCCTCCCAACTTTGCTTCAACAAGAGGTACTTAACTAAACCCAAATCTCCACTTTGAATTTGTGTTTTAATCGAGTTAAGCTCCTCTAGTTCTTCTGAAATGAAACCGAGTTTAGAGTCTTAATTCGTTTTCTATGGTTGGTACAGGTTTTGCATCTGCAACGCCAACTCGAGCTGCTAAAACGATGCCAGGAAAACAAAGAAGACGAAGTACTCTCTGCTCCTGCCTAATCTAACATAACAACCACACTCTCATTTCATCTAATTTCTCAACAAGCAACAAAATGTAGGCAAAACCTCTAAAACTGAAAGTTATCCCTTAGGGTCCATACAGTATCTATTCCTTTTACAGTCTCATGAGAGACATTTGAATCAGAAAAAGCTATGTAACATTCATTACATACATCTCTGAGAAATTAACCATATCATAGGTTTTATTTACATACAAGAGTAGTAGTATACATTATCTTTCTTACCATTCCAAGGACTGGCTCCTGCTTAAAGACCGCCTCGGTTTCTCATCAACAGGAATCAATTGCTCCATAAGCTTCTTGAATCTCTCTTTAGTCGTCTCTTCAATTTCCTTCAAAAGCTGTTCATTCTCTTGCTCTAATTTCGCAGCTAAAGTCTCTAACTCCACTTGATACGCCTGTTTTCGTTCCCTCGACCGAGCCGCAGATTCGCGGTTCTTGATCATCCTCTTTTGTCTCTGAGCTGCAACTTTATCCATTGCCTCTATCATCATCACTCTCCCTCTCTTTCCTCTAATTCCTTCACTTACTGATCCTTGAATCATCTGAGACTGGTTCTGCATCATCGGATAATCGAATGAATAGCTACCACCACCGTCGTTGAGCCGTCTCTCGACCGGAATCTTAACATCGATTTCATCTGAATCATCATCTTCCATTTCTGATGCTTTCGCTAAGAAATCTTCAAGTGTCATTATATTATCTTCTTCTTCTTCATGTGCTTCTTCCTTCATGATCGTCTTCTTCTCTCCTGAAACAATCTCTTTCCAAACGTCGTCAACACTCTTTCTTCTTCCGCCGTTTACGCTGTTCCGATCTCCGTTACTCCGATCAACATCAATCTCCAGCAACGGCTTTGAATCAGAAGCGAAATTATAATCGTCGTAAGCGAAATTTATCCTCGAGTGAGGATCTAGTCTGGGATTGTGCGATCTTATTGACGGAGAAGATGAAGCGGAAGAAGAATTACGACGAGAGAGATCGGAATTGGAAGAAGACATCATCTTAAAGGAAGCCATTTCCGAAGGTTTGTTGTTGCTCACCGGAATTGAAATCGGAAAAAAAAAATCTCGATCGGTGAAATAATCGGAGATCGAGAGAGAGATATGTCTAGAGTTATCTCGTGTGTAATGTATGTGACGTCACACGCACGCACTTGCTGAGAATACAAGTTAAATAACAAACATGACGCGCACGTGAAAACGCGTGAGCTTGAGCTATATCGTTTTGGAAAGAAAAAAATCAAAAGAATATGCTACTCAACTTCAAAATCAAACGAAAAAAGAAAAGAATCCAGATTTTATTTTTTGTACATTGTACTTTTAGATTTTTCATCAACGGAACAATCCAATTCTATATATGGACACCACCAACCTGAAAAAACTACGAAACCAAAACAAAAATTTCATGAGATTGAAATGATGATGAATCTCCACTTCCACAAGCGTCTTGATACGACAGTAGCAACCAATCTCTGATCATGGATCTATAAGCAATGAAAAATTAAACAGTTAAATGGTTAATGCTACTGGATTTCTCAATATGCAAAAAGATATCGAATAACTCCTAATTTGGTTGGTCAATTGGTTTTTGTAGTCGATATATCAGCACAGGCATACGCATGTGGTTAGGAAGTCAGAAGTAGTGTGAACTTACTGGTATGGATTAAAATGGACGTTCGAGTAGTTCATCCCATACATCTGCACTCCCATTTGAGACTTCCTCTACATCTTCCTCCATTGACAATCTCACATACTCTTTCTGAGCGAATCGATCCCACTCTGTCAAATTTGGATCCTCCCGTTCCTACAACAATGAAACAGAAACATTCTTGATTTAGTCTCATCAATCTGAAATAGTCCTTTAGGAGTCACATTCTTTGTTTTTTCTCCCTCCCAAGTCCTCAAAAACTCCACGGGAAAGCCAAACTAACCTGGCGAATGAGAAAGGGATCACGTGATTCAAATGCCATGAATTTATTGAGGTTGAAGAGTATATTGAAGACGTTTCCTGAAAGTTTGGATCCTTTCAGATCCTGGAGGCTGATGCAGTTCTCCTTCTGTCAAATCACTCACCAAATTGATGATTCCAATGAAATGAACGGATATAAAAAATATAACGACCATGTTCTGGTTTGAAAAGTATCAAACCTCCGGTCCAATCATGTCAATTATTTGACATAGTATATCGTTGAAGAGAACAGGTTCCTGGGTTATACATTCCATGCGATGCAACTGCTCTTCGAAAAAAAAATGCATTTCGTTTGGAGTGATCACCTCATTTCCATCCAAGTCTATACACTTGAACCTGCAAAGATGATTTCAATCAGTATCGACGGATACTCGCAAAATATTGTGTTTCGTATCCACAGTAGATAGTATATTTATATCATGATCATAGAGGAAAACTGCTGAAAAGATGGAATGGAGAGATGTGTACCAATACTCAAGACTAGGCTCCGAAGACTTGTCTTCTTCGGCGAGAATGAAGTATACAAAATCTTCATAACTCATCTTCCCTTCAACTTTGCTCGTAAACTTCCTGGGAGCCTAAGAGAGAAACATAGCCACAACATGGATCAAGATCTAGTAAAAAGCGTCCCATCAGACTATAATGAACTTTTCAAGAAGGTCCAGGCGGGAACAATTTCGGGAACCAACCTGTGAAAATATTCTATCAACAATCCTGTAGGTAAGGGCATGATTACCATATTTGATGAGATTGTCCTTATCAATAAAGCAATCATGGTCACCATCGAGTTCCCAAAATTTGCAGTATATGACGTAGAAGTGCTCATAAGAGAAGTACCTGAAAGTAAAAAAGAAACAACATGATGGTGAATGGTTATATCAGGGTTAAGTTCTGATACTCATATAGCTCTTTTCTTTTGCACTGTTTTAGTGACACATAAGTGATAAACGCACTAAACTGTAATAATTTTATGAGGACTTGCTGACATTTTCTATTAACTAAGTTTGAATTTAAAATATGGTTAACGAATTATGAATAAGAAAGAAACAAACTCACTTAATAATTTTATTGATGTCGTCCTCTTCATCAAGTTGTTGCATAGCAGCAATAAGATTCCCGCGTTTCAGCTCTCTAAGAGTAAGGAGACCAGTTCCAGATCTATTAATGTAGTAAAATATTCTATAGATGACAGTTTCAGCTGAGTAGTCAAGAAAGGATTAAATTAGTACAAGTATTAATATTTCGCATAGAAAATAATATTCAGTAGATTTCATCATATTTAACACCCATGACATTCAGAAATCACAAATAAATGAGTTCTACCATATCTTTCTTGAAATTCGCTTGCAGTCTTCAGAAATTCTAAGCCAGGATGTGTTGCGAGAAGCTCATCAAGAACTGGTTTGAAGTCTGCCTGTAGCCAAATCGAAGTAAAGATAGAAATATTTAGTGCTATGGGTTAAATAAAAAAAAAGGAAGTCAATTGTTGGAATATAAATCAGAACGCGACTGAAGAAAAGTGGGAGAAGGATCACAAAAAGACCTGTCTGAGGTACTTGCAACCCTGCTGCCTTAGTATATTATATATCTGGGAGGCTGTGTCCATAGTTAACATATTTCCATCAATCCAATACTTGATAAATGCATCCCTGAGGACAATTGTGATAATCAGCAAACATAAGCACCAACTATAAAGTTTCAGGTTCCAAGAACTAGAAAAGACATACACATAAATATGGTTAACTACTAGTATTAGAAATAGCAAGCATGGAACTACCTTGTAACTATACCAGTGCTATTGGGATCTATCTTTCTGAAAAGTGCAGGAGAAAGAAAAGAAGGCAGCTTGCAGACTTCTTTTGTAATAAATTTGAATTCTGCAAGAGGAACAAGAATGCTAAAAGATCAATTGACTTGTATAATCCTTAGAGGAACAAAAATGTGAACAAAAAGTTGAACTAAAACATCACCATCCACATGTACTCCGTCAAGATATTTACTAAAAATTTGATCAACCATGGATGTATATTTCTCCTTTATTTCTTTTGCTGGTGGACGCCCATGTTGGAAGTAGAACTGCAGAAATTATCATCGCACGGTCAAGGGGCATTTTTATCTTCAAAATCAAGTTTACCTACAAATTAGTAGCCTTGGCTTAATCTAGTACTCTGCATCTACTTAAGTAGTTATCTGAATGCAGTTTCATACATACCAGACCAAAATCACAATCCCAAGCTAGGCAGTCCATTCTACTGTTTAATCAAAATTAGAAATCCAATGCAATGCAATTGTATCAGGTGGAAATGAGAACAAACCTGAGGAATGAGTTCGTGCTTTGGTTCCTTAACTGATCTCAGAGGAGACTGGAGAGGGTTAGTCCTTTGCCTCGAAAAACGGGGAGAACCAGACGAGCTTCGTGGAGATAGCGGAGGAGTGCTACTGCTCAGAAACACAGCTGGCAAAGCACTTCCAGCAGCAACATTGATGCTGGCATGATTCTTGGATACATCAGATTTAGCATCATCAATCAAAGACTTGACCTACAGAAACATCACACAATTAAGGAAAAGATATACAATAGAATACAGTAAAAAGAAACATCAAGCAACAAAATGTACCAATTTGCCAGTTTCTGGGAGTGAAAGCCACTGAGAGAAAAGTTCATCAGCAATATGAGAGCTTGCTTTGAGCGGAGAAGGAGACAAACCCGTAAGCTGCAAGAGCTCAGGATCTAAAATCTGAACATCATTTACTCCATCAATTTCCATATTCTCCTACTTCAACCACTAAGAACAGCAAATCCTACTTCTTCCAATTCCTCGAACGTTTCAACAGAGTTAGAAAGCAATTTTCTCCAAGACAAAATTCCCCCAAACGTTCAAAATCCCTACGAGCTAAACGAAACCGCCGCGAAAAAGTCCAGAAATTCAAAATTGAACAAAATCGGATTCGGAATATCGACGACTGTATCAACAACTTGGGAAACAACCAAGACGAAGTATCGATTTGATAAACCCTAGTTTTTCGGATTCGATTTAGTAATAAACTAGAGAATCGGAGACGATTTGTTTCCAATAATAGACGAACTATTTCTGTAAATGGAAATACTAGGATTCCTGCATCGAGCAGATGAACGAATTCAGCTCTCGGATCAATAAAATGGTGACGAAGAAGGAGATTGAAGAGTTCGAGGCGGAGAAAAAGTGGGAAGATTTTCCCGGAAAGTTATGATGCGAAGAACTCGAGAGATATTTATTTCGTTCAGAGGCGGTCTTGCTTTTTTCACTTTTTTCTTTCTCTTTGACCACAATGAGCCGTCTAATTTTTTTTTTATAGAATTTAAAAAGAGTTAACTAACTAGATAACAAAAAGTTATAAAAAATATTGACCAAAACTTTTGGATTTTTTTTAACCTTGGTTTATATTGGTAACCGTTTTTATAAACGTATTTATACCGTTAGTTTATATTAGTAACCGTTTTATAAACTTATTTGTATTGGTTCATATAGGTAACCGTTTTTATAAACGTACAATCACTTTACAATTTGTAATCTTTTAGATTGTATCAATCACAAAAACGATATTAAAAATAAAAACTATACCAACAATAATATACTCAATTTTTTATACAATTTTTTTTAACAGTTTTGTACTATACTATAAACTTACAACTGAAAAATTTATACCGCTTTCGATTACTAATCCCGTTATATGGTTTTACTAATTTATCTATGATTCTTTGTTATCAAATGCAAATGTCAAATATAATTTGCTTGCTTTTGTTTTATAACAGCAATAAAACAATTTAATAAACTAAATCACATATTCTGATGAAATTTAGTTTGGTTAAATCGTGCAACAAATTTATTTTTATATTTTATCATTAACTATGATAATATACAAAAAATAAGTTTATTAGCTGATTCCACAAAAACGAAAATATGGCCTCAAACAATTAATTTCCGGAGTTTTTTTTAGGGTTAATTGACTAGATATACATAGATATTTATAATATTAGGTGAATGACAAAAACTTTTTAAAACTCAATTCCACTGTACAATATTGTGTGGTTATTTACAAACACCTCTTTCATCATAACCCAATCCGATCGTCCACCACCACCATCATCTCCGACAACCCAACCCGATTGACTCCGATTCTAAACCCGTCACCACCACCACCACCACCATATATTCTTCCCGTATCTCCGTCGTGATTCCTCCGGTACTCAAATCATTTGACAACCCAAAAAGAAATCAAACAAAAATTGATCCTTTTGACAACCCAATAATAAATCAAACAAATTTGATCATTTGACAACTAAATAGGCTGGAAAATTTCATGTAGCATAAGAAATTTTAGATCAAAATTGAGATTTTGTGAGATACAGAGGGATCGTTGGAAGAGGAGAGGGGAGAGAGAGAGACAGAGACAGAGGGGAGAGAAGAAAGGGTAATTCCGGTTTTTTAAAAAAATATACAGTTAATTTACAAATTTTGAATTTTTCCTTTGTTTTCCAGTGCAAATACCTTTTTTTTACCGTAATCCAAAATCATAATACAAATCGGAAATAAGAATATTACGTAATCGATAAGAAAATTAAAAATCTCGAATATTTGGTGCGATCCTTTTGCACGTTCAAAGCCAAATCTCTCTCTACCTCTCTCCTACAGAGTCTCCGTGTTCTCTGAAGCTTATTGAAACCATCTTCAAGCACACAATTCCCAATTTATCACAGAGTAAATATGAATATCTTCACCAAGAAACCAAATCCCAGAGGTTTGATTTCGAGTTTTTGCTTTTATATCACCGGATTGTGTTTTTTTTTTGAATTATGTGTTTTTTTTTTCTTCCAATTGATTAACCTAGATGGAATTTGATCATATGGGTTTCTTCGTGTTCGTTTAAAGTTGACTTCTTTATGGCGCGATCGTGATCATATTGGAATCTGGCTTGGTTTCGTCTATCATCGAGAATCCTGTTTGATGTCTATGGAAATTTGATGTTTTGATAAATGTTTCGTTTTTGGTATTTGCAGAAGTGCTTAGGGAGAGTAAGAGAGAGATGACACAAGCTACAAGAGGTATTGTTTTAATCCACAATGATTAAATTAGCTTAGGATTTGATTACTGAAACCAGAAAAAAGGTTAAATTGATTGATTTTGATTGAAATGCTACTAAAGTTCCATTGGCACAAGCTAGATATTTCCCTCAGACTGAAGAAAATGCCTCTTTTCAGGAATCGAAAAGGAAATCGGATCTCTGCAATCAGAAGTATGAGTGTGGCTAATGTAGTTATGTATTAATCCAAACTTTTTCCAGTATGCAAAACTCTGATATATATGTTTCTTTCATGTGTGATTATAGGAGAAAAAGCTCGTTCTCGAGATAAAAAGAACGGCTAAATCAGGGAATGAGGTACTTCAAGCAGTCTTTCTCGATTGGAAATTCCTTTTTCGGGGTAATAGCAAGTAGTTGATGTGTACTACACGTTTTTTTTTTTTGCAGGGAGCTACAAAGATCCTTGCGCGGCAATTGATCCGGTTAAGGCAGCAAATAGCTAACTTACAAGGAAGCCGAGCTCAAATGCGAGGCATAGCTACTCATACACAGGTCTTATGATTAAAAGCTTCTCTCTTTCAACATTGTAAACTAACATAATCTTGGTCTAAATTGGAAACTTTGACTTTGGTGTTTAGGCTATGCATGCACATACTTCAGTTGCTGCTGGAATGCAAGGTGCCACTAAGGCAATGGCAGCTATGAGCAAGGTCAGATTTCTATATAAGACATCAAGTTTTTGATTTGGTTGGATTTTTCATCAAATTATTCTATATGATTCAACTCTTTATTTCCAGAATATGGATCCAGCAAAACAAGCTAAGGTTATGAGAGAATTCCAAAAGCAATCTGCGCAAATGGACATGACTGTAAGCTCTATCAAATCCATCTTTTCTTTAAAATCCAGGACATTGAAAATATTTAATTCTGACTAATATGCATATTGTATTCAGACTGAGATGATGTCAGATTCCATAGATGATGCTTTAGACAATGACGAAGCCGAAGACGAAACAGAGGAATTGACAAACCAAGTACATTTCCGCGTCTTACTCATAACTTTCAGTTCTAAAAATAGAGACTACTTCAAAGTTTTATTAACAAGGCTTTTTTATTTTTTTACTTATTAGGTTCTTGATGAAATCGGCATTGATATCGCCTCACAGGTTTGTGTTCACCGTCGATTCTCCTTATTGTTTCGTCTATTGATGGCTTCACTGTGATTGATTTGATTATCTGTCTCTGCTTTGATCCATTTCCAGTTATCATCTGCTCCAAAAACTAGAATTGGCAAAAAGAATGCAGAAGATGTTAGCAGGTATGGTGTTTCACTATAAACACAACTAGAACGTTTCTCTATATTTTCAAAATTGATATCAAACATCGATATTTCTGCGCGCAGTTCTGGAATCGATGATCTTGAGAAGCGGTTGGCTGCGCTTAGATAGAATGAAGAAGTACCATGAGCTTGAAGAAGATGTATCAGTCAAAAAAAAAATCATACATTCAATGTGTCTTTCTACAGTTTGATTGTGGATATATGAACAATTAAACAAATGTAGTAACATTATAGTACTTCTTTTTGTTATCTACCAACTTTTTTTACTCTGCAATATACAAAACTTCTTTGCTTTTGTTTCCTGCAAACAACAAGTTTGGTTCTATTAAAGCTTTATTAACTAAAAAAAGTTCAGCAAAATAAACTTCTAAAAGGTAAATAAACTTCCTAAAAAACTCGTAATTGTGCAAGATGATGAAAAAGAAAGTATTATAATATAACTTATACAAAACAATAAGATAATATCAGAATTTTCAAAATCAAGATCAAATCGAAATTATATACATAACCGATCCGAATTTTTTTTTTATTGATTATTTTCGATATGGTGGCAATACAAAATCATGGAACCAAACAGAACCGAAACCAGCATGAAACCGAAGCAACCTAAAAAAACCGAAGTGGTATGGATATTTCTCTAATCAAAACCAAAATGAACCAGTTGACAAAAAAAAAAATGAACCGAAACAAACCTTACCAGTATGCATGAAAATTACCAAGTCACGTAATTCCATGAAGCGTTAACTCATACCACGTTCGTCACGTGTTTCTTGTTAAGCGTTGACTTGGATTGTATAAGCTCTTTTGTAATCATTAATTTATTGTTTATTTATCGCAAAGCTGAGATGAGATGGATTCTCTTATAACGGATTGAATTATGGATATACAGTAAATATATTTGTTTGATAAAGATAAAGCGAATATACGTTCCAACAAGAATTTTTCTTGAAGAGAGTTGAAGTGTGAGAAGCCATTTTTGTTTGTTTGGAGGATTTGATCCGAATTTGGATTTTTTGATGTTGAAGAAGATTGAGAGATGTTGAAATGATAAGAAAAGTCGTCGTCGTCCACTGGTTTAATGTAAACCGAACCAGATACGAATTTGAATAGCGGTTTAATTTGGTTGGATCGAATGTGGGTAGAATTTTGATTCTCATTAGCACTTATGCCGGCCCAAAGAATAGAACCCAAATTAAGCCTAAACATCAAGCCGGTTTAAGCCAAAGAATATCTTCTTCACACAACAAAAAAGGTCAACGCAGAGTTTACATATCTTCTTCACACAACAAAAAAAGTCAACGCAGAGTTTACGTATCTTCTTCTTGTCGAATTAAGCATGGTTTATCGTCCTGGTTCACGATTTGGTCCAAGCGATCTAGGAGCGGTGAGACGTTATCTACGTCACATGGTGGAGAGAAAGAATAGCGATTGCTTAACAACCATGGATGTGTACGCAGACGAGCCGTGGCTTCTTGACCACGTCTCTAATCCTCTGTTTGAGAAAAATCATTGGTACTATTTTGTTCCGAGAATAAAACAAAGTCGGATCGTAAAAGGACGAGGAGAAAGCGAAGGCGGAACATGGAAATCCACCGGTAGGAAGGTTGATATCGTGGCTGGTAACAAGAAGGTGTGGGGTTACAAGCGGAGTCTCGTGTTCCTCAAGAAAGTGAATAGACAGCCAAAACCAAACAACTGGCTTATGACGGAGTTTTCACTTCACAAGGATGGTCGTGAGTTTCAAGATCTTGTCTTGGTTTTCATCCGACACAAGAAGATCAAGAACGGCAATAATCTTCTTGGTTTCTACGACGCGCCTCGGGTAGATCGAGAGCATGGCGAGGTCCCTCAGGTACGTGAAGAACATGTTGAGTTAGATAATTATGCTAACGAGATTGAGGGGATGCTGGAGCGAAAAGATGTTGATTTAGATGAATATGTTACTGAGCTTGAGAGGACAATGATTGAGGAAGAAGATCCACAACAAAATACATCGGATCTTGCTCTTCTTCCTCCGCATAGCAACTACAACAAGGACAATATTAACGAGCTTGAGAGGATGATGCTTGGAGAAGAAGATTTACAACAAAATACATCGGATTTTGCCCTTCCTCCTCTTGCTCCGCAGAGCAACTACTACGACGACATGATGATGCTGCCGCCTCTTCCTCCTTCTATGGTAGGTCAAGGTTTTGGGTTCGAGACGATGATGACGACGACGCAGAGCAGCGGGAACAACTTCTTGATGGCGACCAACGACAACGACTTCACGACGCAGAGGTGGAACCAAGAAGAACAACGTTGGTTGGTTGATTTAGGTTTTGAAGGCTCGGAGAGTGTGATGTTGGACGTAGATCAGCTACTCGGGGAACCTATTACAGATGACTACAATCAAGAAGAACAAGATCACAAGGTTTAGAGCCAAGAAGATTAAGCAAGCCATTAGCACATTGCTAATTCAGGCTGAAAGCATCCTTAGTGAAACAGCTAATCCAATTACTCTGGTTGTGATTCCGGCTAACTAAAGGTTATCAATGGGAGGTGTGTGTTCTTGTACTCTTTTTACCTTGGTCTAGTTTTGTCCCAAATTGGGTTTTCTAGCAAAGGTTTTTAACGAGACATGTTACACACACTTTTACATCATTCCCCATTTGATAACAATGCTCATGGATTTGCAAGGAAGAGTTAAATTCTGTTTTTTGAATTTTAACTTGTGTATTTTTACCTTTGTACATTCTTATGTCGATCCAACAAATATAATACGTTCAATTCTTTGTGTCATTTTTATTTCTCTGTCATTTTTATTTGCTATTTTTTCGTTTACCTGTATATTTAAGATGAGTAAATTTTGCAAAATTTTCTTCCAAAGCAATTACATATTATTTGAACTGAAAAGTGGAGTCACATTGATAAAGACATGCATTGATGCATAGGTTGGGGCACATGAGAGAGCGTCTGATCAAAATTGCACAAACAAAAGGCAACTTCACTTACCCGGTGGGTTAAATTCAAAAGGTCAAAAAATTATTTTATAAAACTAAACTCATTTCCTCAAAACTTAATCACACCATGGCTCATCTTCAATTTCCAAGGATCATTGAGACCAGTCACATCTCTCCGCCAAACAGCACCGTTCCATCCGCCACTCTTCCACTCACCTTCTTCGACGCTCCGTGGCTCACTCTCCCACTCGGCGAGTCTCTCTTCTTCTTCTCTTACCAAAACTCAACCGAACATTTCCTCAAAGACTTCATCCCTAACCTCAAACAATCACTCTCTCTTACTCTCCAACATTTCTTCCCTTACGCCGGTAACCTTATCATCCCGCCTCGCCCCGATCCTCCTTACTTACGCTACACCGATGGAGAAGACTCTCTTGTTTTCACTGTTGCAGAGTCTGTTGGAACCGATTTCGATGAACTAAAGACTGATTCAGCAAAAGACATCAAAGTCTTGCATGACCTGTTGCCTAAGTTACCTCCTCCTCATGTCTCTCCGGAAGGAACTCAAATCCGACCAATAATGGTGATACAAGTCACAATCTTCCCTGGAAGAGGAGTTTGTATAGGCAACACATCTACACATGTTGCAGGAGATGGAGTCACCTTCACTCATTTCATGAAGTATTGGATGTCACTGACCAAATCCAACGTCGGTGATATTCTACCCTCTCCGCCTATTCACACCTGCAGAGACGTGATCAAAGACCCGGGCGAAGTAGCCGCTGGACACTTGTAGCGGTTTTGGAGTGGAAACCACGGCTCACATGACCCTCCTCCGAAAATGGTTCTAGCAACTTTTTCAATGAGCCGAAATCATATAGACAATCTCAAGCATTGGGTTACAGAGCAGTCCGCAGATAAATCGCCTGTTTCAACCTTTGTGGTGACTCTAGCTTTCACTTGGGTGAGCTTGATCAAGACACTTGTTGAGAGCAGCGAAACAGAAGCTAGCGAAGTAGATGAAGTCTTTAACTTGATGATTAATTACATTCCACCATGCTTCTTAGTACCAATTACATTCCACCATGCTTCTTAATCGGGCTAGTCAAACTCAACACAATCAGGCAACAAAAACTCATGATAAATTACAGGAGAGCAATGTAGTGTTCTTGTTTAACTCTTATCTCATGGATATCACTGAGAACTAAGCTGATGAGAACACTGAGAATTTATGAGTTTTTTCAGACTACAAGCACAAGGATACTAGTGCAAGTGTATAGTTTAAACTCAATACAACTATCAAAGATTAAACAGAAAAACCATAAACCAAAGAATGAATTTATATGGGGTCAAGTCTCAGTAAAATCCATTAAGTTCAAAGAAAATGCAGTTTCTGCCAAGGGGTTCTCCCTGTAAACAGAGTCTCAGCTCCACTGCACCTCACACAATTGGATTATTTCCTCATCGACACTCTTCCTAAGACAAAACACCAAAAAAGACAAAACAATGCAAGAAGATAATAGGCTCAGATATAATACAGCTTTTCGATCAAGAATTATCTGAAGCAGAACTGGCGTAACAAGCTGTTAGTATTATTCATCACTGCCAAATCAAAAACAAAAACCAAAACTTTGAAGAAAACAAAACCATTGGCTCATATTAAGAAATTCAACCATGTTTACCAAATTGCTTCATTGATTCAAGAATCTCAGAAGCGCGGGTAAGTTTATAATCATAGCCAATTTAAAAACACAAAACTCCATACAAATAATATGAAAGAGATTGGTGTAGCCGCTTTTTTGACACAGAAAAGCCTAAGAAATAAGACGAGCCTGCAACACAAACGGCAAATCAATCTTGCAGGAGCTTTGGGGCTTAGTTCATCAAGTATCTTTATCAGATTAGCCCGGGAGGCTCCTGCGAACCATATATATATATAAAAAAAAAAAAAAAAACTATTCGATCAAACTACACAAACTTAAACATCGATCATTCTAATTGACGGCATAGAGAAAGAAGCTGATGTTCAATACCATAAGGTTCTCGCGGCTCATTTATAGATAACTGTCGCTAGTCAAAACCCTAGACCTAATCTGCATGCTAAAAGTCGAAATTACCCCTTTCATTTAATTGATTGCGGGCCCAATATATGTATCAGCTGGTTTAAACCGTTCTGGACTAAAATAAATTCCGAATGTAAAAGATGAAGTAGCAGAAATTTACTACAAATAGAAATGTCACATGATAAATCTCTCTTTATATGTTTTTACTCTGCATCATCACCTGGTTAATAATAATGACGAAGAAATTTTGGCCTCTATAACAGTTTTACATACACAAGGAAAAAAGCCAAAAAAAGAAGAAATTATATGTACTCTCTTACGAGATTATATGTGTGTTGTTTGGTTCATGTGTAATAATAATCTCTTTCTTCTTTGATGTGTTTCATTTTCGTAGAGAGAGAAGCTCGAAACTCCTCCTCAATGGATCTTCCGTAGTGTTTCTAGCAGCTCGGGAAAATGTCGAAGTCTTGGCTTCGTGTCCTGATTGAATTCTCTGGCTTGTCGATGCACGGTTACTTCCCGTTCCGCTTCCACCTCCACCGCTTGAAGTTACCAAATGGCTAGAAGATCGGCTATCGCTCGGTGCACCAGTGGAACTTGGACGAGAGCTTGATGCAAAGGCTCTCCTTGAAGAGCTACCGTACCTTGAGGAACTACGTAGTCTTTCTGATTCACCCTGCTGTGAGAAAAATACAACAATGACTCTACTGAAGGATTGTGTAGTTCGGTCCAAACCAAAACCATACTGATAAATAAGGTAATTTTACCGGTTTTTTAGACAAAGGCCCATCATCGGAGTTTCTTGACGCAGAGGGATCACGCGGTGTCGAAGTTGGTGGATGCCTTCTCGAGAAAGACTCAACCGCACCAGAGAACCTATCCTGGATTTCCTTTCCTACAAAAAGCTTAACCATTAAAGCATTGAATATTTGGTTCGAAATTTCGAAAAAATAAAAAGAGGGAAAATTCACCAGCAATCCTTTCTTGTTTTACGACAGAAGGTCCTGCGGTTAACCCCGGTTTCGCAGTTATATGATTCTGAAGCCATTAAAAAAATTACATTTTACGCTCGAGTAAAGAGAATTTTAGTAGACAAAAGAGAAAGGGGAATAGATTACCCGTGTCCGTGAACTAGAACCGGAGCTGGAACCAATCTGAGGATATTTCAGAACGGTCCAGTCAAATACATAATCAAACTGATAACCTTCTCGAATAAACAAATCGCGGAATAGCCTCTTAAGTTAAGAGTAATCAGGTTTGTCCTCAAACCGTAGAGACCGGCAGTATTGGAAGTAGGAAACAAACTCAGCAGGTTGGTTTTTCCACAGGACCTGTTCTTCACATTCAATGCTAAGTTAAATCAAAAGCTAGAAATAATCACAATGACCAAAGCTCAATGTCTAATTTTTTTCGTAACCTCTATAGGAGTTGATACTTTCTTCTCGCTAATTCTGTCGTACTTCTGCTTCTTTGTCCCAGCTTTTAATCCTTGCCAAGGTCAACTGAAAAGCCATACCATAATTAAAAAGGTTTTTAACATTTAGGCACTAAAATTGAGAATGAAGATCACATACGAAGATTAAGATCGGTATGGAAGCTGTAGACTCTTCTTACCTTCCTTTGAGGAAATACGTAAGTACATAACCGAGCGATTCCAAATCATCCCTTCGACTTTGTTCTTTTTGATACACCAGCAAGAGGGATTTCATATTAGGCCCGACTACATAACGCTACGAATATTAATTTGTAAAAACACTTACCGACTCCAAGGTGAGTGTTGACACTTGCATACCGCGCTGTTCCAGTGAGGTTTTTGTTTTCTCTGCCACAAATTTCAATATTTACTACTTAAGCTACATTTCATACATCAATAAGAACTGATGCAGGGAATAACCTTTACCAGTATGGAATGTGCCTGTGAGTCTGAAGGTCTCTGTATTTCTTCCCCAATCCAAAATCAATGATATAAACCTAATGTATAGCAAGCAACTCAGAAGTTTAACCATAACATTTTCTTAAATCAGTACATAATTATGCTTAGAATCAGTCAAATTTTGCTGTTAAGACGTTCACATTCAAGAGCAGTCACACAATTTCTCCGAGATAATACCTGATTTGCTTTGCGGCCAAGTCCCATTAAAAAGTTGTCGGGCTTAATATCACGGTGAAGGAAACCTCTAGAATGCATAAACTCAACTCTGTTAATCTGAAACCATGGAAAGAGATAACATCACTCATATTTTTCTGTTCCTAGATGAAGAAATCTTATTTCAAACCAAAGAAACTGCAAAGATACACTCACGAGTTGGTCCCCGAGCATGAGAACGGTTTTCAAAGAGAGTTTCCTGTTACAGTAGTTAAACAAGTCTTCAAGACTTGGACCTAGAAGGTCAATAACCATTACATTGTACTCTCCTTCAACTCCATACCACTTGATGTTTGGAATACCAGCTTCAACAATACCGAAATAGAAACAAACAATATGTAGTCGGTTAATCTCGTCTTTGGTTTCTTGTAATCGATCGGAACTACAATACAAGATTAACATAGAAAAATGAGACTTACTTCCTCCTTGAAGCAGCATATACAACTTTGACTCATAGTGAAGCTGAGGATGCTTGGTTTTCACAGATTCCTGACAAAGAAAAATGAAAAAAAAAAAAACCATAAAAAAAAAAAATCAAATCATCATCAAAGTCTACCATTGAAATAAGCTTACCAGCTTCACAGCAACTTCTTCTCCATTTTGGACATTAACACCTACAACATTCTCAAACAACATGAGACTCTGATATCATAAACACACCAGAATTAACAAATCTAGTAATCAGATAAATCAAAATTGTCTTCTTTCGTTTGGTTACCTAGATAAAGCTCTCCAAATGAACCACTACCAATTTTCCTCCCAAGTTTAAATCTTTTACCAATCACAAGATCCATAATTTCTTCCAACAATCTCTAAAGCAAAGATTTTTTCAGACACAAACACTCTCTCCTCCTGGATTTGTCTTCCAATTCAACATTTATCACACACACACAAAAAAAACCATCTTGAAGTGACAACTCTCAGATTCTCGAATTTGATACAATTAAAAAAAAAGATTCTTGTAAGTTGATACAATTATGGTAATCGTAATCAAAATCAAAGGTCGTTAATTCGCCATCAACGACAAACCCATGAGGGGAAATCTGAAACCAAATCCACCATGAAAACGATGAAAGAAGAACAAGCTGCTAAAATTGACACTTCATTGTAGGGCCCGCCCCGATTACGCAGATGGGTTAGCCAATGAAAACCCTAGTTGATCTAACTACCTCTCAGAGACGCAAATCAAAGAGAGAGAGAGAAAAAAAAAACGTAAACTTTAAGCTGGATTTGATTCGGCAAATAAACAAAATGTCGAATTTTGTGAAGAAGAAGAAGATTCGGTAATTAATACAAAAAAGAAGTTAGGAATAAGAAGAAGAGGAAAAAGAGAGATTTTTGTGACATTTGTCGGTTGGGCATTTTCTGTTTTTTCACTGAATTAGGACAATGTGAAACACGCTATTCTTTTTACAGAATAAATTTTGCTACAATGTATGTGTGACATTTGTAATTGATTGTCTAGACAATTAGTTAGAGTTGGTTGCAATTTGGACCCCCAAAAATGATTGCACTTGAGATTTGATGTTACACGTAGTAAAATCTCCTTTAGATCAAAACATAAAAGGGTATTCAATCTAACATTTCAAGTGATTTGTTTTAATTTGTTAAATCCTATGTTATTGAGCCTTGAATTTTAAAAAATCTATTAAAATTCATTGTTATTGAACTAGTGAAAAAAAAAATACTTTAAAATCCACTGTTATTGAAATTATACTAATGATTTGATTTTAATAATTCCAGGAGATTTTAAAGAAAATTCCAGGAGATTTCCTTGTTAAAAATACAAATACTCAAATCTCATAGTTTTAGGTTGGATTGCAGAGAATTTAATTATAAATCTCATAGAATCACACAAAATCATTAAAATAACCTAAAATCTCATTAAAACTCAAATCTCTTTAAATGTAAGATTCAATACACCCCCCCCCCCAAGTCTTTCTTATATGATTTTCAATTAATAGTAGTTGGATCATATAACTATTACTAGTTTCTACCAAATTTTCATGTTAAGCTTAAACATCTTTTTTTTTTTCTTTTTGGACAAACCAACTATTTCATTCGAATAAAAGAGTTCTTACACAAAAGGAAGACTAAGCAACCTTAAGGCTAACAAGTTCACGGGCACATAAGCCAAACGAAGAGCATAAAGAAAACAGATAGATAAAGAAAAGGATCGCAACAGACAACACATGTCGAAGAGAAAGCTTTTCAGCTCCATGATCACACTTCCATTGATGAAGAGAGTGATTAGGGATCGAGACTCAGGGAACAAACATAGTTCTCTAATCTCTGACTTTGAAGCTGCAACAATGGCGGCTTTAAGAGCAAGGCATTCAACAACCAGTACCGAAGGAGTAAACTGGTGCGAAATGGAGCCTTGATGCAGAGTAATGTTACTTTGGTTCATACGTATCCACTCACTTCCACAATCCAAGGATGCCATATTCCAGACTGCATCTGTGACGTAATTGGTGGCGTGAAACACATGTCGATGAAGACATGACCTGAATACTGCAGTAAGTAAACGAAGCCTGCAATCTGCAGTAGGTGAACAAAGCCTGCAATCTGCATTAGGTGAAAAAAGGCTACCATCGAAGGCATAATCAGAGAATCTAAATCAGCCGAAACTAACGGGACGAAACCAAAAAATCTCGAATCTAACAAGACACTCCCTAACCACTTTTTGTAAACCCAACCACACACTGAGGCAAAGGGTGATAAGCAAGAGTATACCTGGTACGAGGGGCCAAAAAACAAGACAAGCGACCCTTACTGAGACCAACCGATTAAAGCCATCGGTGACTCTGAGATCAGGCGGTGACAGCAAGAGACGCGAGACAGGAGCAAGAGCCGGTGGAGAGTCGTCAGGAGGATCTGGAGGCTCCGGTGGGTGACGAAGTTCCAGTATCGCCGTATCAGCCCGGAACGAGGAAGACGAAAATAGATCCGGCGGTTTTCGCAGAGGTGAGGCCACCGAGAAGAACTTTACCTTTACCCAGGACATGGAGAAACGATTACAGATCGTCGGTAGATCCGAGGCGTTGGAGGAAAGTAGGTAATGTTGCCCGGAGAGAGATGAGAATTAAATTGAGAGAGAAGGCGACGGACGAGATACGAGCACCCGGAGAGAAACCGGTAAAATTAGCCATAGAAATGAAGCCTACCAAGTACCAAAAGCTCCGACTACCCAGCGTAACAACTGGAGAAGAGATCCCATTAAATCCGGTGAGGGAGCTTAGTCGGAACCAGGTGTCGGCGAGAAATTTTCTAAATTGGTCCACAAAACCGGGTTGGAATTCAAAAGAGGTGGGTTTGTTAAAGTTTTGTACCCATATTTGGCAATAAACCGGGCAGTTGAACCAAAAATATACTTTGGTTTTGAAATTCAAACTACCTTGGTAAACGTGCCTGGGAGAAAACTTCAGACCACAACTGGTACGCGTATTTTGGTTTTTTTTTTGTCAACAATCTCTATTCTTCATATACTTTAATTAAATCAAATGCAACCGCTTTCGTGATCGTCTTATGGGAAAACATCCTCTAATATGATCATTTGTTTCTCAAACAACGATCAAAAGACACTATACTTTTTTTTTTGGTCGGAATTAAAAAAAAAGAAAACAAATGTACTTTACATTAATACTTAATTTTGTACTTTTTTTTTTTTTGCTTTCTTTTCTTTGTAACATGTACTTACATTAATACTTAATGTAATGAAATTAACAAATTAGGGTTAACAAAGAAAAGAATAGTTATTCGGAGATCTCCATATGTATTCGGAACTTTCCTCCAAACTCAATTTAGTTTACTTTAATTTTCAGTTCATTAGGTCCGGTTTAATTTGGTGTTTATATATATAGATAGATTTACTCGGACTCTAGACGTCTCAAGTTGTGTTCCATTTCACGATACGTCGGAGTCGAGTAGCTCCGGTTAATGGTCTGTTTCTCCGATCCAGTCGCTGTCTCCGACGTGTCCGACGACGATTCTGATTCACTTTCTGTTAATTTGTTACACATGTAATTAAAACTACGATTAGGATTATGAATATGAAGAGAACGTAACGTTTTAATAGTATGAGCGATTTTCACGTACCGAATAGTGACTTAACCGATGGTCTCTTTGGTCTTGTCTCTTTCTTCTTCAATTCGGCTGGAAAATGTAAACCGGAACATTAAACTTTTTAATATCGAAGCATTTAAAATGTAGAAAGATGAATATACATACCTATCCCGGGGACTTGATAATCGTTGACGATTTCAAAGTTTTTGTATGTGTATCCAACAAAATTTATGTCTTTTGAAGATAACATCTACAGAAGAAAATAAAGAGAAAGAGTGTGAGTGACGTTACGAATTTGTTGTTGTGTTTCCTATAATGTTTTAAGTCAAACTATATTTATCTTAACTAAACTTTTTATTTCAAAATCGAAAAGAGTGATGGACTCGACTTACTTTTCTCCATGGTCCTGTTCTAGAAGATACTTGAGTTTGATTATCGACCTAAACACATATTAAATATATATATTTTGTCAAAGAAATTGATATATAGAGTGATTAGGAATTTTTAACACAAAAACAATATGAAACAAAGGAGAGAAAGAAAAAAAACCTCGTCAAACTTCTCAAAGTTTTGAGTATCCAAATCGTCCTTGACCTCAGGAATAAAAGCAGCTTCCATTTGGTAAATCTTTTCCCATTCTATACCTTCGAACCAAGGATGTGCCTAAATGTGACATTTTTGTGTGGATTATATCAGTTAGACTTATAATATTTTTATAAACATTTCAACTTTAAGTATTGTAAGTTTTAATAACGAAAAAGATATACCTTGATTTGGGAAGCACCAGTACTAGAGCCGAGTCGTTGGTCAACGTTACACAAAAGCTTACCAATAAGATCCTTAGCCGTTCGTGATAGTTTTGCTTCTCCAGGGAACTTCAAATGTGTTTTCCAATTCACTATCTGTTTTTTATATATGTAAGCTGTAAGCATAACTCATAAATAAACTTCATTAGAAATAACTTGTCAAATAATTAAATTTTCGAGAAATTCGAACCTTCCTACAAGTAGACATTGGGTCGTCCGAGTAAAATGGTGGATAACCAACAAGCATCTCGTACATTATAGCTCCTAGTGACCACCTGGAATATTTTTCATATTTTCTAAAGACTTTGAATTTTTTTTTCTTTAGATTATGTAAAAAATACAAGGCATGTGTAAACCGGAGACAAGCGTGTACGCACCAGTCGCATTCCATGCCGTATCCTTTCTTTAACAAGACTTCAGGTGCAATGTAGTCTGGTGTACCAACTGTTGAGTAAGCCTGCATTGTGTTACACCAAGAACAACTAGAAATTTCACACATATAACTAACTAAAAATAGGAATTAAATGTATATTTTGATAGAAAACCGATTATGACTTGAAATGATAACCATACTAAACTGATTTTCCAACTAGTTTTTTTTTTCTCCGAATGAAGCCACAACATTTACCATCCTAAACTAAACGAATACACAAAAATCGGCGTTTGAAACAATCAAGGTCGTACCAAAACCATGACTGAATAACTCTATTCATATCCTATGAACATGTTAAAAAGAATGAAAAATATAAGTGTACATACAAGCATTCTTCGATTCTTTTGCCAATGTTGCAATTGTTCTTGTTGTGAGCGTTTAGGAGTGGTTGATGTGCTCTCTGAATCTCCTCCATTACTCGAATTTCCAACGGAGAAATCTTCTCCTTCAATAACACTACAATCCAATGGCTTACATAGTCCAAAATCAGACAACCTCAAATGTCCAAATTTATCAAGCAACAAATTATCCGGCTTTATGTCCCTACAATAACAAAAACAACAAGAAAACATCTCAAAAAACATATCCTTCTATGTGATCTATAATGAATAATGACCAAATACATATATATAACCTGTGGATATAATTGCGTTTATGGATAGATTCGATAGCGAGAACAGTTTCCGCGATATAGAATTTAGCTTCATATTCACTTAAAGTGTCTTTCCTCATCAGAAGAGTCATCATATCGCCACCGGGTAAATACTCCATAATCAAGTAAAGATAGTCATTGTCTTGAAAAGAACAATAAAGCTTCACTATACAGTTACTATCTACTTCTGCTAATAGATTCCTCTCTGCCCTTACATGCTCCACCTACAAAACAAAATGTTTCAAAGACTCATAAACAAATAAAAATCCGAAAAACCCATATTAAAACATTAGAACATTTGTCTATATACCTGCCCTCGACGAAGCATTTCCGATTTCTTGAGTTTCTTCATAGCAAAAACATGACCTGTGTTCTTCTCTTTACAAATTCTAACCTGAATCAATCAAGGGTTTTAGTTTTTAGGGTTTTTTTCTCGGATCATTTTAGGGTTTGAAAACTTAGAATCTTGATGAGTTTTTTTTTTACCTCTCCAAAGGCTCCTTTACCAATCATAGTTAAAAGTTCGAAATCATCAGCACCCATTTTATGCCTTTGGAGTCTCATGTACTCTGTTTCTTTCTTCTCAAGAAACTTCAAAAGATTGTTTTGATCTTCTTCAGATACATCTGCATCTGCTAGTTTCTTCTCAAGCGTTGTTCGTCTACCAAATTCAAATAAACTCATCAAAAATCTAATATGGTATAATATATGCATAAATATTTGTGTATTTATTATATACCTCTCTTTCCTCTCGTTGTGGTTTTTCATTTGTTCCTTGTAATGATTCTCAATAAACTGTTTTGCGGCTGCAACTTTCTGTTTGGTTGTGTTAGAGAGTGATTCTCCTTCTCCGGCTAGTGGTGGAAGTTTTGCCGCCGTCGTCTCTGTTTCGTTTCCTCCGCCGGGAACGGTGGTTTCATTTCCACCGCCGTAAGTGCTACCGGAGAACATATCTTTTTTCCTAGGTTTGTCTCGTGGTTGAAATTTGTGAAACCAACTTCTTGCAGAATCCATTTTTTTTCTTTTATCTCTTCCTTGTTAATTTTATCTTATTGATCTAAAAAGGAAAAAAATCCAGAAACTTAAACAGATAACAAAAAATACTAAATTTCGAGATTTTTCTCATACGTAATAATAAGTTGAGATTTTTTAATTGAACCCTAGATATATAATCGATTTTTTCCACAATGTTTAAAGTAACAAAAAAGAAAAAAAAAAAAAACAACGTACCTGAATTCATAACTGAAATTTAGATAGATGCGGAAAGATCGGAAAATAAAGATACGGTTGTCTATTTTACAAAGAAAAAATCAATCGGATCAAGAAAAAAAAAATGAATTTGGATTTGAAGAAAATGGAAGAAAAAAAGTGAAATGAGGAAAGACAGAAAATGTCGGGTTACCGTAGATTTTGAAAGCGATTTTATCTATAGACAACGACGATATTGTGAAATTTTATATTTTGTAGATATATTAATATATAGCTTAAACTGCTTATTATTTTCCCTATAGTTAGAAATGCTTTTGATGTTGACGATGAACATTAAATTTAGTGGTTGTCTCTAGTCTTTATATGCACTAGATTTTCATTTTTCAAAAAGCTTCATTAGACATATATAAATGGTTATTATATTAATGGAAAATTTGGTTGTGTTAGTTTGATTTACGAACTACAAAACGAAATAAAAGGAATATTATATCACTTACATGTTGGACATATCAACACATGTAGTTGAAGAAATTAGAGACAATAATTATTTCGACGATTAAAAAGAATACAAAATTTATTTATTGTTGTGAATCAAGAGAACGAATGGGGAAGATTGTGTTTATTCATTAATCATAAGATCCTTTATATAGGATTATTACAAGAGAGAAAAAGAAAATTCTTTTTCCTAATGGGAAAAGGAAAGTACATAAAAGGAAAATTCTAATTCAACTAGGATTCATTAAACCGGCCTAAAGACTAAGTGTTAATGGGCCGTAAACGGACCAGAACTAGTTATGACAATCCACTATGATTTATAACACTCCCCCTTGGATGTCATAACTCTAATGGGCTTGTAATACGCTTTGGATGTTGCCTCATTAAAACCTTACCAAGTAAAACCTATTTTGGGACAAAACCGTGGTGAAGGAAAAAGAGTACAACACGTATTACTCCCCCTGTTCTGAACCTCACTGCAAGTCTTTCAAACGACGCATTCCAATCTGATAAGTAAGTTTCTTGAACGTTGAGGTTGGAAGTGACTTGGTGAATAGGTCTGCTGAATTCTCACTTGATCGTACTTGCTGCACTTGAATTTCTCCATCTTTCTGTAGATCGGATGTGAAGAAGAATTTTGGCAGAATGTGCTTCGTCCTATCACCTTTGATGTATCCATCCTTAAGTTGAGCTATACACGCTGCATTGTCCTCGAACAAGACCGTCGATTCCTGCTTACCTTCGGCCATTCCACAATCCACTCTTATGTGCTGGGTCATCAGCCTTAACCAAACACACTCACGACTAGCCTCATGAATTGCCAATATCTCTGAATGATTAGAAGATGTAGCTGCAATGGCCTGCTTCATTGACCGCCAAGATATTGCAGTTCCTCCATGAGTAAACACATAACCTGTCTGGGACCGTGCATTATGAGGATCTGAAAGATAACCTGCATCAGCAAAACCAACTAAACCGTCCTTAGATTGGTTAGTATAAAATAGACCCAAGTCTTTCGTTCCTTGTAGGTAACGAAGAATATGTTTTATCCCGTCCCAGTGCCTTTGGGTCGGACATGAGCTAAATCTTGATAATAAATTCACGGCAAAACATATATCTGGCCTAGTGTGGCTTGCCAGATACATTAAAGCTCCTATGGCACTGAGATATGGCACTTCTGGACCAAGGACTTCTTCAGAGTCTCTCTTAGGACCAAACGGATCCTTTTCTAGATCAAGAGATCTCACCACCATTGGGCTGGACAATGGGTGACATTGATCCATATTAAAACGCTTGAGTACCTTTTCAGTATATGCCATTTGATGCACAAGGATTCCATCATTTATGTACTCAAGTTGCAATCCCAAACAGAACTTAGTTTTGCCTAGGTCTTTCATCTCAAATTCTTTCTTGAGGCATTCAACTGTTTGGACGATTTCACCAGGGGTTCCAAGGATGTTCAAATCATCCACGTAAACTGCTATGATAACAAACCCTTTGTTTGCAAACTTTTTTATAAAAATACATGGACTGATGGGATCATTCTTATAGCCTTCTTTGACTAAGTACTCACTCAATCTTGCTTCAGTCCATAAAGGGATTTGTTCAGCCTTATGCAGTGTTGTTCTCGAGAACCTTTCTTATCTTTGAGCTCAATACCCTCTGGTAATCTCATATAAATCTCATTATCCAGTGGACCATATAAGTATGCAGTTACAACGTCCATTAACCGCATATCCAACTTTTCTCTTATAGCCAGACTTATCAAAAATCTAAAAGTTGTAGCATCCACCACAGGGGAGTATGTCTCCTCATAATCTATTCCTGGTCTCTGTGAGAATCCTTGTGCAACAAGCCGTGCTTTATATCTCACGATTTCACCATGTTCATTTCTTTTCCTCACAAAGACCCATTTATGTCCAACTGGTTTAATCTCATAGGGTGTTCGAATTATTGGACCAAAGACATCCCTTTTCCTTAAAGAATTCAACTCCACGTTTATAGCTTCTTTCCATTTAGTCCAATTTTCACTCTGAGTGCACTCATATATCGACGTGGGTTCTAGATCCTCCATAAGTTCAAGTGCTACCTTAAAAGCAAATATATCATCGATTTCCACACACTTTCTATTCCATTGTATTCCAGACATAACATAATTCATTGAGATCTCATTATTTTCAGGAACGTCAGAACCATGAAACTCGGCGTCCCGAGTCTCATTGCTTGGAACTATCGGTTCAGTTATGTCTGGGGTTCCATCAGATTCCTCAACCACGATTTCAGCACCTTTCTTTCTTTTCCGAGGATTCTTATCTTTGGAACCTATTGGCCGGCCACGTTTTGAGTGTGGTTTAGATTCTGTAGCAACTTGATTGTGTCCCTCTTGAACATCAATTCTAATCGGTGCATTAACAGCTGGTATGTAAGACTTAGTTACTCTTTTCGGGTCAGCAAAGGAATCTGGCAATTGATTAGCTAGCTTTTGTAAATGTATAATCTTTTGGACTTCTAATTCACATTCTTGAGTCCGAGGATCTTGCCATTTTAAGGACGTTTGATTCCATATAATTTCCTTTACCAGTCTGTTATCTCCTCCTAATGTTGGATAGACAGATTCGTCAAAATGACAATCTGCGTACCTGGCCTTAAACAAATCACCCGTGGTTGGCTCAAGGTACTTAATGATAGTAGGAGAATCATATCCAACATATATCCCCATCCTCCTTTGAGGTCCCATCTTTGTTCTCTGTGGTGGTGCAATAGGCACATAAACGGAACATCTGAATGTTTTAAGATGGGATATGTCTGGCTCTTGACCCATTATTAACTGTGATGGGGAATATTTATGTTCACTAGATGGCCTGATACGAATTAGCTCTGCTGCATGTAAAACTGCATGTCCCCAAGCTGAGACCGGGAGTTTTGATCTCATTAGCAACGGTCTAGCAATCAACTGTATGCGTTTAATAAACGATTCAGCCAAACCGTTTTGTGTATGTACATGTGCCACAGAATATTCAACACTTACCCCCATGGACATACAATAATCGTTAAACGCTTGGGACGTAAATTCACCAGCATTGTCAAGACGTATAGTCTTTAAAGGAAAATCTGGAAAGTGTGCTCTTAAACGTATGAGCTGGGCAAGCAATCTTGCAAATGCCACATTTCTAGTTGATAATAGGCAGACATGTGACCATCTCGTGGATGCATCAATAAGGACCATAAAATATCTAAACGTCCCACAAGGTGGGTGTATTGGTCCGCATATGTCTCCTTGAATTCTTTCCAGAAAATTTATCGTTTCCTTAGTTACTTTGATTGGTGATGGCCTAGTAATGAGTTTCCCTAGTGAACATGCTTCACACGTGAGATTCTTTGGGATAACTCTCCTTTCTTTCAAGGTGTGCCCATTAGTACTTGCTAATATCTTTCGCATCATGTTAGCACCGGGATGGCCAAGCCGGTTATGCCAAAAAGTGAAATTCTCAGTAAACTCTTTGTTTACCATAGCATTTGCTTCTATCATTCCGATCTTAGCACAATAAAGGCCCACAGAAATGGCAGGTATAGTCTCTAGGACTTTCTTATAGCCATGGACGGTTTCAAAGATTTGAAGGAATTCTTTGTTATTCTCGTCCTTAGTTTCAACATGAAGACCATTCATTCGAATGTCTTTAAAGCTCAATAGACTTCTCTTTGAACTAGGTGAATATAACGCATTAGAAATTTCTAGATGCGTGCCCTTAGGTAATAAAATATGGGCTTGACCGTGGCCTTCAATTAAATTTGCTATACCCGCAATTGTGGTTACATTTGCCTTTTTAAGTGTAAGATCAATAAAGTATCTCTTATCTCTTAATATCGAGTGGCTTGATCCACTATCCACAATGAACACATCCATATCGTTCATACTTCAAAAGAGATAACAATAGATACTTTTAAATAACACTCTTTCATTCCATAAAGTTTAATAGAAAGCAATAACACAAAACCAAAGTATAAAGTGTAAAACGTAAAACAAGCAAAACACAAAACACCAAAACAGAAAATCAAAATCAATCACTTAAGTATATCTGAGGTTTCAAAATTCATCAAGTCATCTTGCTCATGATCGAAATCTCCTTCATTATCATGCTGGATCATATGAGTTTCTGGATTCTTCCCTTTAAGGCTCTCTTGATAGAGTTCAACCAGATGCTTGGGAGTCCTACATGTCTTAGCCCAATGATTACTCATTCCACATCGATGGCAAACTGATTTTGGGTTTGATTCTCGTGGTTGAGAAGTAATACCACGGTTATTACGATCATAGTCAGTTCGGTATCCGCGTCCTCGTCCTCGCCCGCGGTTAGAATGATCGTTATGGAATCCGTGACCTCGGCCCTGACCTCGGCCGTATGGATTAAAATGGCCACGGCCACGTCCTTGCCATCTACCCCCACGTCCACGACCACGATGTCTATAATCACTTTGGACGTGGTTAATTTCTTTCTTTTCATCTGTGGCCACATTCGCTTCAGGAAGTGGGGCTGATCCAGGAGGTCTCATCTCACTGTTTCTCATTAGCAGTGTATTATTCTCCTCGGCTAGTAATAGACATGCTATAAGCTTTGAGTATGTCTCAAAACCTCTTTCACGGTATTGATGTTGAAGTAACACGTTATTAGTGTGAAAGGTGGAGAAGGTCTTTTCCAACATGTCTTTCTCAGTTACCTTCTCACCACATAGTCTCAATTGAGAAACTATTCTGAACATAGCCGAGTTATATTCTTCCACGGACTTGAAGTCCTGGAACCTGAGATTCCTCCAATCATAATTGGCCTTTGGTAACAACACCGTTCTATGGTGGTCATATCTTATCTTTAATTCTTTCCAAAGGTCCAAAGGGTTCTCAATGGTTAGGTATTGATCCTTGAGACCCTCAACAAGATGATGACGAATGATCGATATCGTTCTGTATCGATTCCTTTCATTCTTATTATTATCCTCAATGATACATTCGCCAAGTCCTTTAGACTTTAGATTTATCTTAGTATCCAACGCCCACTGTAAGTAATTGTCTCCAGAGAGATTGAGGGCAGCATAATCCAAATTGTTGATTTTCGACATCTAAAAACATTCATCCTATTCTCTAAAAACTATAAGATTTTAAAGTTTATGCATATGATGCAAAATAGGTCATGGGTGCTTATATAAACGGGTACAGATGCATGATGCTTATGAAACCAGATTTTTATGTTTAACAACCTAACATAATGTTTTTATATGCTCATGATGCAAACCTAGTATTCAAATTCTAAACCGTATGATGATATGACCGGATTTTAATCAAGCATGTTATGTCTATATGATGCAATCAGTTTCAGTTTCATGTTTATCAATCAACGAATCAATCCAAACAAGCAAACAAACAAACGAGTTCAAATAAATATGCAACCAAATTTGGACAGAGTGTTTACTGTCGATCGACGGGTGATTTGTGTCGATCGACACAGTTTAATTCAAACAACAAATTCAGGCAGAAGTTTACGTGTCGATCGACATAAAACTAGTGTCGATCGACACGGGTACAGATCATGCAATCGGTTTGGATTTTAATTGAATTAGGTTAGGGTTTCAAGTTAGGGTTTCAAGTGATTACGAATCATGAATCAATAAACACAATCAAGCAAGCAATAACAATAACAAGCATGATTTAGATTAGGGTTTCTAAGATTATCATGAATCTAGGTTCTTTAGATTAAGGTTTCTTATTGTTTACCTTAACCTCCGTGAGTCTTCTAGTTCGCCGTAACCGTTGATAGGCTGTATGAACTTTCTTCTAGTTCGCCGTAACCTTAAAGGCTGTATGAACTATGATTTGAACAGTAACGCCGGATGAACAGTAATCGTCGATGAACAGTAATCGTCGATGAACAGTAATCGTCGATGAACAGTGCGCGATGAATAGTGCACGATGAACAGTACGCGATGAATAGTAACGATGAACAGTAATCGCGTTTTTTGTGTTTTTAGGGTTTAGGGAGCAACTCGTGCTGATAACGTGTTGTGAATCAAGAGAACGAATGGGGAAGATTGTGTTTATTCATTAATCATAAGATCCTTTATATAGGATTATTACAAGAGAGAAAAGAAAAATTCCTTTTCCTAATGGGAAAAGGAAAGTACATAAAAGAAAAATTCTAATTCAACTAGGATTCATTAAACCGGCCTAAAGACTAAGTGTTAATGGGCCGTAAACGGACCAGAACTAGTTATGACAATCCACTATGATTTATAACATTTATCTTAATTTCTTCTTTTGTCTTGGGGTGGAGTTTGGAGGAAAAGAGACATCAAAAGGAGATCTTGGAAGAAATGAAAAGTCAAATTAAATAATATCTTCTACTCCACTACTTAAGTTACCAACAGAATCTAAAAAAAAAAAAAAAAAGTTACCAACAGAATCTTTTTATAAGCATTTTGATGTTGAAATCTCAACCTAAACACTCATTCACATAAACACCAATATTTCCTCATGAACTAGTTCACCAAAAGGTTCTCACAGAATCACTAACTCCAGCATTTGTTCAAATGATCATAATATCTAAAGATTTTGAGCTTTGGCGTATTGACAAATTGTAATTAACTTGAGAGAAATCCAAGTTTGATTCCCAAATTCAAAATTATTAGACTATGTATCGTACTTTTCTTACAAACAAGGCTTAACAAAACACTAGCCAAAGTTTTATAACTGCCGGTTGAGTCTCTCTGGCCAAACTCCGATTAATTTATCGCCTGTACCGGTGTCGTTTAAAGTTGAAGTATAAATGCAGAATCCCACGCTCGAATGTGCATTTGAAACCTTTCTTATGAGAATACTCCCATTCTTTATTCACAATGCGGAACGCCTTAAAAAAACAAATTGATCACAACAGTAGCACGAGAGAGGTCACGATATAAGAAACTGCGGCAAAGTTTCTAGTACTTACAATGTCTTCATAAGGCGGCCCAGCTTGGAACCGGATCATACAAGTTTCACTGCTTGTCCCATCTTTTTCGATAGTGTAAATGGGAGCCTTAATCTTGTCTACTAAATCCGGGTAGAAAATGTTAAACTTGTACCCTTGGACGATTTTTGGAGGCGGGTTATCGTGATCATAATGCGTTTGGTTGTACTTATTCCACTCGTAGCCAGTGTGCACTCGGTTGAAGTACTTCGGTTTTCTTGGCCGGTACTTGTCATGCCACCAGTATACCTATTGAAGAAAAATAAATTGACATTTCCACTCGGAAGAATAGTTAACTTTCAGAACAGAGAAGAGATTAATGGGCTATAGGAGTACCTCAGAATCAAGGCTCACTTCAGAGCGAAACACAGCATCACCTTCCTCCATTGCTCCCATAGCTTTCATTGCTTTAAGCTCCAAGTTATCTTCTACAGGTGCTGGTTTTGAGGCCATAGCTTCTCTGATCCGCTTCTTCTGTTTCTCCAACACAACCATCCGTTTCATTTCCTGTTATCGCCGCAATAATATTTTGGGTCAGCAAAGGCATTAACAATAATAATTTACCGGCACAAGTAACCTGTAGGAACTGTTAAAGAGTACCAGTAGCTTTTTGTCTTCCTCGGGATCGATTGCTTCTTCACGATCATCACCGTGCATGAGCTCGGGCGAAAACGAACCAGCCTCTTCTGCCGCCACATCAGCTTCTTCTTCCTCCACAATAGGCTCTGGAGAGAATGCTTCTTCAGCATCTGAAAGATTTATCTCCTCCTCATTTTCTTCCACTATACGTGATAAGCCAGGATTAACTTCTACATCTTCTTCACCCTCTGAAAGTTGCTCGAGGCGATGTAGATGTTTCCTCAGCATCTCAGCGTGTATTTCCTTCAAGCAAGCCTGAACAACAGGATAGTCAGTAAGTATGCGGTAAAACAAAGTCTCGGTTTTCAAAATCTAGCAGCTCAAGATCATCCACATGCAAATACCTTTGCCTTGTATATTTCGAGGCGTTTAAGAACTGCTTCCCAATACTCTACTACTTTCGCTGACCCAGAACGAAGCTGTGATTCGATGTCCAACTGCAGTTCTACAAGCTCCTTGTGGGTCTTCCCGTCAAGAAGTTTTCTCACATCAGCTTCAACACCAGCGTGTAGTCCCCTTTCTTGAGCAAGCAATTCTGCAGGAGGCTCCTCCCCTCTAACTCTAGCTCGATCAAGGGCATCCCTTTTACGAGCGTCAGCTAACTCCCAGTCGCATACCACAATAAGCGCCTGGAAAAATTCATTGGTATTAAGCAGACAGATTTACTTGTACACATGTAATAGCATTAGAAAAAGGAGTAAGAAAGCTAATCAACCATCAAAAAGAGCCAACATGAGGGTGGGGGTGGGTCCATAGAAGATTTGTTTTTGGATTGTATCAAAATTCCATACATCCATAATCACTAACGCATGAATCACCTCGAATTTTTTTTAAAAAAGAGAGATTTGTTGAAGAAAATACCTCCCAATACTGTACGCGTGTTGGAGTTGCCCGATCCAAATCCAGATACATCTTGATATCATCGCGAAGCTCTTCCATATCCTTAACAGTGAGTCCCTGCAATATGCATATCAGGAGATAATGCGTCATGTATAATAATAAGCGTCACAGCAATCTGATAAAACTAAACCAGTAGACCCTTCTTTGTTCCCGAAAAGAGAACTAGACAATCAGAGACTCTATTTAACGAGTGATCTCCACTCACGATCACAAAAGCAAATCATCCAGAAACTTTTTCACATTCTGCTTCTCTTTTTACAATATTTTTAACACTAAATGAGTGAAAGTACAAACCTAAGTGAAAAAGCACCACAACTTAACATAATATGGTTTTACAATTGAAAGTCATCTTTGTAAAATACCTTGAAAACCGTGTAAGGTTCACTGAGCTCGATATCCATGTCATCTGAACCATCCAAGTGCTTGCAGAGGACGTCGATTGGCTTCAATCGCCCTTCACGTAATCTGATCTCTGACCTCACCTTACTTTGATCGAAATGGAACTACAAATGAAACAGATATATCAAGCAACATACACCAAAACAACGTAAAAGAAGAGTTAATTGCAAAACAAAGAAAACGCAATTATACCTCTTCCTCTTTCTTTTCCCAATCTTGAAACTCAGCTCGAGCACGTTCTCTAGCCAATAATGCCTGCAGAAAGTAAAATAAATTTTAAGTCAATAGCTATACAGTATCAATCAAATTAGAAAGCTAATTGGTGCATATGAAATTCAATCATATCCATCCTCCTGAACCAAACCATCTTGTAAAAGAGATAGGTTTCCGTACGAAACAGAATTTACCATTTCTTCCTCATGTCGAGCTTTCTCCACTGCTCTCTCGTCTCTGCTCTTCTTAACCTTTTCAACCTCTGTCTGCACATTTGAACCGAAGTGTTTAAGGCATAAACCAGAAAGATCATTCCACCAAACAACATAACACATAGTTAAAAGCATCTAAGAACATGAAAATCAAGAATGCTTTCCATACATACCATCTTCTCCCCCCGTCTTCTCTTCTCAGCTTTAACGGAGAATTCATCCAGCAACGCTCCTTGGCGAACATCTTTTTCAATCTTCTTCCGCCACACAAATCTGAAATTAATGGAATTTTTATTACATGAGAATTGCAGAATTTTTCAAAACAAGAATCAATAAATTGATTACACACTTCAAGATAACTATACTGTATAATCCTACTACATACATCCTATTCTTGAAATCATAGTGGTAAAAGACAGAAACAATAATCATCTATAATTTAATTAATAGTGATAAACTTACGTCTCAGTGAGATTTGAATCCCCAAATGGGTTTGAATCATTGGAGTAGCCAGATACTGAGTGAGTCTTCAATTTCTTCGCTACACGTAATGCCTGGATAGAATTCAATAAAGTTAGCAACAAGCTTACAAGGATGAAAAAAACAAACAAAGGACGCAAAAAATAACCTTTTTCTGAGCTTTTTTGGCCATATAATCCTTGATCTTATCCTCAGGGATCTTGGGCTTCCTAGACGAAGATCTCTTCTTACTCTTCCGTCCACCATCGCTGTCAGAGGAATCATCAGTTGAGCTATGGCGTCGAGACCTACGACTACTGCTGCCTTTCCTCCTGGGCGGAGTCAAATCTTCTGAACTGTCCGAGTCAGAAGCGTAAGACTCGGACTCGGACTCATATCTCCGCTTCTTCTTCTTTCCATGTCGATCTCTCGTACTCTTCCTGTGAGAACCCATATCTCCCTAGAAACCAAATTCTAAACCCTAATCACAATCTCCATTAAACCAAAACTCAATTCCACGTATATACACGAAACCGCTCGTGAATTCAGATTAGATTCAAGCAGGCCGGCTCAAACCTAAAATGGGCCTGTACCGAGCCAAATCTTTTATGGCTATATTTGATAAATCAGATATTTTTGGGCCTTTTATACATAAGTTTCGAAAATAAAAGGTCCTAATGCAATAAAATTTGTAAAAAGCTCTGCACGCCATTAAAACCGGACCTGGATTCAAGCTACTTAACCAATTCGATGATAAAAATCCAGACCCACGAATTCAATTCGGGTAAGATCTCAATGAACGATAAGAAGAAGCTCCTTATTCAAGTTTCAAGAACAGTAAGAGAATCTAAGCAAAACTATCGACCCAATAAACATCAGACGGAGAAGAGAAATTGCGTACCTAGTCGGAGACGGTGAGGGTGGTTGGTGTCGGCGCGACGGTGACGAAGGCGGTGGTAACTTCTCCTCCCCGATAAATGAATCGGAGATATTGCAAACAAGGGTTTAAGGATTTAAGAAATTTTCGAGTAGTCTCAGGGCTATTTTCGTCATTCGAACGTCCGTTCTTTAGAATAGAAACCGACGTCGTTTCCTCATTAAAATCAGAATAACATTCGCCTCGTCAAAGAAAAACCGACTGGTTAACATGGTCAACTACTCTAACTAATCCGACTAATTCATCAATATTTACACCGGTTCATTGGGCTATTAATTCCCTAATCGGATTTACAAATGTTGTCGCGATGGATTAATCTACAACATAAAAATAATTTATTTAACAGCAGAATACGTATATTTTATTATGTTTTTTTCAATGGCTATTGTACACAAGTGTTCATATTCTTACTGATGATCATATATAGGATCAATGATGTTACCGGTAATTACCAATCATCGGTAATAAGCCATGTGTCTTGATGATCTAAAGGGAGATGTATCAAATTGAGATGGTTTCCAAGCTGCCACAGGCTTCCTCTTCTTCTTCTTCTCGAGTTTGGTTTCAGAACGGAGCCATGATTCTACCACGGAGAGGAGGTTGGGTGCTGTTTTCAGCTCGCTAATATCTGCCATTTTCAATGAACGATTTAGCTGCCCGTCCTGAATGTATGCCAAATGTGTAGCCCATGTCTCTAGCCCGTCGAATATGTGAGTTGCATATACAATTGTAGCTCCTCTCTGCATTAATCAATGTTGTAAACAAGTCAAAGATCATGCAATAATCAAACGACTGATGCACAACTTCTTATTGATAAAAATGCATTTACTCATTTCATTTCTAACCAATATGAAACTCTCAACTGTTTATGGGCTCTGAAATCTGTCCGAATGCTATAAAACCTTGTTCAATGGCTTCTTAATTCTTTTGGTTAAGTGTGAGCATTATCTTGCCAACTAACAAGTGCTCTAGAACTCAAGAAGTGAACTATAAAAACCGGTACAAGTTCTGTTTGTTTTTATACTTGCAGCTACATGATACATGTATGCTACCAGTAACCTTTCCATTTTCGCCGCTAATAAAGATGAAAGACACGCAAGGGCCTGATAATGGTTACAGCAGCAACAAGAACCAATATGAAAAGCTTGTCCTTGAATGGTTAAGCATATAATATTTCCAGTTACTAACCGATTGAACCATGTAAGCAAATAGCGTATATATACTTAGGAACATAAGAGATAAAGGAGGTTAAGAATAGAATTATACCTCATCACATTCTTCTTTGAAGAATTCCAGCAAATCCATCCTTGCAACGACGTCTAGGTCAACAGTGACCTCGTCGAGTAATAATACCTGTGATAAGAGTATGAGAGCTTTATGAGTTTGTAAAATCATATTAACATTAGGGTCAACAATGATGGAAACACAAATCAGAAACCAGGTTCTCTTTTGATTAAAGCCAGAAGAGAACATTACTGAGTACTGACAATGACAGTATACTGAATAATCAGCTTCTTTGCAACCATATTATCTTTACCTTGAATGGATGTAAGAGTCCCATGCATATCTGCACTCGCCGTTTCTGCCCATCAGAAACCTTATGCATACGCCAATTCAGATTGATATCAAGAAGATCAATCAATTTTTCTCTTCTCACAGGATCAGCTCCTTCAACTAGTATGACAACGAAAAGAAACTCTCTTTCAGCCTAAGTATGGAAAAATGGAGAAAAAAAGAAAACAAACCAAATTACAGAATATCACCTCCAAATATCATATGTTCTGCTGAAAAGTCTCCCTGGAGGGGAACCTCACCCTGAAATGAAGCAGAATCAAGAAAGTAAATAATCTCATATCGACAATGCAGCTGAGTGATAGTAGATTAGTTATTCTCTAGGCAATCAAGTTCATGAAATAAGATAGAATAGTAGGGAGTGACTACTCACAGCCGAACCAACGGTTTTACTCCATGAGCCTCCAAGGTAAGACAAGTCACCATCGCAAACAAGCTGAGTATCGTGGAAAGCCGATCGGCTAAGAATTTGTACAACGTTCTTTCCTCCCACCATATGCTTTCCAGCCAGAATCTTTAATAAGGTTGTCTTGCCTGTACAAATGAACACAAGCCTTACTCTTCCAGAAGAAGCAAATCAAAGCATAGGTAGAAGAGGAAAATCATACTTTTAATGGCTTGAACTAGTATCTATGGTAAATGCCTCAAGCAAATTGCAGTCATGTATGAACACAAGCGGATTCAGAAATAGTGGAAACCAAATTCTACCATAAGATTCTGTAATTGCAGAACCAATTTCATACAGTGAATAAAATCAGAAGGATCACATCTTAATAAAACCTTTCGGTTCATTTCAAAGCAAGGCGCATCGCTAACTCAAAATCTGAATCGAGCTATAGATTCATAGAGCCCAAGACAGCAAAACGAACATCCTGACTAAAAATCGATCATCGAATTCGTACCAGATCCATTTGCACCAACTAGAAGGCAGCGAGATCCAGCAGGAAGATCGAGATTGAAGTCGAAGAATATAGGATCCTCAACTTCATAACCAAATCCCATACCGCTTACTCTAATGGCATCATCACTACTCGTCGTCGCATGATTCTCCGCCATTTTCCCCCCGCCTCCGAGAGCTCAAGCGGTCACGGGTCAGATAGTAGCAGGTAGGTTCCGTACGTTAACCGAAGTTGCAAAAATCTACGTCCGTTAAATATGTTTCGTTTCAACGTTAAATCCACGTAATACAACTAGAATAACGCCACGTCACAAGAAACCTCGTCAACGTCAACCATTAAAACGTCGCCGTTTGGACCAACAAATTTTGCTAGAAATGTTTGACCATGCAAACATATTAGTTTTCCTCAATTTTGAGAATGCGAAAACGAAGAAAAATATATCAAGATATCTTCATTTTCATATAATAAAATCTCGTGATCCATATGTAATAGAAGAAAAAATTACAACATGGGAGTGTTATGGGATTACAAAGAAACACACATGAATTAACCAGTATATAACATACAATATAAGAAAACTCAAATTGATGTTTTGCCATTGGTGTCTAGTGTCTCTTGCTCTCTTGTCACAAGAAGATGAAGCCGGACGGGTCCAACAACTTCAAATCTCTACGCTTTGTTGATCAGAAAGCTGCCCAACCTGATGCAGCTCCTGTTGACTTGGTTGGTCCTGATCCCGTTGTCGAAGGAAGATTCTTCTGCAAAGTAAACAAAATCATCAATAACTAAGAGTATCTTAAGAATCTTAGAGTAGAACATGTCTCATGTCTGTTGTTGGTTTGCTTACCTTGAGCTGAGATAGATCAGACAGAGGATCGTTTCTGCGTCTTGTGTTATCTGTTGATTCCTTACTGCTATCAGATGCAATCCTTGAAGTGACGGGATCATTTGGAGGAGGCGGTAAAGGAGACCTGGTTTTTATAGCAGCATTTGGTGGTGGAGCAAGTGATAAAGGTTTATTAGGCTTCCCGTTTCCTGAAAGCGCAGCCGAGAGCATCCCAGTGCCATTCGTTGTTGGTTTCGGCTTCACGTTGATTCTTATGGTTTCACCTTCCTTCAAACCCATCAACAAAAAAAAACTTTTTAGGTTATACTGATTCCCAATGATAAGATGGAGTTTGGCTCTTCTCATTTTACCAAGAAGATATTTGATTACACAGTTAAGATTCAGGAACATATAAACTAATATGAGCACCAACTCAAATCAAATCAAAACACCAATCTCTGCTACTGAAAAGTAATGCTAAAACAAACTTGTGATTCTCAACTATTTATGAAGACTAAACAAGCAAACGGAGATATTTGGCAGCATCAATTTGATTCCACAACTCATAACCCAGGACACAACATTATATATCATGAACAACAATTCCAATCACATCAAAAACCATTCTTCCTTTTCAAATCAAAGACTGTGGCCTAAATATCAGAAATCATATGAACACAAGGTAACTGAATATGGTGACATTTTCTCACCCTAACCTCTAGACAAAGCGTAAGAACTACAGGTAACTTTTAACTATGTGGCAATCTAAATACCAATTACACAAAGAAGGAAACAAGAAAAGCAAAATCATCATTTCACTCACAATTCCTCTGATTACTCGTTTAATAATCAAGATCAAACCTTTACTTTTAAAAAAGAGAAGATCTACTGCAATGCCAATGATGCTACAAAACGCATCTAAATGAATCAGCTCCACATTATATTTAGCAACTTTTTTTTTTCATTTCAAACATAGCTTCAATCTGGTTTTCTCCAAGTGATCAGATTACACAATTTGATATTATCTTAATTTCAAAAGCTCATGAACAAATGAATTTACCTTCAATCTATGATTAACGGCAGGATGAATATCAATATGATTATCGCTCTCACTCGATTCACCTGTCTCCTTCTCTTTCTCCCTCTTCACATACTTATCATGATCCGATAACGCAACATTGAAATCAAACGCTTCGTTCCTCTCAGCAAACCCTAACCCAATAAACGCGTACTTCCCACGCCCATCGTCGATCCGTAATACAAAATACCTAGACGAATCGAGAGACGGCTCGACGGAATTCTCTCTCCGGCCAGGATCCACGAAACAAGCGGCGAATAGATCGCCGGAATTCGAATCCTCGAGACGGATCTCGCATCGATCCTTGCCCGATACGACTCGGAGTCTACCGGACCAGATCTTATCGGACTGAAGCCATTCGCCGCATTTGTATCCGCCGGATGTGTTTCGAGGTGGGATCTTGTAGACGGAGACCTCACGAACCACGAGAAGTGTATGCTCCAATGCCTCCTCTTCTTCTTCTTCCTCGAACGACATCGGAATTTTTTGAAGAGAAACTGTGTTTACGGAGAAAGACGTGTGTGAAATGAAGCTTTTGACGATCGTTGCGGACTTCGGAAGCTTAACGAGACCGGAACCTTTTTTTTTAAAGAAAATTATTTATTTTTTGTTAGTGTTATCATTATCCTTTAAGGGATTTTAATATTAGTAACATAATCACAAAAAGCAAAGATGTGTATGTGAGTGGGAATATTAATATGAAATTACAGTCCATTAATCTGTCTTTAAGGTTGATTGGTTTTAGAAGTAGCAGAATTTTTTTTTACTTTTTTAAATTAATCAGCATTTTAAGAAATTGGTGTATGAAGACATACAAATTAAATTTTATTGTCGGTAAAAATATATAAATAATTCACTTTTCGTAATGTAATGTAACTATAATTTATAAACGGTACCGTTTGATGCAGACCGACTTATGTACAGGTTAAGAGGGGCAAAATTGGAAAAGACTCATAATCTCTTTTCTTTTTCTCTGCGTTTTTAGATTTTTTTTTTTGCGTTTTGGGATTTCGTTCTCAAATCTTCTTTCGTCGAAGTTTTTTGTTTTTGTGGCCTGAGAGGAGTCGAAGCTTAACGATCGGATAATCATGGCGACGGCTTCAGGTACTGATTCATTAAATTTTACTTTTACAGATCTACTTGAATCTGGGTTCTCGATTTGGCTGTTAATTTATCGGTTCTGATTATCGATTTTCGTTGTTTTTAATCAGAAAGTTAGGGTTTTCACTGATTTGAGGGTTTTCATAGCGTGGGTTCTCTCTGATTTGGTTTTTGTTGTATCCCATTTGCGATACTTACAAAAGAGTCAGATTTTAGAGTTTGTTCTTATAATTGATTTTGGTACTTTGGGTGTTTTGCTTTTGATAAGTGATCGAATTTCTCAAAGTTGCATCCTGGAAATTGGGTTTATTTGTTGAGATTGTGCAAATTCTTTTCGGATTTATGTAGGATTGAGAGTCAATTTAGGGTTTCCTATCATTCTAATGCTTTAAATGTTCCTGGGATTGATTTAATTGATGTAATTAGGTTAATTTGTTGAGATTCTGCAAATTCTTTCGTGTTTCTGTATGATGGAGGGTCAAGTTGGTTTTTTTAATTGTTCTTATGAGTTTTAATGTTGGCTTATAAGTTTTTTGAATGTTTTCTGAAATGTTTTCCTTGTGATTTTGCAGTTGCTTTCAAGTCTAGAGAAGATCATAGGAAACAAATCGAGTTAGAGGAAGCTCGTAAAGCAGGGCTTGCCCCAGCTGAACTAGATGAGGATGGAAAGGAAATCAATCCTCATATTCCTCAGTATATGTCCTCTGCTCCATGGTATCTTAACTCTGAAAAACCGGTAAGCTAAATCCTTCTATGGTTTACTTGCTTCCAAGACTGCTTGGCTTCTCTGCATTGTATCTTTTTAGACATGCTCACTGAATGCTCTTTATCTTTGTTGGTTTTGACAGAGTTTGAAGCATCAAAGGAAATGGAAGAGTGATCCCAACTACACAAAGTCATGGTATGACAGAGGAGCAAAAACCTTTCAAGCGGAAAAATTCCGTAAAGGAGCATGCCAAAAGTATGTAACTCTCCTGATTTTTTTGGTGTTGGCTTTTAGTTTTCTGTTCAATCTGTTGGATGTTTAGTACATTCCAAAGCACAACATGTGTTATCTCTGATTTAGAAAGATGGAAAAAACGGTTATTAAAATATATTAAATTGTTCGATTCTCTAACTTTGCCTGTTTAATTTTTGAAGCTGTGGTGCAATGACGCATGACGCGAAAGCATGCATGGATAGGCCTCGTAATGTTGGAGCAAAATACACAAACAGGAACATTGCACCTGATGAAAAAATTGAGAGTTTTGAACTTGATTATGATGGCAAGAGGGACAGATGGAATGGTTATGACCCGTCAACCTATCATCGTGTGATAGAGCTTTATGAAGCAAAAGAGGATGCGCGGAAGAAGTATCTAAAAGAGCAGCAACTCAAGAAATTAGAGGAGAAGAACAATAACCGAGAAGGTACTGAAGCAACTAGTGATGGGGATGAAGACGAGGACGACTTAAGGGTCGATGAAGCCAAGGTTGATGAGAGCAGGCAGATGGACTTTGCAAAGGTTGAGAAGCGTGTCCGAACAACAGGTGGTGGTAGCACAGGAACGGTGAGGTATGACTAATTTTTCTTAATATCATATCTTTCATCACATATATTAACTACTCTTATGCTTTAATTTTGATGCATTAATGGTTTAACTTTTTCGTGATTTCAGGAATCTGCGTATTAGGGAAGATACAGCGAAATACCTATTGAATCTCGATGTCAACTCTGCTCACTATGACCCTAAAACTCGATCCATGAGAGAAGACCCGCTTCCAGATGCAGATCCGAATGATAAATTTTATTTGGTAAGTTTTGATCTATCATTATCAGTTACTTGTATCTTATACTTTGATAATACATAAACTAACCATCTTTACTCATCATCTATATAGGGAGATAATCAATATAGAAACAGTGGCCAAGCTCTAGAGTTCAAGCAGCTAAACATCCACTCATGGGAAGCATTTGACAAGGGACAGGATATGCATATGCAAGCAGCCCCATCTCAAGCTGAATTGCTCTACAAAAACTTTAAAGTTGCAAAAGACAAACTGAAATCCCAAACAAAGGACACAATAATGGAGAAGTATGGTAATGCAGCTACCGGAGATGAAATTCCAATGGAGCTTTTGCTTGGGCAAAGCGAAAGGCAGGTTGAGTATGACCGAGCTGGCAGGATTATCAAGGGACAGGTATGAATGGCTTGTGCTTAGTTCTGTTCTGTTTCTGTTTCAGTTTGTTTCATTCGTAATAACATGGCTGTTTTCGAACAGGAGGTGATTCTGCCAAAGAGTAAATACGAAGAAGACGTGTATGCTAATAATCACACTAGTGTGTGGGGATCATGGTGGAAAGACCATCAATGGGGATACAAATGTTGCCAACAAACTATTCGCAACAGTTACTGCACAGGTTCTGCGGGAATCGAAGCTGCTGATGCTGCACTTGATCTGATGAAAGCTAATATTGCTCGTAAAGAAGCCACCGAAGGTTTGTGTTGTTGATTCTGTTTGTTTTTCCTATTTCTTCATGTTGGATTGATTGAGAAAGTTGTTCCTGTGGTTGCATAACAATGGATTGCGTTTTTGTTGATTCAGAGAGTCCAAAGAAGGTTGAAGAGAAGAGAATGGCCACTTGGGGAACCGATGTTCCTGAAGATTTGGAATTGAACGAGGAGGCACTTGCTAGTGCTCTTAAAAAGGAGGATGAGCGTAAGAGGGAAGAAAAAGATGAGAGGAAACGCAAATACAATGTCAAATACACCAATGATGTAAGTGATCGATCAATTAACCAATCTTTCAACACTCTTTAGCATTGAATCGTTATTATAATCTCTCATGATGAATGGATTTTTAATCAAAATCTCTTATTGCATTGTAGGTGACTCCTGAAGAGATGGAAGCTTACAGAATGAAGAGAGTTCACCATGAAGATCCAATGAAAGATTTCCTCTGAAAAAAAAAAAAAAAACTCTGTTTGTTTTTTACTGTTTCACCATGGATCCTAGAAGAAACCTTATTAAGCTTCTGTGTAATAACTTTGTCTCAGAGTCTTAGACAAGAGTCCTGAAGATACTTGTTATTGAAGTTGAAAGTTGGTTATTAGTACTAGTCCCGCCTTTATTTCATTAACTGGAAACTCTAAAAGCATCATAGAAAGAAAAAAGCCATAGCTTAAGAAGAAGAGCTTGTTGTCATAGCCAACATTGTCTCTTGCTGATTGAACTTGATCCTCTTTGCTTCTTCCTCGGTAACTCTGTATGCCGCCTTGATCACATCCGCAGGGACTGCGCTCATGTATGATGTTCTGCCGCTTAGTGTGTTGATGTAAGCGTTATCGTTTGTCTTGAACGATATCCATTCGAAACCTGTTTCGCCAGCGGTTTTCGAAACCCCAAAGCCCTGTGGAATCACAAGAAGTTGACCTTGTCCCACTTGCTCATTGAACACCGACTGACCATTGTCGTCCACTACTTGTATCATGGCTTGACCACCTGTGACGTATAGCACCGTGTGCGCATTTGCTGTCCATTGTGGCAACACCATTCCTCCCTGTCTCCACCAAAATTCATTATGATCAATGAAAGTTTACTCGAATACTAGAGTTTAACCAAATTGAATATGAGATATTTACGCTGTAGAGTAAGCCTCTAATGGCATTTAGTCTGACTAGACTTAAAACAGGGAGGTTTAGACTGTTAAGAGTGCTGATTCTGCCGGCTCGTGTGCTGAAAAAGTCGCTTCTTTCTGGATCGTCTATGTTCTCGTGAAGCCTCGCCGTGCAATAGGTCTCTTCAATTCCATTAGCAATGTCATCTTGCTGGCGTTGACGTGGCTGGGGGAAGACGAAATGGAGTGGACCGTTTGCTCTGACTATGTTTCCTCTGTTTTCCTTCTGGTTTTGTAGTTTCTTAGCTGTCTCGATGTCGATTTTGAATGCTTCTGCGATTATGTTTGGGTCGAAACCGCTGAAAACGTTGTTGCCTGATGGCCAGGTTAATGGTTGTTGTTCTTCTTCCGTTCTGCTACCGGCTATTTGAAACATCTACACATGAATTGTTCATAAAGAAATTACATTTATTAGTAGCCATAAAGTTTGTTTGCATGCAATATAAATTTCTGATTTTCTTGAATTTGACAAGTACCCTAGGAGTTTGGTCAAGCTGGTTTTCTCTATTGGTGACATCAAGAACAATGACAATGACGACATCGGAATCACCGCGGTTGTACCACCATTGTGAAACTCCGGCGAGAGAAGCAAACACATCTCCTCTCCGGAAATTGTCCAACTTCTGGTGCATGTCCTCAAAACGTCGAGGTTGGCCTTCTCCGCTTACTCTTGATCCTTCAACTTCTTCATAAGTCTCAGGACAACCAGCAGCAATCGTCCCCATCACTCCCTCTCCTGCAAACCATAAAACCATTTTTTTTTGAGTTTTCTATAGATTTTTCAATTTTGAATATTGAAAGGTTGTATTTAGATTTTCTTACAAAAAAATTGGATATAATATTTTTGTAAAAAAGTTGATGTAAAAAAGTTGATGAGTATAAAAATGTTAAACTAGTATATGTTAAAATAGTATACAATTTATCACCATGTATTATATGATTTTGAAAACTAAATATACCAACAAAAAACTATAGTAATATTCAACACCAAAATTAGTCTAATAATTTCTACTAAAAGTACCTTGGACAACGTAAGCGAGAGCAGGTGGGCTAAAGAAAGCGGGCAAGAAAATGGAATTGGGTTGAAGAGTTATTCGAGCCACGGTCACACCGGCGCATTGGAGCTCAGGGCTCGTGTGGTCCCAAACTTCCATCTGTCCGGCTTCGAACTTAGTCGTCTGAGCCGGGCCCAGGCTGTTGATGGAGCTGAAATGGCATGCGTTTGAGAACGGCGCCTCTTGCTGGCGTGCCTCGCCGCCGTGGAAAAAGAGGAGAAGTGAGACGACGGAGAGAAGACAAAACACAAACTTATGCATTTTCTTGTTTTGTTTTGTTGTGTGTTAAGTAATTTCGAGAGTTGTAAGCAAAAAAGGTATTTAAAGGAGGTGGTTGTTGTTTTACTATGGTTAGTAAAAGTTTTAGATTTTGACTCGTATATTTTTCGAATCTAGATGAAGACAAAGAAGAAAAAAAATTAAAAGAAAATTTCGATTCTCAAACTAAATTTAAATTTGAGTTTGTAACATTTTCAATCTGACTTAGTTTACCAACATTCGAATATAACGTATGGAGTACTATGTTGTCGTATTATTCGATTAACTTTCGAGGTACATAGGTAAATCAGTAAATTTAAGGTTAAAACTAGGAATACTCAAAGAAGTGACACATTGTGATAAAAATGGCCACAAGAGTCACATTGCATGGCGATGTCACAGACTATATTCCAACACATCATATTGTCATGTATGCCAAGTGTCCCCACGTACATTCAATGTATATGAACTAAATAACAATATTGTATGTGCCTTATAGATAAGAAACAACTATAGCATCAACGTATCAAGTTATATAACATAATTATAATGATGGTAAGTTCTTAAATTAAAAAATCTATGGGTTTCAACCAAACCGAACATACGAGTGGGACTATATCTCAAAAATTACAAGTCTTCCATACTAACTCTCACATTTCCATTTCCCCGATTCAATTTCAATAGTAATGACAACCCAAACATAAATGACTTAATTTTATGGATTAATAGCTATTTGAACATGGTTTTTTCTGCCAGGCCACAAAATTAGGACAAGAAACCAAGGAAACTTATGTTTGAGTTTAGGGTTTGAATCAAAATATCTAACAGAGGGGCTATATTTGTTTGGCAAAAATAAGAAAACCCTTTTTGTTATTTATCAACGTTTCTAATGGAAAAAATATCCGCATTTTTGTAAGTCTCAAAGATTGAATTGTTCCATTTTCTAAAAAAAAATAAGAGTAAGGAATTCATTATATCTTTGGTAAAACCAAGTTTCCGCGTAGACGTTTTTCCATTGAGAGAATACTCTTGAGTTTTATAGTTATAAAAAAAGAATAAGAACTCAAGAGGGTCTGAAATCACAAGTTACAACATATAGTAATGTTTATGTGATCGTAGAAAATAAAGAAACGAAAGGAGAATACTCTAATTAAGATTTTATTTAGAAAAGAGTTACATGTACAGAGTCAACGATCGCTTCTATACGACATTTCGTTGTTGTACTCTTAAACCAAAACTCGAAACAAAACAGTTCCCTACCTTAAAGCGTCCCAACTTCTTTTTTACATTATTATTTCTTATTTTACAAACCATACCGAACGGAACATTCAAACGCTGTTCTGCTCATACGTATTACGCCTCGACCCTAGGCCTTCCATAGCTCATCGGACCACTACTGCTATGAGTTAATGTAGTCTCCAACGTGCTAAACTTAACCTGCCTAGCTTCTTGTGGAGAAATCTGAAATCCATTGGTTATAACCTCTAGTGGCAAACCTGTCATGACTGAGGTACGTCCCGCTAGAGTATTGATCTGAGCGTTTTCGTTTGTCTTAAATTCGATCCACTCGAACTTGTCGCTTGTGGCCTCTTTCGAGACCGAGAAGCCTTGTGGCACGACAATTAACTGTCCGCTTGAGATCTCTTGATCGAACACTCTTTGTCCGTTGTCGTTCACCATTTGGATATGAGCCTTACCGTTTGTCACGTAGAGTACCGCGTTTGCGTTCACGTTCCATTGCGGTAGCACCATGGCGTTCTGCGATTTACACAACGAAAACAAAATATAAATCATTTTTATATATTCTTTAATTTAATAAGTTTTTATTAAATTAGTTAAGTTCTTTTTCTCCCATATGCTTTTTCCATATTATAATAGTTTTATATGGGAGTTTTTAATCATTTACTCAAATGCTTTGTAAATTTTGATCAAAAGTCTTTCTTGGAATTTACGTTACGGATGGAGCCACGAAGAGCACTAAGGCGAAGTTGACTGAGGATAGGGAGATTGTAGCTGTTGAGTGTGCTGATGTATCCGAGCGATGGCTTGTACACGTCAGCACTCGACGGGTCATCGAGGTTTTCGGTGCATCGCATTGTGCACCAGGTCTCCTCTATACCGTTACTTTCTTCCTGTGGTTGCTGGCCACCTTGGCCGCGTCTCAAGGGTGGTCTAATGACGCCGAATGAACCTTTGACCTTGATGATGTTGCCGCGGTTATCTTGCTGGTTCTGGAGCTGCTGAGCCGTCTCTAGTTTGATCTTAAAGGCTTGAGCCAAGATCTCGGGTGCGAAGCCACTAAAGATGTTGTTTTGTGGTTGTTGCTCTCGGCCTTGTAGCCATTGTTGGCCTTGTTGGTTGTTTCCGGCTATCAAAAATGGCTGTAATTAAACATGAAATTATTATTATTATTTCTTCTCTTAATTTTAAGGTGAAAAAAAAATCAAAGTGAGATTGGAATCGAATTTTTGTGTAAATGATTGAGCTTATATATAGAGTTTAAATCGAAGAAACGTAATCGAAACCAAACTAAGAAAAAATTAAATGTTTCCTTCAAACAAAAAAAAAAAGATCAATGTTTCATCTAAACGGTAACTAAATTAAAATTATAGAAAATATACTTATGTGATTTATATAGTTTTGTTGTGGTTAAATGTGTATTATGTAACAAAGTATAACCGGAACTCCATTAGTAACTTAGTTTTGAGCCGTTTACTTTTACATTACAAGTTAATTAATAATTTCACTCCTATAGAGAACAAAAAAAAAAATTGTGTTTTTTTTACTTTAGGTGGTTGGACTTACTCTGAGGTTGCGGTCAAGCTGGTTCTGGTTGTTGGCGATATCGTAGGCTAAAACAAGGATAAGAGGCTCTTCTCCATTGTTGTAGAACCAGTGAGCCACACCAGGTGGTGTCGCTGTGGTGTCACCGCACCTGAGGTGCTCTACTTTCTGGTGCATGTCACGGAATCCCTGACCCTGACCCTGGCCTTCTCCAAACTGCTCGCCGGGTTGAAACACCGACGAGTCCATGAACGTCTCGGGGCATCCCGGAACCACTTTTCCCATTAGACCACGTCCTGTTTTATTATATAACAAAACAACAATCACTACAAGAAAACACTGCCTATTCCGACGGCAAAACCGTCGGAAATCCGTCGGAATTACCCTTGTTCCGACGGATTTCCGACGGTCACAGTCCGTCGTTTCTATCTCGTCGGAAAGTTTAAACCGTCGGAAAATCGTCGGTGGTTTCCGACGGTTCTCAGACGGAAAACGGATTGCCGTATTCTGTCGACATTTAATCGGAATTCCGTCGGAAATTAGACCTCCGTCGGAATTCCGTCCGAAATTAGACCTCCGTCGGAATTCCGTCGGCAATTAGACCTCCGTCGGAATACCGTCGGAAAACAAACCGTCGGAATTACGTCGGAAATTAGACCTCCGTCGGAATTCCGTCGGAAATTAGATCTCCGACGGAATTCCGACAGCATGCGTGTTTTTTTTAAAAAAATGGAAATTATTTAAATAAATTGAATAAATAAAAAGAAATTAAATTATTAAAATTAAATTTAAAATTAAGAAAACAATATATTAAATTGTTTTAAAAGTATTTTAAAAGTTTTACATTTAAAAGTATTTAAACGTAAATATAAAACAAATCTACTCGGGCCTATGGTTACGGAAGAACTCGTTCATCTTCTGTTCCAGCGCGTTAAATCGTTGATCCGCCTCCGCCCTATCTGCCTCTCTCGCTTGCTCCATTGCCCTAAGGCGCTCGGTCAAGTCTCGGTTTTCCGCCAACAATCGGCTAGCACCGACATGTCGAACCGAGGAGACGGACGACGAACTTTCTTCAGGGAGACCGTATACACGGCCTCTTGTCTTCGGAGTCGCCTACGGGAAAAAAATAATGAAAGCGTATAAGTTAGTTCTAGTAAAAATTATTTTGAAATTAGATTAAAAACAACACGGTTACTAACCTCGTACGTGAACTCGTTGACCTTCTCCACTGGAACTTCGGTGGCCGCCGGAGTTCCTTCCTCGATCGGTTGCGATTGGAGGTACTCCTCCTGCCGCCTCTCCACGGTTTCCACGATTTCTCGAGCAACCGGATCTTGAATTTCACCGGTCTTCTTGTTGGTGTGCGTTGCTTTGATCAAATCTAGATTTGATGGAAGCACACCGGTTTCCTGAAACTGTTAACATATAAAATTTCATTAGCGAATTATAAAAAGTATGAAATATTTAAAAAAGCATCGAACTTACCATTTTATCCGCAACTGACGCCTTGCTCGTTGCTCCGAGGTTGTGGGTCGCCTTTCCCTTCCCCTTCCTGTCGCTATTGCGGTTAGATGAGTGTTGCATCGAGGACGCCCGAGTTTCCTCGCGTTCCCAATGTTCAAGAAGTCCAGCCCATAAGGTTTCTTTCGGTTGCAAAACTTTAGGCACCTCCCTCTTCTTGTACCACTTCTCCTTCCACTCGTTCATCTTCAACGAGTACTTCCTCGAAGCCTTTGCATCGAACTGCTTACGGACCATCGACGTGATGACCGGGTCCCACGTAAACTCTTGCTGCAAAAAAAAACAACATTCACGCATTAGAAATTAAAATGAGTCATATAAGAAATATATTTTAAAAAGATTAAAAAAAACTCATACCGCAAATTGCCGGAACCATGTGTCTCGGTCCTCGACTGGCATATCACTGTATGAGGGATACGGTTTAGTTACCAAGCAATTCATCATTGCATTGATAGAACTCGTAATCCCGTTCCCCGAGTATTGAAACCTATTTTAATATTTAGTTAAATATTAACATAAATTAATTAAAACCATTAGATATTTAAAAAAATACATACCATGTCGTTTTAGGTGGAACGTCTGGATCTAGACGAGGCAACCTATCACGTCCGGGCTGCGACAGAAACTCCTCGATGCTCATGACCGTGGGAGCTGAGCTGGATGTACCCATGGGCTGAGACATGCGTGGCGTCTCTACCGCGACATTACTGTCGGGAACCTGAGTGTGACTCGCACTCGCACCTCCCGTACTGGGAGTCCTAGTCCTAGAGCGATGATGCTGCCCATAGTCCCTACGAATTCCAATTAGAAATTTATGAGAAATTGTAAATTTTCAAATAAAAGTTAATGGATTTTAAGGATTTAAAGGTTAAAATTTTTAAAAATTTACAAATAAATTTTTTAAAATTTTTAATTAGTTTTAAAAATGTAAAGAGTTAAAATGTTTTCTTAATGTTATTTAATTTTAAAATTTAAAGGATTGTAAATGATATTCTTAAAATATTGTATATATGATATTTATAAATTGAAAATTGAGACATATTATTCAAATACTAAATTTTTTAAAAATCACTCAAAATCAAAAAAACATTTCTAATGTGGACAATTTTTAATAATGGAATTAAAAAATTTTAAATTTTAAGGATTTAATAAATTTTAAATTTTGTTGGATTTCAAGTTTTAAATTTTAGTTTTTTTAATTAGTTTTTAAAATTTTAAGATTTAAAATGTTTTATTAATGTTATTTAATTTTAAAATTTAAAGGATTGTAAATGATATTCTTAAAATATTGTATATATGATATTTATAAATTGAAAATTGAGACATATTATTCAAATAATAAATTTTTTAAAAATCACTCAAAATCAAAAAAACATTTCTAATGTGGACAATTTTTAATAATGGAAATAAAAATTTTTAAATTTTAAGGATTTAATAAATTTTAAATTTTGTTGGATTTCAAGTTTTAAATTTTAGTTTTTTTAATTAGTTTTTAAAATTTTAAGGTTTAGGTTGTTAATAATTAGTATTTTCTTCATAGTATTTTACATATTATTCATAAACATATTTTTCAAAAAAAATCATAAAAATCATTAAAACATTTGAAAATTATATACAAACTCTATACAATTTTACAAAAATTATATACAAACTTTTCATTCCAAATTCACAAAAATTCTCATACAATCTCCAAATTTCTCAAAAATCTCTATACAATTTCACAAAAACTCTTTCCAATCTCCAAATTCTATCACAATATCACACAAACTCTATCCAATCTCCAAATTCAACCACAAAATCACAAAAACTCTATCCAATTTCACTAAAACCATATACAAACTCGAAATTCAACAAAAAATCCACAAAAACTCTATACAATTATATAAAACGTACATTGATTATGATTTGGTGAAAGATTTGGGGCGGTGTGACGACGGTGTGACGACGGCGTAATCGGCGGAGGAAAAAAAATTTTTTTACAGTTTTGTGCGAATGGAATCGGAGAAGACGAAGTCTGTGGATTTATAACGGTAGACGACGGCATTCCGACGGAATTCCGACGGTCTTTAATATTTCCGACGGAATTTCCGACGGAATTGCCGCTTTGGCGGTGAAACCAAAGGTCAAAGGCGGCAAGGGGAATTAGGGTTTCCGTCGGAATTCCGTCGGAAATAAAGACGGAATTCCGACGGATTTAAATTTTATTTCTTTAAATATTGATAAAAAAGTAATTTAAATATAGCATATTTGTAAAATATAATTCAAAAATGATATTTTTGCAATTGTTCATAAATTATGTTTTTCATTGCTGAAACTCGATATCTAGTAGCCGAACACTGATCTCCTTACTAATTTCTGGTATCTAGGTGTTATACCCAAATACTTTATCCTACTCCATTTCCGTTTCAGAACACATAATGTTTTAGATCTATGCACATTTATAATTTAGTTTAGTGCTTTGATTTGACAGTTTCTTTATGTATTTAAAAAATGGTAATCACTCCTAAGAGATAGGGAGCAGATGTGAACAATTCTCTTGATTCCTTGAAGGGCATATTGCCAACTCAGTCTCTTACATATACATTGACTTTAATATATTAAATCATATAAAATTTATACATTGAACAAATTGACACGCGTTGACAAAAGAAAAACAATTGACAATGCTGAATTAAAGAAGAAAACTCAAACACATCTTTTTCTTAAAAAAGACAACTATTTATACAAACACATCTTTTTCTTTCTCTTCTTCTCTCTAAGACTCAAACCTTCTAGAGTAAGCTCGATCTATACTCCGGTGATTAACCCGGCGTTCGGCTTTGCCGACGTCGTGGTTGTACATATGGATTTCGAATCTTCGGCTTGTTCTGTTTTTAGTTCTTGATAATTTACTCCATTTAAATTTAATTTCTTAAAATATTTTTCGAAATTAAATTTAAAAAAAAATTTATAATCCGTCGGAATTCCGTCTTTATTTCCGACGGAATTCCGAAGGGATTTTTAAAAAATATTTTCCGAATTAAAAGTTTAAATAAAATTTTAATAGCCGTCGGAATCCCGTCGGCAATAAAGACGGAATTCCGACGGAAATACTTTTAAAAATATTTTTCGAATAAAAATTATAAATAAAATTTTAACATCCGTCGGAATCCCGTCGGAAATAAAGACGGAATTCCGACGGAATTTTTTTTTTTTTCAAATTAATTTTCCAATTGCTTTATAGTGATTTAGGGTTTCATTTACATAGATGTTCGTATGGCTCAATTCCTTTGGTTTAGTCTTTAATTTTGTTAATCAATTAGAGAAACTGATCGAAGAAAATTAGGGTTTTTTGTTACTAAATTTCCTATCTGAACCGAACTGGAACCGACGAGAACTGAACCGAAAAAATAAAAGTAACCATTGGATATAACTTAGCAACTACATTATAAAAAAATACAGAATTTCAATACCAAAATAGTAACATATTACACATAAATAACAACATTATCCGGTTACACGCGTAGAATAGATAGTAGGAAATTATTTAACACAAAAGCAACATAAATTATTTATTCTTCATCTGATTCTGGAACTGTTTCATATGCGTACCCAGTATTTCCTTCATCTTCCTCCTCGATGGTGCATACTTCCGTTGGGTGGTATTCTGCAATCATGGAATTGGCACCGATTATCTGTTTCAAAACAAAAAAATTTATGTACCAATCCCTCAAATATTTATAAACGAATGGTGTATGTACCTTAACAATGTTCCGCTCTGTGATGTTTAGGTACTTTGGGTTCCTATCAAAACGGCATACAGTAACATTCTTCAGGATGACAACCGCACCGACAGCAGTCGTGAGTCTGTACTCGTCATTCTTGAATATGTTATGGTGCATGGTTCCCTCGATTATTCCCGACGGATCTTTTAAGGTGACAAGCAGACCTCCATGGTCAGTGGGGGTCAAACTAGAGAGCATAGCCACCATCTGATAGATTAATTGGAATATACTAGCTTGTCAGATAAATTGTTTCTCTAAATGTTAATAAAATTGGAAGGAAACGTGGACCTTTTTTACTTTCACAAATTGTGAACGCGGGCATTGAATTTCAGCAACCTGTGTCCAGAATGGTGTGGTCCTATTGTGATAAGAACCTACATTTATAAATGATTGATTTTGTATTTGTCAACCACACTCATTGTAATAGTAATAACGGTAAATATATATATATATACCTTCTCGAATTATGTAATCGATAGTAGAAGTCCACCGAGGACTACTAAAATCCTGGTCGGCTTGTGGTGCCTCATTAATGACCTCACGAATAAAATCTTGTGTTGGGCGTGGCAGAGAACTTTCACCTCGCATCACCTTTGCATCATGAGACCTCTTTCGAAACAGGCCTCGCCGTACCACTTGGCCTGGTCCCGGTATTACGGGCATTTGGTTCTGGGATTGTTGAGTTGGATGGAGTGAAATTGTCGGTTCAGCATCAGTAACATTTAAGTTATCGTAAGGAGGGCTTGAAGGAACAAGAGGTGTGGTTTGAGGGTTTTGACCGGGGGCTCGGTTTTCTATATAGTAATTCCATAGATCTCTGTTTGCCATTAAGCAGTTGAATTTTTCGGTGTTTTGAAATTATGTTCAAAATTTTTATGAAGGAATGAGAAAATGTGCCAACTTATGTAGAACGGATGACCGTCGGATTTCCGTCGGAAAACCGTCAAATCACGCCGACATACGACCCCACCAATCCCATCGGCCACTGCATTTCACCTAACTAATAACCACTCAAACTTTGCCGACATATAGTCCGTCGGATTTCCGTCGGAAAACCGTCAAATCACTCCGACATAAGACCCCACCAATCCCATCGGCCACTGCATTTCACCTAACTAATAACCACTCAAACTTTGCCGACATATAGTCCGTCGGATTTCCGTCGGAAAACCGTCAAATCACGCCGACATACGACCCCACCAATCCCATCGGCCACTGCATTTCACCTAACTAATAACCACTCAAACTTTGCCAACATCAAAAACCGTCGGATTTCCTACGGTGTTAATTCCATCGGTAATACAGACGGAATAGAGACGGAATACCGACAGTTTTTACATATAACTTAGACTATAAATACAGCTCATGGAGTGTAACTCTTCTACACATCTAAATAACACAGAAATGTCTTCTAGGTCTCCTAATGGAGACGAAAAAACAACATCCGAGGGAAAATTTTATTTTAATCCAAAATACTCGTGGGAAACCCCTGGTGATTGCGACGAATTCACTCAAGAGATTCCCGTTTACTCGTGGGAATTTGATACGTGCTCACCAATCCATAAAGAAGATTCCACATCAACAATAGTGCCTGACACCCAATGCTCGCCAAACATCCACCATATGTACGATAGGCAGCCACAATGTTCTGACCATAAGCGAGGTATCGAAGTCGATCAACCATGTAAATTGATGGAAAATTCATATACTTACGGTGGAAGTGGTTCAAACGTATGTAAGGATCACGACTATGGTTATGAATTCGCCCAAAGCCCAGAAAAGCCAAACATAAATTTAGATGTTGATGCAATCAAAAGAGAATTGTGCGACGGATTTATAGAATCTGCAGAAAATGATCATTACTATGATTTTCACTGCGCCCAAAGCCCAGAGAAGCCAAACTTAAATATAGATGTTGATGCAATCAAAAGGGAATTATGTGACGGATTTGTAGATTATGCAGAAAAGAAAAAAAAGGGAAAGCACATCACTAAATGGTTCTAACAAATGGTAAGTTCGGAGTGGTACCTGTTTATTTTACCTGTTTCAAATTTTATGTTTCATTAAATGTAATGTTTTACCATAACGGTTGTGTGTTAAAATTTCAAACTCTATAATGTACCTGTTTATTTTATCTGTTTTAAATTTTATGTTTCATTAAATGTAATGTTTTATTGCAGTTGCAATTGGTTTTGGTAACCAAATGAAATATATTATATGGAACACACAATTCTGGAGAACAACATGAAGTAATAAGCAAATATTTATTCACAAATTATTATTCTGAATCTTCGGAGAAACCTTCACTAGGGATGGAGTCTGAATCGTCGTCAAATTCTCCACGTGTTTCCTCTTCGTCCGAATGCACTAGATCATCCCCCTCATGAGCGACATCAACGACAAGGTCGATGTTATCCATTTCCTCAACCGGTGACATTTCTACACTTCTCGATGGTTGTAGAGCATCATGTTCTGGAACTCCATAGATTTTTCCTCTAGGGTTTATTGCTGTTACTGTGATCCACGGATCTCTACGGTAGGCAACTCGAGGATATGGAATGTAGCAAACCTAGTAATAATTAAAATCAGTTATTGGTAATATACATGAACAAGAACCTTAACAACGAGTAAGTAGGTAAACATATTACTGTATTGATACCTGGTCTGCTTGAGACACAAGGATAAATGGATCGTAATACGGTAGTTTCCGGTTAGAATTTATCGAAATAACACCAAGAGGGTCAACTCGAACCCCTCGACCATTGGATGGGTCATACCAATCGCACATAAACACAATGCACCGCAAGTTCAACATTCCTGGATAGTAGATTTCCAAGATTTCTTTTAAAATCCCATAGTACATGGTATCACCGGCTTGCGCCGATATACCATAGTCCGAAGTTGACCTTTTACGTCCTTCTTCACGGATCCTGAACGAATATCCCCTAGTGCAAAACCCGCGATATGAAGTCGCGGTGCTTCTTAACCCATGAACAAACTCCACTAACCATGTTGGGATTTCATCACCTCGTGCTATACTGTCAGACACCTAAAAAATGATATATGTAAGATATAAGCAACATATGAACGTGAAAACTTGTAAAAGTAAGAGTAAGTAATTATCTTAAACTTACATAACATGGCAACCACCCCGGAAATTCTTCATCTTTTAAGACAGCAAGTTCAACATCTGACTTATCAGAATGGTATTCACGCGCGAGGGACATATAGATCCTATAACATAGCAGTCGTTAGTTGATGAAGTTATATATATAATTCCATAAATTTAGCATAATAACTGATATACCTTTCATACTTCAAAATGTCGTCACAGTTTCTTAGGATATACGTATGCAAATGTGTGACCTCTTGTTGTGATAGTATGCGTTTCTTTCCTTTTCCAATTGGTCGACCAACTTGGGCAAACAACTCAGGTACAACCACGGCATAGTCAGCTTTCTGACCTCCATCATCATGTCTGCCAGGACGTCTCGCCTTAGTACGAGCTTCCGATGGAAAGTAAGTTTCGGCAAAGTGTGAGATTTCTTCGTTTAGGCTTTGTTGAACAATAGATCCCTCAACCCTGCTCAAATTTTTTACCTTTTTCTTCAGGTGGAACATATAACGCTCGAACGGATACATCCATCGGTATTGAACAGGGCCTCCTAAGGCTGCTTCTCGTGGGAGGTGGACAGGAAGATGTTCCATAACGTCAAAAAAGGAAGGTGGAAAAATCTTCTCAAGATTACAAAGGAGAGCCGGGATGTTGGCCTCCAAGTTACGTATCCCATGGACGGTAAGCGTTCTTGAACATAAATCTCGGAAGAATGCACCAACTCCTATAAACAAAAATGAAACACGTTAAGTAGTACATATATATATAGTAATATTATGGTAGTAAGAAAGTAATGGGAGTTCGAAATATACCTCCAATTGCTTGGTGGATTGGTTCTGGAAGAAGATATGCAAATACAAATGGAAGAAGACGCTGCATCACGACATGACAATCATGGCTCTTCATTCCTGTAAACTTCCCTTCAGTCGAATCCACGCAGTTACGTAGATTAGATGCATAGCCGTCTGGAAATTGTACAAAATTTGTGAACCATTCAAAAAATACTTCTTTCTGCCCAGCGTCTAACCGGTATGCAGGCATCGGCAATCTACCATTCGATTCATGAAGAGATGGCCTCGAACAAATCAATGGCAAGTCGGATCTAGACTTCCAGTTGTCTTTGGTCTTTCCTGGGACGTTTAAGATGGTGTTCATGATGTTGTCAAAGAAATTCTTTTCAACATGCATGACATCTACATTATGGCGCAGTAGATGGTCTTTCCAGTAAGGCAAATCCCAAAAAATACTCTTCTTGTGCCAATTGTGATTCACCCCACAACCGTCGACGGGGTAATGGCCATTACCCCCACATTCAGGAGTTCGCTCTGCACCAAAATCTCGTAACTGATCCAATATGCTGCGACCATCTATCTCAGGAGGTGGACCATGAAACACTTGTACATTCGTCTTGAAATGTCTTTTAGACCGACGGTATGGATAATTTGCTGGCAAAAAACACCTATGGCAATCAAACCATGAAGTCTTCCTGCCGTGCTGCAATTGGAAAGCTGAAGTATAGTCTTGGCAATAAGGACACGCCAATCTTCCATGCGTTGTCCATCCAGATAACATACCGTATGCTGGAAAATCGCTTATGGTCCACATAAGAACCGCACGCATCTTGAAATTCTGATGGACTGAAACATCAAATACCTCGACACCATGGTCCCACAACATCTGTAATTCGTAGATCAATGGTTGGAGGAATATATCGAGTGACCGTCTTGGATGATCTGGCCCGGGAACTAGAATTGAGAGAAACAGGAACTCTTGCCGCATGCACATATAAGGAGGCAAATTGTAAGGTGTTACGATGACCGGCCACAATGAATATTTTCTTCCATGCTTTCCAAATGGGTTGAAACCATCCGTGGATAAGCCGAGGTATACATTCCGTCGTTCATATGCAAAATCTTGATATACGGATTGGAAATGTTTCCACGCTTCCGCGTCAGAAGGATGCGTGATATCTCCATCTTGACTATGCTCTGCATGCCATCTCATAGCCTTAGCTGTGCGGTCTGATTCGTACAGCCTCTTCAACCTCTCCGTTAAGGGTAAATACCACATCCGTTTGAATGGAATCTTCGCCCTGCCACTTGTGTCCTGGAACCGTGGTTTGCCGCAAAATTTACATTTATTTCGGTTCTCGTCTTCTCTCCAGTATATCATACAGTTGTCGATGCACACATCTATAACCTGGTAGGGCAAACCAAGACCGGCAACCAGTTTTTGGATCTCGTAGTATGATCCGGGGGACAAATTATCTTCTGGCAAAATATCTTTCACGAACTCGGCGAATGCATCAACACATTCTTCGGACAAATTATAATCAGTCTTCAAGTTCATCATCCTACTAGCAGAAGATAGCGGTGAATGACCATCCCTACAACCGCTGTATAGAGGTTGCTTTGATGCGTCTAACATATCGAAAAACTTTCGGGATTCTAATTAGGTTCTTCAACCCTATCACCCTCATGATACCCACCCGACTGCAAATTCTCTCTAAACGCATCGTTAACCATCGCAACCGTACTTACCCCAACATCTACTTCCGGTGTACGTTCTCCTACGCAAACCGTCGGAAAATAAGGTGCATTACTACTACTACTACCATATTCATAATTGGTTTCTCCATGTAAAAACCAAACCTTATATCCCGGCCTAAATCCATATATATATAAGTGATTCCAAACTTTACTAACCGAACCACTAATTCTATTACCGCAATTAGAACAAGGACATTTGATATCCTGACCTTTGTTGGCCGCCTCTTGATTTCTAGGTAAATGCATGAACTCGCAAATACCTTGAGCGTATTCAGTCGTTAATAAGTTCGACCCCTCCTCCCTCATTGGCGCGTCCATCCATGACCGAAAATATGAAGAACTCATTTCTTTTGTTTTTTTTTTTCAGATGTTGTTATAATAAACGTCAGAAGAAATGTGGAAACTTATATAGAACTGGAAATCCGTCGGAAATCCGTCAAACCTTCCGACATAACACCCCATCAATCACATCGGCCACCGCAGAAGATATATGAACCATTCAAACTTTGCCGACATCGGAATTCCGTCGGAATACCGTCGGAATATACCGACATCTACACTTCGTCGGAATTCCGTCGGAAATTGCCGACGGAATTCCGACGAAACTTGATTTGTCAGCATTCCGTCGGGATTCCGTCGGAAATTGCCGACGGAATTCCGACGGTTCGAATTTTCCGTCGGAATTGGCAGTGTTTTCTTGTAGTGAATATATTCAAACTTTTTTAAAAAATGTAATTATTGCGATTATCAAAAATATAGAGGAGTGTTTCAATACTGATAAACCAAACTAAACTGATTTAGACCGGAAGTCTAATAATTGTCCATTTTGTTAATATAGGTTTCTTTTAGATTCACAACCAAATAAACTTTTATTTGTAGTGATTTCAATTCAGATAACCAGGAATTAAATTTATTGTATATGCAAAATTTTGTGCCATATAACCGTGATTCAGTTTGTATATTGGTTACTATATCTTTTAAAAACCGAAAATATGTTGAACAAAAATCAAAACACACTCTAATTGAGTATATGTTAAGTTTATAGAAACGCACCGTGAACGACAAAGGTGAGTTTGCCTGCGTTCAAGAAAGTAGGCAAGTAAAGACCTCGTGGCTCAATGATGAAACGTTCAAAGGCGAAGCCGGCGCAACGGAGCTGAGGGGCATGGTGGTCCCATACCTCGATGCGACCACCCTCGCTCTTGATGATCTGACTCGGTTCGAGTGCATTGAGCTGATCGAGCTGGCACTCGTTTGGCCACTGCTGAGCAGTGTAGCCATGGAGTAGGATCAAGAGTGTCAAAGAGAAGGAGATAAGACTTGAGCTTCGACCCATTTTTTTTTTTTTTTTATTTACTTAATTACATTTGCTACACATGGAGTTTAGGTATTTATAGGAGATTTTTGTTGTGCCGCGTTTAAAATAATGATTTGAATTAGGTGAAGTTATAAATGGAGGGTGTAGACACATTTCAATTTGCATGGCTCACTGAAGTGCATGTTCTTACACATAAACATCAAATATAGGTTTTAAAAATTAGAAAACGAGAAGTAAAAAACGACAAAACATCAGAGCAGGGAGTGTAGAGGGTAAACACGTGAGAGCCACGTGATGATGTGGCGGACGCGACGAAACGAGCCTAAAGCCATGATTATCAATAGGTTTTAGTGGAGCCTAAAGCCATGATTATCAATAGGTTTTAGTGGAGTTCTTATGAAAATATAAAATATAAAATTATTAAAACACATACTCTCTCTTTCTTTTACTCAACTTTATACATTTTTCATCTTTTTACTCAATTTTTATTAATTTTATATTTAAACATTTTCTCTTTCTTTCAAAAACACGTTCCAAAATTTCTTAAAATAACAACTTCTCTCTTCTTTTTACTCAACTTTTATTAATTTTATATTTAAATACACCCACTATCTCTTCTCTTTACTCAAATTTTATTTATTTTATATTTCAATATACCCCACAAAAACACCCCAAAACATTATTAAATTAATTTTTAAACACTAGCACCCCTCTAACACTCCTCAATAAACATGCCCGACTAGTGTATGGCTGCATGCTGCTCAGGTGCCACCACTTGGTAAGAGAACCCTCATATAGAAAATAGAACCAATATAGTATTCTTATTTTTTGTCACAAACCAACACTATATTCATTTTCACAATTCATTTGAGTGGTTTACCAATATAATAAATTCACTCTTGAGTCTTCTTAATTTACGAATTTTATACTTCTTATGTTAAAAATATTAAATATTAAATATTAATTAGACCTTCATTTTCAAGATTCTCCCACATGTATGACCTAACTTAAAAGCCAACCCATTTATAAGCCATATACAGACTACTGTGTAAGCCCCAATATTTAGCCCTAGACAACGCTGGATTGAACTAATCTATTTTTTTCTCTCCAACTGCGTGCCGTTTCTATTCAAGAAGAAACATCATGCCCTGTAGATGAAGATAGATATAAAGAACTTTTCTTTTGTTTTTGTGTTTCTTTTCTATAACATTTTAATCTTTTTGTGTTGAATGCATGAATGTAATTTAGGTGTACACATTTTGTTTTTTATTAACCAATTAGTTTAGTCTCTTAATTAAATATGATCTGACCAACAACATAATTAAAGATATGAATTATATATTGCCTCATCACTAACAATATATCATTCATATCTTTAATTATGTTGTTGGTCAGATCATATTTAATCAAGAGACTAAACTAATTGGTTAATAAAAAACAAAATGTGTACACCTAAATGACATTGATGCATTATATATAAACGTATGGAACTCACCTCACATGCCAGCTTGTATTTCCCAGCTGTCACTTAGTCATCTTGTCCACTCCTTTTGTTCATTTTACAGAATACACACATATATACTCTTCTACATATATACATACATGCTACATGTCTACGCATCTATATGTATGTATCTACATTCATTTGTATACCGTGGATTCCGTTAATAACACTATTTATAACCCATTTATGCTGTTAAAGTGTAAACTAAATAAATGAATAATATTCTCTTACGCAATAAAAGTACTCCCAAAAAAAAATCTTAATACTACTGAAATGTATGTACTTCTAAATATGATACTCTTGTCTTAAAATGAGTACTGATTTAATTGCTAATAGAGGCTATACTCATTGTAGAAGACTTTACATTTGTAAGGCCTTTTCATTTTTCTCCTTTTCTTTACCCTCAAGTTCCTATCTCGATTAACGTCCACCTTAAGATGTGTTGTCCAATATTATCTTCTATTCAAATTTGTATGTAAATTCGAATTATTGACCCTCGATCCCATTACATGTGATGTGGGGATCCACCAAAACTACCTATTATGTTATATTATTTTTCAAAAATGTTAATTTTGTATCATAAACGAATCTTAACGGCTATACATATTTGTGAATTTATATATATGTTATGTATATATTAACAATATCTCTATAGACATTATTTTGTCTAGAAACGTTTTGTATTGACTTGGACATCTCATTCCAACAAAGTCACAACTCATCACTAACAAATATTTTACTTCCATATAAACCATTCCCTTCCGATCTCACTTTCCCAATCACTTATCACACATTAACTAATCATACTAACAATGGCCAACTCTCGGCTAACACTAGCGTCTCTCTTCCTCATAGCGGCCGTGCTTCTTTCCACCGAGACATTGGCTCAGCCGGCAGCCCCTGCCCCAGGCCCCGCTGGTCCCATCAACCTAACCGCAATCCTCGAAAAGGGCGGTCAATTCACTACTTTTATCCATCTTTTAAACATCACTCAAGTCGGTAGCCAAGTGAACATTCAGGTCAACAGTTCAACCGAAGGCATGACCGTGTTCGCGCCAACGGACAACGCTTTTCAAAACCTTAAACCCGGAACCCTAAACAAGTTAACCGCCGATGAACAAGTCAAACTCATTCTATACCATGTTAGTCCCAAGTTCTACACTTTGGACGACCTTCTTTCCGTAAGTAACCCGGTTAGGACTCAAGCTTCTGGAAGAGACAACGGTGTTTACGGGCTTAACTTCACTGGTGAAGCGAACCAAGTCAATGTATCGACCGGTTACGTTGAGACACGTGTCAGTAATGCGTTGAGAGAACAACGTCCTCTTGCAGTTTATGTTGTTGACATGGTTTTGTTGCCCGGTGAGATGTTCGGAGAACACAAGCTTTCACCGGTTGCTCCTGCCCCGAAATCTCCGGCTGGTGGAGTTTCCGATGACACTAAGTCCACTAAAAAGGCTGCGGCCCCGTCAGACAAGTCAGGTTCCGGTGAGATGAAAGCTGGACTAGGGTTTGGTCTTGGACTTGTTGTCTTGTGCTTGAAATTCCTCTTTTGAATTTTATGATATTGGTTTGGTTTCTATTGATATTCCCTTGCTGTTTGAGATATGAAATGTGAAATTTGTTCATTAAATTCCATGAAATGAAATGTGAGACTATTGCATATAATTTTCGTCTTATCGATAACTAGTTTTCTTAAGATGGTCAACGCAAAATCATAAACTTGTGATGTGAAAAAATAAATTATTGTGGATATTTAGATTTGGTAGATTGACAGAAATTCGGTTCACATGTAATGTTGAAGTTAGTAATTATGCTCTCTCTTTTTTTAACTACGTGAAAATAGGATCAAAGAATGGTAGTCTCACTACTAATAAACCACTACTTAAAGTCAATCAGTGACTATTTAAGTTGATTAGTGGTACAAGAGCCGATTAAACCTGTCTATATTAAAATGGAAATATTAATTGAATTTGTTTATTGGTCCCTCAGATCCGAAAACCTAGCCAGCACATGTGATTACTAGTCATGGACCATACTCTTTGTTGGCTTGTAGTTATTATTTAATTTTGACCATTAATATAGATTAGTATTCATAATAGATAGAATAATGTGTTCAAAGAGTTGTTGTACTGTCACACACTCTTTCATGAAATAAAATGATATATAACCAAATTGCCATATAAATTTTTAATGTAGTCAGGAAAATGCTAAGCGACTGTTCCTTTCTTATATAACCTTTAGACCATGTGCTTCTGTTATTTAACAATGGGTGTTAATTTGGCATATAACCCACAAAAAAATTATAATTCATTAAATAGCCAAATACCCTAAAATGTGTGGTCATGATTGTGCCACATAATGCCATATTGGCTACATAATGCCATCGTTTGCCTGCCGCTAACGGTTGTGGCTGCGTCATGCGGCCAAACGATGTTCGTTTACTTGACGCAGCTTCCTGCGGTCAGATGCTGCGGTTAAATACAGCATCAGCGTTTAAAAATTCTGGACGCTCGAAAATTTAGCATCACGAATAAAATCGATGCGATCAAACGCAACCGCAGACGCTGCGGCAGGCAAGCGAACAACAAATACAGCGTTTAGTCGCAGCGTTTGGCCGCTGGCCGCAGCCGCAGCCGCAGCCGCCAGCGTCTGACAAACGAACAGGGCATTAGTTAAAGAACTCTAAACACTTGCGGACAAAAAAAACGTAGCAATGTGACAAAAAAGGCTAAATGAAATAATGGGCCAGAAAAGCGAAATTGTATTAACGGGCCTGAAAAAAACAGCCCAAACCGACAATAAAATAGTTTTATCACATCGTGATGCATTTCTGATTGCTCAATTCTAAAACCCTAAGCTTTTCGGCTGCTCCGATCGTGATTCTTCCTTAAACCCTAACATCGCCGGTGATTCAGAGCTAAGCGAAGGTTCATTTCTCTCTTTGAATCCATCATTTCTCTATATTTCTACTGTTTGGGTGCCTGATCGTAGTTCAGTTTGAAACAATCCTTGCGCGATTTGGAGGTAGAATGTTCATGTGAAGAAACCTCATGGATCTGTTCTCGTTTCCATTTTTCTGATTATATATGTTCAACGATCTATGGTTACCGAGTCTGTTTTGATGATTGTTGAAAAATTTGATCGAATTTAGTGTTGAAATCTGTTTCCGATGCTTTCGATTTCTGGACCTTTTCTCTGCGGTTGTTGCGAAATTCATGTTTCTCTTTATTGATTCTCGTAGTGATTCCAGTACCGTGTTTGTTCTCTTGGATTTTGTTTCTTATAATCGGATTCTCGTGCTATAGATTATCCATGTGTGTGATTTGTGATGCTGTGTTAAGTGTTCTGGATCTTTGTAAATCACATAAGTATTGTTATTTGCAGTGATCTTTTCTCTTAGTGCGATGTTTGTTCTTTTCTAACTCTTTAGGAAATGAGTTTCAACAAAGTGCCCAAGATCCCTGGATCTCCTGCTCTCTCTGCCCTTCTTAAGGTCAGTGTTATTGGTGGGCTTGGTGTTTATGCAATTTCTAACAGCCTCTACAATGTCGATGGAGGACATCGTGCTGTCATGTTCAACCGATTGACCGGTATCAAGGAAAAGGTATTGTATTCCTCTATAACTATCAAGAGTTAATTTGGATTTGAGTCTATGAAATAGTGAATTTGCAAATATGCTTAATTTTGGTTCTTTCAGGTCTACCCGGAAGGAACACATTTCATGTTGCCATGGATTGAAAGGCCAATCATCTATGACATCCGTGCACGACCTTACCTCGTTGAGAGCACCACCGGTAGTCATGACCTTCAGATGGTGCGTTATGTGTTTCTCTGGCTTTTGTCTAAAATATTATTCCAGGCCATGCTTCAGTTTTAAATGCTGTTACGGAATGTGAAGATATAGATCATACTTGACATTCCTTCTTTTGATATTATGCCAAGATCCTTAAATGTAGTATCATGAAGACCATATCTTTGAGTTTGGATGTGGTTTATCATTTATGACAATGGAGTTGTTTGAATTTTACTTGTTATGTTAGGTTAATACATGATTAATGTAGATCCTAGAATGTATGAATAATGGATTAAGAAGGATTCGAGACTGCTTTGACTCTATATCTTAAGGGTGGTGTTGTGTTTCTGATATTTTGTCTGATTGTTGAACAGGTGAAAATTGGACTTAGGGTTCTCACACGCCCAATGGGTGATCGTTTGCCTAAGATTTACCGAACCCTTGGAGAGAACTACAGTGAGAGGGTTCTTCCTTCCATCATCCATGAAACCCTGAAGGCAGTGGTAGCTCAGTACAATGCAAGCCAGCTCATTACTCAGAGAGAAGTAAGTGTGTCTCAACATTCTTATTCTAAAACTTTTCCTACTCCTTTGTTTCTAATTACTGTTTTACACATCCTCCAGGCTGTGAGCAGAGAGATTCGCAAGATTCTGACAGAGCGAGCTTCTAACTTCAACATTGCCCTTGATGATGTCTCCATCACGACTCTCAACTTTGGCAAAGAGTTCACTGCTGCAATCGAGGCAAAACAAGTCGCTGCTCAGGAAGCTGAACGTGCTAAGTTTGTTGTGGAGAAAGCCGAGCAAGACAAGAGAGGAGCAGTTATCCGTGCAGAGGTACAGGATTGTTGATCTCTGCACAGGATTGTTGATCTCTGTTGTTAATTTAAAGACAGATTAATTATGTGTTTTCGGTTTTTTCTTTGCTAATCCATTTGGATTCTTTTTGTAGGGAGAAGCTAAAAGTGCTCAACTTATCGGACAAGCGATCGCGAACAATCAGGCTTTCATCACTCTGAGGAAGATTGAAGCTGCAAGAGAGATTGCTCAGACCATTGCACAATCTGCTAACAAGGTTTACCTGAGCTCCAACGATCTGTTGCTTAACATTCAAGAAATGAACTTGGAGCCTATCACTAAGAAGTAGAACAAGGAATTAGTAAGTTCCATTCATCTATCTCTACCATCATCGAAAAACCTTCCTCGTCTAGTTAAGAACAGTTTCGATGTTTGAACAAATGATCATTTTGCCCTTTATTTTGGTAGATCCTGAAAATACTTGAGTGGACTCATTGAGACTCGGTGTGGCGTTTGGTCAGTAATTTCGTCATGTTCAATGGGACTGATTGTTGATATTTTCCTGTGTTTTCCCGGAAAATTGATGAAGTTGAATTCAAAATTAATAATTTTCATATTCTTTTGATTTGAATCATTTGAAACATGCCTACATACATAATCATCGAGTGTATGTTCCACTTGGACATGATCTAAGAAAATTGAAATGAAACTACTTAGTATCCTAGTTATTTTCATTGAAAAATCTTGTACCCAAATGATAAGTTATCGTTACACAATTTTATATTATTTGTTCTTATTAGATACATATTGGATAAGAATGTAGAATATCCTGGTTTTCCTGATATTTGGTCCATATTAATTTCTACTAGGATTATTAAATTAATTTTACATATAATTACGTGTTGTTAACTTGCTATTCAATTCTTCATTGCTCCACTAGTTGCCAACGTTGTCTACATATGGAGTTTTGTATTAGGGAGAAAAATATAATGCATACGTATTATAAAGATTCGTATGAGCATAGCAACATGGACCGTTTGTATTTAATGACGTCATGCCGGCGCCACCATGATACAAACGTCCTTTTTTGTTTTTTTTCCCCGGTGAGGAGTTTTATGGGGTGACGAAACTCAGGCAAATTTCCCGGTGATGTCTATAAACAAAACTTTATCTAAAATTTGACCAAGTGAACTACTATTATTTAATATAGAGTTATAACCGACGGCTGCTTTATTATGACGTCATGTTAGTAAATTGAAGTATTATTATTAGCTGGAAACGAGCGGTGAGGGAATTATTAAAATGTTTTGAGTAATGAGTATAGCCAAAATAAAAATAAAAATGTGAGAATATATTATTTTAAAACACCCGCGATGTAATTAACTGATGAGGCACGACTTGCTGTTTCGTAAAGTTAAAGGGAGACGTCATGTCGTTTTGTCATGGTGAGGGCCCATTATTCCTTGTGTCACATTTTCGTACTTCTCAGCTGTTTCGTTTTGAAGAAAGGGGTTGTTAAAATTTTCCACAAATTTTACACGTCATCCCCTAAGCTTTTGTAGGGTTCGTGATGCAATGTATTTTCGATCTAATTGATAAAGCTTAACTAATCCTAACAAATGGTTTGAGAAACACCGTTTGAGGGGTGCGAAACGAGATAGATGCAGAAATTTTGATAGTATATATTTCATCCTCTCTATTCAAAATAAATAAATATATGAAGCTTTGTTCGAAATTTATTGGTTGTTAAAATTCGATATGATGATGCTTTCAGAGAAATATACATGATGCCTGTAACATGCACTAATTAAATACGCATGTTTTGGTCGCAGACAAACAGCTTTTAGTGATCAATTTCGTTTTCTTTTTTACCCTAATTAGCAATCTTAGTTATCAATGATTAAGTGCGTTTGCATCAACCGCAGAAAACTTTTGAAAATGTTCATGTATTAAACTTAAGGACGCGTATAGTTGGTGTTTATGCGCATATCTCTTTCAAATTTCAACTAGAATATAAAATACAAATTGATATCTTCTTTCTTAATAGTTAGAGAGAAAACAAGTCATCGTCATGACGTAATAGAGATGATCAAAAATCTAATGGTCCATACAATGATTTGCATATATCCATAAACGTAACAATACGAAGACAATTTTAATTATGACATAAGTTTACAACAAATAAAGAAATCTGTTGACATCATCCTTGTCGTAAGCCACTTACTATGTCTTCGTCATTTATTTGTTTTACAATAATCTATATATCTTGTAAGTCGATTGGATAAAATTCTACAATTTTATAAACTACAACAAGATAAAAATATATTATTTATAAATTGACTAGTCGCATTTGAGTTCCGACAATGAGTTCAAAATGTATCTTTCACTCCTAAGTTAATCAACACAACACTTATAAATATTTGGAAGATTTACACTCAACAATAGTAAAATATAATTATAGATATTTATTTTGGATACGGTGACATAGCTTCGGATATCATGAGAATACAATTTACACATGCTTCGTTGACCCTCCAAACCAAATGTTCTCCAAAATTTTCTATATAAATTGTTTGATCCAATCTCTTACCAATCTAACCCAAACACACAAGTCTCTCTCTCTCTCTCTCTCTCTCTCTCTCTCTCTCTCTCTCTCTCTCTCTCTCTCTCTCTCTCTCTCTCTCTCTCACATACATTCAAACATGCAAAAAGCAATAAGACCGTACGAGTCATCGTGGACGAAGACCGTACCGGGCAATAACATTTTCAGTCCAAAGAATGAAGAGAAACCATCATCATCATCATCATCAACATCATCACAACCATCATCATTGAGCACCAAGAAACCAAGAAACATGTTGGTGATGGAGAATGCTGTGGTGGTGTTTGCGAGGAGAGGTTGTTGTATGGGACACGTGGCAAAACGGCTGCTACTGACACATGGCGTGAATCCATTGATAGTTGAGATTGATGATGAAGAACACAACAACGACGATAATATCATCATAAGTGAATTAGGTGAAAACGTGATTAACAAAGAGAAATTACCGGTCATGTTCATAGGAGGAAAGTTGTTTGGAGGATTGGAGAATCTCATGGCTGCTCATATTAATGGTGATTTAGTACCTACTCTTAGACAAGCTGGGGCTTTATGGCTTTGATTTGTGAATTTGTAATTGGTTTGATTTGATCATAAAGAATCAGAAAATTACCACAAAAAAACTCCTTTTTGTAATTGATAGCTCTTCAAATCTTTATTTGTGTATTGATAATTAACAGGGTCAAATGGTTTCTCAACCAATAGCTAAAAGTCAAAGTTCATCCAAAAGTGTGGAATTTCCAAATCAATAACTAGCTTTTGTTTCACCAAGACTCAGTTTTCTTCGAACAAATCATCAAAGTTCCAACTCGTGAAGATTTTGATAAGATAGTTTTTTGTTGAATCTTAGTGGGTATAATTCTTGAGCTAGCGAAATCCATCTTTGACCTTAATTAAAAGTTTTATTTTCACTATAATTTTGTTGAAACAGGTCATGTTGCCCTTCGTTCTGACATCAATCTTAACGAAAATATTATGGCCAATATAAAAATAAAACCTTCTCAAGGAAAAATAAAATTAAAAATTAAACCACCTCACTCTCACACTTTAAAGGCTTTCACAGCCCATTCTTTGACATTTTAATAGATTACTGATGTGACCAAGATAGAAATAATATGGCCCAATATGAACAAAATTTTAAGCCCGACAATGATCACTACAAATGGGATGCCATAGTACCATGCACAAGTCAGGACTAATTCTTTTTAACTTTTTGTTTGTTTGTTATGGTCAGTGGATGTGTAATAACTTTAGATTTATTATGTTGAGGACTGATTTGTGTAACATAATCTCACCCATTACAAACTGTTTTGTTTATTGGATAATTCTATATGTACATGTATTTTGTTGACATGCGTGCTATCATAATTTTTGAGTAAGAAAACTAATTTCATATTTATATTGTAATCAAAAATTTCGTGAAAGATATGTGCAGATTCTGTCAAATCATACAGATGCATAGGTATAGCATATACGTTTTGAGTGGGGATATGATTTCTATAATAATATTGGTATTTTAAGAATTTTAGTATTAAGAAACCATATAAGTGTGTGACATATTTGATTAAACTATATTTGATGAGGCCAACCTTCAATCATGAAGCCAATAACATTTTGTGACTACTATAATATATCACGAAAAGACAACTTTTAAGTAATTATCACCAACTTTTTAATATGCTTTTTACGAGCTCGAATGCATCAACGAGCTACATTATGGATGAAGGTGGACCAAATTTGACCGTTTGGTAGCAATTTTGGATATTTTAACTAATCTTTTCCAATCTTTGATGAATGTAACATGAAAAATTGCCATATGTCCTCATCACTCAATGATTTGTTGTAAAATAATTCAAATACGATCATGGCAAAGATTTGTTTTCTTGCAACTTGCTTAATTAGATTAATTGTAATTTGCATAAAATTCCATGGATTCAGCACGTATGTTATCACAAAAATAATTTAAATTCTAGTAAAGGAATTTATGGACTCAATGATTTGTTGTAAAATAATTAAGGTAACAGTGTATTGTATGATTTGATATCGTGACTCAGGATAATCATACCCTGGAGAAGTAATTATTTTGGAAAAAAGTAAAAGTTTCGTATGATAATACATATTACAAATTAACCTCTTAAAGTTGGTGTTGCATCTAGTTATAGGTTCAGATCATTGACAATGAAGATTCGTATATGGAGGACAATGACCATTTCATGTTTCAATGATAATTAACTACCACTTGATCCTATGTTTAGGTATTACTCTCTTTTTCTTGCTTTGCACTCGTGGATATATAGTTTCAATCAACTTTGTGGAAAATGGTTGGAAAGCTCCACTTTATCCTATAATTACTTTTATGACCCATGAAAAAAGAATCTTTTTGAATATCTCTTTTTCAATTTCCACATGTAATTGCATGGAACGTAACTATTTGTTTAATTTTTCGGTAGTTTGCCATTCCATATGAGTGTTTCTTAATATGATAAATATGTTGGGGAATAAATTATTATACCGGGTGAATTTACTGTGGCTAATATAAATTCTAAATTTCACTACAAAATCTGAGCAGAAGGGTTAATCATCTACATAAAATACATTTTTCGATTATAATTGCGATAATCAGGGCCGTCTCAAACTTTATAGAGGCCCTGCACAAATATCAAAATTAGACCCTAAATATTATTAGGTTTTAAACGTTAATTATAAAAAAAAATTACCTATAACTTATCGTAATGAATAGTTTATAATCATAAATATTCTTTTTTATTTTTTACAACAAATAAAACATTTTTACTCAAAATTGATTCATTTATACAATTACAACTAAAAAATTATATTTAAACAAAGTCATTCTTCTTATCGATCAAAGAAGAAACACGTCGAGTCTTTTTTAATTTCAGTTTGTAACTTGAAAAATAAATTTACTTAGAAATATAATAAAATGAATGTTTAGTATATTGAACATCATAAATAACATATCACTAAGTAAATCAATAAAAAGATGAAAGTACTTTAAGATGTTGTGAATGATTAAAGACGGCAGATTGTGAAACTCAAATCCATTTTATTTATAACTTTGTTATGAAAGTGTTTGCAAAAACTTTTTTTTTAGAAAATTGGCAAAAAATATTTTTGATTTTTTCAATATATATACCAAATCTAATTAATAAAAAATATCTAAATGTAGTCAAGTAAAAAACTTTAACTTAATTAATATTCAAAAGCCCTTTTCTTTTAATATTAACAATTGATACTAATTCCTACATCATTTTCCTATGCTAATTATATATATCAAATGTAAGTAATCCTTAATTTAGTTCTTTTTTATTTGGTTGTCTAAATAGAATTAATTTTTTTAAAACTCTTTAGTGGTTAATAAACTCAAATCTTTTTAATAACATATACTTATATAAAAATAAAAAAAAAATTTGGGCCCTTCTAAATCATGGGCCCTGTTCGACCGCAGTATGCTTACGTAAAAGTATTTATCTTCATGTTTTTTAAGCAACAATTGCATTTTAAGAATTTGAAATATAACGGGAAAAGTAAGGTAGTTGAAAAAAAGCCATTAGAAAAAAATATAACGATTTAGAATGTCGATATCAATTTGACCGAAAATGTATTGGTTTGGTCAAGTCCGAGTAAAAACAAGAAGGCCATTATCATCCACTAAGTGACATATGTATACTTTAAGTCTAATCATATCTCCATTATGTCCTTATTTTTATTTCATATATCGCCAAATTTTTATACTCAGCATGGATCTATCCTTTGTCTTCTTTGAAATGTCGTTTATTGCATTACATATATTATACGCATACGTTTAACACAGAGGTATATAACTGTACGTGTATATATACACATTTTTCTATGGCATAAACATTTCATAGGTTGTGTTTTCTTTTGTATCTATAGTTTTTTAAATTTCTCCCAAGAATAAGTATGGATTCTAGCTAATGTTTTCTTGTGTTAATCCATGTTAAGACTTTTCGGTCTTTGCTAATATTACCCTACATCTACATATGATGTATACATGTGCGTGTAGACATATATGCACATGAATAAGTGCGTTTATAGATATTGTGTGTGATCTCTACTATGATGAAATGCCTATATATGTACACTAGCTTCAGCTTATGTCAGTTTTCAACGCAATTTGCCTACTTGTCGGAATAAAATAATGGTATACCGATTGAAATTCATTTAATTAGTTAACGGGTTTTGGACAGTTTGTTCATTTTTATTTATTTTTTTCTGTAAAAAGTTCGGCTATATGCATATTTGCAGCGGACTAATCCGCTCCGTTTACTACTACCCTTCAAAACCCTGAATAGGAATGAGTATATATATATATATACAACTATTGTACTTTTATGAACCAAAAGGGGTAATATTTGTAATGTACCCTCTAGATCGAAACCCGTCTTACTCTTATCAATGTTATTCTCTTTGATTTTTTCGTAAAAAATATATAGAATTAACTTATTAAATAGTTTAGTCCGGAAAAACTAACTAGTTCTATGATGATGGTCAATACGAAAAAACTAGTTTATGATTTTCAATATACTTCAATTACAATATTGATTGTAAAAATTCAAATTAACATTTCTTTATAAAATCAAACTGTAGGAGTTGTCTAGATACAGCTAATTTTATTACTCTAACTCTACTTTCATTACAAGCGCGATTGATAAAATTGTAATAAATATATTTTCTACAAAGTTCATTTGTAAATAAATGTCACTTTATTCGTCTTTGGATACACGCATATTTACATATAAACGCATTTATTTGTAGTTAACTAAAATCTGTTTGTTTATGTGCCTAGACGGTGTATGTGAATCTTGATTATTTGAAAAAGGGAACAATACTATAGTATTTATAAAGTCTCGAAAAATAAGGGGAATATTCTAGTGCCGCCAAAGTTCAAGAAGAAGAGTCCAAAACTAAAAGATTAAACAAATGTGATTATTTTATAGGAATCTTAAAACATGATTACATTATGATTAAAGTGTAAATGACCTAAAGAGTTGGTAATTAAGTCAGCCCGCAAGCTGACGACTTCTCTTCCTTCCAAAAATTCACCTGCGTTTTGTCAGTTCTCTGTCTCTTCTTTCTTTCAATTATATCAACTCACCATAATTATTTTACTTTTCACCTTAGCTAGGGTTGAAAAAGCAAATTTAGTTTACTTTTGTTTGAAAATCGATATGATCGAGATTTTGATTTACTAAGGTCATCCTCATTGCAGACCCACTTGGGTCTAATGTGGTGGTCTTATAATATTAAATTATTAAAACACACATTCTCTCTTTTTTTTACTCAATTTTATACCTTCTCTTTCATCATTTTACTCAACTTTATACCTTTTTCTTTCATCCTTTTACTCAATTTTTATTAATTTTATATTTAAACACTTTCTCTTCCTCTTAAAAACACTCTAAAAAATGTCCAATTTTAGATATTCTCTCTCTTTCTTTTCCTAAACACACTCACTATCTACTCTCTTTACTCAAATTTTATTAATTTTATATTTTAATATACCCCACAAAAACACTCTATTTCTTCCTTTTACAACCATTTTAATAATTTTATATTATAAAAACACCACATTAGACCATCTTGGGTCTCCAATGAGGATGCCCTAAAGGTCTAAAACGGTGAAGTATAAATGCTTCGCGCACAAATATTTTGTGATACTATTATGTAAAAAAATCTACTCTACAAAACATTTTTCCAATAAAAAATAATGTGACACTTTTGATATTTATGACTCATTGTAATAAGTTTTAGAAAAACATTGTTTTCAAAAAATACACTTTTAATATATTGGGGAAAAGAAAAGCTTTAGTAAAGAAAAAGAAAAAAAAAGAGGAAACATTGCCAAAAGATCCTTGTAGAAAAGCATGAAATAGATACTCGTGTCTACCAACTTTAGTTCTCAATTCCAGAAACCATTTGTACATTGCTTTTTCACATTTAGAAAGATGCTACAAAAATTATAGTGAGTATATTTTACCGCCATTTTACTTTTATTTGTTTGCTATAAATATTTTAAATAACAAATAGTATGTGATTATTCTACATGCTACAGAATCTGAACTTGGTTTGAATTAATCTTTTGGTTATCAATTTAAGAATGAGACTAGAAAAACTAACACGAATATTTGAAGTGGGGTACTTGAAGGGAAGAGTATAAGATGGGGTTTGTTTTCACTGTCGACTCGGACGATTATTCTCTTTTGCATATTTAGGTTCTTAATTTCTTTGTCGTATGTTGTTGGATTTTACCTCATTAGCACGTGCATGGGTACACGTGCATTGCAGGCTTTGTTCTCAACAAACGAGAGAGATGTAACCACCACCGTTGGATCTGTTTACATCTTTGACCACCTTAATTTACGGACGACTTAAAATCTCAATCATAAACAAAACAAATTATTGGTTATCAATTTATCATATGAATTGTATCAATCACGGCAATTTCAATCATTTTGAGTGTTATGTTATAACATAAACAGGGCCGGCCCTGAGGGCAAGCGGATAAAGCTCATGCTTGTGGTCCTCATATCGATTTTCAAATTTATTATAACGAATCGGCCTTCAAATCCTAAAAATTTCTTTAGTTTAATGATAAATCGGTCAATTTTCGTATTTTTGTTTGTGGTCCATATAAGCTCAGGGCTGGCCCTGAACATAAAACATTTTTTATTATTTTTTGTCAACGTACTTAAGATAATAACACTATAAAGAATTTATAAGGAGTAGGAAAAAAGAAGAAGGCAATTGACCGAAGATGACAAAAAAAAAAAACAAAGGAGAAGATAAATAATGAGATCATCATTCCAAATAGAAAAGGCAGACATAGTAACTTTCTGTGTGTCGTGATGCACTGCCACTGAAAAAAAAAACAAATAATCAGATATTGAAGTTAGATATAATAGTCAGGTAAATATTTATAGTTAATTTCCACCGCATTAACTTTTAACCAAGAAATAGAGAATTAAAAATGGGGGAAAGATATGAAAGTTAAATTATTAATGGAAAATGGCTGCGACAGTTCTTACAGATCAAGGTGCTCATATATTTATATTGATAGAGAGAGGAATATTATTCTTTATTACATATGCCCCAACTTAAGTGTATGTGTGTATATAAGTATACAACCAATATAACTTCTCTTTGGTGTTTTCTTCTCATTCACATAATTGCATCAGATTCAAGCCTTTCTAGCTTTTTTCTCTAAGTTACCCTTTTTAATCTCCATCTCTAATCTTAAACTTCTCGTTTGTACCTTCTTCCAACAAAACTTTTGTCCAGAAGACATGACAACTGAAGATCAAACAATCTCAAGTAGTGGAGGATATGTCCAAAGCTCATTAACAACTGATCATGTTGATCATCATGAACATGAATCCTTTAATCCTCCTCTTGTCAAGAAGAAGAGAAACCTCCCTGGAAATCCTGGTAATGATTAATTAATCAAATTTATTACTTATCTTGTTTAGTATAGATAACTTGAATTAAACCTAATTGAAAAAAAACATTTTCTATGATAAAAAGTGATCTTCTTGATTTGTTTTGTTTTCGATCTTGATCTATAAACATGAACGTGTTCTAATTAGATCCAGCACATGTCCAAATTTTTGTTGATTATTTTCCTTCTCTATAGATCCAGAAGCCGAGGTCATAGCTCTATCTCCAAAGACACTTATGGCCACAAATCGTTTCCTATGCGAGATATGTGGAAAAGGTTTCCAAAGAGACCAAAATCTACAGCTTCATAGGCGAGGACACAACCTTCCATGGAAACTAAAGCAGAGGACGAGCAAAGAAGTAAAGAAACGAGTTTACGTCTGTCCGGAGAAGAGTTGCGTCCACCATCATCCGACAAGGGCACTTGGTGACCTAACCGGAATCAAGAAACACTTTTGTCGGAAACATGGCGAGAAGAAGTGGAAGTGTGAGAAATGCTCCAAGAGATATGCAGTCCAGTCTGATTGGAAGGCTCATTCCAAGACTTGTGGAACTAGAGAATATAGATGCGACTGTGGTACCATTTTCTCTAGGTACGTCTTAGTATCTCTTGACTAATATATATATATATTTTTTATGGGCAAATATTAATTCTACTTGTTCTATAGTTCTCTCTAGACGTTATCTATATATAAAAAAGTATATAGCATGATATAACCCCGCATATATAGAGTGTAGAGTTAATCGTGTTTAATTTAAAATATACATGTTTTTTGGAACTTATACTAAACCTAGACCTTAGAGCATGATCAAAGGTTGATCTCTTCCCCAATCTCTACAAAATAAAAATAATAATTTTTGTAATATAATTAAATCACAATATAATTTAATCCAATTACAAAAAGACACATGTCAAGACTCATTAAAAAGAGTCTCTAAAATCTCTACTTCTAGAGACCCATTTCTCCTTCTCTCATACTTTTTCTATTTTTTTAGTTTTTTTCATACAAATTTTTTTTGAAGAGACCCATATGAAGACCCCCATTGATCATGCTCTTAACGTCTACTCGGTGAATACTATGGTGATAAAAAGATTGTATGCATAGACAAAAAAAAATGTTTTGTTAAGTTGTAACTAAAATAAAAGATGAGTTTACTTTGTTGTTGTTGGAAGTAGCTCTTGTAGGGTCTAAAAACTAAATGATTTGAGGAGTTTGCTCACATATATTTGTCATTCTCTAAGCGTACGTGCCGTTTGTTTTCTTGAATATATAGGACAGTTTCTTGAGTTGACATATATATCTGGTTTAGAGTACGTTTATTAAAAGAAGCATATATATATATGCATGTGTATATATAGTACTAAATAATCGTATATTGATTAATTGGTGTGTATGGTTAATTTGTTGAAAAACAGGAGAGACAGTTTCATTACACATAGAGCTTTTTGCGACGCCTTAGCAGAAGAAACCGCAAGGCTAAACGCAGCTTCGCATCTCAAAAGTCTTGCCGGTAATAATAATCTAAACTACCATTACCTCATGGGCACACTTATCCCATCACCACCACCACCACAACCACCGCCGTTTCCATTCGGACCACCGCAAACGCAACTTCACCACCATCACCATTTTCCCATCGCAGCAACCAACTTCGATCAACATCAAGAGGCCATGAAACCTATTTCTTCACTCTCCCTATGGATGGGAGGAAGTATTAATCCTCATCATCAAGTGAACATTAACGACCGTATCGCACCGCAGCCGCAGCCGCAGTCACCGCAAGATGATTATAATTGGGTTTTTGGAAACGCAAATAATCGCGGCGAGCTAATAACTTCTAGCGACTCACTCATCACACATGAAAATATCAGTACGGTCGTACCGAGTAGCAAGGAAATCTCAAACGCAAACGCGGATATTACTTCTCTTTCCGTGCCGTCTCTTTTTAGTAACGTCGACCAAATTTCACAAGACGCAAACGCAGGTGTTGCGAATATGTCAGCGACTGCGTTACTTCAAAAAGCGGCTCAAATGGGTGCGACTTCTTCTACTCCACCGACGACGACGATCACCACCGACCAATCAGCGTTTCTCCAGAGCTTTTCGTCGAAAATATCCGACCAAGGTCAGATTGTTGAAGATAGTGGCAGCGACAAGTTCTTCGCTTTGTTTGGATCAAACAATGTTGGGTTAATGAGTAATAATGGTCTCCACGAAATCGGGAACCCTAGAAATGGCGTTACGGTCGTACCGGGGATTGATGAACTACAGAATTATCCCTGGAAGCGTAGAAGAGTTGAGAATGGGGAAGCTGGAGGAGGAGGGCAAACTCGAGATTTCCTTGGGGTTGGTGTACAAACAATGTGTCACTCGTCCTCTATCAATGGATGGATATAAAACTCTTTGTTAGAAAATGTTTCTTCTATATGGATTTTTCTATCGTATTTATAAGAACTTGTTTAATTAAGCTTGATTCTTTCATTAAGTAAAGAACTTAGATTAATCAACGTAATGTAAGTTCCCTAGACCTAAATTATAATTGATTTTTCTTGGTTAGATTATGAGTATTGCGAAATAAGCTATATATATGTTCATTGCAAATCGATCAAGACACCCGATTAACAACAATATTGTTTGATTCCTTCTTCTTCTGTATCGGTATTTTTTTTTTTAATGTCGTCTGTTTATTATTAAATGATGCAAAGATCAACGGATCATTACTACAATTTGACTAAATCAGTACACCGAGAGCTATGCAACCAAGATACACAGCCAAAAAAAAACAAAAGAATGAGACTCCCAACATTAGAGCATCCCCACTATGAGCCTCATGTGGTCTCAAGAAACATTTTTTAGTATTATATTTATTCATTGTTTATTGTTTGAGACTCGGAAAAATACTCTTAATAAAATTTTGTTCCAGTAGTGAGACCGAGACCGGTCTCATTAAAAAAAAAATGTTTGCAAAAATAAATAATCAAAGTGCCATCACATGAATGAGTGAAGCATTCTTTTACCATTTTATCATAAAAAAACGAAACGGTTAGTTGTACTGTTCATCATATCCAAATCTTAATCTTAATTTATTTATTAATTTTTTTTTCTAAACTTATAAAACATAAAATATATTACATATAATAAAATTTCAAATACATACAAATATTTAAAATATAGATTTTAAATAAAAAACTAAAAAAGTTTAGTTGTTATCTTGAATTCGTCTCTATTTTTGCCATATATGTTTGAACCAAATTATTTTTCAATAGTTGATGCTTGTTTTCAGGAAATACTACAGATATAAATAGGTCCACTTTTTATTGTATTTTTACAAAGTAACTTTTTTTTTGGAAAAAAGTAATTTTTTTTTTCATATAATAAATATTTTATTATTATTTTAAGAAAAAAAAACTCTTTCATAATTATCTTCATATCTGCTTCTTCTTCGCCACGTTGCTAGAAAGGGGAAAACAAAAATTGTGCAAACACAAGAAAAAAAAAAAAAAAAGAAACCAATCACAAGATGACACGTGGTTACTGAGCCAGTCTCATTGAGCTCTATCTACAGAGCCGACTCAAACACATAAAGCAATTCAGATCCATTTTTTAATATTTTTTGGCCTTTTGAGCCTCTTGTAGACTCACCGCTGGCCTTGCTCTTATGTATCGGTATTTATAGAATTTGTTTTTTTTTTTCTTTTCAATTCGGTATTTTAAAATTTTGATATAATCACATCTTAAATTATACTCTTGAAATGACATTTTTGGCTCATATATATAGTTAAAAATAATCTAGTCTGGCCATTTGTTCTTCTCATTTATAGGCACTACAATAAAAAACAAGCATAAGTAACGCCTGTTTTACATGTATATTGGCATTGGTTTAGCATTTTAGTTGAAGAAAAGTTAAAGATTCATGCATATTCACTTAGGTCATGTTCATTGGTGACACCGTCGTGTCTTAAGAAGTGTTCTTATAATATAAAATTATTAAAACACGCATTCTCTTTTCCTTTTACTCAACTTTATACTTTTTCTTTCATCTTTTTACTCAACTTTATACCTTCTCTTTCATCCTTTTACTCAACTTTAATTAAGAACACTCTCCAAAAGTGCCTAATTTTAGACACCCTCTCTCCTCTTTAAGAACACTTCATCATCATCTACTCAACTTTTATTAATTTTATATTTCAATATACCCCATAAAAATATTCTTTTTTTCTTTTACTCAAATTTTAATAATTTTATATTTTAAGAACATCCAATAAGACACCATAAGATCTCCAATGAACATGCCCTAAGGGATCGAGAGAAGTGGCGGGGACAAAAGGAAAGATGGATGCTTTTCAGCTCAATAATTCTAAACTTAACTTGCAGGGCAATTCAAAGTGGAGAAATATAATAAGAAAAATGAAAATGACATAAATATACACTATTTTCGTTTTAAACCATGGTAGAGATTAATGGGCTTACACTTATGGGCATTTGAAAAATCAGCACCAATGTTTTTTATGGGTATTATTAAATATAAAATTATTAAAACACACACTCTTTCTTACTTTTACTCAATTTTATACCTTCTTTTTCATCTTCTTACTCAATTTTTATTAATTTTATATTTAAACACACAAAAATACCCTCTCCAAAAATATCAAAAGTATCACCCTATTGATACCCTCTCTCCAAAGTTTCTTTCTATCTCCTCTATTTACTCAAATTTTATTAATTTTATATTTCAATACACCATACTATTTCAACAAAAAACACTCTCTTTCTTCTTTTTATTCAAATTTTAATAATTTTATATTTAATGATACCCATAAAATATCACCGCTGCACTTGCTCTTATCAAGCTTGAGTCGGCTAATCACTGAGTAACTTTACTCCTTGGAGTTGGAAATATCTCTCTCTCTCTCCCAAGTTTAAATATTTCCTTACTATTACTTTACCCAAAGTTGAGAACTTTATTCCCTACAGTAATCCGACGATCGGAATTTGAGCAAACCCATTGTGGAATTGGAGCGACGATCTTCAGTAACTCATCACTAGGAAGAAAAGGAGACGCCTTTTGGGTCTTCCACTGAGAAAAAGCTAATGACGGATTCGGGTTCGGGTTCGGGTCGGGCCATCCAACTGGTTTACATTGATGAGAGTGGGAAGTTGAAGACGGGCCCAGAAGCCATTGGCGCTCTTCAGAAGCTTAAGGGTCCTGTAGCTGTTGTCTCTCTCTTCGGAAAAGCCCACCATGGGAAAAGCTTCATCTGGAATAAGGTCTATTTACTTTGTTTGAGGGTTTAGGGTTTAAGTATTACTTGCCCATTTCCAATTTTGTGTTCGTGATTTTGGTGATTGAGAATGCTTTTGGTTGTAGTGATAATTTCTGATGACCTTAGGGAAATTTGGTTCTCATTATTGGAATTCTTATGCATTGTTTAGGGTTATGTTGTTGAAAATTTGTGAATGAATGTGACAGTGTGCATATGTGTGAATGTTGAGTAATTTGTTGCTCTCTCTGATGATGCATTTCGTATAGTGATTGGCATTTGAAGCTGAGAAATGTCTGATTTTGAATTTTGGATATGTAGCTTGTTAGCAGGAGCATTGGATTTGAAGTTCAAACACTTCACAGGCCATGCATTGGAGATATATGGATGTGGATTGAGCCGGTTAAGAGGATTTCAGAAGATGGTACCGAATATAACTTAGTGTTACTCGATGTCGAAGGAGCAGACTCAAATGTTATAATACAGGTTAGTCTTGTTTTAAGATCTTTAAATAGAAAATTACTTTTTCTTTTTTCTTTTGGAATAACCAGTCTCATCATGTGTTAATCGTTTTGATATGTTAGGCTACACGCAACAGCCAGATATTCGCGTTGGCTATCCTCTTGTCAAGCGTGTTTATCTATGGTCCGGTAAATACCTATGCCTGATGTTTTTTTTGAAGCAAGTTTTTATAAACACACACTTAGTGCTTTGTATGTTGAAAATTTGCTGCTTCGTGTTTCAGACTCTTGGTGTAAATGATATTGCACTTGATCTCTCTCGTCTACTTGAGATTAGCAAGCACGACCACGTTGGAGAAGCTAAGGACAATACGTTTTCTGGGCTTGGGCAGTTCTCTCCCGTGTTTGTACAACTTATGAAGGTGATAGTTCCCTTCAACACACATTCTTAAGGGTTTAAATCAACTAGTATCTGATGTTTATGGGGCTGACTTTTAACGTCTTTATTATCAGGACATTAACTTAGAAACAGTAGAAGGTGGAGAAGATGTAACTCAGAATAACAATGTGGGTTGACCCTCTCCTTGTCTTTCATTTTCGATACGAAAGATTGGTTCTGTTATTACGTTAGCTAGATCAAGCCTCAGTGTTGATTTTTTTTTACTGAATAGCTTGAAAAGCTACGACCTCAGCTTCTCTACGGTATAGATGCCCTCATGAAGTTTGTCTCTGAGAGAGTGAGGCCGAAGAAAAGAGGTGACACCATCGTCACAGGGCCGCCTCTTGCTTGTTTCACAAAGTCGTTTGCAGAAAATGTTAATAGCAACACTGTGCCTAAAATTTCTTCTTTGTGGCTGGTAATTAATATCCATTCTTGGAAGTTTTCAGTGTTTTCATCATATTATTCTGCATATTCTGATGTGTCATCTGTAATTGTAGTCCGTAGAAGAATTAGAAGGCCGCAGGGCTCGTGATACAGCAGCTGAGGTGTACATGTCGTCTTTGGAGCATCCAGAGTCTTCTGAAGAAGTAGGTTTTAATTTGTGTAACATTCAACAAACACTTTAGATGCAGTAGTAATATAAACTAATTAACATGTTGATCTGCAGTCGATTCTGATAGAAGCACACAATAAGGCGGTTGTCAAAGCTTTAACCGCATTTTCGGAATCTTCCATTGGAAACCCCGATGTAAAACAGAAATATAAAAGAGACCTTTGGAGTTTCTTTGAAAAGGCGTTTGAGGTCACATCTCTCTTGATTTATCTCTTTATATATACAGTTTTGCCGATAAGCTAGCTCTTGTTTTAAGGCTTTTATTAAATAGTGTTTTTTTTTCCTTTTTCAGGATCACAAGCGAGTGGCAAATATTGAAGCGTATTCAAGATGTTGTAGTGCTATAGAAAATATGGGCAAGAAACTATGGGCATTGCCTTGTTCTCACGATGCTAATATAGGCGATATGATTAAGGTTCTCTTTTTTTTCCTGCCTGAATTTTTTATCATAATATATAGATGATAAAGCCTGAAACAGAGCAAGCCTAGCCTGTGAATGAAGTCTTGCTTTCGTTTAAACATTCTTGTAATCTGTATGAAACAGGCCCTTGATACTTCTGTTGCGGAGTACGAACTATCTATCAACGGTCCTATGAAGTGGCAGACACTATCTTCTTTTTTGAGAAAGAGGTTCGCGTTATGTTTATATACTTCTGAAAATTAAAGATTATATGTTTGACCTTCATGGAAAATTAACCTTTCTCAGTTGTTAATTGTCAGTATACAGGACATTCTCGTCCATCGCAGAGGGAATCAAATGGATGAACTTCTTTCTGAGAACTCCAAACTCAAGCTGCAACACCGCTCAGTAGAAAGCTCGATAGATTTGCTAAAGAAACAGCTTGAAGGAGGAGAGAAAACGAGGAAGGAATATCAGAAACGTTATGAGAGTGCCATTAATGACATGAATAAGCTCTCAGATCAGTTCAAACACCGAGTTCATGACCTGGAAAATAAGTGTAAGTCGATTCACCATGAACATTCGAATCTCATGGATGTGTTGGGGTGCACAAGACTAGGGGCTTCTGAGTGGAAACGGAAGTATGAGGAGACATTGGATGAGAATGGCGTGAGCAGCAACAGTCAAGTAGGAGTAGATGGGACAATCGTTAGGTGCAATAAGTCAATTGATTGGAAAATTAAATATGAGAATACTGTTAGCGAGCAAAAAGCTGTTTTAGAGAAGATAGCGGCAATGGAGGAGAAGTTGAAGCAATCTTCAGCCGCAGAAGATAGCATTAGAGCTGAATTCTCTCGTGTTTTGGATGAAAAGGTTAGTTAGTCTTTTTTCAGTTAAAAGAAACTTATCATTAGATAAATCTATAATCGAACACAGTAACTTAACCATTTGGCCGATTTCACAGTAAATTGATTAAGTTGTGACTCTGATTCTTGGTACTAATAGGAGAAGATAATCTCCGAGAAAGCTGCAAAGCTTGCGACTTTAGAGAAGCTTTTAGCCTCTACGTGTTCAGAATTAAAGGTGAGTTTCTCTAAAAGATTTTAATCTCTTAAGATTCTTGTGAAGACCTTAACGAGCTCATAAGAAGAAAATTTATTACTTTTCCAGCCCTGCATCTGTGTACTGTAACACGGTTTTGATTGTTTTTTTCTTTCCAGAAAGGTGAGTCGAAGGTGAACGAAGCTTCTTTGGAAGTAAAAGACTTGAGGCTTCAAATCTCGGTTCTGAATGAGAAGTATGAATCGGTGAAATCCGCAGCTGAATTGCTTGAAACTGGGACACAGACACTAAGGCGAGAGAAAGATGAGTTGGAGAAGAAGTATCTTTTGCATTTGGAGGAGCTTAAAAAAGTCGGTTTGAGGCTGAAAAATGCAGAAAGTGAAGCTTTAGCAGCTAAGAAAGTTGTGGATTCATTGAAATTAGAAGCTGAAGCAGCCCGGAACAACGAGAACAAACTTCAGGCGTCGTCACTGGAGAAATGCATTGAAATTGACCAAGCTAAGAGCCATATCAAAGAGCTTGAAAAAGTATGCTTGAAGCCCAATAGTGCGGATAGTGAAGCTTCCTCATCTAAGAAACTAGAAGACTCAATGAAAAGAGATGCAGAAGCCTTCCGGATGAACGTGAACGAATTCCAGGCATCGTTGCAGGACAAATGCATTGAAATCAATCAAGCTAAGAACCGCATTGAAGAACTTGAAAAAATCTGCTTGAAGCTAAAAGATGCGGAAACCGAGGCTGCAACATCCAAAGAACTTGTGAGTTCGATGAAAACAGAAGTGGAATCATCCCGTAACAACGAAAACAAACTCCAGACGTTGTTGCAGGAAAAAAACGTCGAAATTGATAGAGCTAAGGACCGAATCAAGGATCTGGAGAAACGAAAGATGGAACTTTCTGAAACGATAGAGACAAGAGCGAAACAAAACGAAGAATCGGTTGCTGAATGGCAGAGAATCATCAATGCAGAGAAGCAAAAAAACATGCGGCAAGAAGACTCTTTTCTGGTTTCGGATGAAGCAACACCGCTACATCGTCTAAAGCGATTGAAAGTAGAAGCAAGTATGACTTGTTCAGGTTCGGATTTCGGGCAAGAGACAGAAGGAGATACGGTTCCACAAGAGAGTGGGAGAGGTATGTTTGCAATGACCCCGAGAAGATGCACGAGCACAGAAGCTGGTTCTTCCGCGGGCATGGATCATTCGAAATACCCAATGAAGAAGCTAAGAGAAGAGATACTGAACCACGGGTTTGGAGCTGAGCTGGTTGGGTTAAAGAATCCAAGAAAGAGAGAGTTGGTTCAGCTCTACGAACGCACCGTTTTACGAAATTGAGATATAACAACATGAAGCCAAAGGTCCAACACCAAGTTTATTTTTTGTTTGGTTTCTATGGATTTTGCTGCTTCAAAACGAAAATGGTATTTGCAGAGCAGAGCTTATAACTGCCCAAGGAAAATAGGATCGCTGTTTCCTTTTTGGTTTCAATGTTAAAGGCAATGATACGGTGCCGTTTAGCTCTTTAAGTATAAAAGTCAACAACTGTTAAAAGTCAATACTGTAATCCGTGTAATGAAAACTGCCGTTACTTGACGGCGGGTCATGACATATTTTAAACGGTCAAGGCATTTGGCAAATGGGCCGGACTGGGACATGGGCTTGTTAAAACTTTTAGTAGTAGATAATAATTTTTTGAAATGTTTTATATATAAAAAAAACATTGCTTTAAATAACATTATCGTCTTTTTATGTTAATTTTTTAATTTGTATTTTAATTCGCATAGAAATGCTAATAATTTTTGTATTGAAACGAAAATGGATGATATAGGTTGTTTCACTAAATATGTAGACTATAAGAAAATAATAATGTATAGCCTATAGAGTAAAATGAGTCATGTCCCGACATACGTCAAACAATTTATTAAATAATTTCCGACGATCACGGGACAAAAGCTGCCGTAGCTTCGATTCCACACTAAGCAATCCTTGATAAAACCTTCATTACACATTGTCCCATGGGTCCGAAAGTCTTATAATTTACTTTAAATGCCGAAACTTTCTCTTATTTCCAAATTGGAACCATACTTATGCTTCGTCATTCCTTTCTCTCTTTAATGTCTACCAACTATCACACCTATCAGTTTTTGGGTTATTAATGTATTTTTCTTTCAATTGAAACATGAACTCCAATCTATTTGTATCAAATTATTTTGTCCCAAATCATAAATTTACTGACAAATTTAGAAGGTTTGATATTCATGGTTATTAAATGGTAATCAAAAACTTGTGACATTTTTAGAGACTATATATCTATATGCTTTGACATTATCTAAACTTTGCTACCACGAAACATGATCTACTTGTAATCTTCATTTTCAACTAACTCAACAACCAAACAGTGAAAAGAAAAGTCAAAAGGACTATGTATAAATAAATGAATTGTGCTATTTTCTTTGGTACTTTTCTTTTTTGACCACAAATGCAAAATAATATCCATCTCAATTTAAGAGACAAGACCTACTTTTATAGTTTTATTATTAATTCATTTTTACCTTTTCATTTTTTATTCAAAAACACTCGCCGCGAATGACGAATTCCTTCCTCAATCCTCGGCCCATTTTACAACTACTTAATTAGTTAATTCTATTTATACATAAACTCACACATACACAAACATCCATCAAAACACATCTCAAACACCAAAATTTCTCACTCACTCTTGTTCTTCTCTCTTCTTTGATGGCTTCATTTGCTCTGAAGTCCATTTTTTGTTTCCTTGTTGCTTTTTTTTGCTTCATTGACAATAATGTTGAAGCTAGAGAAGGTAAACTCTTCTTTAGCAAGTTCACTCACTTAGATCGTTCTAACAACAAAGATGAACCTCTAGCTCAAGCTCCAGCTCCGACCACAGCCTCGGGCCAAGCCCAAGCCAATGGAAGACTCGGAGACGGACATTTTGGGGCAGGTTCCGGTATGATTCCTCAAACCAAAGAGTCATGGCCGGTTTCATCTACAACCACTGATGAAGAATTCGAGAAATTGATGGCTACATTTGACCAAGTAAAAGATAACCAGTTACCAGAAGCGTTCGAGGAGGAAGAAGAAACCGAAGAAGATTCGGAAGATCTCAATGAGCAAAAGGATAAGTATAACAACAACAACAACAATCATGGATACACTTACACTACTAATAACAATTACAATGATCATAGGAGAGGTTATGTAAATGAACAAGAGAGACAAGGGATGAGCGATACGAGGTTTATGGAGAACGGTAAGTACTTCTACGACACGAGAGGTCGGAATCCCGAAAATACCCCTAGTCGCGGGTATGAGACTGCTCGAGGAAATAATCATCCCAACGAGTTTGAAACTATGGAGGAATACTACAAGAGCTTGGAAGGTAGTCAAGAGGAGTATGAGCCTTAAAAAAGTAATGATAAATTGTATTTCAGAAACAAATCAACGTTTGGAGTAATTGTGCAATCCTCCATTTTACTTTGTCTTTTTTATGAAAAGTGAAAACTATAAAATTACTTAAGTTATAGATCAAAGTTGTGAGTTATGTTAAGCATATGTTAATATCTATGATCCAAGAAACTATAGAAAGATGAAAGAAGCTAAAACAACATTGAGTGAAACCTCCAAATACCAATTTAATTAAAGGCAAAGACTAGAAACTATCCAGAACTGTGCAAGAGCAAGATTACACAATCTCTTCTTAAATCTAATCCAAACGCATAAACAATCATAACCCACTCTAATCAAATGGCTTGTAGTGAATTCTCCGAAAAGTGCAAATAGAAGATAACCGAGAGAAGCAGAGACAATTAGACACAGGTTTTACTCACTGAACAGGTACATTGACCAGTTCTCACTCAACCAGAGAGAGATTGTTTTCTCGATTAACCTTGAACGAACCAGGATTCGTGACTTCCATGAGTCCCCATTTGTCTATAGCCATTCGCATCGTGTCCTTGAACATATCAATCTTCGCATTCCTCAGAATAACCGTTGCTCCAATCTTCATTAGATCAACTGCATTTGCAACCCCCAAAAGAATATCATTAGTAACCATATAAATTTTCTACAACAAAGTTGGACTACCACAAAAAAGTTGTAAAGTTCTATAATGAAGTGAAACATATCAGAAAGTAAGCAAGCTTAGACATTTACTCTGTTTATCAATAAATCACAACCCATCTAAAAAAAAGTAAACTTTATGCATCAAACTCGTAGTCCACAACAGAAATATAGCAACCTGTTTCTGGAATTCATTTAAGCATTTCAAAAGCGGTCTATTTAACTCATTAGTGTTCAACAACAGTTAGAAACAGAGTAATGCCCTAAACCCTAAGCCCAAAAAATGTTAAATTTATGTGCATATATCCTTAATACCTTGATCATTACGAGCAGTGAAAAGAATGCATCCAGTATCGTCACCGATTAAACACTCAGCGATACGTGGAGATCGAATTGGACCATTTTTGCGAATCGCCGGTTTAACCGGATTCGATTCGACGACTTTCACGATCAGATTATGGTTTTTAGTCCCTGGTTTAAGCTGATCAACCTTCACAAGTACTGGTTTTCGCTTCGCCGCAACAGTAGCCATTGTTGAAAATTTGAGAGCTTTGAAGTGACTAAGAGTCGTCGCAGTGTTTAGATTAAAGTGACTCTTGTTTTTTCTAATTCTCCAAAATTGGTATTTAAACCGGTGACTTGTGTCAAAGATCTTGCTGGATTTTCTCAGTTAATCAATGAGATTGACACCAAGTAATGTACATTTCCTTAAACGAACAATTAGATATTATTCGAATGTACTAGTATACTACTAAATTACTAATACTACTGCCTAATTGTGGATTATTATTATTATTAACTCAAAAAAATAATATTGTCAACTCAAGTACTCGATTTCATCTGTGAGTACAAGATATACATTTTTTAAAAAAAATTGGGATTATATTTTGGGTAATCTGGATAATACATAAAAACATTTATAAATTGGAAAAAAGCCCATGGGAAAAGCTCAAACGACCAAGCCCAAAACGAGATGAGGATTTACTCATTTCAAGCGCGTGTGTAACACCGCATTAGGAGTCGCGTGGAATAAAAATAAGCAACTTAAAAGAGAGAAGCGGCCAAAATGACAAAAGTCACGCCGCAGTATAAAAACATAAAAAGCCATCAAACTCACTTGAATAGTCTTTCTATGAGGCGGCGATTCAGTCAAACATCGTTGACCGTCTCTCTCTCTCTCTCTCTCTACCCTTTTGTTAGTACGTCATTTTCATTGTATTAAAAAAATTAAACAAAAGAAAATGGCTCCAAAACAAGAGAATGTCGCCGGAGGAAAAATGATTAAGGAGGTGCATTATAGAGGAGTGAGGAAGAGACCATGGGGAAGATATGCGGCGGAGATCCGTGACCCGAGAAAGAAAAACCGGGTCTGGCTCGGAACCTTTGTCACGGCTGAGGAAGCCGCTAGAGCCTACGACTCAGCCGCTAGAGAGTTTCGCGGCTCCAAAGCAACCACTAATTTCCCTCTTAACGCCGGAATTACCTTCGACGGCAGAGACGGCCGGAATGGTTCAGCGACGGCGCGTGGAATGAGATTTCCATTTTCCGGCGTGTTATCTCCGGCGCCGGCGGATGCGGTTGGTGGATTTTTCTTGGATCTGACGAATGCTACTGAGTTGAGAGAGGAGATGGTTAGAGTTTGTCCGGTCCGGTTTGAGCCAATGGCAATGGGGTTGAGTTTAGGTCTTGGAACCACCGGGAAAGTTGAGCCGGAGGTTTCATCCGTCGTGGATTACAAGCTGGGAAGGGAGCTGAATCTAGATCTTAACTTAGGGCCATCGGTGGACGTTTAGGTTTTTTGTTGTTGTACTAATTAAGCTTAATTTTGAATTTAACAAGATTATCCTTTTTTTAGTTTTTTCTTGAAGAAATATTTTGTCTTGTTCTTTATTTTGTTTGAACTTTCTCTTGGTAGAGTGTTACTTCTTACTACTGTACTTTAATTCTATTGGTAGAGGAGTTAAAGATTAAACCACGGTAAAATAAACTAATCAGTAAAATAAACTAATCCTTCAGAATTAATAAATGTTTAAATAGTCTAAAAATGGTACTTAGATTTCTTTTTTTGTTATTATTTTAAGAAGATTGGGTTTCGTGTTGACTGGGGATGAGGTATTGGTGTCAGGTGGGTGGCACGTGTGCTTTACGCCGCCCATGTGACACGTGGAATAACAAAACTTATCTCACCTCTTGTGCCATTGTTAGGGCTGGGCGTTCGGGTACCCGATCGGGTTTGGGTCGGGTATTTCGGTTTTTCGGTTATTTCGGTTTAGGGGTCTGAGAACCCATCGGGTATTTTATATAATCGGGTCGGGTACGGGTAATACCCGATCGGGTACGGATATAACCGATCCACCCGATCCAGTTTGTTCAATTAAAAGGATTTATTCATCTATCTTCTCTCCTTCTCGTGACCCTTCTCTTTCTTCTCCTTTAGTTTCTTCTTCTCTTTCTTTTACTCCACATTCTTCTTCGACAGTAGAAAAAACAATTAGGATATGGTTTGAAATTAGATTCACAATGGATTTAAGGTAAGGCTAAAAGAGAGAGATGGTTCCAGTGGAGAAGAGAATTGAGTAGAGTTGGATTCTTTTTTGTTAGATGGAGCTGGAACCGAGAGTCTTGAAACATGAAGTTACCGTACTAAGTGCTTACAACACTATCAGTTAGAGCTCTAGAGTGGAATTTCCTTCAAAATAATTTGAGCAATTTAGCGCATAGAAAGTGTTCGACAAAATGCCCAAAAGAAAGAACATTTTTTTTTTTCAATTTTGATTGTTCATTTGTGGTGTTTCAATCAATTTCCTACAAAATCTGCAACCAATTAGTTTTCAATTGTGGAAAGTAGTTAAACCAAACGAATTTTTTTATATTGAGTTAGGGTTTAGGCTACAAAATCAATATGTAGAGATGTGTGTTTGTATATGTTCGGTTAGTTTCGGTTAAGAACGGGTATCGGGTATTACCCGATCGGGTACGGGTACCCGTACCTTAAGAAACTAAACCCGATCGGGTATTATATATGTTTGGTTCGGGTTCGGTTCGGGTTTTTTGGTTCGGGTTCGGGTTCGGTAATCGGGTTCGGTTAAAACGCCCAGCCCTAGCCATTGTGATACTCACAACCTATATGCATGGAAATTCTCTTTATTGAAGTTTCACGTTCCGAAATCAGAATTGCAATTTTTTGGAAGCGTCGTGGAATCGCGATTTGAAAATTACCGATTTGGAAACTGTTTGGAATCACGACGGAAGCATATCTTTTATTTTGAAAATATGTAAAAGTAAATATTAGTAAATATTAGGAAGCTTTAGGATTATTTTGAAATTTTTAGAACTTAAAAAAATAAAAAAACCCTAAAAAAATACGAATCAATGAAAACGAACATGAAGATGATGATCAAAATCTTTGATTTTTAACATTGTGGTTTGTTTTTCTTTTCTAATTAAGTTATTTAATACTTTATGAATTGGATTTATAATCTAAATTTCAAACGATGTTTTTCGGTTTAATCTTGGATGATTTTAAAATAAGGCTTAATTATGAATATTTTATAATTGATACTAAATAAAAAAATATATATATATATATACACACGTACATATAATTATACGCTTCCAAAACGTACCTGATTCCTAATTTTTTCAAAAAATTCGCTTTCGCGTTTCCGAGCGTTTCGCTTCCACGTACCTGATTCCGATTCCGTGCAATATAGCTCACCACACAAACACCAAGTACGAGCCTTTAGTTTAGGGTGTTTCTTTTTTTGCTTTAAAATAGGTCAAAATCAAACGGGAAAAGCCAAAACATTTGTGAAAAGTGATACTAGTTATTTGATATCAAAATCGAAATCATATTAGACTATTTGATACTTCTATATTTGATTTGTTATTTGTGACTATTTGATACTAATGAATACCAAAATTTTCACAAACAGAAACATTCATTTTTTTTTCTTTTTTCGTTTTCTTTGATCACATAAACAGCAACATTCGAATGGGAAATTTACATTTTATGCATCATGACAAAATATATGTAGGTTTACATTTATGTTTTGAGTTTCAATTATTCTATATGATCTTATGTGCATACGGTATACCAAAAAGTAGAACCCACAAATGGATTTTACATTACCGTAGATCCATGCATGTATGTGCCCGGTGTCCCTCATAAAATATAATGTAATGGACACGTCTCAATATGTACATCTGTCAATCACATACACATGCCTCCTACGAAACTAATTGCTTTCGTGTGGTGTCCGAAAAAGAACTATTAGAGAAGTTGTCACAGCTTTTTTATACAACAACAATGTGATACAAGTCCTTTTTTAAAAAACTTTTGAAACGGTAGGCATATATATTCTCATCGACCAACACAACCAAAACATAACACGTTGCCGGCTAAGAGATGAATAATTCAAGAAGTGTATAATCGTAATCCATAAACAAAAGACGTCTTTGAGGAACTTATCCCCGTTGTTACAACTTGCATCCATCAAAATTTACACCAAATCTAAAACAACACCTGTTCAATGATATCTATACGTTCGAAGCTTAATATAAAGTAGTATAAATTGGGTCCTATGAATAATTATCAACCTAAAACGGAACAAAATCTACTCGTTCATCTTAATTAGCGATATCAAACAGAGAAATGGTAAAACGTATAAATGGTAAAAAGGTTGCATATATTAGCCCAAATCCGCTAATTAGCGATGTAGCAAAATTTGATTACTAAAGAGAGAAATAATATATAGAGATATAGTGAAACATTGCACAATCCGAATCCACAAGATATTACAATGTCGAACATATTATTTGGTAAAAATCCCACCAAAAAAGGAAAAATCTAAAAAACAAAAAGACGATACACAAGACCCTTCTTAATTAGCTTCCGTGGAAATTCGTAAAACAATAAATCTTCAAAACAAATTTGAACAATTTCCATGCATTGACCAAACCGTTACGCACCCATTATTTCTTCCCATGATTCATGAATGTAATTAAACCATCCTCCACTGAAATTTACATTCTTCATCAGATCAATCTATCAAGTCAAAAGATCATTCACCCAACCTAGGTCAGGATGACCACAAGAACCATCTTCAAAGCTATTCTTGTCCCTAACCGCAGCAACCGCCGTGAAATCGTTATCGTTCATTTGTCTACGGCGAGGAGTGAAATCATCCCCGAAGAAATTCGCCCGAGGCGAGTTGGTTAGGTAAGTTGTAGTGGAAGGCGAGTTGGTTAGGTAACTTGGAGTGGAAGGCGAGAGAGCAAATTGCAAAGGGCTACTTTGTTGCTGTTGTTGGATATGGAGACGCTGATTGCTCAAACCGCAAGACGAGGCAAACGCTGCAGCAGCCGCGGAAACCGGCATTGTAACCGGCGTTGTAACCTGTGAAGAGGAACTCACTTGCAGCGCTTCGGCTAGACTCATCGAATCCAATGAGTTCACCAACTCGCTCAAAACATCTTTATAGTTCACCGAACCAGCGGCCGCAGCGGCTGAAACAGCAGAAGCGGCGCGGTTCCTCAACCGCGAAAAAGCAGTAGCTTTGTGAGCCGGAGACAGAGGTGGAGATAGAGATGGAGATCGAGAAAGATGAGACAAATTACCCAAAAGAGTGCTAGTTGGAGAGCTGCTACAAAACATGCAACACGGATTCTTCCCCGCTGGTGAAGGCGAGGCTGAGCCGCCGGAAACGTTTTCCGGAGGAAGAACTCTAAGCTGACGTGGTGAATGAGCAAAGAAACAAACTTTTCGTTTACAGTGTTTACCGTCTTTACAAGCTTCGGTACGGTAACGAATCGGATGGAGCCAACACTCAAAGACTCCATGAGCAAACTCACAATCATCTCCACGGCTACAATCACCACCACGACGAAACTCCGGACAAACCTCACCGGAATATTGAAACCGACGAGGATCACGACGGCGAGCTTTCTCTCCAGGATGAGCAAAAGGACAATCAGTCCAATCGTGGCTTCGGCTACGAGTGCAACGTCGGATCTTGAATTCAAACATCCTGAAATGATCGCTTGCGTAAGGATCATCAGTGTCGGAATCATAACAATACTCTTTAACCTCCTTGTTGTTGTTGATGTTATCATCGTTGAAACAATCTTCTTGATCATGTTCGGATATGATCTTGTTAATCTTGTTGTTCCAGTTATGTTTACGCGGCGAAGAACGAGGAGAAGATTCCGCCGGAAAAGACTTTGAAGATAAAAGAAGCTTCCTTGGAGGAATCTCTACCGTTGGTCTCACGACGTCCATGATGTTGTGTTTTTGTTTTGTGTTTGTGTTTTTGGTTTGAGAGATAAGTTGTAAGATGAGAGAATAGGTATTGCATGTGGATGTTTATATATGAGTTTTGGGTATAGATACAGACATGGAGAATAAGTTTAAACGTATATTATATGAATTTGGGTAATTTAATACATTCATTGTTATAAGAAGACAAAAGAAGTAAAAGTTTTAATGAGGGGAGAAGTGTGAGAGGGTATGGGGGAGAGGGATCGTGGCAAGAGAAGAGAAGAGAAAGAGAGAGGTTTCATGCAAACAAGCAGGAGCTGCCTTTCTCTCCTTGCTTCAGACCTAACACATGTGACTATGTTTTCATCCTCATCATCATCTCTTCTCTCTATCCCTTATCAATATCCAATAACTTATATTTTCCTTTTTTTTTTGTTAAATTAAATTGTTTGTTATATAAATAGATATCGAGATACCATTCTTGAAAGTAAAGAGAGAAACAGACTAACTTGATTACAATTAGTCATAGGACAGAATAGTTGACAAAAAAAAGTTATACAATCTTGTAATTTGTTACCAAGTAATTTGTGTTGTAATTCCCAAATTAATGGATTGAGTTAACCCTACAAAAGTATGTAATTTGATATATCTAGAATTCATGTTAGCGTTTGATAATCACGCATTTTGTCAGAGTGCATTTTATTCTGTTTAATATGATGATATGAATTTAATTTATAATTTTTTGTATATTTAATTTATGTTTCGGGTCTAATTAATGTATATTTCATTTTTTCTTTTATTCGTCACTTTAAAACAACCTTCTATTGAAATTGAATAATTGTGTATGATTCAAAGGTAACTGCAATGTAAATAACACGCGTAGTACGTAAGTATGATAAAATCGATCAATAAGCAAACTAATGAAGCACAATTTACTGGAACATTAAATCTGGTTTATCCCCTCGGATTATTGGTCCAAACACGTTTCAATAATAGTAAAAATGGATATAATATTCATGTATAAATAAAATCAAAATAGTAAAAATGGATATAATATTCATGTATAAATAAAATCAAAATTAATGAAATATTTTTAGTTTAGCTTACTTTTTTACAAGATTCTCAATTTATTAAATTATTTTTTTAGAAAATCTCAAAAATTATATAGAAAACAATCATAAATCAGATGTATATCGAACACATTATTCTTATTTTACGAACTTTTTTTAAATTTGTTTTCGCAATATTTGAAGATACAATAATACAATCACATAATTTGTTTGATTAAATATTTTATATTATACAACTTAAAAAGCTTATCCGTTGTACAGCGAATCTAACAAAGACCTTGCAACACAGAAAGGATATGCACAAAGATTACATACAAAGTTCAAATACAAAAGAAAAGTTTCAGAAAATACGTTTTTAAGGGTTAGATTGGTAGAAATTTTTAAATCTTTACAACCACTTTTTAATTTGTACCGTTTTAAATTGTACCAATCACGAAAACTTTATCAAAAGTTTTACTAACACTATTACACTAATCTTTATTTATAAAAATTTATCTCAAATATTTATCTATACAACTTTGCACTATACTATAAAACATACCGTTCCAGTTTTTAAAAAATCTATGTTACCAATCGGACCCTATATTTTGTACGCCACTTATCAGCGGATAACATATGATTAAATATAACTGCTTTTTTCATTGTCTATATAATGGGGGTGCATGTGTATGTACAAGTGTCACGTTTTCCATTGGTTGCGTGGCTCTGATGGAAGCAAAGACATTTTTGGTTTCTCCCTTCAAAGGTTTCAACTCATATTTTAATAAGTTCTCTAACCAAAGTTTTGAAGAATACACCAAGTCCGAAAATGTATTTTCTTGGTTAGCAAAAAAAAAAAAGAAAATGTATTTTCTTTTGGAGTTTGGATAGAATGACGACAAAAGAAATACAAACGAAAGCGGTAATTTACATTTAAAGTATAAAAACGACAAATTAAATAATGGCAAAAGAACATTGTTTTTGTTATTTATAGACATTAGTTTTCGGTTTGAGTAAGTTCAATGTTTTTAGACCGGACTTTCATTTTGGTATCTACATGTATGCTATCTAATTTGGAGGGTATCGTCCTGTCCGTACGTACGTCATTGTTCCATAAAATCCAAAGCTTCTCAATTTCATGAACGATTATATAGTGAACGATTTTGGGCTCCAGATTTTCCGACGTTTTTTATTTGGATTTCAAACTTGAAACATCTTTGATTTTAAGGATTGGGATTTGAAAAATTCTTGATAGTGTTTTGTGAAAATATTATTGCAAAATTGGTGTTTCATATATTTAATCTATATAATTTTTTTAAAAACCTAGTTAGTTATATATATAAAATGTATTTGGTCTCTTTACTTTTGCTTTGTTAATATTGGTATATAAATAGATTCCATTATATATATTGGTTTACAAGCAAGTGATTGAATTTATGGTAGATATTGTGAATACATCATTACTATGTTGTGGTAGTATATTAATTAGACGTCGAAGTACTAAGTCCAACTTGATAATGAAAATGTCATGAGATTGTGATCAATTAAACGAATACTATCAAACTGGTTATTTTGGTTCTTTTTTCATTCTTTTTTTTTGGTCACAAAGTTATTTGGGTTCATTAATTAACTACTTACATTACATAGTGCCTCCCATATGTTCGACCTGGTCATTTGTAAAACCATCGTCTAAGAAAACATAGCTGCGGATGGATTCTAGTAATATAACTGTTTTGAGTCAAATATATTGTTCTAATAATAATTAATGTGATGAACATAAATGCTTTTATAGTTTGAGAGTAATATCAAATGAGAGCTCACTTAACTTGTTTGTAGTGTCTTGAATGTTTTATGATAGGAATATAGAGATCATGAGCACCATCACCTTGTTTCCTTGCCGCTTTTTCCCCAGCTTCGTTGTATTTGATGGGGACGAACAAAATCACCGAACCAATTGCCCATCTTATGAACTCATGGGCTCTTGCAACGAAGTTGAGATTTCTCTCTGTTAGGCTCGTATGTTCCTTCTCAACCTCAGCCGAGTTTTGAGACGCGTTCGGTTCATTCCCTTCATCACTGTCTGAGTTTTTTCGTGAATTTCAATTTATAAAATCGTGTTGCCTAGCATAAACATCTTCAGGGTTTTGTTGACTCTATGCGGTCACATTTGTAGTCTGTCAATCCCGTGTGGTAATATTGATATTAACCTCTTGACAAAGATTTTAGCGGGACTATTTTAGATTTAGTAAAATATATTATTGAAAATTTTAAAATATGTCATTTTAACATGCCACTTTTCACAAATACCACTATATCATTTATGTATGGATTGACTATATTATATTAGAATTGTTGTGAATCAAGAGAACGAATGGGGAAGATTGTGTTTATTCATTAATCATAAGATCCTTTATATAGGATTATTACAAGAGAGAAAAGGAAAATTCCTTTTCCTAATGGGAAAAGGAAAGTACATAAAAGGAAAATCCTAATTCAACTAGGATTCATTAAACCGGCCTAAAGACTAAGTGTTAATGGGCCGTAAACGGACCAGAACTAGTTATGACAATCCACTATGATTTATAACACTCCCCCTTGGATGTCATAACTCTAATGGGCTTGTAATACGCTTTGGATGTTGCCTCATTAAAACCTTACCAAGTAAAACCCATTTTTGGGACAAAACCGTGGTGAAGGAAAAAGAGTACAACACGTATTACTCCCCCTGTTCTGAACCTCACTGCAAGTCTTTCAAACGACGCATTCCAATATGATAAGTAAGTTTCTTGAACGTTGAGGTTGGAAGTGACTTGGTGAATAGGTCTGCTGAATTCTCACTTGATCGTACTTGCTGCACTTGAATTTCTCCATCTTTCTGTAGATCGGATGTGAAGAAGAATTTTGGCAGAATGTGCTTCGTCCTATCACCTTTGATGTATCCATCCTTAAGTTGAGCTATACACGCTGCATTGTCCTCGAACAAGACCGTCGATTCCTGCTTACCTTCGGCCATTCCACAATCCACTCTTATGTGCTGGGTCATCAGCCTTAACCAAACACACTCACGACTAGCCTCATGAATTGCCAATATCTCTGAATGATTAGAAGATGTAGCTGCAATGGCCTGCTTCATTGACCGCCAAGATATTGCAGTTCCTCCATGAGTAAACACATAACCTGTCTGGGACCGTGCATTATGAGGATCTGAAAGATAACCTGCATCAGCAAAACCAACTAAACCGTCCTTAGATTGGTTAGTATAAAATAGACCCAAGTCTTTCGTTCCTTGTAGGTAACGAAGAATATGTTTTATCCCGTCCCAGTGCCTTTGGGTCGGACATGAGCTAAATCTTGATAATAAATTCACGGCAAAACATATATCTGGCCTAGTGTGGCTTGCCAGATACATTAAAGCTCCTATGGCACTGAGATATGGCACTTCGGGACCAAGGACTTCTTCAGAGTCTCTCTTAGGACCAAACGGATCCTTTTCTAGATCAAGAGATCTCACCACCATTGGGCTGGACAATGGGTGACATTGATCCATATTAAAACGCTTGAGTACCTTTTCAGTATATGCCATTTGATGCACAAGGATTCCATCATTTATGTACTCAAGTTGCAATCCCAAACAGAACTTAGTTTTGCCTAGGTCTTTCATCTCAAATTCTTTCTTGAGGCATTCAACTGTTTGGACGATTTCACCAGGGGTTCCAAGGATGTTCAAATCATCCACGTAAACTGCTATGATAACAAACCCTTTGTTTGCAAACTTTTTTATAAAAATACATGGACTGATGGGATCATTCTTATAGCCTTCTTTGACTAAGTACTCACTCAATCTATTGTACCACATACGGCCACTTTGCTTCAGTCCATAAAGGGATTTGTTCAGCCTTATGCAGTGTTGTTCTCGAGAACCTTTCTTATCTTTGAGCTCAATACCCTCTGGTAATCTCATATAAATCTCATTATCCAGTGGACCATATAAGTATGCAGTTACAACGTCCATTAACCGCATATCCAACTTTTCTCTTATAGCCAGACTTATCAAAAATCTAAAAGTTGTAGCATCCACCACAGGGGAGTATGTCTCCTCATAATCTATTCCTGGTCTCTGTGAGAATCCTTGTGCAACAAGCCGTGCTTTATATCTCACGATTTCACCATGTTCATTTCTTTTCCTCACAAAGACCCATTTATGTCCAACTGGTTTAATCTCATAGGGTGTCCGAATTATTGGACCAAAGACATCCCTTTTCCTTAAAGAATTCAACTCCACGTTTATAGCTTCTTTCCATTTAGTCCAATTTTCACTCTGAGTGCACTCATATATCGACGTGGGTTCTAGATCCTCCATAAGTTCAAGTGCTACCTTAAAAGCAAATATATCATCGATTTCCACACACTTTCTATTCCATTGTATTCCAGACATAACATAATTCATTGAGATCTCATTATTTTCAGGAACGTCAGAACCATGAAACTCGGCGTCCCGAGTCTCATTGCTTGGAACTATCGGTTCAGTTATGTCTGGGGTTCCATCAGATTCCTCAACCACGATTTCAGCACCTTTCTTTCTTTTCCGAGGATTCTTATCTTTGGAACCTATTGGCCGGCCACGTTTTGAGTGTGGTTTAGATTCTGTAGCAACTTGATTGTGTCCCTCTTGAACATCAATTCTAATCGGTGCATTAACAGCTGGTATGTAAGACTTAGTTACTCTTTTCGGGTCAGCAAAGGAATCTGGCAATTGATTAGCTAGCTTTTGTAAATGTATAATCTTTTGGACTTCTAATTCACATTCTTGAGTCCGAGGATCTTGCCATTTTAAGGACGTTTGATTCCATATAATTTCCTTTACCAGTCTGTTATCTCCTCCTAATGTTGGATAGACAGATTCGTCAAAATGACAATCTGCGTACCTGGCCTTAAACAAATCACCCGTGGTTGGCTCAAGGTACTTAATGATAGTAGGAGAATCATATCCAACATATATCCCCATCCTCCTTTGAGGTCCCATCTTTGTTCGCTGTGGTGGTGCAATAGGCACATAAACGGAACATCCGAATGTTTTAAGATGGGATATGTCTGGCTCTTGACCCGTTATTAACTGTGATGGGGAATATTTATGTTCACTAGATGGCCTGATACGAATTAGCTCTGCTGCATGTAAAACTGCATGTCCCCAAGCTGAGACCGGGAGTTTTGATCTCATTAGCAACGGTCTAGCAATCAACTGTATGCGTTTAATAAACGATTCAGCCAAACCGTTTTGTGTATGTACATGTGCCACAGAATATTCAACACTTACCCCCATGGACATACAATAATCGTTAAACGCTTGGGACGTAAATTCACCAGCATTGTCAAGACGTATAGTCTTTAAAGGAAAATCTGGAAAGTGTGCTCTTAAACGTATGAGCTGGGCAAGCAATCTTGCAAATACCACATTTCTAGTTGATAATAGGCAGACATGTGACCATCTCGTGGATGCATCAATAAGGACCATAAAATATCTAAACGTCCCACAAGGTGGGTGTATTGGTCCGCATATGTCTCCTTGAATTCTTTCCAGAAAATTTATCGTTTCCTTAGTTACTTTGATTGGTGATGGCCTAGTAATGAGTTTCCCTAGTGAACATGCTTCACACGTGAGATTCTTTGGGATAACTCTCCTTTCTTTCAAGGTGTGCCCATTAGTACTTGCTAATATCTTTCGCATCATGTTAGCACCGGGATGGCCAAGCCGGTTATGCCAAAAAGTGAAATTCTCAGTAAACTCTTTGTTTACCATAGCATTTGCTTCTATCATTCCGATCTTAGCACAATAAAGGCCCACAGAAATGGCAGGTATAGTCTCTAGGACTTTCTTATAGCCATGGACGGTTTCAAAGATTTGAAGGAATTCTTTGTTATTCTCGTCCTTAGTTTCAACATGAAGACCATTCATTCGAATGTCTTTAAAGCTCAATAGACTTCTCTTTGAACTAGGTGAATATAACGCATTAGAAATTTCTAGATGCGTGCCCTTAGGTAATAAAATATGGGCTTGACCGTGGCCTTCAATTAAATTTGCTATACCCGCAATTGTGGTTACATTTGCCTTTTTAAGTGTAAGATCAATGAAGTATCTCTTATCTCTTAATATCGAGTGGCTTGATCCACTATCCACAATGAACACATCCATATCGTTCATACTTCAAAAGAGATAACAATAGATACTTTTAAATAACACTCTTTCATTCCATAAAGTTTAATAGAAAGCAATAACACAAAACCAAAGTATAAAGTGTAAAACGTAAAACAAGCAAAACACAAAACACCAAAACAGAAAATCAAAATCAATCACTTAAGTATATCTGAGGTTTCAAAATTCATCAAGTCATCTTGCTCATGATCGAAATCTCCTTCATTATCATGCTGGATCATATGAGTTTCTGGATTCTTCCCTTTAAGGCTCTCTTGATAGAGTTCAACCAGATGCTTGGGAGTCCTACATGTCTTAGCCCAATGATTACTCATTCCACATCGATGGCAAACTGATTTTGGGTTTGATTCTCGTGGTTGAGAAGTAATACCACGGTTATTACGATCATAGTCAGTTCGGTATCCGCGTCCTCGTCCTCGCCCGCGGTTAGAATGATCGTTATGGAATCCGTGGCCTCGGCCCTGACCTCGGCCGTATGGATTAAAATGGCCACGGCCACGTCCTTGCCATCTACCCCCACGTCCACGACCACGATGTCTATAATCACTTTGGACGTGGTTAATTTCTTTCTTTTCATCTGTGGCCACATTCGCTTCAGGAAGTGGGGCTGATCCAGGAGGTCTCATCTCACTGTTTCTCATTAGCAGTGTATTATTCTCCTCGGCTAGTAATAGACATGCTATAAGCTTTGAGTATGTCTCAAAACCTCTTTCACGGTATTGCTGTTGAAGCAACACGTTATTAGTGTGAAAGGTGGAGAAGGTCTTTTCCAACATGTCTTTCTCAGTTACCTTCTCACCACATAGTCTCAATTGAGAAACTATTCTGAACATAGCCGAGTTATATTCTTCCACGGACTTGAAGTCCTGGAACCTGAGATTCCTCCAATCATAATTGGCCTTTGGTAACAACACCGTTCTATGGTGGTCATATCTTATCTTTAATTCTTTCCAAAGGTCCAAAGGGTTCTCAATGGTTAGGTATTGATCCTTGAGACCCTCAACAAGATGATGACGAATGATCGATATCGTTCTGTATCGATTCCTTTCATTCTCATTATTATCCTCAATGATACATTCGCCAAGTCCTTTAGACTTTAGATTTATCTTAGTATCCAACGCCCACTGTAAGTAATTGTCTCCAGAGAGATTGAGGGCAGCATAATCCAAATTGTTGATTTTCGACATCTGAAAACATTCATCCTATTCTCTAAGAACTATAAGATTTTAAAGTTTATGCATATGATGCAAAATAGGTCATGGGTGCTTATATAAACGGGTACGGATGCATGATGCTTATGAAACCAGATTTTTATGTTTAACAACCTAACATAATGTTTTTATATGCTCATGATGCAAGCCTAGTATTCAAATTCTAAACCGTATGATGATATGACCGGATTTTAATCAAGCATGTTATGTCTATATGATGCAATCAGTTTCAGTTTCATGTTTATCAATCAACGAATCAATCCAAACAAGCAAACAAACAAACGAGTTCAAATAAATATGCAACCAAATTTGGACAGAGTGTTTACTGTCGATCGACGGGTGATTTGTGTCGATCGACACAGTTTAATTCAAACAACAAATTCAGGCAGAAGTTTACGTGTCGATCGACATAAAACTAGTGTCGATCGACACGGGTACAGATCATGCAATCGGTTTGGATTTTAATTGAATTAGGTTAGGGTTTCAAGTTAGGGTTTCAAGTGATTACGAATCATGAATCAATAAACACAATCAAGCAAGCAATAACAATAACAAGCATGATTTAGATTAGGGTTTCTAAGATTATCATGAATCTAGGTTCTTTAGATTAGGGTTTCTTATTGTTTACCTTAACCTCCGTGAGTCTTCTAGTTCGCCGTAACCGTTGATAGGCTGTATGAACTTTCTTCTAGTTCGCCGTAACCTTAAAGGCTGTATGAACTATGATTTGAACAGTAACGCCGGATGAACAGTAATCGTCGATGAACAGTGCGCAATGAATAGTGCACGATGAACAGTACGCGATGAACAGTACGATGAATAGTAACGATGAACAGTAATCGCGTTTTTTGTGTTTTTAGGGTTTAGGGAGCAACTCGTGCTGATAACGTGTTGTGAATCAAGAGAACGAATGGGGAAGATTGTGTTTATTCATTAATCATAAGATCCTTTATATAGGATTATTACAAGAGAGAAAAGGAAAATTCCTTTTCCTAATGGGAAAAGGAAAGTACATAAAAGGAAAATCCTAATTCAACTAGGATTCATTAAACCGGCCTAAAGACTAAGTGTTAATGGGCCGTAAACGGACCAGAACTAGTTATGACAATCCACTATGATTTATAACAAGAATTTATTTTTTAGATTTTTAGATTTATTAGGGATCAAAATTTTTTTTTAAAATTGAAGAGTTTGAGATATAAGATTTTTAAAAAGCTTTATAAAAACTATGTTTGTAAAAAAATAATTCAATTAAAGGCATATTTGTAAAAAGTAATCTAACAGTGGCATGTTATTAGGGGTTAGTAACATATACATATAAAAAATCAATCTATCCTTATATAGTATATGGTCAAATATATAGGAGTATATCATACGGTCAAATAATTTTCAAACATTTTCAACTTTTTTCTTAATGTTTGCTTAATTACTGCACAACTTTTGTTTAATTTAGTGACTACTGTTGGAACTCGTTTTTAATTACTGCACAACTTTTGGACCACCAAAGACTTACCTAGTTATTTGAATTGTCGAATCCTTACGAATATATGAAGTTGTATAAGTACACACCCACAATCTACATTTTATTTCTTTGTCGTTTTTGTAAATAAAATCCATACTAATTATGGGACTACAATAAAAATTAGTGATTTGCCAAATGTGAATTTTTGGCCATATTAATAGCCAAGTAATACCATTCACCAACCACACATTTGACCTTGAGAGAGAGAGAGGTGTGTGTAATTGTGGATTACTTGCACTTTTGCTAAAGCGATCAATATTTACTGGCCTTCTCATATACCCCCAAATCTAGAGAAGTCCCAATGCAGGTGACGATTGACCTGAATCTATAGGTCGTCTAAGTTTAATGATATGATAATTGTTTACTAATATGACCAAGGTGATAGGATGATGATGATGGTATATGATGGTGATAATATATGCTAATGATGATGACATACTGTTATAATTATTTTTATGATAAAATTATCAAAAAAAAAATTACATGTATTGACCCATTTAACCATTAGATCATCAAGCTAAAATTGCATTCTTCGGGCTGACCAGAAGTGAGAGATGAAAATCTTCTTCAGTTTTAGTTGATTATCTCTGGTCAGGGCTTGCGAGTTTGAGAGTGTGAGTGTGAGTGTGAGCATGATCAAGGAAGAGCCAAGTAAGTGTGTTGATATTGGCCAAGTGTGGTGAAGACTCTGTGAGATGCACACACATGTGAGATGCACGTGTGAGACTTGAGTGTATAAAGTCTTGTTTTTGTTTATTGATCGGTAGAGTTCTTCTTTAATGTTTGTAAAAGTTGTTACAACGGTGAGTTAGAGAGAGAAGAGAGGAGAGAGATTTGTAACAGTTTCCGGTGAAGTTTACCACCGTGAATAGTGGGTTTTCGGCGAAGCAATTCGTCGGCGAGTTTTGGGGTCGGCACTAAGCCCCGAGGCTCGAGTCTCTTGTGTTGTTTTCTTTTCGCATTTAGATTCATTCTCTGACTCGAGTAGATTTGAGCTAATGATTCTTAGGCTTAAGTCGTACAAAGTGGTATCAGAGCTCAAGGTTCTTTGGGCGAAGTGAATCGTAGAAGAAGCGAAGCTGAATTGAACAGATCGGAAGTAGATCGGTGACGAAGAAAGATCGTCAGTGATTCAGATCGGAGTTGGATTAACGACTAAGTTGATTCGTAAAGGAAACTGAGTCAAGACGAAGGTAATTCGTTTCATAATCGAAAAAGAATCTGAAGAATCTCTAATCGGAGGAGAATCTGAGGAATTGGAGATTGACATTTCTGCGATGTCTGGGATTAAGATTGATGTTGATAAGTTTGATAAATCTAGTGATTATTGTCTATGGAAGAGGCGGGTGTTGGCTCATCTCAGCGTGCAAGGACTAAAGGAAGTTTTGCTCAAGGTGGAGCCAGCAGCTATAGACGAAGCTGCAGAGGTGGCTAATGCTGAGCTCAAGAAGAAACGTATTGCTGAAGAAGCCAAAAGAGCAGATCGGTGTGAAAGGGCTATGAATCTGATCTTCTTGAATGTAGGAGATCATGTTCTTAGGAATTTGGATAAGTGTAATACAGCTGCAGATACATTGGAGACCTTATATCGGTTATACATGGCAAAATCTTTGCCAAATTGTGTTCATGCTCAACATAAGGTATACTCTTTTAAGATTCAAGAAGCTAAGAGTATAGACCAGAACATTGATGATTTCTTGAGGTTAATAGCTAATTTGAGTAATCTTAGTATGGAGATTCCTGAAGAGGTACAAGCAATTCTCTTGTTGAATGCTTTGCCTACTATATATGATCAGCTTAAAGAAACATTGAAATATGGGAGAGATACAATTAAGCTAGAGGAAATAGCTAGTGCTGCTAAGTCCAAAGAAACTGAGCTAAAGGAATTAAGAAAAACCAGGAATGATGGTGAGGGATATTTCGCTAGAGGCAGGTCAGAGTCTAGGGGAAACTTTCAGTTTGGTAAAGGAAAGCAGAGATCAAGATCTAAGTCTAAAGAAGGCAAAAGAGTTTGCTGGATATGTGGCAAGGAAGGTCACTTCAAGAAACAGTGTTATAAGTGGATTGACAGAAATAAGAGTAGAAATCAGTCTCAATACAGAGGAGAAGCTTCAATGGTAAAGGAAATCAGAGATGATGCTCAAGATTTGGTAGGGTTGATTGCTTCAGAGGTGAATCTAGGTATGGTGATATATCGTGGTTTTTACCCATTTAAGACCACGATATAAGTCCATGTTTTAGAGTCTTTTTGGTGTTTTCGAGTGTTTTGGTGTTAATATTAGGTACAAGGACGAATTGGACTTAATTGGTGTTTACTGGAGCATTTTGGAGCCTAACGGAATGAGCAGTCAAAGTGGAAAGTTCGGATTGAAGAATTCAGATCAGTGTCGAGCGACGTGGATGTTGGTGTCGCTCGACACCAAAGATTTTCAAGCGTCGAGCGACAAAGTTATGTGTATCGCTCGACACGACTACCGGACCAGCCCAAAATCATGTTTTCAGATTATTTCCTTTTTGCGTCAGAAAGCCCAGATGTTTGCAATTGGGCCCATGACGGTTTTGTAACCTTATAAATATGTATTTTCAGCCATTGTTTAGGCTTATGCTTTATATTATTGAATTGCTTAGACTTATCTTTAATAAAACCATGTTTTCTTCTATGATTATGTCTGAGTAGTTTCTTTGTTAGGTTTAGGGTTTTCAAAGGTGTTTGATGAGTTGCTGAATCTGATCTGATTGTTAGGATAATATCATTAGAATTTCTTCATCTTGACTTGTTGTTAATGCTGATTTTAGCCTCGCGAACTGAAATCTGATCTTAGGGTAATTAATAGAAACGACAGTTTTATTGATTCCTTGAACTAGTTTTTGATGAGCAAAATACCTATTCGCAAAGGGATTTGGTCTAGGGTTTTGTGAACAATTGTGCCTGAAATTAATGCTTGTTTAGATTTATAGGATTCACAATGACAGTTGGTTTTCTAGTATTTAGACATAGAAAATATTCGCAGCGACAGCTGATTTGTTTTACTTTCGTGTGCATGTTCATGAACTGAGCTTAATATTCCTAACAACTGATTTATCTGCAATTCTGATTCACTGTAGAATTCTATGTGCCTAGCTTTTCTCTTAATTGATTTACAACCATTTTTAATTGCTTGTTTACTGCTTTTATAATTATTTGCCTAGCATAATCTGAACCTTAATAATCTATTGTGTTTTCCTAAACTCCATGTGGATTCGATAACCCTAAGTACTGCAATTGACCTCTTAATTTGAGAGAGTAGGTCTAGGGTAAATTTGACCATATCATATAGCAGAGATAAGTTTAGAAGAATGGATTCTAGACACAGCTTGCTCGTTTCATATGACATCTAGGAAGGAATGCTTCATTAACTTGAAAGAAATATCGAAAGGAAGAGTGAGAATGGCTAATAGTTCAGTTGCAGAGGTTAAAGGAATTGGTTCTATCAGATTTGAAAATGATGATGGAGCTACTTTTGTGTTACATGATGTGAGATACATGCCAAGTATAGACATGAATTTGATTTCATTGGGATCTTTGGATACAAAAGGATGTGAGTTCAAAGGTGGAAATAGAATTCTAAAGGTAGTCAAAGGCTGTACTATTTTTATGAAAGGACTTAAAAGGGAGTCTCTGTACATTCTTCAGGGAAGGTGAAAAGTAGTTGAGGATTATTCAGGAGAGGTTTCAGCTTCTGAAGTTCTAAGTGAAGAGAAAGATGCTACACATCTTTGGCACAGTAGGCTTGGGCATGTTGGTTAGAAAGGTTTAGAGGTGCTGGCTAAGAAAGGAAGCTTCAAGAAAGATAAAGTCTCAGAGTTGAAGTTTTGTGAAGATTGTGTTATAGGGAAGACTCATAAAGTGAGTTTTGGTCCAGCTAAACATGTCACAAAGGAAAAGCTAGGCTACGTTCACTCTGACCTTTGGGGGTCTCCAAATGTGCCTCTAAGTCTTAGTAAATCTCAGTACTTCATTTCTTTTACTGATAGGAAATGATGGATTTATTTTCTGAGATTTAAAGATGAAGCATTTAGGAGTTTTGTAGACTGGAAGAAAATGGTAGAAGTTCAATCTGAGAGAAAGGTTAAAAGATTGAGAACATATAATGGTTTAAAATTCTGTAACTTGGAGTTTGATAGATTTTGCAAATATGAGGGTATAGTTAGGCATAAGACTTGCACCTATACGCCTCAGCAAAACGGAGTTGCAGAGAGACTCAATAAGACCATTATGAATAAGGTCAGAAGCATGCTTAGTGAGAGCGGTTTGGAGAAAAGGTTTTGGGCTGAAGCAGCAGCTGCTGCTGTATATTTAATAAACAGAACACCATCTTCGGTTTTGGATTTTGAAGTTCCTGAGGAGCTATGGTCATCAGTTATGCCTTCTCTGGATCATTTGAGGAAGTTTGGGTGTATTTCTTATGTACACTCAAGTGAAGGAAAGCTGAATCCAAGGGCTAAAAAGGGAGTATTCACGGGATGTCCAAAAGTGGTAAAGGGATACAAAGTCTGGCTAATTGAAGATAAAAAGATGGTCGTCAGCAGGAATGTGGTGTTTAGAGAAGAGCAGATGTACAAAGACATCAAGGAGGAGATAACTCTAGGAAAATCTAAACTCAATTCTATTTCTACTGATCAGTTTGTTAGTCTTGATATTGCAGGAACACAGGTTGAACCAGATAAGACAATTGAAGGTGGAGAAATTCAAGAATTAACAGAGGTTCAATCATCTCAGCTTAATCAGGACCAGTCTCAAGTTACAGAACAGAGTGAAGCTCAGAATGATGGCATCATGCCTAAAAGAGTAACAAAGCCTCCTGCGAGGTTTGAAGATTATGAGATGTATGATGACAGTGACTATGCTGAGTATTTTTGCTATGTAACCGAGGATGCAGGGAATCTAGAACCATCAAGTTATCAAGAGTCTCTAGAAGATCCAGATAGTGATAAGTGGGCAGATGCAAGACTTGAAGAAATGAAGTCTCTGTGGAAAAATGGGACTTGGATTCTCATTGATAGGCCATCAGGGCAAAAGGCTATTGGTTGTAAATGGGCCTTCAAAAGGAAAGCTGGTATAGCAGGAGTAGAAGAAGCTAGGTTCAAAGCTAGATTGGTAGCCAAAGGCTATTCTCAGAAAGAAGGAATAAACTACCAAGAAATATTTGCTCCTGTGGTGAAGCATGTTTTAATAAGGTACATTCTATCAGTAGTAGTTCATTATAATATGGAATTACAACAGTTAGATGTTAAAACAACATTTCTAAATGGATATTTGGATGAGTATATAGTCATGGAACAACCGGAAGGTTTTATAGATGAGAAATATCCAGATAGAGTGTGTTTGCTTAAGAAGTCTCTTTATGGTCTTAAGCAAGCACCTAGGCAGTGGAATAAGAGATTTGATGATTTTATGATTAGTAATGAATACAGTAGAAGTGAAAGAGATTACTGTGTCTTCTTCAAAGAGTTAAAGTCTGGAAATCACATATACTTGATGTTATATGTTGATGATATCTTAGTTGTATCAGTAGATAAAGAAGAGGTAAAAATATTGAAGTCCCTTCTAAGTTCTGAGTTCGAAATGAAAGATTTAGGAGATGCTAAGAAGATATTGGGAATGGAAATCTGTAAAGATAGGATTGCTGGAAGTTTAAGTATATCTCAAGAGAGTTACTTAATGAAGGTTTTGAGTAACTTTGGTATGGATCAAGCTAAGTCGGTAGGAACTCCAATGGGAGCTCATTTTCAGTTAAAAGTAGCTACATAAGATCAATTAAAAGAGGAAGCAAGAGCTATGGAAAAGGTTCCATATCAGAGTGCAGTTGGGAGCATAATGTATGCAATGGTTGGCACCAGACCAGACCTTGCATATCCAGTTGGAGTTATTAATAGGTTTATGAGCAAACCTATTAAGAAACCAGGGCCGACCCTGAGTTCTTATGGGCCACAAGCAAAAATACGAAAATAGGCCGATTTGACCATTAAACTAAAGAGATTTTAGGATTTTAGGGCCGATTTGTTATAATAAATGTGAGGGTCGATATGAGGGCCACAAGCATGAGCTTTGCCCGCTTGCCCTCAGGGCCGGCCCTGTAAGGAACATTGGTCGCAGTCAAGTGGGTTTTGAGGTATATCAGAGGCTCAGTTCAGACTTGCTTAAGGTTCAAGAGGAAAGGTGACTTTATCATTAAAGGTTACTGCGATTCTGATTATGGAGGAGACTTAGATGGAAGAAGATCAACGAATGGCATAGTGTTTACAGCTGGAGGAAACACAATAAGCTGGAGGTCACAACTTCAAAAAGTTGTTGCTTTGTCAAGTACTGAGGCAGAGTACATTTCATTGTCAGAAGCTATTAGGGAAGCTTTGTGGTTGAAATGGTTTGTAGAGGAGCTTGGATTTGATCAAGATTCAGTAGAGATATTCTGTGATTCCCAAAGTGCAATAACATTGTCAAAAATGGTGTTCATCATGAGAGAACAAAGCATATGGATACTAAGTATCATCATGGAAGGGATCATATCAACAAAGGTACTATCAAGGTTTTGAAGATTCCTACAGCTTATAATCCAGCATATATCTTTACTAAGGGATTGTCAGTTGCTAAGTTTCAAGAAGCATTGAAGATGCTTCGGGTTACCAAGAACTAAAGCTAATGGAAAGCTTAAGTTAAGTTCTGAATTCAAGAAGATCTTTGAGTTCAGGTTAATTATTTGAAAAGGAAGTGTGTACAGGTTAATGTATGCAGGAATGTTCAAGTGCCGTGAACATTGATTCTGGGAAGAATCAGATCATGCTCAAGGTGGAGATTTGTGAGTGTGAGCATGATCAAGGAAGAGCCAAGTAAGTGTGTTGATATTGGCCAAGTGTGGTGAAGACTCTGTGAGATGCAGAGGGTTTCACTTAACCCACAAGGACACACATGTGAGATGCACGTGTGAGACTTGAGTGTATAAAGTCTTGTTTTTGTTTATTGACCGGTGGACTTCTTCTTTAATGTTTGTAAAAGTTGTTACAACGGTGAGTTAGAGAGAGAAGAGAGGTGAGAGATTTGTAACAGTTTCCGGTGAAGTTTACCACCGTGAATAGTGGGTTTCCGGCGTAGCAATTCGTCGGCAAGTTTTGGGGTCGGCACTAAGCCCCGAGGCTCGAGTCTCTTGTGTTGTTTTCTTTTCGCATTTAGATTCATTCTCTGATTCGAGTAGATTTGAGCTAAGGATTCTTAGGCTTAAGTCGTACAGAGAGAGTCGCCATTGATCTTTTTAGAGAGAGAGAGAGATAAAGATAGCTTATTTGTTAGAGAGAAAGAGAGTAAATGCTGTCACAACGCATGGATATATATTTATATAGAAACTAAAATGTTGTTTCTTGTAATATATTAGGGTTTCAAATGGCTTGTAATAATGTGTATTGTTATATATTTTTATATATTACACTATATAAAAATATGGCTCGCTCTAATACAACTGACTATTTTTTCTATGACCATTAACAAATTTACAATATAAAGTTCCAAAAAAAAAAAATTACAATATACATACATACGTTCATTGTAAAGACAAAATGCAAAGTTGGTTAACGTTTTAGTCATCTCCAGAAGTTCTTGTGCCAAATTAGGTGCATTAATGATATTTATTTTGTTTGTGATATTTTGTTCAGTAATAACATTTTCGGTTTTTTCTTATATTTGACCTTTTTGTTGGTTAAGGTTTTAGTGATTTGCCAAATGTGTATATCCTATATATATTAATTGAGGAGACACTAAAACTTCAAAATCCTAGGTGTCACTCATTGAGACTTTTAGGAGACATTCTAACTTAAAAAATCATGTGTCATGCTAAGAGACATTTTAACTTAAAAAATTATATGTGTCATACTAAGAGTGTTTTAAGACCTAATTATCATCCTATTAAAAATTTTAAATAATAACACATTTTTAAATTTATCAACATTATGAAACATTCTTAAAATTTCCTAAAATTTTGCATTAATTTTAAATAAAATTCTGAAATAAACATTTATATATATATATATATAACTTTTCTTCTTTTTCAAACCTAAAAATAAGACTACCATCACCACTTCCCTATATATAAGCTAACAAACACAAAAACACATATCTAACAACCACCATCTAAAAAAACAAAACAAAAATTCCGGTAGGAGAATCTTTATTCATTTTTTTTCCTTTGTTTTTGACTTAAAACTCAAGACTTATCATTATGACACTCAAAATTCAAAAACCAAACGAATAATTTTTGTAGTGGACATGATTATTAATCTAATATTTTTGGTATGCATAATTTAAAACAATATATTTTTATTATACAATAAACTGAAATTTATACGCATGGCGTGGGTCAAAATCTAGTATACTTTTAATTTTGGACCACTCATAAATGACTTGTTTAGTCATTTGAAATTACATATTTCCTCGATTCATAAATCCTCGATTCCAAATGTGTGACTAACTAGGTGACTAGTTGAAATTACATATTTTCTCGATTCTTCAATTCTTGTACATGGATGGGTCCATTTAACCATTAGATCATGAAGTTTAAATGGGTGATGATGAATTGATCCAAGCCATTTAACTAATAATTTGAAATTCTAACATTAAACTTATTTGGATATCACACATTTTGACACAAATTTTGGTTCTTGTTAATATTTCTGTTTACGTTAGCCTTTACTTAGCTTTAGTTTTTCACCTCGCTCCTTTTTCAGTTACGATTTACACATCATAAAACTTAAGTAGTTTTTGGTTTCCTTTAATATATTGGTTTTTGGAGTTTAAAGCTGATGAAATGATATGATGATTGTATACTAATATGGCCAAGGTGATAGGATGATGATGATGGTATGATGGTGATAATATATGCTAATGATGACATACTGTTATAATTATATTTATGATAAAATTATCATAAAAAAAAAATTACATGGATCGACCCATTTAACCGTTAGATCATCAAGTTTAAATGGGTGATGAATTGATCCCACCCATTCCCATTAATCATCTTACATTTAATTTATTTGGACACCGGTCATGTAACGTATCCTACATCATTAAATTTTAGTTCTTGTTAATGATTTCTTCTGACGTTAGTCTTATAGTGTTAGCTTTCCATTTTTCAACTCGTTACAATTTTTGTTACATACATACTAAATTGAAAACGACGCCGTGGAATAAGCGACAAGAGGAATGTTTAAAACTACGCCGTTTTTGGAGGATGAAGAATATAGCCGTTAGAAATAAGAGACGGATTGCAGAAATAAAAAAGGAAAAAATAAGGCCGTTAAGAGTAAGTTAAGCACACTCCTCCGTATTCAAAATTTTATGACCGTTGCGTTATTCTTTCTTCATCTTCTCCTTTTTTTATTCTGATTACAGACACATTCCCTCTGAAATCAAGGAATCAAGAAATAAAACCCTAATTCCCTCCAGATATTCTTCAATTTCTCGCCCTCTTTCTCTCCTAAGTCCTAATTCTGAGATTCGATTCAATTTCTGATTTACCATGGAAGGAACAACGGCTCCGGCGGAGGAACCAATCGGAAGTGTTGCGACGATGACGATGATTGACCAGACTTATGAGTTCTTAGCGCCGCGATGGTTTGATTTTGTTAACGGAGAGACTGAAGACGAGGCTCGTCGTGCAGAGCTCTGGTTTGAATCGGCTTTAAGTTGTGCTCCTTCTCGTGAGTTTCTTTCCTTAATCGATTCTTCTTCTTTTTTTGTGTGTGTTTGATTTCTAGATTCTAGGGTTCGGAACAAGAACGGGGATAAGATTGATTTCAGATCTGTGGTTTAGATTTCTGATTTGGTCGTCAATTTCAATTTTGTTGTGACGAAGAACATTGGTTAATTAGGGTTTTGTTGAATCGAAATTGGGAATTGCATTGGCAGGAATCTCTCGATTTAATAATTTCGTTTTCGATTAATTGCATATTGAAAAACCAGAAGTGAATTTTCTTGGATCGATGACTATGTTTCGTTATCTGAAGAATCTTAGGATTAGGGGAAAAAATGTGTTGTTCTGTGCACAGAATTAAGCTGACTTCAAGTACAAAGCTGTATTAAACTCTTTCTTTTATGTGTAGCTTCGGTTCCTAGAATCAAAGCAAGAAGATCATTCAAAGTAGAGACCATGTGCAACTTCAATGAAGAAGAAGAAGAAGAGAAATCGCTGAAGGTTTTACTTCAATCAACATTGAGTTATCTATTGCAAGTTGAGATAAATCTTTGAATCTTCTGATTATGCGTACTGCAGGATAAAGAACCATCAGAACAAGCCAAGAAAGAAGAAGAAGAAGTTAGTCTTACTGAAGCAAGCACAATTAAGTCATCTCACAACAATTCAAAGGACGCAGAAGCAAGGTTTGTATCGTTCTTTCGAAGATTGTAATGGTGTTTAGTGAGATGAGTGGCTGTTTCTAATACACTTTCTTCTTCTTGTTCATTCAACAGTAATCTCGGGGATGATGCGACGACTGAGGAGATGGAAAACAAGGAGAATATTCCTCCTACTAATAAAGAAGCTTGCACACCTAAACCACCACTGCAATTATCTCAAGGAGGAAAGTCAATGGACCTTAAGAAACAGCAAACTGCTAGAAAGATAGCTAGTTTGGTGAGGAATCCATCTGCACGTAGACCGAAAAACCAGTCGCAATCGTCTCAAGCGAAAACTAGTCATCAGAAAAGTGTGAAAAGGTAATTTACATTCTGAATAACCATTTTGATACCCGAATTTGGTTTCGCTCATCTGATAATCGTTTTGTTATGTGTTGAATGGCTAATTGCAGGGAAACGATTGTTAAAGACACAGCTGCCAAAACTAATATGATTCAGGAAAATCAAGCCATCAAAAGGCAAAAGCTAGATGATGGAAAATCAAGACAGGTGAGCCAAATTGTTTTTATATCAGCAAGCTTGCTTTAACTCAATATGTCACTGCATGACTGAAACTTTTTCTTCCTCATCATTGATTTATCTTAGATTCTCAATCCAAAACCAACAACTCTGCTCCACAAGACAAGACAAGGTCTAGTTAACACTGGTTTCAACGTATGCCCTTCAGTCACTAAGCAAACTCAGAAGGAGAACAGAAAGGTGTGTTCTGCTTCATGGATGCTTACAGAAATTTTCTGTCAGACCTTGAATCTCAACTCTTTGTTTTCCACATTTAAGGTTTATGTCCGTGAGCAAATTACACCTTTCATTTCAACTGCTGAATTGATGAAGAAGTTTCAAACAAGCACTCGAGACTTGTCACTGCCTCATGCCAACACTTCTCTTCCACAGGTAAATATACTAAGTTTTCTCTGATTCCTTTTACATCAGTCGTAACTAACTTCCAGGATGGTGCTGCTTTCCTTGTCCAGAACCGACCTAGGCTGACATTGACAAGACCGAAGGAACCCGACTTTGTAACATCCCAACGGGCACGTCCTTTGAGAGTGAAGAGCAGTGCAGAGCTTGAGGAAGAGATGTTGGCAAAGATTCCCAAGTTTAAAGCTCGACCTGTGAACAAAAAGGTAACGCATGTTATGTATATGATTATGCTCTGATTTCATATAGAGAATGTATTTTCTATATTCATCAAGTGATGATTATGCTCTGATTTCATATAGAGAATGTATTTTCTATATTCATCAAGTGATGATACAAGGGATTATCTAAATAATCTAAATACAGAAAGTTCCTAAAGCAGAGCAATCACAATATTCACAGTTAATGGAGAATCGTAGTCATAGCTAAATCATAGCATAATCATATCTCTAACAATGCATTGGTTTCACTGTGGTATATCTATACTTAAGAATCATAAATCTAAAACAAAATCAATGTGTTCTCTTATTTGATGCAGATTATGGCAGCTCCAGCTTTGCCTGCACCACAAAGAAGCACACCACATCTTCCAGAATTTCAGGTAGACACACCGCAGCAGAGAGTATCATCATTTTAGAAACGATTCTGTTATTTGATCTACAAATGGCTCATTCATATCTCACCACTGCAGGAATTTCATCTCGAAACAATGGCAAGGGCTAGCCAACATGCAGAGACATCTTCAATAGCTTCAACAGAAGTGTCTAAGCAGGTATGGAGCTTATTCTTTACCCAAAGAACCCAAAGAAATGTTGTATGTATGCAGAAAACACTTGGCTAGTTGTTGTTGGTTTCATGCCATCTGATAGATATTCTTCTGTTTTCCTCGCACGCAGCATAATGATTGGAAGCCTCACCTTACTGCACCAAAGAGCCCTGCACTCCAAACAATGCTACGAGCTCGTCCTACTAAAGCAAAAACTACAGAGGAACTTGAGCAAGAGGAACTCGAAAAGGCACCAAAATTCAAAGCAAAACCTTTGAACAAAAAGGTACTACTCAAGTGGTGTATTTTATTATTGATCTACTTCGTTTATCTCTCTCGATCTGACTTCGAATCACATCAACTTATCCAGATATTTGAAAGCAAAGGAGAGATGGGAATCTTTTGCAACACCAAGAAACACATAACCATACCTCAAGAGTTCCACTTTGCGACAGATGAGAGGATATCACGACCCAATTCTGTCTTAGATATATTCGACAAGGTATATTTAAACAACAAAACCCATTCTATGCAAGTGTTTCCACTGGATATAGCCAGATTTTGACTTAAAACTTTTTGCAGCTCTCATTGAACTCCGAATCTTGCCATGAAAAGCCACTACCAAGGAACACCGCTCCAAACCCCTTCCATCTTAGGACAGAAGTATGTGTACAACAAACAACCTGTCTATAAGGTCAAAAGTAGACTTGACTAGCCACCAATTTTTACTGACCGTTACTTTGTGGCATCCAGGAACGAGGCGCTGAAAAAGAGAAAAGGTTTGTAATGGAAGTCACACAGAAACTGATAGGAGATGAAAGGGCCAGGGTTCCAAAAGCAACCCCGTATCCTTACACAACCGACTATCCCGTGGTAGGCCATACCTTCCTTGCTTTTGGTCTTTGAGCTGTGAAAATGATGATGGATGTTATTATAAATCTTATTTGTTTCAACTCTCAGGTACCACCAAAACCAGAACCTAAGCAATGTACAAAACCAGAACCATTCCAGTTAGAGAGCTTAGTGAGGCATGAAGATGAAATGCGAAGAGAAATGGAAGAGAGGATGAGAATGGAGAGAGAAGAAGCCCAGAAGAGGCTCTTCAAAGCACAACCAGTTATAAAAGAGTATGTCACCTGCCCTTTAGCTATTATTGACTTAATCTACGTTTTCAAAAAACTCACAATGGCTTTCCTTGATCACAGGGACCCAATCCCAGTTCCAGAGAAAGTACGAAAGCCCCTCACAGAAATTCAGGAGTTCAATCTCAATGTAGAGCATCGGGCTGTTGAGCGAGCAGACTTTGATCAGAAAGTAAGGTTTTCATTTATTTCAACTTACAAAAACATGCTTACATGAACTCGGTAGTTGACAAACTGCCATTTTATGTGGAACCAGATCAAAGAGAAGGAGAATCAGTATAAGAGATACCGTGAAGAGAGTGAAGCTGCAAAAACGGTATGCAAACGTTACACACCCTTAACTTGCAAATATATTCCTTCATATAACTTTGCTAAAATATAACATACCTGAAAACTCTGTCAGGTGGAGGAAGAAAGATATCTGAAGCAAATGAGAAAGACAATGGTTCCTCATGCTAGACCTGTACCTAACTTCAACAAACCCTTCTTACCTCAGAGGTAAGTTCCACAATTCAATAAATAAATTCAAAGCATCAAACTTCTCGTTTTTAGTACCCAGTATTGATTAAGAACTTCATGTCATACACAGGTCCAACAAGGAGACCACAAAACCAAGATCACCCAATCTTAGAGTGATAAAAAGAACACAGAGAAGAACGATGATGGCTGGACCAACCGTGTCCGCAGGTCAGATGAGGTAGTTGTTTTGCAGTGAAGCAGAAGCAGCCTGACATGTTCATGAATGCTTGAACCTAATTTTCTTTTGTAAATTGTTTTGAGTACTAAATTTTCCTTATGTGCTTAGGACTTACTAGTATAGTAGCAATACATTCTCTAATGTAACCATGATTTTAAGTTTGAAAAATGATCTTTATTAATCATATAAAGCTTGTTTCTTATCTGACACTAACATTAGAAAGCCAAATATCTTGAAACAATGCTTTAAAAAGGACTGAGAACATAATCTAGAGAGCATATCAGTCTACACATTGTTTGAATCACTTGGTCCAATTTGCTTTTGCCGGTACACTACACTCTGAAAGAAATCAAATAAGGGAAAGTTTCAGAAGAAAGCAGAGAATTAGATTAAATGAAATCTAGACATCAATAATAATAGCGACAGTACCAAATAGTCAAGGCTTGAAATGCAGTCAACCTTGAGCTTAGCCAAGGTTTCATCATCTTTAAGACTCTGCAACTTCTCTGTTGATGAAGTAATCATCTCATGAGGATTATCTCTTTTAGACATCAACAATTCAACCTTTTCAGGCTTCAATTGCGACTGAAGTGCAACAAACTGTTCAACATTTAAGTAATACAAGTATCAAATCCATGTTACTGCAACAAATTTGGTTTACACTCTCATAAAAGAAGAAGAGAGAACTCACTTCACGGAGCTGTTTCACTAGCAAAGTGGGTCGGCAACAAAGATACGGCTGAGGTAAGTCTGGTAAACATTTTGTATCCAACGAGAAAAGCTTAAGATGAATATCCAACTGCAGAAGGATTAAGTTTTACCCAACTAAACATTGGCATTACTATCTCTAATCTGTAACGCAGGTCCAGAAAAAGTATTTTCTTTTGTTACCTCGGCATCGTTACCCTCTAAGCTCCCGAGATATTCCGCAAGTCTATTCAAGCGAGCATTCCTTACATTTCTAATATTAGCTCCTGCGTTATTATTCCCATGCCTTGTATTGCTACTCCTTGTACCGCCTCTTCCCCATGCAAGCATTTCTGGGTTCCACACAAGTCCGGGTGATATCCCTCTGCTGTCTCTATGCGCCTCCTCTGTGTCATTATCATTGTTGTTTTTCTTTGCATTTGAAGAAGGGTGAACTCTAGGACGACTTGTAGAGCGCCTTTTTCGTTTTCTTTCCCGGTATTCGTCATCTGAAGAAGAATCTTTGCCTATATTATTTTTATCATCATCTTCATCTTGGGCTTCTGATGTATCTATTTCCAAGTTTCTGGTGTTCCTTCTTCTTCTGGAGCTACTACCAATACGCTGTGATTTCGGTATGACCGCTGCGTCTTTACCAAACGATTTTCTTTTCCCAAGAGCCTCAGATTGTCGTTGCGATACTTGAGCTATCGATAATTGAATCTACAAAACATCACAATTTGCTTAGTCACAATAGAAGCATTTAAAGTACTTATGTTACATGAAAGGCATTGCCTTGGGTTCCTGACCTGCTTATTACGAGCCTCGTCATCTTCATGGAAAGCCAATTCCTGAACAAAACAAAAAAAGAAAAACGATATAAGGACATGAATCTCGCGTAACGGCGTAAGTAACCCTTCTCTTAAAATGTTGAAGGAGATAAAGAGTAATGTTGATTGCTTCACCTCCTCCTCAAATCTATCAATATTTTTGATTAAGCCTGCAATTAAGGTATCAAAATTGGGGTCGTCTCTTAAAGAACGTCGACTTGCACAATGTTTCCTGCACGCAGGACACTCATTGTTCCTGAAAATCATTTTTTCAGTTAATAAAAAACCCTGAATAAGCTTTACAATAGAATGCTGAACATGTAAATGGAAGGCATACCCCAATCTCATTGACTTATCAATGCACTCTCGGCAAAACCGGTGGAGACACTCCATCACAGTCCTTGTTTTCCTTATAATTCCTGGAAAATGAAAACAAGAGTGTCTATGTAAAATTTGGCCTCTCCAAGAACAGTTAAAAGCTGATTGACTTTGAAATATAAATGTGCAGAAGAGTAATTACCTAAACATATCGGACATTGCACGTCCCTACGGATACTCCCTAGCTCAATATCCATATATCTGCAAGTAAAAATTCAAGACTTTATCAATCATCAACAACTATTTCCTAGTGTAAGAAGCCAGACTCAGTCAAAAACTGAATGCTAAGCTAAAAGAAACTCATGAACACAAGAAGCTTAAGTCAAATGGAAGATAAATCATCTCCAGATCAAGCACTTGAACTGCACTTTCTAGAATAAACGCGATAGTCACTATAACATGCAAGCAAGAACCAAACAATGCATCGGATAAATGAAAACAAAAACACAAATTTATAGAATGTGAAACAGAAGACATGATAGAACAGTGAAACCAATAATCAGAAATGTCAAATCTGGTACAGAGAAAGGAACAGGCAAGGAGAAGAGAATCGTTACTCTGAGTCTGATTGCTCTTCTTCTGATGCAGAAGATTCACTTTTTTCCTTAGAATCTGAAAATTGAAGTCGATAACTTTCACGTTATATACACATACATACTCACGCAGTGATTGATTCCACATACATCTCACATAAGTATCCACAAGTATAAACAAGACGAAACACGAAAGCCCTTACCTTCTTCTTCTTCCTCGTCCTCTGCTTCTACTTCGTCTTCTTCTTCTTCCTCTTCGTTACTTTTCACGTCTTCTTTGTTATCATCTTCCTCCATCTCATCGATTTTCTCCGGATCTTCCTCCTCAGCTACCGGGTTAACTCGGTCGGATTCTGGGTTCCGACATAACTGGTCGTCTTCTTCGTCGGCGGCGGAAAAGCTCTTCAAAGCCGGCATTGTTTGACTATCGAGACAGTGATCTTTGCTTCTCGTAAGATATAGAAACAATAAAAAGCTTTCACTTTTCTCAATCTCTCGACGTCTCCCTCCAATGGGTTTTCTTCTTCTTCCTTCGTTTGTTTTGGTTCGGTGGCGATGGAAAGAGAGAGAGAGAGAGAGAAGGAGAACGAAGGCGGACGATGAGAAGAAAGGAGAGAAGTTTCTTTACCTTATGCTTTTATTTTATTGATTTATAACTTTTTTTTCTTCTCCTAATTACATACTTATTTTGGGTTTCCTTTTTCTAAGAAGGCAAAATATCAAATATTATGTACTTGCAATTGACCATAATTTTATATGAAGAAAATATTTTGTGAACTATTATTATTAGTCTATGACTATGACTCATGATTTAAAAAAAAAAGAACTATTCATAGTTTTACTACATAATTATTTACTTATTATCATTAGGGGTTATTATGCTATAATTACCCATTTTCGTTGTCAAAACAAATAGGCAAGGAAAATTTATCATTTTTTGTATCATGTGTTTGCTAAACTTATTTCAAATTTTCCAATTGCTTATGTTCTTTTTCTTTTAGTAAAAAAAATTGTGAGGTTGCCAAAACTACGAAATCTTAAGTTCTTAACGGATTTGAATCGAAGGTGTAATGAATTAAAGAAGTTGAATAAAACGTTGCACATGTCGGCATTCTTCTCGTGTAAACTACTCACTAACCCATTTGCATTACCTTCCACACTTGCATTTACATGTGACACATGTGTGGGTAATAACATATTACGAATCATAATTCTTTAAATAAGCAAGATTAGCAAAAAATAACAATTTCAACACTTGTTAGTGAAGTATATTAGATCACACAATTTACCAACCTTGATGCAAAAAAAAAAAAACTACGATTTTTATTACACAAAAGGAATCTTTATTTTCGGAAAGAGTCATAAAACATATTGGGCCATAAAAAATCGGCCCATTAATTTCATTATATAACTTATAATGTTAGCTAGCTTCCCTCTCGATTTCTTTTTCCTTTTCTGCAATCGTCGTACTTAAAACCCTTACCGGAATGGAGCCGCCGGCGAAAGGAACTGTTACGCCTATAGCTTCATTATTCTCACCGGAGGAAGCACAGAAAGCTGCAAGTTACGTGGAGGAGAAAATCGGAGAGAAGCAAGGAGAGTTGAATCGTCTTCAACAGTTCGTCGATGAAAACTCAAATCTCATCAATCTCGTCAAAAAACTCCCCGATCAGCTCCACCACAACGTTATGGCGAGTTTCAATCCTTACGATTTCCAATTTATAACCTAATTTCAGTTCCCGTTTTGATGAATTTTGTATACACAGGTTCCTTTCGGTAAAATGGCTTTTTTCCCAGGTCGATTGATCCACACCAACGAGTGTTTGGTATGGTTTTAAACTCCTTTTTCGATTTTAATGGAATTCAGTTGAGGTTTAGAAGCTTAGTGTGAAGGATTTTGGTTGTGTGGTTCGTATAGGTGTTGTTAGGAGAGAATTACTATACTGAAAGAACATCGAAACAAGCGATTGAGGTTTTGAAGAGAAGAGATAAGACTTTACAGTCTCAAATTCATTCTCTTAAAGCTGAGATTGATGATTTTCAAGCAGAGGCTTCATTTTTCACTTCAACTGCTTCAGAAGCAGCGGTAAGTTTCTGCATTTTGCCATTTACGTTCTGCGTATGCATCTTAAAGCGGTGTTGTTGTTGTTTATAGGAGGGACTTGTTGAGATAAGAGAAGAAGAAGAAGAAGAAGAAGAAGAAGAAGAAGAAGAAGAAGAAGAAGAAGAAGAAGAAGAAGAAGAAGAACAAGAACAAGAAGAAGATTCTTCTGCAACTGTGATTAAGTCAGGTGAAAAAGAGCCTTCTGGTGTTGCAGAAGAGGAACCTGAAGACGATGAATTTGAGCGAATCATGTCTAGGTTGAACGAACTTGAAAAGGAAGAAGAACAGGAGGGTGAAGATGAGGATGGTAAAGGTGAAGAACACGATTCTTCGACAGAAAGTGTGGAGGAGAGTGAGGAAGATATGGTTAAAGGAATTAGAGATATGAAAGTTTACAATAGGATTGAATACGGGAAACAAGAAAGTATCATATCTGTTCCTAAGGAAGCTTCCAGCCATATCTCTTCCATTCTCAAACCGAGAAATGCAGAGGTAAGGAAATTTCGCTTTTGGGTATATGTTTATGGTTGCTGTTTTCCCTTATGTTTGTATACTTTTAATCCAGCCTAGAGTCACAGCGAAAGTTACCGAAGTTTTAGCAGAGAAACTAGCACTCACAAATCTAGATGATCTGTCGAAAGTAAGAAAAACCTCTCATTGTGATCTTCTCTTCTTTCATTAGCTTTTTTTATAGCTCCTTCTCATATATTGCATGTGATTGCATCATGGCAGTGTATCGGACGCAAGCCGCCAAAACTTTACGAAGGTTAGCTTTATAATCTAAAGTTTTCCAAACATCAGAAAAGTTGACTTCATTTTCAAATTATATGCAAACATTGGATCGTCTTCCTGCAAAATCATTCTCTGATTAACATCTATCTTCTTTTAGTACCAGAAGATCAATCACATGGCGGAATCCCCCAGAGAAAAACTGTAACATGGAGTGACTTACCAGCAACCTCCTCTGGTTCCAGCGCAAAGGCAAAAACCGATGTTGTAGGTCCACAAAAGATTGAGGTATTGCATTTTGAATCAAGCTAATACGGCCTTGCATACAAAACTTAACCTTTAACAAGTAGCTCACAAATCATCATGCCAACTTTTTTTTGGGTGCAGTCACGTATGCAGGAACAGGAGGAGCCCGAGTTTGATTCTACCAAGGTATAGATCTCTTCCGCTCAAGCTTTTGCTAATAGTATCGTTGTTCGGGTAGATTTGACATTCCTTTAAGCTCGTTAAATGTCGAATCCAACTCTTGCAGGCTTTTACTGGATCGATCGTAGAGCACACCCACAATCTAGAAACCAACACACGCGGCCAAATGCTGGTACGTTTCTACCCGATTCTGGAAACTAACAACACAACACTCACAATTCTGGAAACATGATTCTTATTGCAATTTTTTCGTTTGTTTGTTTATATATGTAAACAGGCTTCAGGGTCTCAACCATCAAAACCAGTTTCAAGATTCAAGGCAATGAGAAAGTAGCCAGTCAAGTTCTATGTACAATTTTGTTGGTTTTTTGCCTTCTGATATGCAAGAAGTAAGAACACATTGTAAGCTTAATCTATACAATCAATTAACCTACATCAAGTAATCTGATATTGTTACTTAACTCTTTCTAAAAAGTCTTCAAGTAGCATCTCTCTGTCAAATTGAGAAGCTGACAATACCCATTTACTAAACTCCAATATCTTCATGCCTTTAAACTCAGCTAACATTTTGTACTTCTCTCTTTTTTGTTCCCTGTTCGAAGAACACTTATCCTCTTCTTCACTACAATCTTTTATCTTCTTCTTCTTCTTTCGATCCGCACAATGTAAGCTCTCATTGTTGTTACCGTCTCCATCCAACCTCTGAGATGTTGACGTTGTTGTCCTTCCGCTGTTGATGATATCTTCATTTCTATGTGAATACACAATACCTATATATAACCACACAAGCCGCGGCCAAAGATTTATAAGACTATTATAAAATGAATTGAACGAGAGATGAGCACAGATCAGTCTTCGTCTTACCCAAGTCCTTAAGGAGAGGTTCCTCTGCTTTGGGTTTAGATGAGCATAAGATCTTTTCTTCTTCCTCATCTTCTGAAACACCTGTCTCAAGCAATGATCTCTTCTTCACATGGAAGTTACTATCCTTATGCAACTCAACGATCTCGCTAGTGAAGAGCTTATCAGAGAGATCACGGAACAGATTAGAAATCCCGAACAGCTCGCCTTGAAACTCTTTGCAGTCCTGATAATCATAAGCACTATAGCACTTAGAAATGATCAATCTCTTAATGAAACTAACTATTAAGATTATATACATTTACATACCTGGACGCCTTCAAAGTACCTCGTCTCCATTTTCCCCGACACCGCAATGTTTGAGAGCTGTTGTTTGTATACTTGTCTTGTATAAACTAATTCCTCAAGGGAACCAGCAGCCAACAAACGAAAAACCACCACATGACGTTTCTGTCCATACCGAAATGATCTATCTTGCGCTTGCAAGTCATGAGATGGGTTCCAATTTGGATCAAATATAACCACACGGTTTGCGCTCACAAGGTTTAGTCCTAACCCACCAGCTCTAGTTGATATCAGAAAAACCTAACTTACAAAAAAACAACTCAATCATCAGATCACAAGTAGGTAAGAAGAAAGCGGATCTCTTTCGAATAGGGTTCAGTTAAAAGAAAACCTGTTTGCTAGGACTTGCGTTGAAGTCGTCTACAAGAGACTGTCGCAGATTAGTTGGAGTAGAACCATCAAGTCTTGCAAAGCTGTAACCTTTTCTTATTAGAAACTTCTCCAGTATATCCAGCATCCTGACAGAGTAACTGAATAGAAGTATCTTATCACCCTTTGAAATCCAAGAAGCCATCAACTTCTCTAAAGCTCTCATTTTCCCACAATGTGTAACATCACTAAGGTCCATGAAGCTCTCGCTTGCGGAAATACCACCTACTAGATCAATATCTGTACCAAACACCGCAGATACAAACTCTGCTTCCTTCTTCTGTTTCTCTGGCTCATCTTTTGGGTTCGGTTTAATAAGCTCCAAATGATTACTTATCTGCTGAAGCTTCACAAGGCATGGCAGAACCAAGCAAAACGGACAAGAATCACAACCGTCGGGGTTATCTCTATGAAGGTAACTCCAGATAGGTCCATCAGGAACGATCCTTCCGCAACACTCTGACTGCTTAAGCGGGCTTCCACAATCGCACGGATTACCCTTATTCACAAGGCATTGAATTTCTGGGAGTTGCAGCATTCTTTGATAAACCCGTTTCTGCAATTCGCTCATTTGACAGAAGACTACATTATCTTCTTTCCCCATCATTAGATGCCCAATTGTTTCCTCCTTTGTCCTCCTCAACATATACTTACGCAGAACAATGACCAAATGTTGTTTCCTCTTTTCCGCAATCTGTACAAATCTTTCCGGGGCAGTCGCTCTCTGTCCTTGCTTTAACGGTTCATCATAGAATTCTTTAAAATGTTCGCGAGTGCCTAGTGATCCTGGTGCTACCCAGTCAAAAAGGTTGAATAACTCACTTATCTTGTTCTGCATCACTGTACCCGTGAGACCAATCCTTTTCCTCGTCTTGATCTCAAGGCACGCTTCATAAAGTTTCGACTTTTCATTCTTTAACCGGTGTGCCTCATCAGCAATCACTATTTCCCAATTAATTCCTGACAACACAGGACCTTGGATTCTAAACGTATCGAAGCTTGTTACAAGTACCTCGACACCACGTGCATGGAGTTTCTCCAAGATCATTTCTCGATTAGCTCCATGGTACACAGAAACCTTGAAGAAACTCGCCCATCGAGAAAACTCACTCTCCCAGTTGTGGATAACCGAAGACGGACAGATTATTAGTGCAGGTCCCATTTCAGACTCCAAAACAGACTTATGACTAGCATCACCATCTTTTCCATACACTCCAGCAAGAAATGCAATTGTCTGTATAGTCTTGCCTAATCCCCTGAATCACTTCCATTTTCATCAGACTAACTATTACAAATGCACAATCCCATTCTCAAGAACACTTAAAACCAAGGCCATACTATTGTAACACAAGAAAGGAAAAACTCACATGTCATCGCCAAGAATCCCACCATGGTTGTTTTTATAGAGATTATACAGAAACTTTACTCCTTCTCGTTGATGTTCAAGCAATCTACAGTTGATAGAAGCCGGTACCTACACCAAATCACAACAACCCACACAATTCTCAAAGGCAAAATCAAATCATTCCAAGACTTTAGCACTAATGAGCAAAAAGCTTAAAACTTTCGATCTGAATCTAACCTGTATGATCGGAATTTTTCCGATTGATGACAGTACAAGTGGTTCATAAGGACCGGTATAGTCAAATTCGGCCCGGTTTAATCCGGGTCTCCCAAATTCAATCGATTTCTCATCTCCTTCTTCTTCCTCGAATTTGATGTTTCTTTTGTGATCGTCTTCGCTACGAACAGAATCTTCGACTTGGGTTTTTGAGATTTTAGATTCGTGCTTCGAGGAGAGGAAGTATGAATCGTCGAGACGCAGTAGCTGCTGTGAGAGAGACGATTTAGGAGGTTTTCTCGGCGCTTCAAATTCTTGGGTCGATGAGATTCGCAACAATGATGGTGATGGTGATGGTGATGATGATGATGATGATGATGATGATGATGATGAATTACTACAAGGCTTCAAGGTCTGTTTGAAAGTGTGTAACAATGACATCGCTTGATCGATCGCGATGCTTTCTCCGAGAAATTGAAAGAAAGTCGCAACTTTTAGAAATTTGAAAAACGTTTATGCTGTTATTCAAATTATAAGAAAATAAGAGGCCAAAATGTAAATTAACATAAAATCGGAAACTGGTCTACTTAATGGGCCGAATCTGAATAGTGTGCTTGTGTCTAATAAAAGCCCAGATTTTACTTGTGTCCTAATATGGTTTTTAGGGTTTCTCGTTCATCTCCTCTATATATATTTGTATCTTTGTTCCAATTAATATCGCCGAGAAAAGACTCCATTCTTCTATTCATCACCAATGATATTTTATGTTCTTTAAATTTCGTTTTCGTTTTTTTGGATTATTTGAATTTCGATAAAGGTTTTGTGAAGAAAGTGATGAAAGTTGTAGATCGGTGATAATCTTTTGATTCATATGATCGATAAAAATTCAACTCGCTACGTTCTTTCTGATTCACACAAAGTTTTCTATATTTCCCATAATTTTTTTGTTTTTCTTTATTAATGGTTTTGGAGTACTTTTTTTATTCAATTCAATCAATTGTAAAGCTGAAGAAATGATGAGAAATCAGAAAAATATCTTAGGACACCTTCTGACACAGTAATGTGTATGAGAATGACTTCGTTTTCTGATCTTCAGCTTAATTTTCCTCTACATCTTTAAATATTTCTTGTTTAGAAAAATCTCAAATAATTATTTTTGTTAGCAAATTTTGTATATGTTCATCTGTATTGTTGGAGATGTGTTTTTGTCATGAAAGTATCTAAGTTTTGAGAATTGGATAATCAAATTTGAATTTGAATTTGAAGAGAATCTATTAGTATTTGAAGATTCAATTTGCTAATGTTTCTCGGGCAATGCTAATATTTTAATACCGAGTACCTAAACATCAAACTAATTTGTACCTTGTGTGAATCGGATAATGCTAAGTACAGATTTTAGATGTGTACAGATCATAACAAGTACCTTAAACAGATTCTATCACAAACGTATAAATGATTTTTGATTCTTGAACAATTGTAAAGCTGAATAAATGATGAGAAATCAGAAAATATCTTAGGACACCTTCTGACACAATAGCTCTGTGTATGAGAATGACTTCGTTTTCAGATCTTCAGTTAATTTTCTTTTGTTTTTGTTTTTGTTTTGTTTTTTTTTTTTTTTTTAAACAACTCCATATATTAAATCACATTTGGTCGGCAGAAACATTTCGAAATCGGATACTTTCTACCGACTCATCGAAATCTACATGGAAAAATAAATGGTTACGTGTTCGTGCCGCTTTTGCAAGGGCATCGGCACGATCATTACAAGAACGAGGAATATAAGCTAATTGAAAAGACACTGACTTCTGCGAAGTGATCTAGCTCAGACTGGAAAGCTGGTCAATCTATCGGATCGTCGGTCATCGTCAATAAGTTTGAGCAATATGTCTCAAATCGGACCATAAGTATACGCTTCTGAATAAGACAATCCATCAAACTCTGCATGTAAAGCTGATAGACTTCTTCGGCATCCCTGCTTGCCGGTGTGTGTTTGACCTGAAGTGTCAGTGAGAAACCATCCGAGACCGCTAGTGGGCCCTTGATTCGCCAAGATGCGTCCACTTGACAGATTGAGATATGGGGGTGCTCGGATCGGGTGGTATCTTCAGTCACGATAGTATCTCTTTCCTCCCCTCCGTCTTCTTCTCTAGCCAAGTTTGCGCATCTTCAACTTTCTTCCTCTAGCTGCTGATACATTCTTTCCATTGAAGAGCTTGTCGTTCCTAGCTTTCCAAATGAACCAAATGATCCACGGGATACAAGAGACCCCTTTCTTTTGTTTTTTAAAACCACTCATTTGGTAAGCAAATTGATGTATATGAATCATCACAAGATACCTAAATAACAATCAAATTTGTATTTATATATATATGTGAAGTACAAATTTTTGATGTGTATACATATCTCACTCTATAATGAACCTATAAGTACAATAAAACTCTAATCAAACAAGCGCGGCTTAAGCCATGAGGACCTATAAACAGATCCTATCAGACAAATGTATGAACTGTAAAGGCCTATCAACTTATCCAATCAGACAAATCTATCTCAACATGTTCTGTTTTTTAACTTTGAGTAACTATTCTCCTCCACTGTAGTTTTGAAGTAAAAAGCTCAGTGTTTGGTTCCAGTTTTGCCTTCTCGTTTCTTTTGTGCTTGCCTTTGAAGTTCTTGAAGCTGTCTACCATGCTCTTCAAGCATCTGATCCACTTTGCTTGGCTGAGCCACCAATGGTCCGGACATGTAAATCTTGCTATCACTAGGATTATACTGAACACAAAGAAACAAAACATTGCTAAGTAAAAACAAAACCAATTGCTGCAAAATGAGAAAAAAAATCAAAAACCAAGAATCAGTAACTAACCCAATATGGGTCAATTGGTGTAGTCATTTGTCTACTATCCATTGTATCAGCTCTATTATACGCTCGTCGATCCCTTCTTCGATGATTCATTACCGGTTGTTCTTGTCGATCCAATAATGTTTTGGAGGAGACCGAGCCCGATAACATCTTTTGATTTACTCTAGGCTGAAGGTATCTAGGAGGAGGTGCATTCTCCTTCACATACATTGTTGATCTACTCATACTCCGGCTATTGCTCATCAACGGACCCGAGTGTGAAGAAACTCTCCCACCAGTTTGATTGTTTCTAGAGTGCATATTTAGATAATCAGGAACCGGTCCATGAGAAGTCCTCTCCAACGACTTAAAGCTATCGTTTCTGCTCTTCAAATCAAGGTATGGTTTCTGCATTCGCCACAAAGAGTGTTTTGGTTTACATGGTAAATGTGACCTTAAAAGTTAGGACCTTTTAGAGTGACTTACCTCCATTGTCATTGATAGAGAGTGATTTGTATTGATCGGTGGGACAAATTTTCGCTCGTGTGACCTTCTCGGCTGAGAGTAGTCTTGCCTTTCTTGTTTCTCTGTCCTCACAGGTCGGAGTCTTTTCGCTTCATCGCGCATTTTAGCATCAATCTCTTTACTAGGAGGATATTTTGGTAGAGAAGATGGATCGCAAGCAAACGGCTTGGTTTTGAAGTACTGAAAGAAAAAGAGAGAGTGATTGTCACTAACAATGCTTCAATGATCACAAGAAACCAAGAACAGAGTAAAACATCAAGAACCAGTTACCTCACTCTCAAGGGCATAATCGGCAGAGCTCCGGTGATCAGGATCTATGGAGAGTAAAGTCTCTAAAAGCGAGAGAACACTCGCGGGAAAGTCCTTAAACATCTCTGATACTTTACGTCTATAAGGAATCGCGGTCTTGAATCCAGCTGAAGACGGTAACTTATATTTTCTCCAGTAATTCTCTGTTGGTGAACCGCATAACCTGAAGATTTTATGCAATTGTTCTACCTAGAAAGACGAAATGATACGTTTTTGAGTATAAACAAACAAGAAGAAACCCGAATTTGGAGGAAATAAATATATTACCTCATTTTTTCCAGGTAGGATCGGTTTACCGGCGTATAATTCACCTAAGATACAACCTGTGCTCCATAGATCAACACCAACACCATAATGAGTGGCTCCAAGCAAAAGTTCTGGTGGTCGGTACCAAAGAGTGATAACATGGCTAGTCAATGGCACAATTTTTGCAGGATCGAAAAATGTGGCTAACCCGAAATCCGCTATCTTCAAGACTCCATTACTATCAATCAGTAGATTTGATCCCTTTATATCCCGATGAAGAACACCGCGGCTGTGACAATGTTCAAGCCCACTTAGAAGTTGTTGCATGTAACATTTAACCTAAAACAAACACAAACCATACAAGAAACGGATTTTTGAAGCGGAAACATTCTAGATTACGGTAGCAAAAGCATCTATGTGCAGTACCTGAGGCTCAGAAAACTTGACACCGGGTAACGAAGAAAGTCCTAAGAGATCGTGATCCATGTATTCGAAAACTAAGTAGAGTGATGATGAAACAGGTGCAGTGATCAATCCTTCTAGTTTCAGGACATTGGGATGATCAAGCCGTCGCATTACTATGATCTCTCTCGCCATAAACTTGACACTTTCTATATCGTTAAGATCAAACCGGACTTTTTTAAGCGCAACAATCTTGTGATGAATAAGATCAAGAGCTCTGTAGACATTGCTATATGTTCCTTGGCCAATCTACATCCATGGAAAAAACAGATTCTATTAAACAAAGACATGATTTTGGCCAAATAAGAGACTTAAGTTAGCAAAAGAAACTTACTTTCTCCAGTTTTTCGAAAGTACTTGCTCGGCGAGGAGCCCAATCCACTAGCGCCTCACCAGCAACCGAGACTAACCAGGTCGGCCATCCTGCGGACACTTGCTTCACCTCTGTGGCCAGTCGAACAACAACATTCGGATTCTTCCTTAATTCCCTAGGAACCTCAGCTTCAATCCCATGAACCTCAGGTTCCTTTTCGATATGATGATGATCAGTAAACCTTCTAGAACTCAACTTTTCGGATTCAATCAACCGAACTTTGTTGGAATCTTTCGGTTTCGGATCAATCTCTAACTCCGGGTTTACAACAACACTTGAGTCCCTTCTCAATTCCTGATCCATATGATCAGCAATCTCAGGATTCTCTAGTATTTTTCCAATCTGATGATCATAAAACCTACTGGAACTAAACAATTCGGATCCAATCAACCTATCTTTAGCATGTCCCCTGCCACTTGATCTACCAAACCCGCCTTCCGGTTGGATCCAATCATCGATCCTCGACGAATCGATCCGCGATGAACGTTTCTCAGGTGGCTGATCTTTCAGTGTCGATTTTCTTCTAAAAGGCCTATTCCTAGAACTTACGCAACCCATTGTAAGCTCTAAAACATGAATCTATACACATTCACAAAACAATCAATCCACTTCCCTAAACCCTAATTCATCAACGGATCAGCGAAAAACCCAATTATTAACGAACCCCTGATCGAGTTTTTGCTTCTTCTTCTTCTTCGGAAGACGACACACACTGTAGAATACCCAGAACGAATAAACCGGAATCAGAGTGGTTTAAACCGAAAAGTTCAAGACTTTCGCCGGAATTTCAGTGACGGGCTCAATCGGAAACAGAGGAAGAGGCTTTTTTTACCTGAAAATTGATGATGATTGACTTTAGCGTGAGGGTTTTAATGAAATCAAGAGGATGATGCGGAGAGGAAATGTATGCAAAAGAGAGAATTTTTTTTGTTGTATCAGATTTGACTGGTTAAACGCATACGTACACTAAGTCACATCATCGATTCAAGAAATGTATTAATGCGTATTATAACTCTTATATATGTGTGTGTGTGTGTGTAATAATATCTGAATGTGAATTAACTAACTCAGCCACCCTTTCGTCAACGAAAATGAGATTTTTCTCCAAATCAATCTCTCTCTCATCATCCTCTAATTCTTTTTTAATTTTCTTTATAATATTGCGGTTTTTTGTGACCAAATTTTTTTTTTTACTTGCGGATAGTGTGCATTACATCAGATCAATGGGTTTTAAGCATGTGTGAAACTATAATGATTTGATGATGAAATTGAAATTTGACTCCAAAATTAATTTTCATGAAGAGAAGTTAAAGTTGTTTTTCTAGTCAATGAGTTATGCATATAACAGTAAAAACTTGTTTTTACTCAACTTAAGTTAATTGAAATTAGAGGAAAAATACATTTTGAAGTCTTCGGACCAAACAAAAACAATTACAGAACTTTTCAAGTCTTGGCCCCGCTTACAAAACTGATTGTATTATTGACCACTTCTTTTGGTTAACACAGTTATTTCGTTTGTTCAACCGCAAAAACAGTAACATTTGGATGTAAAAAGCTCACGGGTTATATGAATAGTCCGTGATTATTTATAACGGAGTTCTTCGAATTGGACAAAATTTATCCAACAATGAAAATGTTAAAAAGCTAATCACAAAAGGTCAGACCTGTGATTTGAAATATATCGTTTGACTGTGAAAACTATATAAGGGCCTGACTGGTAAACTTTTAGAGTAATTGAGGGTAAAGAGAAAAATTGAGAGGAAATTAGGAGGAACAATTCTTGGGTTCACCCCTAGGAGTGAACTTTCTCATTCACCCCTTCTTTATTAACCAATCAAAATTGAGTTGTGGGACCACTAATTTAATTAAATCATTTACTAAATCAAATAAATTAAAACAATTAATATTATATTATCTAATTAAACAAATTAGATAGATCTTAAACCCTAAATTCAAACCTTAAACCCTAAAGTTATACCTTAATTTAGGAATAGTTAACCCAAAATAAATTCTAAACCCCAAACTCAAACCCTAAACCCCAAACTCAAACCCTAAACCCCAAATCCAAACCCTAATTTGGGATTAGTTAACCCAAACCCAAACCCAAAAGTTTAAACTACAAAAATTGATTTTCAATAGATTTGTAGTTAAAAATTTTAGGTTTGGGTTAACTATTCCCAAATTAGGGTATAGTTTTGGGGTTTAGGGTTTGAGTTGGGGGTTTAAAATTTATTTTGGGTTAACTATTCCCAAATTAGGGTATAGCTTTGGAGTTTAGGGTTTGAGTTTGGGGTTTTAGAATTTATTTTGGGTAAACTATACCCTAATTCCCAAATTAGGGTATAGTTTTGAGGTTTAGGGTTTGAGTTTGGGGTTTAGGAACTATGTAATTTGTTTAGTTAGATAATATAATATTAATTTATTTGATTTAGTAAATGATTTAATTAAATTAGTGGTCCCCACAACTCAATTATGATTGGTTAATAAAGAGGGGGTGAATGAGAAGGTTCACCCCTAGGGTGAACCAAGAATTGTTCAATTAGGAGAAAGGAAAGGAAATGTAAAAATAATTGAGAGGAAAGGAATTGAGAGGAAGAAAAAGGAATTGAGAGGAAGAATATTGAACGAAGGAAAAAGGTGGGAAGTAATTAAAAACTATTATGATTATTTTTAAAGTTAAAATAAAATTATTTAATATAATAGAATTTAAATCATTAAATTAGTATTAAATATGCTTACAAGGTAGAAAATTACATTGACTATATTCAATATAATTAAATAAATTATAAAATTATTGATATTAAACAAAACTTCAATTTATCATCTAACGTTGACGTCGATTTCCACGTTGGTTTGCTGACCATATCTGTTCAGCAATTTGATCACGAACTACCCGCATATACATTCCTCCCTCTGATTGTTCTTCAACTCTGATCCCATCATTGTCATCAGGTTTATTGTATGCAATGTGTTGTGACTGTACAACGTCATTTTCGATGTCGGCATTGTCAAAGTCATAGTCTCTTATATTTTCCTGACGGATAAAGTTATGGAGACCCATTGTTGCAAATATAACACTTCTCTGCGTGGCAATGTCATACCTAGGAAATTCGTTTAGAACCCTCCATTTTTGCATCCACACGCCGAATGTTCGTTCAATAACATAACGTAAAGACGCATGCCATCTATTATACATTTCTTTGCTGTTTCGTGGAGGTCCACCATTTAAAAACTCTTGCAGATGATATCTTATCCCGTCCCTTCGTTCCTTTCTATACGGAGCTAAATATCCGCGTCTATTAGCATATCCAGAATCTACAAGATAGTATTTACTTTCTGGAGGTGTTGGAAACATCGGGTCGTCTCGTATTGCGGTTGATAATACTCTTGCATCATGGGTAGACCCAACCATCCCGACAAAACAATATGTGAATAGCATGTCAAAATCACATATTGCCAATACATTGAGGCTCGCAATTCCTTTTCTATTAATAAAGCGTAGGCCTTCTCGACCTGGTGTCACCGTAACTGGTACATGCGTTCCATCAAGAGCACCGATAAATCCATTAAAGAATGGCCAGTATCTTGAATCTCCTTGCAAACGATTAGAGATAGATGTAAGTTCTTAAACCGTTCGTGGGCGTATATACTCTACAGCCAGCCGTTCCATTGCTTTAAGAACATCATGAAACTTTCTCCAAATAGTCTCTTGGGCATGGCCAAATCTTAGTGCAATATCACGTTGCGTATCCTTTTGAGCACAAATGATTAGAAATATTGCAACACTCTCATCGAGGCTAACGTTTGTCGAGTTTTCTAACTCATATTTTTCATGTAGTATACCACATAATTGTATGAATGCATCTGGACTCATCCGAATAAGTGTACGACATGAAACTTCGTTACCGTAAATTTGCTCTCGTATGATTAGCCATCCTTTTCTCCGGTCTGCACTTATTGGTTGCTTTCAAAAATATCTACTATAATACTGCAACATAGGAGATATACATACTTCCAACGCTTCCTCTTCTTCTAGTAACATCAACTCTGCGATTTCTTCATCGTCAAGATTTTCGATTCCGCGTGAACGTAACTCAGCAATACGAAATTCCTGAATTCAAATAGAGTTGAGTTAGAAATTTGTAAAACATATATTAATTTTCACATCTAATATACATAACCAAAGTTTATTTACAAAGTCTTAATACAAAAACCCCACTACTTTTCCCCATTATTTGTTGGGAATATCCTGAAATCACACTTGTATTCACTTCAGTGATAGTTGTGAAGTCGAGATTAGACATTCATATGATACTAGGTGGTCATTACGTTTTGCTAGAAGCCGCTTATGATCTATGAGTTATGAACTCATTACTAGTATTATATGATCCTACAAGGTCACACACCTAAGCAAATAGGATTCATTTTATAAGGGAATGATCATTAATGTAATGATCTAGATGATGTGTATTTGATACACATTATAAACATGTTTTAAAGGCAGCGTCGATCGACACTATAGTAGTGTCGATCGACACGAGGGTTTAACCGAAATAAGATTTCGGTTTAATGACTTAATTGATTCTGAATCGGTTCAGGATCAGTTAGGTTTTCTCCAGGACCTATATAAAGGAGATATAGGTCACGACCTGGAGAGACAGTTTTCGAAACACCCTATTGACAGCCGCCTCTGAGAATTCCCTGAAAGATCCGATTCCAGGCACTAGCATCCCTACGGATTCCTATTTGTGTGCGTGTGGACTATCGGTAGAGGCACTGCATTTGAAGTGCTGCAGATCTCGAATCCCTGATCAAATCTCCGCTGCAAACTCCAGGTATATTCGAGATCCGTTTCATCAGATTTAAAGTTTACAAACCCTAGATCCTAGGAAAAGGAATTGCATCTAGGTTGATTAATAGAGATTAATCCGGTGAAAACTGTATGAATTCCTACAGTGGTATCAGAGCCTTAGGGTTTAACTAGTAATCTGTATGAACTGAATTCGGATTTGATCATTTTTTCTTCATAAAATCGTTTTCGTGAAAAATTGTTCAAATCGCATAAGAAACCTAGTCGTGTCGATCGACACAAAGGTTGTGTCGATCGACACGTCTGTCTCTGCCTTGCGATCGATGAACCGGTTCAATTGGATTGAATCGGTTATCGCGCTTGGTTTAAAGATCGATTAAACCGGCTAATTGCGGTTTGTTGCGATTCGGTTAGAGTCGATCGACACAAAGGTTGTGTCGATCGACACATACCGATTATCGATCCGGTTCAATTTGATTGACTGGTTATCGCAAAATTGATTCGGTTTGGTTAGCGTCGATCGACATAAACGTTGTGTCGATCGACAGAGACCAATTATCGACCCGGTTCAATTGGATTGGCCGGTTATCGATCCGGTTCAATTGGATTGACCGGTTATCGATCCGGTTCAATTGGATTGACCGGTTATCGAAAATTGAATCTGGTTTGGTCAATGTCGATCGACACAAATGTTGTGTCGATCGACACAAACCGGTTATTGAAATTTTGTTTCGGTTATCAAAACCGGTTCAATTGGATTGATCGGTTTTCGATGTACTGAGACAGAGAGGTCAGTGTCGATCGACACTAAGGTAGTGTCAATCGACAGCTGACGCAGATTAAGGGTTAATGAACCTAAAATCAAATAAGCGAACCAGATTTACTGAGATTGGGTTCCTGAATGCATATATGATATGTATTAAGGATTAAATGTTCAGTTCCTCGACTAAATATCAAGTGTTCTGGATGTTTTCCCGATCTTGTCAGCTGTCAAGGCTCATTTCATTGCGTGATAGTCTTGCAGTGCAAGGTATCTGCAGTTACATGAGTGAGGCAGTAGGTAATTGAGTTGATGGGCTTGCAGTGCATGACATCAACTATTACATGATGGAAGAGATTGGTTTACTTGAATGGGCTATCAGAAGTTCTGGGCCCAGAGACATCAGGTGGTTAGAACATAAGATGTTTTATCCACAACCAAGAGTCATATTGGATATGATTAGCAGAGTGTTGCTTACCTGTATAGCTAAGATTTGAGTAACAGCCAGTGGCTCGCTCGGATTTTAGTGAAACACGGATCTTGGATCATTATATTCTTTGAGGAAACATAGTTTTGAATATAATGAGAGTTTTCTTAATTGTTAAGTTTACTCTTTTATTGAACATCGTAACTTACCCTCTACCTCTTTTGTTTCAGCAATGTCAAGCTCAAACAACACTTTCTCCCTAAGATCCATCCTTGAGAAGAACAAGCTGAATGGATCTAATTTTTTGGAATGGTATCGGAACCTGAGAATTGTTCTCAGGCAGGAGAAAAGGGACTATGTCCCCGAGAAGTACCGTGCCAATGCCCCGCAGAAAGAAAAGAATGCTTGGGATAAGCATTCAAATGATGTGGTCGATGTGACTTGTCTGATGCTGGCTACCATGAACTCAGATTTGCAGAAGCAATATGAGAACGTGGCGTCGCCCATCGAGATAATCACTAGCCTGAAAGCTATGTTTCAGGAGCAGGCTCGAACTGAGAGATACCAGACGGTTAAATCTCTGGTTGAGTGCAAGCTACCAAGTGATGCTCCAGTGAATCCCCACGTCATAAAGATGATGGGTTATATTGATAACTTGGGGAAACTGGACTGTCCCATTAGCCAAGAGTTGGCTACTGACATCATACTGCAGTCACTGCCGTCAAGCTATGATACGTTCATTATGAACTATAATATGAACAGCTTGACGAAGACGTTGACTGAGTTACATGGCATGCTCAAGACAGCTGAGCCAAACATCAAGAAGGGTGCCCCTAATGTGCTTATGGTACAAAGGGGCAAAAAGTTTAAGAAACCCGACAAGGGCAAAGGAAAGGGCAAGGCTGTCTAGGTTATGAACAAGGACAAACCTGCGCCTTTCCCTAAGCCCAGAGCTGGCCCTTCTGATGCTGATAAGTGCCATTTCTGCAATGAGTCTGGGCATTGGAAGAGAAACTGCAAGAAATTCCTGGATGGTCTGAAGAACAAGAAGAAGACATACGAGACGACTTCTCCAGGTATTTATGTTATTGAAGTAAATGTTACTTCTACATGTTCTACCTCATGGGTATTAGATACCGGCTGTGGTGCTCATATTTATACTAATGTGCATGCACTAAGCAATAGTAGGACGCTGAAGAAAGGACAAGTGGAGCTGCGAGTCGGGAATGGAGCAAAGGTTGCTGCGTTGGCCGTGGGCACTTATCATTTGTCTTTGCCTTCGGGATTGGTTTTAGAATTAAACAATTGCTATTATGTACCTGCGATAAGCAGAAACATCATTTCAGTTTCCTGTTTGGATTTAGAAGGATTTGATTTTTTTATAAAGAATAAATGTTGTTCTTTTAATCGTGATGGTATGTTTTATGGTAGCGGCCCATTAGAGAATGGGTTTTACATTTTAAACCAATCAATGCCCGTTTATAACATAAATACTAAGCGGTTTAAGTCTAATGACGAAAACCCAACTTTTCTCTGGCACTGTCGTTTGGGTCACTTAAACGAGAAACGCATACAGAAGCTCCATAGTGATGGGCTTCTGGGCTCATTTGATTATGAATCATGTGAGAAATGTGAATCTTGTTTGATGTGCAAAATGGCGAAGGCTCCTTTCAACAAACCAAATGAACGGGCCAGTGAATTATTGGGCCTTATACATACAGATGTCTGCGGCCCGATGAGCATAAATGCTAGAGGAAATTATCAATACTTCATTACCTTTACTGATGATTTCAGTAGGTATGGCTATGTCTATCTAATGAGACACAAGTCGGAATCCTTTGAGAAATTTAAGGAGTTACAGAATGAAGTACATAACCAACTTGGCAAAAGTATTAAAGCTCTTCGATCAGATCGTGGAGGAGAATACTTAAGTCAAGAATTCAGTGATCATCTGAGAGAGTGTGGAATTGTTTCACAGCTCACTCCTCCTGGAACACCCCAATGGAAGTGAGTTTCCGAGAGGAGGAATCGGACCCTATTATATATGGTTCGATCAATGATGAGTCACACAGACCTTCCATTATCCTTTTGGGGATACGCTCTAGAAACGTCTGCGTTTACACTAAACAGAGTCCCATCAAAATCAGTTGCAAAGACACCACATGAGATGTGGACTGGAAATGTTCCAAGTTTGTCTTTTCTGAAAATTTGGGGTTGTGAAGCTTATGTAAAACGTTTAATATCTGATAAGCTTGCACCCAAATCTGATAAGTGCTTTTTCGTTGGTTACCCTAAGGAAACCAAGGCGTACTACTTCTACAACCGTTCTGAGAACAAAGTGTTTGTTGCTTGGGATTGTACTTTCCTTGAAAGAGAGTTTCTTCATAAGAAGAACAGTGGGAGTAAAGTACTGCTCGAAGAAGTTCGAGAATCACAGGAGCCTACTCAACCTAATGAGGAAGAGCAGCAGGTGGAACCACAAGGAGTTATGGAACCAGCACCTGTGATGCCTGAAGTTTGCAGATCCGGAAGAATTCGTCACGAACCCGAGAGGTACTACGGTCTTCTCGTGAACGATTGTCATGACCTGTTGATCATTGACAGTGACGAACCTGCGAATTTTGAAGAAGCAATGTTGGGCCCTGACTCCGAAAAGTGGCTTGGAGCCGCTAGATCCGAAATGGGATCCATGTCAGAAAACTAAGTATGGTCCTTGGTAGATTTACCCGATGGTGTAAGACCCATTGAGTATAAATGGATCTTCAAAAAGAAGATTGACGTGGATGGGAATATCCAGATATTCAAAGCTAGATTAGTGGCTAAAGATTTTAAACAACTTTATGGTATTGACTATGATGAGACCTATTCCCCAGTCGCTATGCTTAAATCCATTCGGATACTCCTAGCAACTGCCGCATATTATGATTATGAGATTTGGCAGATGGATGTGAAAACAGCTTTCCTTAACGGAATTCTGGATGAGGATGTGTATATGACACAACCTGAAGGTTTCACTGATCCTAAGAATGCTGGGAAAGTATGCAAGCTTCATCGATCCATTTATGGATTGAAGCAAGCATCACGGAGTTGAAATCTTCGTTTTGATGAAGCGGTCAAAAAGTTTGACTTCGTCAAGAACGAAGAAGAACCATGTGTATACAAGAAGACTAGTGGAAGCGGAGTTGCATTCCTCGTACTGTATGTAGACGACATACTTCTTCTCGGAAATGACGTTCCATTGCTTCAGTCTGTCAAGACTTGGCTTGGAAGTTGTTTTTCCATGAAAGACATGGGTGAAACCTCGTACATCCTTGGAATAAGAATCTATAGAGATAGATTGAAGAGGCTTATTGGATTGTGTCAAGATACTTATATAGATAAGGTATTGCACAGATTCAATATGCAGAATTCCAAGAGAGGTTTCACGCCTATGTTAAATGGTGTAACTCTTAGCAAGAAGCAGTGTCCTTCGACACAAGCTGAGCGGGAGCGAATGAATAGAATTCCTTATGCTTCAGCAGTAGGATCTATTATGTATGCCATGCTCTGTACTCGTCCAGATGTTGCTTGTGCCTTAAGCATGACGAGTAGATACCAATCTGATCCAGGAAAGTGTCACTGGAAAACAGTCAAGAGTATCCTCAAGTATTTGAGAAATACTAAGGATAAGTTCTTGGTGTATGGAGGAAATGATGAGCTGATCATAAGTGGATTCACGGATGCAAGTTTTCAGACGGACAGAGACGATTTCCGGTCTCAGCCTGGCTATGTCTTTTGTCTGAATGGCGATGCAGTCAGTTGGAAAAGTTCCAAGCAGAGCACCGTAGCTGATTCCACTACTGAGGCTGAATACATTGCCGCTTCGGAAGCAGCAAAGGAAGCTGTTTGGATCAAGAAGTTCGTGTCTGAACTTGGTGTGGTCCCTAGTATCTTAAAGCATGTGGCATTGTTCTGTGATAACAATGGAGGAATTGCTCAGGCGAAAGAACCAAGGTCACACCAGAAGTCCAAACACATAGAGAGGAAATATCACTTGATACGTGATATAATTGATAGAGGAGACGTGGAGATCAGCAGAGTTCCCACAGATGAGAATATCGCTGATCCTCTGACCAAGCCCCTCCCGCGACCTAAGCATGAGAGTCATACTGCTGCTATAGGACTGAAGGAAATTAAGATGTGATCTTGATTTTAGTGGGAGTTGTCTTGGTTTTAAGTTATGCTTTGATGTTCTTGTAATCATACTTTGATGATTTTAATAAAATTTGATTTCAGTGTTATTTAAATGTGTTTAAATGATAGTCCCAAAATAATTTATGTCATTCTATAGGTCATCAAGTTGAGGAATTGATCATGAAACCCTATAAGAGATAATTGACATAGATTATGTTTATCCCTGGTCGAGGTTGTTGATGTGGGACACCAGCAACCGCGCGAGACTAGCATGTGAGGTGACTGATGACTAAGTTTCATGGAGTCATTAATAAGAGTATTAAAGTCAATCACATAGATATATGTTAGAGAACATATGATCGGACATGACCCACTAATGAGAACTCTACAGGAAATTAAGTGTCATGAGAGGTTCTCATAACGACTATAGAGTATAGTCCTTAGACCTGAGTTCATCATGATTTCTGACATATGAATTGGTCCGTTTCAACTTTGTCAAATGTTATCCGTAAAAGGTGACTATAAAGGCATTGATTGAGCGTATCATGAAGTGTGTGAAGAAACAGGGATGGAACAAGATGGGATTTGTCTCTCCTGTAAAACAGGAGATAAATATCTCAGGGCCCATCGAAGATTTGATACTGAGGAATGTGTGGCCGCACTCGAACGAGCTGAATGTCAGTCGTTTGTTTTGTCAGTATAAATCGGAGTTCGATGAACATGATGTTGGTTGAATAAGGATGACACGGTTCTTGCCTTATGCCAGATCGAGATATAGCGACAAAGGGATTATTGGAATAGTTTATTCCAATACAAGTGGGAGATTGTTGGGAATGTCCTGAAATCACACTTGTATTCACTTCAGTGATAGTTGTGAAGTCGAGATTAGACATTCATATGATACTAGGTGGTCATTACGTTTTGCTAGAAGCCGCTTATGATCTATGAGTTATGAACTCATTACTAGTATTATATGATCCTACAAGGTCACACACCTAAGCAAATAGGATTCACTTTATAAGGGAATGATCATTAATGTAATGATCTAGATGATGTGTATTTGATACACATTATAAACATATTTTAAAGGCAGCGTCGATCGACACTATAGTAGTGTCGATCGACACGAGGGTTTAACCGAAATAAGATTTCGGTTTAATGACTTAATTGATTCTGAATCGGTTCAGGATCAATTAGGTTTTCTCCAGGACCTATATAAAGGAGATATAGGTCACGACCTGGAGAGACAGCTTTCGAAACACCCTATTGACAGCCGCCTCTGATAATTCCCTGAAAGATCCGATTCCATGCACTAGCATCCCTACAGATTCCTATTTGTGTACGTGTGGACTATCGGTAGAGGCACTGCATTTGAAGTGCTGCAGATCTCGAATCCCTGATCAAATCTTCGCTGTAAACTCCAGGTATATTCGAGATCCGTTTCATCAGATTTAAAGTTTACAAACCCTAGATCCTAGGAAAAGGAATTGCATCTAGGTTGATTAATAGAGATTAATCCGGTGAAACCTGTATGAATTCCTACATTATTATCCCTTCTCCTATTTAAAAAGTTAATCATTTCTGGACCATTATTAGATCTAGAACCAACATATCTAGGAGAGTCAGTGCTAAGCATAGATGAAAAGTTATTGTCGGAGGGCCTTGAACGAAACATCCCAAAGTTAGGAGAAGCTTCTGAACTAAATCCTCCGAGTGAAGCAAAAGGTAACACATTTTCATTTTCATAATTATTAATATCTCCCATGCCTAGCCCAAAATCTTGATGACCAACAGATCCACCCCCAACAGATCCACCACCAGTAGACCCGCCACCAACAGACCCACCACCAAAAGATTCACCACCACTAAAGCCAGAAGCATCAAATCTTACTTGACCACTTTCACTAGTGCTGCTCGCCACTCGTAGGTTGATAAGATCACATGGATCTCCATATCTATCCACACCGGTTAACCTCTCCAAAAAATGAATTTTGTTTTCTTCATTTTGTAGCTTCATAAATCCATCACGAATATCTTCGTCGTTCATTAACAAAATGTTTTTGCCTCCCACCAAAATGTACTCAATTGCTCGATAGGCAAAGCCTTAAGTGCGGCTACAGCATCTCCATACGTCAGCTTTGAGATTTGGCGTGACCGCATCACATCTAGCAACTGTCCACGAGATTCTTCCATACGTTGAAATCTTCCATCAAGATGATTGTTATTCACCATACATGCTTGGCGAACACGACGTTGAGCAAGATGATTGTTATTCACCATACATGCTTGGAATTAATCTCAACCAAATAGACAATGAAGAGGCAGACGATGACGATGTGAGTCCGGGTGAGACAGAAGAAGGAGGCCCATCCTCGTATCCTAATATAGCAGCATTCTATGAGTACGTCGTGTTATTGTACTTCTACCACGTGAAGATGACCTTCTATCAGGGAATGGAGAATGTCTACTTCCATCTCTAGTAGTTCTGACCGGTGATCGAGACAAGCTTGGTAAATCATCATCAAATGCTTCTATATTAGGATACGAGGATGGGCCTCCTTCTTCTGTCTCACCCGGACTCACATCGTCATCGTCTGCCTCTTCATTGTCTATTTGGTTGAGATTAATTCCAAGCATGTATGGTGAATAACAATCATCTTGCTCGACGTTGTGTTCGCCAAATATTTGATCAAGTATGTCTTTGAACGGAAGGGGTGTATTTTACAACCAAGTTATAAATTTGCTATGCTTACTGAATTCCTGCAATGTAATTGTCATATATATTAATATCTTGACACAGTTTGAAAATATCAACAATAAAAGCAATTGTAAAACATTTTATCAATATTTAGTACGTAACGAAAATAATTTTCTCTAAATGTATATAAAAATGTAAACTTGCCGCTTTTCGATTTGTCCACCATGTTGCTGGCATCTCTATTTTGCATGTAGTCGGGTTAATCAACACACCAGTACGAGTGGACAATTCCTTGTTGTAAGTCCACAACTTTTTCATATATTCAAGTCTGCCTTTTATTTCACGCTCCCAATAAACCAAATCTCCGGTTAATTCAAAATATTTTTTTTCTACTCTTTTTTTGCACGCAGCTGTCGGTAGTCTAACCGTAAAATTTTCAGCTTCTAATTCAACCATTACAAGGTCAAGAAGAATTCGAGTTGTTCTAGGCGTCCACTTATACCTAGCGCTTTTCTTTCATTGATTTTAAAACCGTTTTTTTATTTGCTTTGATTTATTGCATTCATCTCATTTTGCCTAGTTTAATCTGAAATTTATAATCTATTGTGTTTTCTTAGACTTCCTGTGGATCGATAACCCTAAATACTGCAATTAACCTCTTAATTTGAGAGAGTCTAGCTCTAGGGATAATTTGAGCATATCAAATTTTGGCGCCGTTGCCGGGGAGTCTAGACCATTAGATTTATTTTATTAGGATTTTGTCTAGGTTTTTGTTTTTATTTTTGTTTTGCTAGTTTCTTTTTGTTTTGCGTTTCAGGTACATGCGAAACCGCAATACCAGGAGAAATCGACACGAGGAACTAGTTGGTTACAATCTCGAGGAACTTGCGCGTTTGGAACGTGAGAACAGATGAACAGCTAGAATGGCTGCTCAAGAACGTATTATACTGATTCCTGGAGAGGATGGATTTCTGCGTGATCCGGCAGGTCTCAGATATAACGCCGAAGGGCAGAGGATTAACGACGATGGTGTTGTGATCGTCGAGGAGATTGTCGAGCCAGTTGACGAAGGAGCAGTGTTCAAAAATCAGGCTGGTGTCGCTCGACACCATAACGGTGTCGCACGACACCCGCATGGGATTCATGCCGAGCAACAAAGGAATCAGATCGCTGGACGCAACAGACAGCCAGGTGTCGATCGACACCAGGTGGGTGTCGATCGACGCCCTGTCCAGAACCGCACTTTAGCTGATTTCAACTGGCCTGATCAGTTCTCTGCGAATCGAGCTGCGATTCGTCCTCCAGCTTTCCAGAGGAATGATTTTGAGCTAAAGCCTGCGTACTACTCACTAGTGGCTCAACATCCTTTCCATGGCCTTCCACATGAGCATCCGATGGATCACATCGAGAACTTCGAGGATTTAGCCTCCAGCATCAAGGCTCAAGGAGTGTCTAGCGATTATCTTTTCTGCAAGCTATTCCCATACTCTCTTAGTGGGGATGCTTCTTACTGGTTGAAGCAGCTTGAGCCTGGATCGCTTACTACTTGGGAGGACACAAAGAACGCATTCCTGAACAACTTCTTTGATGATGCGAGATCATAAGAGCTGAGGACAAAGATTACTTCTTTCAAGCAGGGTCCTACAGAAGCTTTTAAGGCTACATGGACGCGACTTAAGTCCTATCAGAGGGATTGTCCTCACCACGGCTTCACAGACGTTCAATTGTTACGCATCTTCTACAGAGGAGTAGACTGGCGGTATCAGATGGCACTGGATGCAGCGAGTAGTGGTAACTTCAATACCAACTACCCAGCAGATGCAATCACTCTCATCGAGAACTTGGCTTCTAGCAACATCACGAAGAACGCTGACTTTGAGAGGAAACAATTGAGCGAAAACAAAGATGGCGGGAAGCACTTGTCTGAGATGAACGCGAAGCTGGATTCTATGAAAAGTATCCTTGTGGGCAAGAAGTCTATTCAGTTTGCCTAGGAAGTTGAGACAGCAGGAGAGGATGTGAATTACATCAATGGCTCAGGATTTCAGAAGTATGGAAGTCAGCAAGGCTATCAGAAGCCCTTTCAGAGCAACAACTTCAACAGAAGCTATGGTTCCTCGTCCTACCAGAAACCTCCTGAGCAAGACAACGAGGTGAAAACCATGCTTGCGCGACTCCTAGATGGACATCAGAAGTTGGAAGTTACTTTCAATGGGAAGTTGGACTCAGTTTACCAAGACCTTAATGGGAAATTCGAGTCATTGAGCGCTCATATGAAGCAATTGGATACACAAGTTGCGCAGACTACTGAATCTGTTAGGAGACAAGATGGTTTCCTTCCTGCGAAGACCGATGTAAACCCAAGGAGCACTTGCAATGCTATTCACACTGAGACGAAGGATTATTTCGCAGAATTGGATGAGATTTTTGGTACAGCAGAGCAGGTGTCGATCGACACCGGTCCAGAGCATCGATCGACACCACTTGTGGAGTTATTCGAGATCGAGACAGAAGATCTAGTGTCGATCGACACTACAAAGAGTGTCGATCGACACCCCGTCCAGACAGAGCCTGATTTTGCGGTTATCGCGATTGCTTCTGAGGAGAACATCCACAAGGCCAAGGTTCCTTTCCCCAGAGTTAAAAGGTCCAAGCAGGAGATTGAAAAAGCGTTCTGCAAGCAGATGATTGACAAGATCATGATTGAGATGCCTTTGATTGATGCAGTCAAGCTTTCACCTGCGATAAGGAGATATGTCAAGAGAATGGTGGCAAATGGTATTAGTCCTGAGGAAGGAGCATTGCTGACCCGAGATATCAGAGCTATTCTTCTAAACACAGTCCCAGTGCCTAAGAAAAAGAAGAAGGACATAGTGTTTTCAGAAGAAGTTAGTGCACTGATCCAGAGCAGGATTCCTGTGAAGCTGCCTGATCCAGGAAATTTTGTGCTCGACTGTTCTATCTCTGGTGAAAGTTTTTCTCACTCTCTTTGCGATACGGGTTCTGGAATCAATCTTATGCCTCTCTCCGTTGCTGAAAGACTAGGAATGACGGACTTCAAGAAGACAAGATTGTCTCTAATCCTAGCTGATCGTTCAAAATGTTTCCCGAAAGGTATTTTAGAGGATGTGCCAATCAGAGTTCAGGAGTGCGTAATTCCAACAGACTTTGTCTTTTTGGAATACGATAAAGAGCCTCAAGATCCTTTGCTTCTGGGAAGATCTTTCTTAGCAACAGCTGGAGCAAATATCGATTGCAGAAGAGGAAAGATCAAGCTTGACCTTGGTGTTGTTGTCATGGAATATGACATGGACAGTACTAGGAGAAAACCCACCATAGATGGTCAAGCTTTCTCTGTGGATACATCGCTGGAAGACGAGCCAATCAAGGAGCCTTCGAAAGACATACCTGCTACGATCATTGAGGAAGTAGTCACCGCAGAACCATCTCTTCAAACACCTCCAGAAGAGCCCAGGTATGAACCCCTTGTACTTAATTCGACCTCTTCCGATTTCATTAGTGTTAAAAAGGCAGTTACGCGCTCATGCAAGCTTCGAGTTCCTCAAAAGCTTGGTTTTTCTAATGAACTTGCAGGAAAAAGAGAAGATGAGGTGAAACCTAAGAGGAGTTCAAAGCCTTTCGCAAAGATGCGAATCATCATTCTTCCGGAGCTTAAAGTTCAAGGAGAAGCAGTTCTTCAGGAAATGATGGAGAGAATGATGAGACTTTTTCCTGAGATTGTTTCTGATAAGTCTGGGGGAGCTGTCCAGAAGGTCCGTTTGAAACAAGTTGCCGGTTCCGTTCAGGATAGAGGAAGTCTGATACTTCCTAAAGATCCACCATAGTTCCGAGTTCCATCACAGTCAAGCTAAAGACTGAAAACAAGCGCTTAATGGGAGGCAACCCATTTGTAAGTTTAATATTTATGTTTTCTTTTTATGTTTCTTTTTCAGTTTTACGCTTTGGTTTTATTTTTGGTGTCGATTTTCAGGAAAATAAACGTTCGAATTGAAAGTGAGAATGAACTTCAATTGAAGGTGTCGATCGACACCAACAGGAGAATCGATCGACACCATGAAAATCCATAGTCAGAATCGGGACAGGTACATGAGTGTCGATCGACACTGATGTTGTGTCGATCGACACGGTCCCCAGGTACGACTTCTTACTTGATTTTTCATTCGTTTCAATTCCTGTTTATCTTGTTTCACCGATCTTAGGCTTAATAACACTGGGGACAGTATCGTTTAAGTCTGGGGGAGGTAGTCGCTAACTTTTGTGTTTTGTTTTGGTGTTTTTGAGTCATTTTTAAAATTTTTAGAGTCAAAACCTCTCTTTTAGACTTGCTTTGAACAACACTCATGGACCATTCCAATGCAAGTTGGCTGGTTTTACTGAGGTGGGTAACTGGAAGTGGATCGGTTTAACGGAGCGAGTTCAAATTTCTGAAGAACGCCAGAAAGGATGTCAAAGACCCCGCCCTAACGAATCTTAATCTTCTTGTCAGGGGCGTTGGCTAATCGCAAGACTTGATTCAGCTTCTAAACACTTGAAAGCGAGGAAGGACCGCTCTTGAAACTTCTTCCCGTATGATGAGTACAACTGTCCTAGATTTGGTGGTAAAGGATCCTCTGCTGAGGTACCCGCCATCATAAAAGCCTCATAGAACAACAGTAGTGAGCGCTGATCTAGTGAAATCATTGAGATGCCAAGGAAATAAAAATCTGCAGAAAAGTGCAAGCCCGAATTCATATAGGCATTTGGTGGTAAAGGACCCTCTGCTGAGGTACCCGCCATCACAAGAAAAAAGTTCAACAGAAAGGCATTGCATCTCTATGATATCCTTAATTGGATAAACAGTTTCAGAGGGAAGAGAGAGGGTGAAACGCGGGAAAAGTGTTAAAGGAAGCGAAAGAATCTAGAAGGTCCAGCGATCGATATTCCCTCGATGAGACCGCACCTAATTGAACTTAAGGGGCCTGCGACTGAAAGTCTGAGTTTCTCTAAGGGGTTTGGATTCAATCTGGAGGACTGCTAAGCTTCTAGGGAAACATCGAAGTATCACCGGATTTGCTTTGCAAAGGTATGTGGTTCCTAAAGGAGTGATTATATCTGTTTTGATTAGGGACAAGCAAAAAGCTAAGTCTGGGGGAGTTGATATATCATGGTTTTTACCCTGTTTAAGCCATGATATAAGTCCTATATCTAGAGTCTTTGTTATGTTTTGTGTTGGTTTTAGAGTCTTTTCAGGTACAAGGACGATTGGAGCTTAAAAGATGTTTACTGGGAGTTTTGGAGTATCACGGAATGAAGCGGCAAAGATGCAATCATGGAATGAAGTTTTGGAGTCTGTGTCGAGCGACACCACCACTGAGCATCGCTCGACACTACGACATGAGAAGCAAAGAATCCGATTTTGAAGATTGGTGTCGATCGACACCACCTATCAGTGTCGATCGACACCCTGTTCGCAGAAGCCCGGTTCTTAATCGCAGAAGTCCGTTTGAAGCCCGAAGTTTCCAGATGTTTACTTTTATGTTCTGGCCGACTTTGTAACCTTATAAATACGTTTTTAGAGTCATTATTTAGACTTATGCATTATTTTACTGAACTCTTTGATTTATCTTTTAATAAAACCATGTTTTCATTATTCGATATGTCTGAGTAGTTTCCCTGTTAGGTTTAGGGTTTTCAAAGGTGTTTGATGAGTTGCATGATCTGATCTGATTATTAGGATAAAATCATTAGAACATTCTTCATCTAGACTTGTGTTTATTGCTGATTCTAGCCTCGCGAACTAGAATCTGATATTAGGTTGTTTAGTAGATGCGACAGCATTATTAGTCACCTGAACTAGTGTTAGATGAGCAAAATACCTATTCGCAAAGGGATTTGGTTTAGGGTTTTGTGAGCAATTGAACTTGAACTTTAATGCTTGATTAGATCCATAGGATTCGCAAAGGAATTTGGTTTTCTAGGATTTATTCATAGATAATCTTTGCAACGACAGTTGGTCGATTTTACCTTCGTGTTCATGTTCAAGAATTGTGCTTAATATTCCTATTATCTGATTTATCTGCATCTTTGATTCACCGGAGATATCCCTATACCTAGCGCTTTTCTTTCATTGATTTTAAAACCGTTTTTTTATTTGCTTTGATTTATTGCATTCATCTCATTTTGCCTAGTTTAATCTGAAATTTATAATCTATTGTGTTTTCTTAGACTTCCTGTGGATCGATAACCCTAAATACTGCAATTGACCTCTTAATTTGAGAGAGTCTAGCTCTAGGGATAATTTGAGCATATCAATCACCACTTGTATTTCCACCATGACTTGAAGATGAATGAGCAGAAGCTCGACCGCGACCTCGAGGTTGACCGGTTCTTCGTGTATTACTTCCTCTATTTGACATTTGTATCATAAAAGGTAATGCAGTTAGATATATATTGGAAATGATAATGTTAAAATAATAAAATCTTGACTATCGAATGCAATAATTTTTTTTTTATTAGCAACATATTAAGACAACTGGTGGCCAACAATAATTAAAATATTAAACACATGAGAAAAAAATATGAATGATAGTAACATTTGTATATATATAAAATTATATAAATATATAAATATGTAAAAATAAATAAAATATGAATAGATTTATATATGTACATGGAAGAAAGTTAAAATTGAAAACAAAATAACATATATATATACAATGATAATTAGACTAACATATAAACAATGGTAATTAGAATTAATTTGTAAGAAATTAAAATATGTATTAAACTAACTTATATATATATATAAACAAAGATAATTAAAATTATATATATATATATATATATATATGAAAGAAATTTAAAATTAGTGTATAATTCTAGTACTTACTATTATTACTGGATTGCAATTTATGTGAATTTTTTTTGTTCAAAAGAAGTTCTTGAGGTGAATTAGAAAGAAGAAAGAAACGTTTGTTGAGAGAAATGCGGTGGATTTTTAGAGTGAAGAAGAACTCCTATTTATAGGTAAAATAAATCTGAAAATAAGAGGAAAAAAAAAATTATTGTGCAATTTGCTCTGCAAAATTATTGGTCCACTTGGTTATAGTGGAGGACAAAAATTCACTGTGTCCGCGTGAGAGCAGAACTATTATGCCAGCTTTTTTTTTCCCCCATATTTATGACTGGTGGTAAAATGAGGGTCCCCCAGAAGAGTTATAATTCCCCTCACTTCCTTTCCCCTATTACATACAACCAGTCAGGCCCTAAGTATGAAGTTCCAAATACAAATGTGCACGCTTGTTTATGTATTTTTTATACATTAGTCTTATAACATAATAATACTAATTAGGAAATACTTTAATTTACTTGACTCACACGACAGCACGATGCCTTTAAAGAAAACTAATACTCACTTTCTTTTAAGTTTTAATATTAACATTTCCTTATACTAAGTTATTTACATTTGTTCAAAAATCACCGTTTCTTCCTGGATACATATTTGTCTAGTTAGTTGATATCTGTCGAATTATGGAGCATTGTTATTAGACACACACTGGAGTCAATGGCCCGTTTAAAAGACAAATTTGATTTGTTCGTTTCTATATATAGCAAATCCGAAAAATGAACAAGGCACGTGTGGTCACGACTAGGGAGTGCTTCACTATTGAGAAGAATCCTCTCCTTTTTTTTTTGCCCATGGTGACAAATAATGTATAACCAATTAAGCTTAATTAATTTGTCTCTAATTCTCCTAAACCTTACTTTCTTCCTTCTTAACAATTCACATGGTTTCCATCGTTAGAAATGTCACGACCCAATCCCGGAGATCCGTCAAAAACCTAACTTATAAATCAAGAAAGCATAATGGATTTTTTTTTTGGGTTAAATGGATAGTCATTTTAAATGTTTAATTGGACAAGACTTTGTTTCCAAGCCCATAAGCCCAAACGTATCTATCTCTAATAATAAAACCCTAGCCTTTGTCTATTGGAGGATGTCTACCGTGAATCAAAGAGAAGAGTGAGGCAGAGAGAAAGAAACGTGAAGAGAAGGAAAGAGAGGAAGAAGAAAGAGAGAGGGGAGGATCTCTAAGACATTGAGAAGGAGAAGAAACCTTGATGATGAGAAAGAGAAACGGATGCATAGCAGAGATGACGACGGAGGCTGATGTGGCTCCTGTAACTAGTGACGGCAAGGCAATGATGAACCAAGGTGTGAGAGACGATGATGCTGTAGCTACTGGAGAAGATGTGCATGAGAGACGTATCCACCACCAAAACCACGTGAAAGAAAGGGAGGAATAATGGTGGTAGGAGAAGAGGATCTCAACACTCTTAAGCTTAGTGGAGGTGATGTACTGATCAAAGAGAGAGAGAGACTCTGATGGAAACGAGGAAAGGGATCGGAGATGCTTATGTGTAGTGAAGAATGTGAAATCTGGACAGCTTGGACATGACGACTTTGGAGCTTCGCTGGCAGTGATTGGAGCATCGGATGGCCTCACCGTCGGTGGCGTTGGAACCGTGACATTCTCAGCTTTCCACTGGTATCAATATGGAACCCTAGTTCCACCGGAGTCGCCGTGTGGACTCCTTTCTTCTGACGCACGTAACCTGATTATGCCAGTCGGGACAGTTCCGATGTGGGTACTTTGAGGATCCATTTGGCGGATTAAATGAAGTCTGATTGCAATGAAAATTTGTGGACTTGTTCTTGACACTGTTGTCTTCTGGATCAACGGTTGGATCGTCAATTGGACGGTTAGTTTGTCTTCTTCTATATGCGTTTTCCTAAGCGTAGTTGGTGCAGTTCATGTTATCGAGTATGTTGATGGTTGTTTGTCTTATATGCTAAGTCTAGTAATGAAATGATTGCTGTTTGCTGATTGTTAAGTGTAGTTATTAATGACTGATTGATGTTGTGGAAATTATGTGATAAAGTTATATGGTAAAGAAAGAATGTTAAAAGATTAAATGATTGTTTGAGATTGTTAGAATATTACAGTTCTACGGACGATCGCGTATGTAAGCCCGTTGTAGAACTTTCTGTGTTGGACTACGGACGATCGCGTATGTAAGCTCGTTGTAGATCCATTAGGCCATAGTTGGGCCAGTGACGGGGAGGACAGACCCAAAACAGTAGAAAGGGGTTGGCTCCGCCGTGAGTAATTATGTAAAGAAAAGAAAAGTAAAGTAAATAATGTGAAAAGAAAAGTATGTGGAAAGTTAAGATAAAAATATGAAAGATTTAATGATGATAAAATGGATAAGTAATATATTATTTGAGAATGAAGTGTTATGATTGTTAGTTGACTGATATTTCTGGTTTAGTGTATTTGACTGTTTATTGTTTATCGAATATTAAAGTTTCTGCGGGTGACATCCTCACTGAATAAGTTGGTATTCACCCCCCATTTTTCCTTTTTAGTGTTTGCAGGTTTATTACTTGTTGCACAAGTTAGGGCGTGAGACCTAGGGCTCAAAATGATCGGGGAACGGGGCGTCACAAGAAAGGTAAATTATTTCGTCCGCCAACTGAATTTTATTACTATTCCAAATTTCCAACTATATGGAAGATGGTTTCTCAAATGCAATATCGATTTCCATTCTTAAATATATGACTACAGATCCTCAATATGATAAGTGTGTCATATTGTGTAGATAAATAATTAGAGAATCTCATTTGGAAACGTCAAGAAATTACGTTCCATTAATTTTAATTTAATCTTCTAAAATACTTCACAGAGAAAAACGAAGTCACTAAATTAGTAAATTTATATTTGTTGACAAAAAAAAAAAAAGTAAATTTATATTTAGATTAAATCATCAAGGTTAGATGCTTCTTTTATTTTCTTCTCCGCTTACATAATTTAGCGTAGATGCACTATGAAGACTACACATTTTAGAAAAACAGAAAGACAAATCGAATTTGCTTGTTTGTTCCTAGCTTCCTATACGACTAAACTAGGGAAAAGGTAAACCTATTTATTGTAATACTCCTACAATATAAAAATAATTGGAGTATAGAGTATAAACAGAAATTTGCCTTAATTAAAAATAGAGTATACTATTAAAAATATATAGTTGTGTTATTAATGGAAATAAAATACACGCTCTTATTTCACGAACTTTACATGTATATTCATTTCTTCACAATTTCCATGTTTAATTTCTCGAGCAAAAACAAATAAATACTAGTGTGGGACGATGGACAAAGTATCCGAGTGTGGGACGATGCGTGGCTTTCTCCAGAGATTCCAATGCGACCAATGGGCCCTACTCCTGCTGGAGCCCGTAACTTTTACGTGTCGGACCTCATAGATGAAAGCGCCAATGATTGGAATTGGTTTCTGATTGAGTATCACATCCCAGCGTACAAAGATCATATTAAGTTTATCCCACTAGACAGATTTCGAAAGGAGGATCGTAGAGTATGGCTATCGGCAAAGAACGGTAGATACTCTTCTAGATCGGGTTATGCTCTCCTGACGATGAAAGACCTACCACCCTCGCAAACTCTCTTCAACTGGCAGTCAAACATTTGGCGATTAGCCACGATGCCGAAAATGAAACATCTAATGTGGAGAGCTGCCTCTGGTGCGTTAGCAGTGGCGGAAACGCTCACCTCGAGAGGCATCACGACCGAGTTACGGTGCAAGAGATGTGGAGGTCCAGAAACGATACTCCATATCCTCCGCGATTGCACCTATGCCATCTCCGTATGGTCTCTTACCCCTGTTTCGGGTCTGGTTTTACGTCCGGAGCACAACATTCTCGAATTCTTTCATTCTCTTAAAAATTGTTGTAGCTTACCACCGGTTGGAATTAGCTCTGCATCTCTCCACGCTTGGATTTGTTGGGGACTGTGGACGAGTCGGAATAACCTACTCTTCTCGAATACAGATTTCTCTAATGTTGAGGTTGTAACAAAAGCAGTCATAGATGCTCGTCATTGGCAGGATGCGCAAGATGATAAACCAGTACACACAAGGGTAACCGAAGCTCCACAAAGACTGAACCAGCCTGAGGCCACCTCCCATGTCATGTACGTTGATGGAGCATGGAATCATAACACTCGTAATTGTGGTATGGGATGGAGGATTGTCTCACCTTTTGATAACTCTGTCTTGGAATCCTCTGAGTCCGTTGTTGGTGTCACTTCTGCCTTAGCAGCCGAGGCGTTTGCGATGCAGGCAGGATTGCTCTATGCGATTGATAACGGAGTCCAGGCAGTTACGGTTCGATCGGATTCAACCAATCTTGTGAAGATCATTAACGCTTGTGATTCATACAACCAAATCCAAGCTATTCTAGTAGACATCATGGAACTTTCGTGTTCTTTTCACTCAATTATGTTTGAATTTATCCCTCGCACGGACAATGTTATTGCCGATGCTTTAGCTAAGAAAGCTTTAGCGGATCTTGAATCCGTTGTAAACTCTTGAGCTATATGAATGAAACTTTAAGTTTGTGAAAAAAAAAAAACAAAAAAATAAACGACAATCTAAGCGCGTGTGGTCCACAACAAACCTCGAAAGCAACAAGTGAAAAACACGCGCTTTTACATGAGAGTGGGACTCACGTGAACTACTACTCAATTTCCCCCAAATCTGAAGACTTTCACCAAATATCTTTCTTCTTCTTCTTCAGACAAATCCCAAATCACGGAGATTTGATTTTCAATTCCTACCTCAAATAAAATCCCTCAAGATAAACCTCGATCGGATCTTTAAAATGGTGGATCCGACAGTAACATCGAGTTCTTCTTCGTTGTCTCCTCCAAGATCGTACCTTATCTTTATGCGAATCATGAGCAAAAGAAGGACATGGGTTTGTCTCTTTGTCGTTGTCTACGCAATTCTCTTGTCTTGCTCATGGAATCTCTTAAGATCTGTACTTAACTGGTACAAGATTCAGTACACGTCATCACCGTCGCCGTCGCGATTACCGGCGGTTTACGCGTCTGTGGTGTTAGGAGCTGTGTTTGGAGCTATGTCGATGGTTGCGGCGGCTGCGGTTGCGGTTCCTGCGGTTATGGTGATTTGGATTGCGGTTGTTGTGTTACTTGCGTTTTTTGGTAAATCGAGAAGAGATTTGATTATTGAAGCTCGTAAGATTACTAGAGAAGTGTTTGGATTTGTGTTTAAAGTTCTTTTGAAAGAAGGCAATGTTGTTGCTGCGATTTGTGCTGTTTTGGGTTATTTTCTTCTTATTAGAAAGGATTTTGATGATTCTTCTTCGATTTAGGTTTTTTATTTTATTTTGGGGTTAGGGGTTTTTTTTCTTCTTCTTATGGAAATTTGATAATTACGATGAAGAAAACTTTGATCTTTTCTTGCTTCTTGTTTTTTAACCTCTTGCTAATGTAGCAATTTATATGTACATTTTTTTTGGACGATCATATAAAACAGATGTTCACGAATCATTATTGTTCTTGAAACTGTTAGATTTTTGAAAGTAATTGTTTGATATGCATTGTTTGGTAAGGTTATAAACTACTTATATTCATGGTTAAACCATCTTTGTACCCAATAAACCAAATCGAAACGAAAAAGAGAAACTGTAACATAAAGTGATAAGATTTCAGATTTTAATTCGATAAACCGATGCTTCTATAGAAAATATTTCTTTAGTAGCCTTAAACCAGGACCATACCATGATCCAAAATGGGTCATTTTCTCTCTTTTAAACAAAAAAATGATGGCCCGTTAAGAAATATTTAAGAACGAAGCCCATTGGCCTATCAAATGTTCAAGTCTATGCTCAAGCTTGTTGTTCACGGCAAACATTAATCAGATAAACTTAACTTCAATTCTCATAGATAGACTTCATTAGGATCTCCCCATTGTAACTGAGCATCGGTCATCTGCAATTAGAAAAGAAGAAAAAAAAAACATTTAATTGTTACATCATTATAAATAAACAGAAAATAATTCAAAATGGGCTCTCAAGTCCAATATACATATTCAAAATGCACATAGGTTGGTATTCAACTAAACCTTCAATTACATAATACCAGTCTGTTTACTTTGGTTCATATGCATAAAGATAAGAACCTAGCTAGTTGCACACAGGAGATGAAAATACATATCAAATTCTTGATCTAAACCGATTTACACCTTTTGTAATATATGCATAAAGATAAGGACCAACTAGCACACAGTTGACGAAAATGCATATCAAAATTCTTAATCTAAACCGATTTACCAAGACAAAGAGAAAGATGAAACCTTTTGGAAGTATTTATCGGGAATAGGTCGTTTGATGGGAGGAGTTGGTCTGCAGAAGATGGCATGAGAATTTCTCTGCAGACCTTCCACTGAGTCTTAGCTTGATACTCGATGAGATCTCCTTGAGGCGACTCTCTAGCCATGAAAGTTATGTAAGATTTGATTCCAGTGCTCTGCCTCACCATGACTTTAACCACATGGTCACATGTCACATTGGTTTTGTTCTCCTTGTTGTATCTATCAAGTGCAAGCTTCACCATATTGTCCATGTACTCACGTCCCGTGGTGTTTGGCAGAAGAAACTTAGCATTGAAATTGAACGGACGCACTCCTTGAAATAGCCGTCTCGGTACCATTTCTAGTTCCACATTGAAACCCTAATTAACAAAAAAAAACCTAATTTAGCTAAGCAATGTAATCACCATGTCTAGATCCACCTTGAAACCTTAATTAACCATGTCTAGTTCCACATTGAAACCCTAATTAACAAAAAAAACCTAATTTAGCTAAGCAATGTAATCACCATGTCTAGTTCCACCTTGAAACCCTAATTAACCATGTCAAGTTCCACATTGAAACCCTAATTAACAAAAAAAACCCTAATTTAGCTAAGCAATGCAATCACCATGTCTAGATCCACCTTGAAACCCTAATTAACCAAAACCCCTAATTCAGGTAAGCAATGTAATCACCATTTCTAGTTCCACATTGAAACCCTAATTGACCAAAACCCCTAATTAACCAAAAAACCTAAATTAGCTAAGCAATAATGTAAACGAATTTGGAAATTGCAAAAGGAAAGAGGAAATTAGCATACTCGGGTACTGCAAACATGGCGCAAATATCGATTCCAATCAAAATCATCGTCCTCGTCGTCGGTATCTGGATCGTACTCTGTATCATCGAAGCTATCAAATCCCCAAGCTTGGTCGCTCTCGCAGCTGTCTTCTTCTTTCTCCTTCTCTTCTTCAACAGGAGACATGTCGGCTTTGCGTTTTCTCGGAGTCAGTGAATCATCGTCTACAGTAGATGCCACCGTGGATTCCGTCGTCTCTGAGATCGGTGATTTCTCCATCAGTCGTATCGGCGTGGAAGATGAAGAGACTTTACCAATTTGTGGTAAAAATTATTCACAAATGGGCCATAATTGATTATTGGGCTCCTATTCGTTTTGAAGCCCAAAAAGGTTTATTTTAATTTTAATTTTGATTTTTGAAATCTCGTCTTCATACATCTCACATTCAAACCCTATCCCTAACACACAGCTATTTCAATAACATAATTGCAGTGTTTATACTTATTTTTTGTAATAAAAACGAGATTCTGTATTAGAGGATCTTCATACGAGGGTATCACTCAGCTATGTTTATCCATCCAAAATCAAAACATTTTCAATAGAGAATAGACCTCAAGGGACCCTACGTATGACGTATCATAATGGTTCATAATAGAAGATACTTTGGAGACGTATCATAATAGAGGATACTTTGGAGACGTTTGTAGATGAGTTGTAGAAACTTACCTAGCACATGTCCATTTCTAATTCGTTCAACTTTGCTTTTTTAGTTATATAAATTAATTATTTTTAAAATATTATTATTATAAATGTAAGATACTTTTTAGAGTATGTTTTGCGATGGAGCTACTCTTATGCTTTTTCTCTTTGCTATTTAGCATTGCCTCTCTTCACACAACTGTCTTTTATCTTCTTCCTCTTCTCTTCCACTTAATTTTCCCTGCTCGGTTGTTCTCTGAAGAGGACAAAGAAGGCATTTGCAAATTCTTTGTGGTATTATTAATTTCTTTTGTTGGGTAGATTGAGTAGATTTCTAAAAAAATGATTTTTTTTTTCTAAACTAGCTAGTTAGATGAGATCTGTAGAATATTTTCAATACACCTCAAAAAGATTGTTCTTTGAAGAAGCCGAAGAAGTTATATGCATTTTCTTCTTAGAAAATCAAACATCGTGTTATAAATTTCTTTTCTTGGCTTAGAACCTTGTGAGTAGATTTCCAAAAAAGTGATTTTTTTCTTAACTAGTTAGATCTATAAAACATTTTATTACAACTCAAAAATATTGTTCTTTGAAGAAGCCGAAGAAGTTATATGCATTCTTCTTAGAAAATCAAACATGGTGTTATAAATTTCTTTTGTTGGCTTAGAACCTTGCGAGTATATTTCTAAAAAATGTGATATTCATATGTAAAGGAATTTGCAGATGGTACCAACCTGGGACTGGAGAACAATCAAATATATCGTCGCTAAAGTCCTCAGACAAAAGCAAGGTACATAGTTACATTTGTGTTTCCTCATCAATACAGATATAGTTTTACGTTTGACCAACATATGCACATATGGTTTAATTAAATTTGATGTAGAAATATGCTGGGCAATAGTCTTGGCTCGCCTTCTCCAAGCTATTATCAACATAACCGATAAAAATGACCACAAGGAGTTCCTTAACGATGATTTGGTTGTGCACTTGAAGTTGAATAAAAAACAAAGGTCACTCAGACTTCAAAACATTAAAGATGCTACCAATCATATAGCTAGTAATGGATTGCTTAAAGCTAAATCATCTGGACATGCAAAGGTATTTCTTCATATCACTCAACTATAAATACAATAGTTTTCTTGATTAATTTAAAGGTTTGACAAAAGTAACTAAACACATATTGTTAAGTGATATAGTCCCACATCGGAAGTTGGAGAAATAATTAACTAATAAATAAAGGGTTATGACCAATCCACCAATTGCCAATTGGTAGTTTAGTTGGAAGCCCATAAATAACCCAAATTTAATACATATATCTGTTGGATACCATGGAAAGTGGAACTTGTCAATTAAAAAATCTCCTTCGGCTGAATTTATTAGATCAAAAGTCGACATCTCTCCGGTTGATATATCTTTTGAGATAGGTAACACCTTTCATGGGCTTAAGAAGGTTAGCAAAAAAAACTGAGTGATTTTCTCTGTATTTATAAGTTAATTGAACTAGAACTAACCAAACTGTGTTTCTATATTATTTTTAGGGCATCTTCAAGGTAAAAGACATATTAATATCACAACCACTCGAGGAAGGCAAAGTAGAAGGTCACTCGCTTCTTATTGTTAGATTATTTTTTTTTTGGCACAAACTCCATATATTAAATCACATTTGGTCGGTAGAAACATCTCGAAATCGAGTACTTTCTACCGACCCATCGAGATCTACATGGGAAAATAAATGGTTACGTGCCCGTGCCGCTTTTGCAAGGGCATCGACACGGTCATTACAAGAACGAGAAATGTAAGCTAACTGAAAGGAAATAAAATGTTCTCTAAGTTCTGCGAAGTGATCTAGCTCAGACTGGAAAGCTGGCCAATCTATCGGATCGTCAGTCATCGTCAATAGGTTTGAGCAATCTGTCTCAAATCGGGCCCTAAGTATACGCTTCTGAATAAGACAATCCATCGCCCAGAGGAGTCCCTCAAACTCTACATGCAAAGCTGATAGACTTCTTTGGCATCCCTGCTTGCCGGTGTGTGTTTGACCTGATGTGTCAGTGAGAAACCATCCGAGACCGCTAGTGGGCCCTTGATTTGCCCAAGATGCGTCCACTTGGCAGATCGGGATATGTGGGTGCTCGGATCGGGTGATATCTCCAGTCACGGTAGTATCTCCTTCCTCCCCTCCGTCTTCTTCTCTAGCCAAGTTTGCGCATCTCCAACTTTCTTCCTCTAGCTGGGCTACTTGGAGCGTAATCACGGCTGATACATTCTTTCCATTGAAGAGCTTGTCGTTCCTAGCCTTCCAAATGAACAAAATGATCCACGGGAATGTATCCCTTTGTGGTTTGGGGAGACCCCTTTCTTTTGCCCTCCAAAATAGGAAATCCATATTTTGGTATAGGGATGTACTCTGGAAATAACCCGGAAGGGACGGATAGTCCGATAAAGCCCATACCTGCAGGGCTGGGGGCACTCAAAAATCATATGATTAATCGTTTCTTCTGGTGCACCACATCTAGGACAACTCTTATCGATTCCCAGGTGCCGGTAAGTCAGTCGTTGGCAAGTCGCTATACACCCCGTTAAGGCTTGCCACATAAAGTATCGAAGCTTTCCGGGGGTCTTGATTTTCCATACTTGGCTAAGTAGACTCGTGATGCTCGGCTCAGATATCTGTTGGGGTTGTAGTCTTCTTTGGTTTGTGGTGTGTAGTAATTCATATCCAGATTTAACCGTATATGTTCCTGATTTTGTATAGCTCCACGCATAACCGTCTAGTTTCAAAGTTCTGCTAGGTTTCAACCCCAAAATTAGGGCGACATCCTCGGGATGGAATAATTCCCGGATTCTTGTGTGATTCCATTCCGGTGAGTTATGTAGCATAAGATCTTTAACCAGAAGGTGAGGGTCTCGTCGGATATGTCTATCTTGGCGTCTTGGTAAACGAGCCGGTTTGTTTGGAATCCAAGGTTCACTCCAAGTCTTGGTATTATATCCAGAGCGTATAGTCTTCTGAAGGCCTAGTCTGAGCAGGGGTTTAGCCGCCATAATGCTAGTCCAACCATACGAGGGGGATCTAGCCTTACGATCTACCATCGGGGATGATTGGTGATAGTATCGTCCACGTAATACTCTAGCAAGGAGAGATGTTGGGAAGTGGATCAACCTCCACAGTTTTTTTCCAAGGAGGGCTAAGTTGAACTCGTGAAGATCTCTGAATCCTAGACCGCCTGAGTCTCGAGAAGTACAGAACTTATCCCAGGCTATCCAATGTAGTCCTCTACTATTTTGGCGGGAACTCCACCAAAAGTTGGATATAGCGCTCCTCAGTTTATCTATGATACCCTGAGGGAGTAAAAAAACACGACATAACATATGTTAGAAGAGCTTGTGCCACTGATTTTACTAAAACCTCTTTCCCTCCTTTGGAAAGGAACTTAGCAGACCAAGTGTTAAAGCGGTTGTTAAGGCGATCTTGAATATATGCAAATACTTTTATCCTAGAACCACATATTTGTTCTGGTAGTCCGAGATACATGCTCATACCTCCCTCGCTTGTTATGTCGATAACCCTCTTCATCTCCCTTTTGATTTGATGGTCAACTTTATTCCCAAAAAAATAGTGATGATTTGTTTGGGTTTAGTTGTTGACCAGAAGCATCGCCATAGATTTTGATAATTTTTAAGATCTCTGCACATTGCATGACGTCTGCTTTGCAAAAAAAGAGACTATCATTAGCAAAGAGAAAATGGGAAACTCTTGGGCTTGCTTGAGAAATTCGTAATCCTGTGATACGAGATTCTTCCTCTGCTCCTTTAAGCAGGGAGATAAGAGCTTATGTGCAAATTATGAATAGAAAAGGAGATAGGGGATCTCCTTGTCTAATTCCCCGAGATGGTTTAATTCTTCCTTTTGGCACTCCATTTATCAAGACTTGATACGATACGGAAGATATACAGAACATAAGCCATTTGATCCATTTTTCTGAAAACCCCAGTTTTCGCATAACGGCTTCTAGAAAACTCCGTTCAACCCGATCGTAGGCTTTACTCATCTATGTTTTCATAGCCATAAAAGTGTATCTGCAACTATTGTTGGTTCTAAGAGCATGAAAGTTCTCTTGAGCGAGTAGAATATTATCTGTTATTTGACGTTTAGCTATGAAAGCCGATTGTGTCTCCGAAATTAGGTTCGGGAGGGTCTTTTTAAACCGTTTACATAGAATCTTGGATATGATCTTATAGCTGACGTTGCACAAACTTATTGGCCTAAATTCTGTCATTGTCCGCGGTCTGTTTATTTTTGGAATAAGACAGATGTTTATTTGATTCAGTCGTGGATCGAAGGAACTAGTATTGAAAAAGTCTTTTACTAGCTTTATTATGTCTTGGCCCACCACATGCCAGAATTTCTGATAAAATCGACTTGTCATACCGTCGGGTCCCGGGGTCTTGTCTGGATTTATATTGAACAAAAATTCTTTTATTTCGGCTTCCGTCGGGTCAACAGTGAGTCGTACGTTATCATCTTCTGAAACTTTCTCGGTAACATACCGGAGAGAATCGTCTAGGTTTTGAGATCCCGAGGCAGTAAAAAGTGTCTCAAAATAATTTGTTGCGACCTTTGCTACCCCCTTTTCACTCTCAACCCAATGACCGTTTTTGTCCTTTAAGCAAATTATACGGTTTCGGGCTCTTCTTTTTTTTGTGGTGGCATGGAAGAAACTTGTGTTTCTATCCCCGTAACAGTGCCAAGTGACTCCACTCTTTGAGTGCCAATATATCTCTTTTTCTCGAAATGCGTGGAGGAGTTTTCTTCGAATTTCTTCCACATCTTCGAGGGTGGAATCGTCATCAGCATTTGCTTGGTTTAAATGATCTTTAAGCTCCTCAATTAGTTTGGTTGAGTTCGTGACCGTTGATTTCTTCCATCTTGAGATGTGTGACCGGCATGAGGATAATCTCTGGTGAAAATCCCTATGTGGAACTCCGTTTGAGATGTCCCCTCCTGTAGTCACAGTTTCTTTAAATCCGGGTTTTCCGATCCATCTTTTGTCGAAACGAAAGTTCTTGCGCTTGTGTTGAATCGTGGATCGGACATTTGCTAGGATCGGTCTATGGTCGGAACCCCATAGTTTTTGATACTCCACAATAGTGTGGGAAAAGAGGGTATGCCATTCTTCATTACCTGTAGCTCGGTCTAGGCGACATTTTACCTTCGTCTTTATATTGCTAATCTTACGTCGTCCAACCCACGAGAGTGGATTTCTGGTGTGTGGAAAGTCAACCATTCCACAATTATCTAACATAGTTCAAAAAGGTATAAATGAGGACTCCGGTCGACTTCGTATGCCTCGTTTTTCATGATTTCCGGTGATCTCATTGAAATCGCCTATCATGAGCCAAGCATTTTGCCGAGATATACTCATTTTCGTGAGGCGTTCCCACACACGTTCTCGGTATTCAACTACCGGATCACCGTACACAAAGGTCATAAAAATTTTATGTCCTTCAAAAGTAGATTCCACATCTATCATTCGATTATCCGAATAAGAAATAATAACCGAAGGATCATTCATATAGAAGAGGGCGAGCCCACCACTTTTGCCTCGCGGCTCAACAGTAAAAACATGATCATAACCAAATTTAACTTACAAATCTTGCATAAAATGTCTATTGTTTTTGGTTTCCGATAGAAATAAAAAGTTAGGTAAAAAACAACAGTAGAGTTCTCGGAGGTGATCTTTGGTCAAGTCGGCACCCGCGCCTTGACAATTCCAAGCGAGAACGTTCATGGAAGTAAGACGGGTGTTTTCTCCAAGGCCCGTGGGCTAGAAACACCAACTGGTTCTTTTCCTTAGATGAGGCAGAGGCCTTGCTTTTTCCTTCTGGGCTTAATTTCGGCCCAATCTTCTTCATATTCTTGGTTTTGGCTTTTGGTGATGATCGATCACGTAGTATCTTGTTTTTGACCCCAAATCCGATCAACAGAATCGATGATTGCGGTTTCTTTTTCGCCGGATTCGGTGAGGAGATCCGGGAATTGTCAATCAGAGATTGCAGCATCCGGGAAGCCATTGGGCTTCTAATGATTTCTTGATCCAATTAAGAATTAGGGATCAGAGTTTCTTTGATATTTTCTTCTCTCAGTTGAGAGTTTTCGTCAATCTCCATCGCCGGAATTGGATTTGCCGGTAGGGAATTAGCCGGATTCAGTTCCTGTTGCTCATCATAGAGCAGATCGTACCCAAGTAAGTCGTCGTCTTTAAGTAGCTCTTCCATGTATTCATCATCGTCTTCATCCCATTCTTCCTCGATCTCTTCGTCTTCCAATAGCACCCTTTCCTTCATGGGTTCATCAAATTTGCCATTTGTCGCTATCGGGAGAGAAATTTCCCCTGCGACAGTTCCTGATTCTTCACTCAGATTAGAGTTTGGCTTTGATAGGTGGGAGTTAACTTCTTCGGCTTGATTTTGGTTCTTTGCTTCAACGTCCTCTTCCTCTGTAACCAAATCATACCATGATTTCTTTCTCTCTTTTTTCTGGGTTACACCTCTGATTGATTTTGTTTTCTCATGCCCTGCAGGTCCATGGATAGTCACCGGAGGTTCTCCAAAGACCATACTTTTCTTTGCTGAGCTTCTCGTGTCCGATGGCTCGATTCTTTCAGGTTGAGTATTATTCGCAGGAGCTTCCTCGAAAGTCAAGCTTTTCTTAGCTGAGTTTCCAGTGTCTGAAGATTCGTCCATCGCGATTGCTTTCCCCTTATTTAAAGGATCGGCTTTCTTCTGGAGATCTAACCGAAAAGGTCTGCTCCGTTGATGGTCCGGAGAGACAAGTCTCAGATTGGCTTTTTGATTGGGTCGAGCCTGATCTGAGATGGTTCTTTGGGAATCTGAGTTGAGGACTCTTTTCTCTGGATCGTTATTGCGGGAATTACGACTCTCCTTTTTCCGGTAAGCCTCATTACCTTTTGGGTCAGTCTTTTGTGACTTCATGTTTTGAAAAGATTCTTCATATCTCCTCTTGCGATATACTTCCTCTTGAGATGGAGATTGATAATGTTCACCATAGTCTCTCCTTGATTTGTAGTTTGGAGGAGATTGTTTTCTTCGACGAGGCTCAGAGGTTGAATCCAGTCGTCTCCATACATTCTCTTTGGTGTATGGTGCCAGGATTCGGGAGTCCAGCTTGTCCCGTCGTTGGTTTTCTGTAGTTACCTTCTCCTTGTCAAGTGATCTCCTTTGGTGGTTAAGTGGGAGATCTTCTCTGGTGTGAAGAAGCCAAATCTCTTGAGGTAGGTTTATGAGAGATAGTTTCTCTTGGCTTTTCCTTCTCATCACGGATAGGGACTTCAGTGTCTCTTTCTGTCATACGGGTTACCATCTTCTCCCTTTGTTGCTGCTCAGAGAGGAGAGTACACGTTTTCTCTTCATGGGAGATTCTATGACAGGTATGGCACCATCTGTAGAGTTTTTCATAGTGTAGATCGATCTTTACTATTTCTCCAGATGGGATTCTAACTTTCCTCTCAAAGTGCAGAGGGTTGTCAGCGTTGAGGGAGACCTGGACTTTGGTCTCATCGGCGTCCACCTTTTCTACTGTTCCAAGTTTTCTGACTATCTTTCTGAAAGTCTGTGGCATCCAGTAGTGGGAGGGAATACCAGTAACCTTGATCCAGAAGGTCATGGTGTTTGGAAAGGTATCTCCAACATGGGGAATCCATCTTTCTAGAGAGAAGGACCATTTGTTGAAATGACATGGCCGTTTGGCCAGAACTCTCTTTAGGTCTTCCTCCGAGGTCAAGTCAAACTGGAAGCGAGAGTTGCCCAGGTTTATCCCATGCACTCTTTCTTCAACTTCCCAGATGCCTGCTCGTGGCATGAAAGCAATGAGAGCCTCAATGCTCCTTCCTTCTTGGTGAAACATTCTTCCAACAAGGGTACGGTCAAAGCGAGCAATCAGTTCTGAGTTGTCCACTTGAGGTATGTTGATGATGTCTTCATCTTCTTGAGGAGTTTGGGTCATCATTCTGCTTGAGCTGGCCATGGTTTGTAGTTTAGAGGAACTTGGCAAATGCTAGAAGCTTTAGTTGTCTGTGGAATGAGATAAGTTGAGGTGAGGATGCTTCCCAAGGGGGAAGAGGTGCTTAAAGGCTCAAAAGAGTTGACTGGGCATAGAAATCCAGAGGATTCTACGGTGGTTTTGAGAAGAATCTTCCATTTGGGGGAGAGCAGAGGTAGCTAGGTGTTGTTGTTTTGAAGAAATTTTCCAAAAACGTGAAAGAGTCACCACCAAAGTTTACTGGATAATACCTCAATAACCATTAAGGTTCATTGGATAAAAGTTGTGTTGAGACTCGGGCCTGAGAGAGAACTTTAGTACATAAGACTTTTCTGTAGGAGTCTAGATGTGGTAGAAGAGGCATGGGAATGATGTTTAAGATTGATTCCGTCGTCTCGGAGTCAGTGAATCATCATCTACGGTAGATGCCACCGTGGATTCCGTCGTCTCTGAGATCGGTGATTTCTCCATCAGTCGTATCGGCGTGGAAGATGAAGAGACTTTACCAATTTGTGGTAAAAATTATTCACAAATGGGCCATAATTGATTATTGGGCTCCTATTCGTTTTGAAGCCCAAAAAAGTTTCTTTTAATTTTAATTTTGATTTTTGAAATCTCGTCTTCATACATCTCACATTCAAACCCTATCCCTAACACATCTATTTCAATAACATAATTGCAGTGTTTATACTTATTTTTTGTAATAAAAACGAGATTCTGTATTAGAGGATCTTCATACGAGGGTATCACTCAGCTATGTTTATCCATCCAAAATCAAAACATTTTCAATAGAGAATAGACCTCAAGGGACCCTACGTATGACGTATCATAATGGTTCATAATAGAAGATACTTTGGAGACGTATCATAATAGAGGATACTTTGGAGACGTTTGTAGATGAGTTTTAGAAACTTACCTAGCACATTTCCATTTCTAATTCGTTCAACTTTGCTTTTTTAGTTATATAAATTAATTATTTTTAAAATATTATTATTATAAATGTAAGATACTTTTTAGAGTATGTTTTGCGATGGAGCTACTCTTATGCTTTTTCTCTTTGCTATTTAGCATTGCTTCTCTTCACACAACTGTCTTTTATCTTCTTCCTCTTCTCTTCCACTTAATTTTCCCTGCTTGGTTGTTCTTTGAAGAGGACAAAGAAGGCATTTGCAAATTCTTTGTGGTATTATTAATTTCTTTTGTTGGGTAGATTGAATAGATTTCTAAAAAAATGATTTTTTTTTTCTAAACTAGCTAGTTTGATGAGATCTGTAGAATATTTTCAATACACCTCAAAAAGATTGTTCTTTGAAGAAGCCGAAGAAGTTATTTGCATTTTCTTCTTAGAAAATCAAACATCGTGTTATAAATTTCTTTTCTTGGCTTAGAACCTTGTGAGTAGATTTCCAAAAAAGTGATTTTTTTTCTTAACTAGTTAGATCTATAAAACATTTTAGTACAACTCAAAAATATTGTTCTTTGAAGAAGCCGAAGAAGTTATATGCATTCTTCTTAGAAAATCAAACATAGTGTTATAAATTTCTTTTGTTGGCTTAGAACCTTGCGAGTATATTTCTAAAAAATGTGATATTCATATGTAAAGGTATTTGGAGATGGTACCAACCTGGGACTGGAGAACAATCAAATATATCGTCGCTAAAGTCCTCAGACAAAAGCAAGGTACATAGTTACATTTGTGTTTCCTCATCAATACAGATATAGTTTTACGTTTGACCAACATATGCACATATGGTTTAATTAAATTTGATGTAGAAATATGCTGGGCAATAGTCTTGGCTCGCCTTCTCCAAGCTATTATCAACATAACCGATAAAAATGACCACAAGGAGTTCCTTAACGATGATTTGGTTGTGCACTTGAAGTTGAATAAAAAACAAAGGTCACTCAGACTTCAAAACATTAAAGATGCTACCAATCATATAGCTAGTAATGGATTGCTTAAAGCTAAATCATCTGGACATGCAAAGGTATTTCTTCATATCACTCAACTATAAATACAATAGTTTTCTTGATTAATTTAAAGGTTTGACAAAAGTAACTAAACACATATTGTTAAGTGATATAGTCCCACATCGGAAGTTGGAAAAATAATTAACTAATAAATAAAGGGTTATGGTCAATCCACCAATTGTCAATTGATAGTTTAGTTGGAAGCCCATAAATAACCCAAATTTAATACATATATTTGTTGGATATCATGGAAAGTGGAACTTGTCAATTAAAAAATCTCCTTCAGCTGAATTTATTAGATCAGAAGTCGACATCTCTCCGGTTGATATATCTTTTGAGATAGGTAACACCTTTCATGGGCTTAAGAAGGTTAGCAAAAAAACTGAGTGATTTTCTCTGTATTTATAAGTTAATTGAACTAGAACTAACCAAACTGTGTTTCTATATTATTTTTAGGGCATCTTCAAGGTAAAAGACATATTAATATCACAACCACTCGAGGAAGGCAAAGTAGAAGGTCACTCGCTTCTTATTGTTAGATATGGCTACGCAAATGGTCAAATGTTTCTAACTAATTATTCGTGGAACATTATAAAACGGTTGATGTAATGAATTTAAAATTTTATTTTTTTTGTCCCAATCGGTTTAACTAGACAACATAAGTAAAAAAAATATTTCAAACTGGCTTTAATTTTAAAGTTGAAAGCAGAAATGTTATCCGAATGAAATAAAATCAAAACACATATTTATCAAAGAAATAAATTAAAAAAATCTCAAACAGAAAAAGTTGATAACGATATAATTTTTAATATTTCCAACTTCGAGAGGAATCATGTTCTCTTTGGGTCTCTCCTTAATCCTAATCATAACCCTAAATCTAACCAAATCCTAGAACACCACAAGTTCCAGGCGATCTACACTCATTAACCAATACTCTAAATCTAACCAAATCCTAGAACACCACAAGTTCCAGGCGATCTATACTCATTAACCAATACTCTATACTAATATAATATTCGAATTTTTCATTTTGGACCTATTGTGAGCAACAAAGTATATTGGTTTACGTGCGTGCTTGTAACTATGAAGAGAGTGAGCTAGAAAAGCAAATGTATTTTATATTAGAAACATATGAAGAAATTTATTAATGCAAAAAATCTTTTATTTATGATTAATTGACCAATTAATTTATAACTAATTCGATCGATTACCTTCTGATTAACTCTCTTTTATCGTCTTCTTCCTATAGTATGTCTGATAAGATATCTCAATGATTAAAATCATGGTATCCTTAAATCTTATTGGACTTCAGTTTGACCCAATTACTTTTTAAGTGTATTGTTTGTTTGGACTTTAAAAAAATCGTTGACCTGCATAATTTCACACTTGCAACAAAACAAACGAAGAAAACAAGTCAACATACAATTCAAATCGAATTGATGCACTTTACCCCATAATTTTAAGAAAAGAATGATAAACAACATACAAAGCCAATAAAGTCTAGACTCAAAGATAACACATCCGCGAGGGAATAAAATGTCTAATAAAGAAAGAAAATGAAATCAAACAAGTAGATCAATGAAGTTTTTCACCATTCAATATAGGAGCTGGTCTGCAAAAGATGGCGTGGATATTTTCCTGCCCCGACTTGCGCTCAGTCTTAGCTTGGTACTCTACAAGCTCTCCTCCTTCCTTAGCCATGAAAGTAATATAAGCTTTGACTCCAGCGCACATTCGAACCACAGCCCTCACGATATGGTCAAGCGTCAAACTCTTATTCTATAATTTAAACAAAGATGACTTAAGTTGTATATACTTACTATATTATCAATAAAAAAGAAAAATAGCAGAGCATAATTGTATTATAGTGTTACTAGCCTGAGTTTGGTTGTATTTGTGATTAGCAACATTGGCCATAATCTCCATGTACTGACGTCCATTGAGGTAGGGACTGATGAAGTATTCGTCGAGATTGAGAGGGCGTAATCCTTGGGCAAGGTGTTTAGGAACCATTGCTTTGTCCACTATGAAACCCTGTAAGTGTAACCACGCAATAAACAAGAATGAATGCATCTGAGAGTAATTTTATTATCTTTGAGAAAAGAAGCGACTTTCCAAAGAGAGAGACTAGATCTTTGATAATTCGGTTTCGGACACAACATACCTTGCTCTTGTGAAAATGTCGCGCATATCGACGAAGCTCAAATTCATCGGTATCTTCAGGGTCCGAGCCAGGAGATACGTAGTCTGAACCTTCGAAGCTATCGAAACCCCAAATTTGGTCGCTTTCAGTGCTTCCTTCCTCTTCGATTTCCTCATCGTTCTCGCATCCTTCGACTGAATTCGTCGGTGAAAGCGTTTCGGCCTTGCGTTTGTTACAAGGCAAAGTGAGACCGGCATCCATGGTTTGCATCACTTCTAGCTCGGTGCTGGAATTGGGATTCATGATCAGAGTAAACCCTAGAATCGATTTCAATTTCAGTTAAACAAGCAAGCACCAATGATATTATTCGATTGGGGTTAGTATCGATATGTGTTTGCCCCCTCACAACGTGACTATTTACAATAGTGCCATCTCGTTCATTTACAATTAACTTTTTTGTCCGAATCGGTTGAATTAGAGTAAACCAGACCTACTCAAGTTTTCCAATACAAAAAAAAAAAAAAAAGTTATCCAATCCCAACTAGGTAATTCATTAAGTAAAACAATTTTATTTTCCTTTTTAATTTGGATGATTTTTTTAACAGTAATAATTTATAAATATCTCATGTTTTTCCGTTAAAGACTTAAGTGTACTAATTTTTTTTCTTGTTGTCTTTTTCCAAATGACAGTTATTTCTCTAGCTAGTTACCAGTTACAATTTTAAGATAATAAATCTGATCGTTATCAAAAAAGAAGAGAAATTAAATCTTCACCATGTTTCTTGTTCGTAAAACATTTATGGAGTGGGAGTGGTGTAAATTCACAACTTGATTTGATTTCGAAATCTCGTCCTTGCCTGCATTTGACAGTCAAAACCTAACCCTAGGCACCTCTCTATTCAAAATGCCATTCTATGACAAACTTTTTATTTTCTCTCGGAGTTTAGTTTTAAAACTGACTACTGATTTTGACCAAAAAAAATAAAAATGACTACTGAACCCAAAAAAATGACTACTGATAACTTTTCATTTATCCGATGAATGTAAAAATCTTTGCATGACTAATCAATCAAATATTTTTCTTCTAACGGATTCACAAAGCAATTTTACCAAATCTCTAGTGACTTTCATTTAAGAAGGTAAACGCAATTTTAGACAGTTTGAAAGGATTTGGAAAAAATTAGATAATACATTTTGTTATAATCACAGCTCATTTTTGTGTGTGTGCAACTGCAAGCTCATTATAACATTATTACTTTGAATCCGTGATTTGTTGATAAGGTTTTTTTGCCGTGTTGTAAATAAAGTTGATAACTTTAATTTGAAGCCTTTGTTTCCATTCCCAAAGCAAGCTCATAATTCGTTATGTCTGTAGGCTCGGTAAAAAACAGAGTATTAAGCCCACAAACATTTTTCTTTGGCCAAAATTAGTGTTCTATTTGGCTTATCAATGCAATATAGTAACAAACTAACAACTAGTAGCAACTGAGAATATTATGATAACTCTGCCACATCTAAAATTATAAACTTGATTGAACAAGATATTAACGATCGCTAACAAACTACTTTAATAGATTTCAATTAGAGTTCAACTCAACATAAAGGTAAGGCCACAAATCAACATCATTTTGTTGCTATACATAGATGAATCGCAAACCATCAATTCTCGCGGATATCAACACATATAGAAGGAAATGAGAACTAAAAGAAAAAAAATTAATGTCCCATGTTTTCTTATCAACTATACCAAACAAATAAATTAAACCAAAATCAACTTAAGCAATTCAAATATGAAAGTAACTTTGATTAGTGATTACTAATAAATGGATCACTATCTTAATCTTTAATCGTTTTAATCATTTTGGCGATCCAGACAAGCATAGGAAATTTGATACAAAACTCTACATATGTTTATACGAGAGTATAATATTTGATTTAAGATTTTCGTAGAAGAAAAGGATCTACAACAGAGTGGATAGAGAAGATGAGCAAGAAAACATAAAGAATCAATGCGACTAAACCGGCAATCAAAGCTCCGGTTATCTGATCGCAAAATCTCGGTACTTGGCCGCAAATTGGCAACCAACCTGCGTTTGCGTTTCCTCTCTTCCCCACTTGTGCTACCGCCACCGCAGCTGATAAGCTTGACGTCAACAACATTGTTACCATCTTCACAGTTGATTTCACATTGACAAGTAAATTTTGATTAAACACATTATTATTTATACAAAGTATGCAGCAAATGAAAACATTAGAAAATAGAATGCATATTTTTCTAAGTCAGTATAATCGAAATACTGCATGCTAATAAAAAATAAAATAATTATATAGTACTATAATTAATTTACCAAGTCCAAGACAACTACGAACTTCCACAACAAACTCTCCTTTGGAAGAAACAAAACGAGAAAGCTATAAACGGCCACAATTGCGTTTGCGATCACGAAGTACCTGCCAAACACACACACACACACACACACACACACGAATGCATAACATATCATTACAAAATTTACAATACACACATATATAATTTCATTATATCCTAATTAAACATGCAAAATAAAAACATTAAGACTTACTTAAACGCGGCCAAGTCGCTATACCTAGCCACTAGGGAAAGGACAAAGAAAGAAGATCTTTCGCGGCTGGTGATCATTGCTATAACTGCTACCAAAGCGGCACAAAATGCGGCGAATCGCAGTACCAACCCGCCCAATCTCTGTGTTAACTTCACCATTAGATTAGTTTTTTTTTGTTCGGTCTCTAGAGAATTTAAGTTGTGAAGTTTGGAAGAGAGAGATGAAATAAGAAAACAAAGTCACGAAATATAAACCAAGGTAAAATGAATATGAAATTCAAATGTTGTGGGGTGTTGGATGGGTTGGGTTGGTTGGGTTTTTTTCAACTGTCTCCACCGGTCATGCAAGATTTATTTTTTGTTTAAAGTGATATATAAACCAAAAATTATAAATCAACTAAACCTACAAAAACATTATTTTCCTAGTGAAACCATATACATTTTTCAAGATGATATTTTTTTGGCCAACAGCTAGAATTATTTATTACTAGATTTAAACCCCTCGCGATGCGAGGATTAATTGATTTATAGTAAATAATAATGGCTTAAAATATTTTAGAGAAAAACATACCATATTCTTAATTTAAACCTTAAGTTATTATATACTATATTCTTAATTCAAATCCTAACTTAGATAATATAATGTTTTGACAAAAAAAAAAACTTAGATAATGTAATATTTCAAATTATAGGTTCATATGTAATTTGAAAATTATAGTTTCATAACTCATATAGTTTGAAAAATTTGGAAATTACTAAAGTATACATACTTGATATATATAAATATGATTTAAATCATTAAACAATTTGATATAATAACTAAACCATTCGTACATGTTTTGACGATCCTTTTTTGATGCTATTTCGTAAACTTAACATACCACTAACCAAATTTTCTTTATCTTTATTTTATGCTTGTTTATTTTCCATTTTAATTTCTTCCTTTTTGAGAGTAACTAACAATTTTGGTATTGAAAAATTTACATATTTAAATAATTGACATGTGTCACAATCTGAACGACTACTTAACACGTGTCGCTTATTTTCCATTTTAATTTATTCATTTTTGAGTAATTAACAATTTTGGTATTGGAAAATTTACATATTTAAATCATTGACATGTGTCACAATCTAAACGACTATTTAACACGTGTCGCGATCTCGTGAGTTACAATTATAAGAACTATCCTTTATATAATAAGATTAAGTATAGAATCATATTCCATAATAAACCTCAATTTTTATTTGATTTAAACGGTAATATTGTTTTGATGGCGTCGTCAGAAGGAGCAAGATTTTGTTTTGAAGTGAGGCGTTGTACTAACTTAGGTGTACCCTCTAAGTTTTGTCTGTAATTAATTACTGTTTTAATGATTGGCTTTGCTCGTTTGAAAAGTAGACACTTCTAGATAGGTAGATATAATATTTGAATTTGTAATCTCAAAACTTGTGAGGCTGCATTATAAAATTCCAGTTACGTTCAAAAGGTTACAAAACTTTTGTGTTTGCCTCAACCATTAGAATTCACTTGACCCAAGACATGATCTTTGTATCTAATGTGATCAAAAGTCCGGCTCGAACTCATACCGAAATCAACTCTCTTTGATTCACCACCGACCAATACCATTATAAGCCCGGCTGGTTCTGTAGTTAGCAAATACTGATGGTGTTTCTGACTTTACGAGTAATGGACCTGCCCATTCTTAAGCGTCGTCCTGTTAGTGAGTCCAGTAGTATAACCAGAGCTTCTTCGACTGCATCGGCTTGTTTGACTAATCCATAGCTGCTTAACTGTGGGAGAAGGCTCATCTCAGATAAGAGTCCAATTGCTGCTGCAGCCGTGCAAGTCCGGTCCCATGATGGTTGTGGCCTGTAGGTCAAAGATCAAATGTCAAAGGTGACCACTTTCCTAACACAGAGGAGTTTTGGACCTGGAACATGAGTTATATAGAGATTTGAGAGACTATTGTTACCGGAGTTTGTGCATTGCTGATGCACCGGTTGCAAGAGATATGCAAGGAAGATCTTCGTCTCCCCATACTAACTTTGCGTGATCCTATAGACGGTTTAAATTTTAAGCATCAGTTGTGTTAGGCAAACCTTGTAAAGAAAGGACAGAAATGAATCGATGTTAAGATATGGTCGATTGCAAAGCCTGTACCTTTAAACGCTTGAGCATTGCAGCAGAATTGTTCCAGGTACCATCAAGCAAAATGAAATGCAAAGTTTTATCCTCATCCACCTGGAAATAGAAAGTGTAGTATTAGAATCCATTTCATTTTGTATCTCTGTACAACCTATCTAAGCATTTTTATGTTTAACATAAGCAATTAAGCATACAATAGAAGAACAGAGAAACTATAGCCATAATGTTGCAATCTTTACCATGGATGATCCATGATTCTCTGAAGCGGAATTACGAAAAGCGTTTTCAACTGAAAATGTTACTTCTGAGTTCTGATTGGGATAGAGGCAACAGACTTGGCTTTTTCCTGAGCATCCAACAAAACAAAAAGGCAAGGCTTTTAGCAAAACCAATAGTGATTTGGAGTGACATCTTCTTAACATTACACAAATGGATCTAAGACTAACCTGCACGCTTAAATTCATTCCACATAAGCTCTTCATCTTCAGCTATTCCAAAGATGCAGAGTGTAGCAGATTGGACACCAAATATTTGCCACAATAACTTCCCTGTGTTGTTCTGGCGTAAGAAATCCTGTCAACAGCTAAACAGCATATTAATCCATAAAAATTAAGGTACAATCTCAAACCAAATAGCCGAGACTGGTGGGTGAAAAATACTAACCCTAGGATGCATATAAAGCCAAAAACGTATCCTTTTCCATAAACCACATGGCTTGACAAGCGAACACATGCAATCCTCCATAGCAAGCCAACACTGCAAGTAAAGAAGATCGGTCCTCAGTCATGAAATTGAATTCTTATTCATGATTTCAAGAACAGTAAATGAAGTACCTTCTGGCATAGATAACCCCTGCTCCCAAGCAGCCGACAAGCGATTTGTCGAGCAGAGAAAAACCGAAACTTTTTCTCTGGGTCACCTATTGCTTCATATGTAGCCCTATGTTTCTTATCTTCATATGCACCAAACGGTCCCTGCGATAGTTGCACAAGATGTAGAAGCATTATAACCTAACTAAACTAACATTTAAGATCCCACAAATCAACTCAATCATATAATGAGAAAGAAACCACTGGCATTATTACTCAACAATAAGAATCAACTATACTACCCTAACTTAAATTGCTAGTTTCAACACAAAATTACAAAATCCGAAACCCTTATTTCTTACTTCTCCAATACATAAAAAAATTCTCAGAAAGCTCTAAACAAGCATCATTATCATCATCGACATTTTACCTGTAATCTGCCTCCATTTCCACCAAAATCAATTTCACAATCCAATTTACACTCAAGAACTTTCAAATCATCCACAATCTGTTTGACCGCAACTGGGAATGGAGACACCGGTCCCCATCTCCGCCACTCATCTACCGATATGATTCCGTCGTCACATCCGCCGGATTCACTCGCCTGAGAACGCGAATTCACCGACGTCATAACAAATCCCCGGCCAAAATCTCCGATCTCACGGCGGCGAAAGAATAGAGATGGAGAGAAATCGAGTACAGATGCTCCGGCGAAATATCGCATCGTTTTTCACTTTGACTGGAATAATATTTTAATCGGATAATATGAATATATATGGGCCTTAAATCAAACTAAGGCCCAATGGGCTTAGAGCTAATAAATATAATATTAGCTGTAACCGTATTTTCAGTTATAATTTTCATTTTTTCTTCTTCTGGATATTATTACATTCGGGGACTAAGGAGAATCTCAGAAAATCGAGATCGATTCGTGTGTGGTGCTTTCTCTCTACAATGGCTGCTTTCACTTGTACTTCTTCTCCGTCGATTTCTCTCCGGTCAGAGATGAGGATCGCCGCGTCGTCGTCGTCGACGACGGTTTCGCTTTCTTCTCGGCAGATGTTCTCCGTTTTACCGGAATCGAGAGGATTGAGGACTCGGGTTTCGTTATCTTCGGTCTCGAAGAATTCTAGGGTTTCTCGATTACGACGAGGCGGCGTTATCTGTGAAGCTCAGGAAACTGCTACTGGGAGTATGTTCTCGTCTCTCTTTACTCGATTTTGTGTTTATTTCTTCGATTTTGGGAATTGTATGGTTTGATTTGTGGCTGCTTAACGAATTTCGTGTTGAAGATTTGAATTTTAGCTGCAGGATTGTTTTGACCTACTAATTAGTTAGAAATGTAGAAAAGTTTCTCTGGAATTGCAAATATTTGAGTATAATGCTGAAAATTATGAAGAATAACCTCTTACCATTTGTATAAAAATGCAGAAAGTTTGCATATTTAAGATCTTTATTTGAATTTTTGAAGTACCTATAGAAACTGAGATGTTTTGTTTGTTGGATCTCTCACACACACTGATGCAATTGGATTTTTTGGGGTAATGAAAGAGCAAAGGCTATATCATGCTTATGCTTGATAGAAAATGTTACATTATGGTAGTGACCATTAATGTTGGTTTTGTCATTTGTGATCCTTGCAGTTCCAATAGTCAATGATTCGACATGGGAGTCTCTAGTTCTCAAGGCTGATGAGCCTGTTCTTGTGGACTTTTGGGCACCATGGTGTGGACCTTGCAAAATGATAGATCCTATTGTGAACGAGCTAGCACAACAGTACACAGGGAAGATCAAGTTCTACAAACTAAACACCGATGATTCTCCTGCAACTCCGAGCCAGTACGGTGTTAGAAGCATCCCAACCATCATGATATTTGTTAAGGGCGAGAAGAAGGATACGATCATCGGCGCAGTGCCTAAAACCACATTAGCATCGAGCATCGACAAGTTCTTGTGATGAAGTAGTAGTCTTTGTTAAAGGTCTTTCTTTTCTCTGTATCTGTACTGAACTTTACCTATCTACTCCTACTTATCACTGTTTCATCTAGAAATGTTTGATGTCTCGGATTTTCAGTAATCTGAGTTTATGATGAAGTTATATGTGATTGCTACTGATCTAAACTTGAGCGAGTGAACTTCGAGACTGGAATCGAATCCATGAACGTAGGAATAGACTTTCGGTTTTGTTACCTAACTCAAAACGGGGCTATTTTCCGGTAAAAAAATGAACGTAGAATTTTTTTTTTTCACTCGTTTAGAGATTTTGTAGTCAACGGTTATAATGGAATAGACCAGATTATATATATATTATCTTAAGATTTATACATATGCGTAAATTGAGATAGTAAGCAGTAAGTCCAACTTGGCAACTTGCAAAAAACTTCCTGACGAAAAATTTATGATCTTTAAAGCTTACGTCTTGATGATATTAAAGTCAACTCCTCCTGCCTAGGGAGTGGTGACTGAAAGAAAAAAGAAAGACTTGAAGATCTTTTTTAAGACTTGTTTTTTTTCTTTCTTTACAATCATTGTATCAGTATCTTCTTCTTGTTTGTTCATCCTCTGGATTTCAAGAAGCATACCAGGTAATCCTTTTCTCCCAACTAGATTCTATTTGGGGTTAGGTTCTGGATCTGGTATGGAACATTAGCATATGTCATTTCTTGATTCATTATTGTTGTTGTGATGCTTTATGCTTTTCTTAAAAGGAACTGCACTTTTATTACCAACTCTGAAAAGCGTCTCCGATATTCTGTACTGGAAATATATATGATGTATGTGTGGATTCTTGGTTCAATTGTTGTTCTTACCAATGTTTTAGTCTTTGTGTAATGTTTTTTGAATTTTTTGTGGATGTAGCATGGGGCGTGTAGACAGAATCGATCTCCCCCGTCCCCAGGCTCCGCCCCGTCGTCTAACCATCCCCCCTGCCTACGAGAATCATTTTCTTGTTCAGGAATGGCGAAGGAAACAAGCTATGGGTTCAGAGACGAGCAAACCTGTCACACCCAGTGGTTCCCATGAGATTATGAATCAGGGGATTCCATGTGCATTAAGAGCAGGTGACAAAGAATCCTTCATTAAGAGAATCTCAAACCAAGGAATGATTATTCAACAACACGTTGACTATCTAGAAAACACAGTACTTCATCTTGCTGCTGCTTCGGGTCATGTTCATATAGTGGAGTATATAGTTTCTACGTATAAGGATCTTCTTGAAGTTAAAAATGTCATGGGCGAGACCGTTCTTCATGTTGCAGCCAGATCAGGGAATCTCAGTGTTGTTGAGTATCTACTGAAATGCACAATGGCTTGTTCTTTAGTTTCGGCTAAGACTAAGAGTGAGAACGGAGATACTCCTCTACACGCTGCGTTGAAAGGAAAACATTCAGATGTGGTTTTGTACCTACTAAGTGTGAGGCATGATGTAGCATTTGATAAGAATAATGATCAAGTATCTCCATTATATCTGGCGGTTGAAGCTGGATACTACAAGGTCGTGTCAAAAATGCTTGAATGTTCATGTTGTCCATCTAAATTAGCTTCCATGTTGAGTGGAAAATCTGTTGTACACGCAGCAATAAGGGCCAAGAGAAAAGGTTTGTTCATTTTGCGTGTTTTTAAATGGCGTTATGTTTCTCAGTTGCGCTCGGTTTTGATATTCCCTCTTTTGCAGATATTCTAGGTGTTCTTCTTAGTCAAGATCCAGAACTTGTGAAATTACGTTGCGAAGGAGTGACATGTCTTTCCCTTGGAGCATCAATAGGATTTTATGAAGGAGTTTGTTATATACTAACAAAATTCGACAAACCAGCTTCTTACCTTTGTTATCTCAATGATGATAATGGCTTCACTCCGATTCATATGGCAGCAAAGGAAGGACATTTAACAATCGTAAAGAAGTTTCTTGAACATTGTCCTGACTCAATTGAGTTGCTTAACCATCAATGTCAGAATATTCTTCATGTTGCTGCGGAAAGTGGTAAGTCAAAAGTTGTCAAGTATATACTTGGACTTGATAAACAGAAAAAGATGATGAATGAGCAAGATGACGGTGGAAACACACCGTTACACCTAGCGACACAAAACTGGCATCCAAAGGTTGTGAGTATGCTTACTTGGAACAATGGAGTTAACCTCAAAATGCTCAACAATTATGGCTTTACAGCTCTAGATTATGCTGAGAAGTTGAAAACTAATGACTACATACTTCGCAGGGTATGCCAAAATTTTCGTAGATTCATTGGTGGAACATGTATATAATGTCTCACTATGTATACTGATTAACTTCTTTTATTGGGTTTACAGAGATTGACTTGGAAGGCTTTGGTATCTGCTGGTGCACCAAACGGTCCAAAACCGATTCCTTTGAACATCTCACGAGGCTCCATGAAATCTGAGAGTGAATACACGGAAAAATTCAAGGATCGTGTAAATACTCTTTTGGTGATTTCAACACTTGTAGCAACTGTGACATTCGCAGCGGGATTCACATTACCTGGGGGTTACATCAGTTCTGCTCCAGATCTAGGCATGGCGGTTTTGGTTAAGAGAACAGCGTTTAAGGTTTTTCTGTTGTGCGATAGCATTGCAATGCTCAGTTCCATTGTAACTATAATGGCTCTCATTTGGGCACAGTTGGGTGATGCTGTTCTGATAAAGAAAGCTTTCAATCTAGCCTTGCCTCTTCTTGCAGTTGCGCTTGTGTCTATGTCGGTTGCATTTATGGCAGGAGTTTGTCTTGTGGTGAGTCATCTTCCATGGCTTGCCTATTTCATATTGGCTTTAGATTCAGTCTTCCTCTTAGCCTTGCTTCTTCTCATCATTCCCTATGTTTTCTCTTACCGATGCAAAGGCTTTCTTCCATACGTCTTTTATCTTCCTAGAGCTGTCAAACGGGCCAGCCCGCGCCCAGACGGGCCACCCGCGGCGGATTTCTTTCTCTTTGCGGATCAATGCGGGCCGGCCCGCTAGGACCGCGGTTTCAAATTATATGTCCAAGTCCGTCCCGCATTATCCGACGGGTTAGCAGGCTGGCCCGCGGACAAAACATTCATGTGTCTAAATTTTATGGTTTCTCATAATATATGTCTTTTTTGTTTTTTTCTATTATAATTTTTCAAAATTAGATACCGGTCTTGCATTTTCAACATTGACAAGTTTGTAAAATTTCAACACTGGCAATATTAGTTCAAAAGAATCATGTTAATTATGTCAACAAGAAATCGAAAACCATTAAATTTCGGTTCAATTATTAATCAATTTATACACTCAATAAGACTACAAAATATTAGAAGAATCGTTTGGCTATGTTATATCTTTGAAGAATCACTTTTGGTATTAACATGTTAAGAAAAAAGAATATCAAACAAGTAAATCTACAAAGGAAAAACACGTGAATCTCTTAAACTGAATCAATACTATTTAAAACAATTGACAATGACAAACTTCCAGACTTGAATGAAATAGAAGTCCTGACTTTTGAATTTGTTTATGAATTTCAATTTGATAATAACTTTTGGTCCTCTAGTTTTGAAATTAATCATGATTTTTTAGTTTATGACCCTTGAGTTTTTTTTGTAGAAGAAACATAGAAATAACAATACTAAAGTTTTATTTTTGAACTTACATAATACTTTAAAATCATTTACTTAAGCCAAAAGTTTCATAATTTTATTTTAGTTTTGTGTTTAGCGGTTTACCCGCAAACCCGCAAATCCGCAACGGATAAACCCGTTTAAACCGTAAACCGTAGCGGATCAATCCGCGAGGCCTGCTTTTAAATGGGCCTAGAAAACACTGTTCAAACCCGCCTCGTGAAGGGTCTACTTGGGCCTGGCCCGCGGATCATAGGCCCGTTTGACAGCTCTATATCTTCCCTTCTTCCTAATGCTTTTATCTGTTAGCGAGGACAGCACTAAGGACTGCTAAGAGAAATGCTATCTTCAGCCCATGGTATAGAGTCTTAAGGTTAAGATTTTTAAAAAAATTGTTGTACCAACTGATGGAATTTTGTTTGCATCTTCCATTCAAGCTCACAAAGATTGAGAAGATGGTGTAATGTCATCTTAGTTTATACTGATAAAGTGTGTAAGAAAAAATTGTTAAATTTGCTAACTTTTGTGAGGCCTAGGATTGTATTGAAATGCCAAAAAGCAAAACAGAGTTCCACAAAAACAGAGTTCCTTAATGAAAGGAACTTAATACAATGAGATATATGAAAATGGTATAACTGTAAATACGTTTTGGGTTATAATTAAATAAAATGACCTAATTCTATGATTAATTTGCTTGCTTGGCAAGCTAAAGCGTTGTTGTTGATTGGTACACAACAATTCAGACTTTTTCTTTCTTATTGTGATCAAGTCAATCGCTTGATCGGATCAAATCGTTGTTGTTTCTACCCCCAATTTTCTTCACAAACTTCAAAACTTCAAAATCATCTTCTAGGTTTCAAAGAGTTTGAGGTAATCTTTGAGTGTGTATTTCCATTTATAAGTTTGTTTTTACGATTTTGGATTTCGATTGATCAAAAAGAGATTTTATGATCGAATTTTTGAATCATGTTTTGAAAACGGGTTCTTGCCAATTATCATCATTTCTCTTTTAATTTATACAGAAATTTATTTAATCAACTTAGGTATGGCCATTCATATCAAAAGTCTTATGGTGTTAGCAACACTTGTAGCAGCTGTGACAATTGTTATGTGTTTCAGATGTACAAAGCTTTACATCAATTCTGATCCAGATTTAAGCATCAACGGTTTGGTCAAAACCGCGGTTTTTGCGGCTTTTGTGTTCGGCAACGCCATTGTGATATGTGCTTCTGTCGCAGCACTAATGATGCTCGTGGGGGCAAAACTTCATAGTTTTATACAATTGAAAGCTTTCCTATACCGAGAAGCCATGACACTTGTGAAATTTGCTTTTGTGTCTATCTTGGTTATGGTCGGAATTTGTCTTGTGGTGACCCTTGGTCCATGGCAAACCTATATCACGTAAGATTATTCAGTGTTCATGTGCACATTCTAAGGAATATTTGTTAAATATGTAATAACATAAGTAGCTTGATAAGTTCATATAATGATCTTTTGTTTGTATGTACTATGTAACGTTTGTATAATTGGTACGACATCATATCATTAAATGAGAAGTGATTTTGCTTACGTGTCAACCTCATAGTCATTCTCAGCTAATTAACATTTTAATTAAAATTTAAATTTTTCGCCGATATTAATCTCTTTTGAGAATATTTAGTTAGTATATTCGATTATGGATTTACTCGAATCTTAAATGTAAACTTACGTTTTATTTAGTAAATATATTATCGTTTTAGATTTATTCAGATCTTAATGGTAAACTTACATTTTATTTAGTGAATATAATATGGTTTTAGATTTATTCCAATTATAGTGGTAATCTTATATTTTTAATCAAGAAATCTTGCATAATTATCTTGCCATTAATGATATATTTACGCTTCATACAATCCAATGGGCTATTTTGATGATCAGCCCAATAATATTGGTGCTAAGCCCAAATTTTAATAATCTATAAAAAAATATGTCGGTAAAAGAAACCTAGCTACAATCCCTATAAATATCACACCCATATGTTCGAATTATATTCGGCTGCATCCTTTTTTTTGTTTCTAATGGTATTTTACATTATCGATCTTTTGACCTAATTTTTTTTCTTTTACTTTTGCAGTTTTGAACGTTGTCATCGTGGTATGATCATCTTTGATTGTTTGGTTTTTCTTTTTAATATATTATGGTTGTTAACTAATATTGTGGTTTTTACAGGTTTTAGCAGGTTTGATTATAGTCACACTTCCTTTTTATCTCCTCATAAGATGGAGAAGCTTTACCGACGTGTATGCATCTTCATCTTCTAATTTTTCTTATTTTTAGTCCACGTTTATGTATTTTTATTTTTTTTCCTCCGTTATTTAGATTTTTTTCGTCTTTGAACGTTTGATCGTGTATGACTTTTTTTTTCTCTTCAGATTTCATCCTCTATATTGAGGTATGATTATTAAATCTTTATTCTTCTTTGTCTTCTTTGTCTTATTTATTCTTCTTTATTCTTCTTTATCTCTCTGTATTTTTGTAATTCTATATTTCTTCTTACGGTTTGTGTTTGTTGTTGATTTAACCATATGAAACTCTACTGATTTTTTGTTTTTTTTGGCTAACGTGTACATCCTTATATTCAGAATGTATAGTGACTCTATTGTTCTTGATTAATTTTTTAACGATGATGTACGCCCTTTCCACCACAGCCATACTTGTACTTGGCGTACTTGCAATCTCCAACGGTGGGAAATTCGGGTGTGAAACATGTCTCCGAGACCGGAATGTCTGTCACGACCCATCATATGACGCAGATCATAGACCACATCGATTGTTGCTGCATTGGCCCAACCATTTGAGATTATATTGCGTGTATCAAACTCTATTGGTTATAAATTTTTGATTGCAGGTTTCTTCTTTGTCGAGGTATGAGTTTTCCTTTGTTCAGTTTAACTGTTCGTATCCGATCTAAGAACTAAATTAAATTATTATTATTAAAAGATATAAAGGAGCACACAATGGCTTCACACACATATAAAACATTAGAAATAAGAACAAGGTTGAATCTCTGATTATGATTTTGTTTCCAAATTGATATCGATAATGATCCACATGTTGTTTATTTCTCTTTTTTTTTACAGCTTCGGTTCGGTGATACAGTCGTAATATGTGATGTCGTTATTGAATTATATTGTTCTTATTGTTTTCTTTGCAGGTTTCATATGGTTATGGAGGTATGAGTTATATTATTATTTGGTTTTATCGTTAATTCATATATTTATTCATGATGTAATTATTGTTTTGTTCTCTTAATTATTGAGTATTGAATTTTGTTTTTTTTTTTTCCCTCTTTTTGGTCAGTGCCTTATTTAGAACATTAATCATGGTTTTTTATAGGAACAACCTGAGATGATTCTCCCAGGTTCTATTCTCGATGAATCGTTACTCTAACGATTGTAGCAGCGCTCGAATTTTTGACATTCTCTGTCCATTAGGCAAGGATGTGGAAGCTGTATCGGAAGAAGGAAAACCGTTGCATCGGTTAAAACCTTTAGCTTATTGCCGCAAACCAACCTATGATTCAGCCTCAGCCGCAAGCATCTCTCATCAATATGAAACTGCCGTGTTGTATAAATAAGTATGGTCCTAGAAGAATATAGTTTCTAGGACTATATATATACTAACACTCGACATATATGCTAATAATTTATGGTCAATGACATTTGTATGTTTTTAAGAAAATAAAGTACGAGTTCTATAATATTCTTCAAACCAAGTGTTTACTTAGTAAAAACAAAAGACCAAGTGTTTACTTATTTAATGAATGTGCTTCTTCATACATAGTTGTATCTTGCGTTTAACCTTATCCGATCCATTCTAATATAATATATTGCATATAGCCTTCATCAGTTTAGTCAACGTCAGAAATAAGTTGCTCACCCGAAATATAGATTGAGTAGTTGGAGACTGAATGTCCCCTTCCAGGCTTCTACATGCCTTCGATGCAACACTAATGATGAATAAGACAGTATATATTCTTCAGGTGTTCTTTCAACACCGAGGTTAATCTTTTCTTATATTTGGAACTAATCATAGGTTTAATAATTAAAGCTAGGGTTAAAACTCAATCACTAGAAATCATAAATCATTAACCACTAAGAATCTCATAACCGGGGAAACACTTAGACACAAATGTTAACACATACCCACAACTAAATACCACAAACTACCACCATTGCTGACTTACCATTAAGGACCATGAAACGAGAGCCTAAGCTTCGAGCCTAAAAACCCATCAAAGAAGAAACGAGATGAACGCTTGAGCTGAATTATTTATACGCCGGGATTATTTCATAAATCATTAAGATCGGGAAATACTAAACGGCCTTACGTGGCTAACTCAATGATGTGTTTTTTGGTTTTTTATTTTCTTTATTATTTTTATGTAGATTTAATTATAGTTTTTATAGTGTTTTTGTTAAAGTCAATTTTGATATTGGTCCATATTTTGTCTTTTTATATAATGTGTTTTTAAAAGAGTCATGCTTTACTCTAATTTGTACCGAATTGTTATATTTAGTTTGATGCTTGTATTTTTAACTCACATCATGCATATTGGAGTCTGTGCTACTCACTCATATTTAACAATATCCATGTTCGCAGCCTTCTCCGAGCCAAGGTTGATCTCGCCGTTTGGCTTGAATCATTTTTTGACTAGAACATAATTGTTTTGGTCTCACGATTCTTCTTTCACTCACTTATGAAATCGTTTAGATAAGTTCTTTGTATTAGTATTATATTGTATTATGATATAATCTTATTAACGATTGCTAATGGTTTCTATGTTGCTTTTATTTTATTTTTGCAAATTCGTAGGTGTCGGTAACATAATTTAGAGGAATCTAAACGTAATATCTCTTGGTTAGATGGAATCTTTCAGTTTATAAAAATTTCCATTGCCTACAAAAACAAATGCATTCTTACATCGAAGTGTTTGTGATTTCTTATTTTTAAAAATCTTTTGATTTCTTATGTCCTTAATCGTTATGGCTAACGTTTTTTCTATTTATTTTTCAGATTCGTCATCTGTGAAAGAATCCTCATCAATCGCCTGATTTACAAGTATTGAAGAACTTATATTTGAGCCAGTAATTTTTTCTTACTAAAGATACTATGTATGTTTTTCTTTGTGTGTGCTTTTCCTTTGTTATTGTTACGCTGTCGTCTCACCTTTTCCTTTCTTTTTAATGTAATGTGCCAATGGTGCGATATTCGCAGACAACGGTGACTGTGACGATAACGATTTCGCCTGAGTTTCGATATAGAACCGGAGGCTTTTTGAAGTACGAGAAGAAGAAAATTTTCTGGCATGGATGGCAGAGATAAGAGAGCGTGAGTTACTTGAAATGCTGGTTAATCAGATGCAAGCTGATATTATAGTATCGAAAGACGGTAACGGAACGTGTAAAACCATATCGGAAGCTATCAAGAAAGCTCCAGAGCATAGTACTCGCCGAACTATTATATATCTATTGTTTACATAAAAAGTAAAAACACAACACAATAAGAAAAAGAAAAGACAACGATGAAAAAGAGGAAGCCATAAGGGAAAAATAAGATACTTTCCATTCATAATTGTGTAGTCGTAAGCTCATATGTTTTTTTTAGTCGAGGTCGTAAGCTCATATGTTTTCAGTCGACATGGCAACTTAATTTATTTTTATGATACTTCATAGTTAGTACTAATTGGCTCATATTCTGTATTTTAGTTTCATATTATTGTAATATGAAAAAATCAAATCCCTTATAACTTGCCCATTGGTCTTATAATTTAGGGCAATTCTCAAAAATACCACCAACCTCAAGAGCTTAGAATTAAAATTTTTGGGTTTAGGTTTGGGGTTTAGTTTGAATATATAAGTTAATTTTAATTTTGTGGTATTTTTGGAACTTTTGAAAATTGGTGGTATTTTTGAAAAAAAAAACTTTTTATCGGTGGTATTTCATGGAACTTCTCTTTAATTTATACAAATCAAATTTTTGTATATGCAAATCTTAGGTGCACCAAATGACCTAAAAACAACAGATTTCACAGACCAAACCAAATGTCCTAAGCAAAAAAGTATGCTAAATACTTGTAGCATAGATCTATTCCATATTTATTCGACATTGTAAATTCCCTTGCTCAAAATGTTTTTAAAGTAAAGATAAAAATATGAAAAGACACCACAATGCGGATTTTTTTTAAGGATTATTAAAATTGATTATAAATGAAAAATAAATAGCAAAGAGTTATGTGAAATGAATTATAGTAGTCTATTATGTTAGAGTTGATGCATGATTGGTAATACATACAATTTTTCTATGAGTTGTTCTTATTCTTTTGGTCATTAATTTTGGTCCGATCGTATTTTTCTCTATTTCTTTAGGTCTGATCATGACATTTATAAGATTTAAGCAATGTGATGAAGTGAAATTTCGATTGTCCTAATAATTTTCGAGTTTTATTGTTTTGTTAGTTCAATTTTCTTGAGTGAAAAACTTGAATTTATGCATGTGTGCTCGAATGTTGGAAAACAAATCTCAAGCTCTTAATTCATTTTTTCTCAGAATAACTTAATTTTTCTATTCGTATAAACTATACGTTTAATCATGTATACGAAAACACTCTCCATGTAGTATATACTATAGAGAAATTCCCTTTGATGCCACAAAACAAAGTTAAATTCCTTAGATACCACTAATTTTTAAAAATTTCAAAAATACTATTTTTTAGAAAAAAGTTGGAAAGTTCCAAAAATAATAAGAGAAACTATAGTATATGGCCGTATTTATACGCTAAATTAGTTTGACAAAAACCCGTATCGGTGATTTATACGTTTTGGTGTTCTATTATTATGCTTTTGGATCTGATTTAAGACATTTTTTTTTTGTTTTGCAGGTTTAATTATTTTCTTTGAGGTTAATATCAATCGTTCTTTCAAACATGGATACGTTATATATATATATATATATATATATATATATATATCATATATTTTATTATATTATCATGTTTGTGTTTGTTGTTTTAAGGTTTGTTGGTGTTGATTGTTTTGTCACCTTTTAATTTTTTTTTTTTTTAATATTTGCATCTTGTGTTTGTTGAATTCATTTCTCATTAATTTTATTTTCTTTTCTTCTTTTAGGAATTTTTATCTCATCATGGCATCAGTGATTTCGATGATGATTTTTACTGTAATTTAATTAATGTTTATGCTTCTAATATCTATTTAATGGCACAACTCATATTGTTTTATAGATTTTACAAAACAATTACATTATTCTTATTTTCGTATATGTGTTAAGTCTAATTTTATCATAGATAATATCATTAACCAATATTAGTAACGACCATTTCGAAAAACTGTTTTTGGTTTTTTGGTACTTGGTAGATCAAAATCTTGAAACCATTGTTGGTGGTATTGTGTGTTAGTTACTTGGAGCAGAATCCGCAACATTGGCCAGTGATACATAAAATGGTGGTGAAGGATATAGATAACATGAACAAGCTAAAGATAGATCTATAGTGTGAATACGCCATCACGTTTTAGGAAAATAAAAAGAGAAGTCTCAGAAAAACTGAACTTTGTTTGGCGATTAAGAAGATGTTGGAGAGTCTTGAAATTGAGTACACTCTTCTTCCTAAATAAGTCCATCTCACTAAACCGGAGTAAAATAGTTGATAACCGGTTTGGTTTTTTGACTAAACTGGAGTGAAAAAGTTGATAACGGGTTTGATTATTTGACTAAACCGTTTTGTTTGAGATGTATTACTAAATGTGTTAGGGTACTGTCCTTGCTCATACTTTTAGAGATGGGTTTCTAATTAATATGATTAAATTTATGTTTTTGATAATTATAGATTTTATCACAAGATGATTCATCTTATAATGGTTAAGAGATGATAATTTTGTTCTTAAATATGAGGGTTATGAAACTTCTAATTCCAGAAGAACACTGTGAAACAAAAGTTAATATACCATAAGTTAAGTAAATTGAATTTTAATTAATTTTTGGAGTTTTTTTTTGTTGACATTAATTCTTTTGTTATTTTAACTTTGTATGTTGATTTGTTTATTAAAGTGACTTTGAACAAGTAAAATAGTTGTACAATTGCAAACGAAAGCTGAGAATAAACTACCTCAAACTCGTGACTATTCTTTAAATTTGTGCATAAATACTTTATGTTTAGCATTTGAAAGACCAATAATTCATGTAAATAAAAAAATTTAATTGGATATTGTTGTTTCAAATTTTTATGTAGAAACAAGATAAAAACTCATCAATCAAATTATTCTATAAAATGATATAATGTAGAAAATCTTATTGTGACAAATCGATAATTTGTACCAAGTCATGATCCCAAGCATTCTAATGTTACGAGCATGGTTAAGAGGCATTCGTGCATTCAACCCGTTACCGTATTAAGTGGGGCTTTAGGTAAGAGGAAAAAAGAAAGACTCTTTCTAATACAAAAAACTTAATGAGGAGTTATGAGAATTTGAATGGAATTTTAAAACAAAAAGTTATATAATAATGGTAATTCTATGTTTTACAATACTATAAAATACTAGAAGAATATTAAATATGAAGAAACAATTAACAACAAAAATATTTCAATTATTCATTTGTTTCTACAGAAGAATATTATTACCATAAAAATGTAATATTACAAGTAAAATTATTATTTGTTGCATAGCTATTTGATATATATAATATTTTATATGAAAAATGATTATATATTTTGTTTGGGGCCCCGAAAATCTCAGGACCGATTTGAACATTTCATGGATGTTTCGGTTGTTGATTTTAGAACCACATGATTACAGATACCGAGGCTTTTAACCACTGCATCTAAATGTTGCTGACGCTCCAACGTTTTTTTAACTAAGGTATATATTATTTTTTTGAAACGTACATATACCACAAATATTCGTTTTATAATTTATCGTGTTTATTTATCATCAGTGTAGACCAAAAGAGAATTTAGAAAAAATATTGGTGTTAGCCCCCATATTGTGGGCTCCTCATTTTGTGGGGCCCACAATTTCAATACAGGAAATTATATAATAATAGTATTTCTATGTTTTACGATACTAAATAAAATAAATTACTAGAAAAATATAAATTATGAAGAAAAAATTAACAACAAAAATATTTCAATTGTTCATTTGTTTTTACAGAAGAATATTATTACAATAAAAATGTAATATTACATGTAAAATTTTTTATTTCTTGCATAACTATTTGATATATATAATATTTTATATGAAAAATGATTATATTTTTTTATATATTTTTTTGGGGCACCAAAAATCTCAGGACCCATTCGAACATTTCATGGATTTTGGTTGTTGATTTTAAAACCACATGATTATAGATACCGAGGCTTTTAATCACTGCATCTAAATATTGTTGACGCTGAAACGTTTTTTTAACTAAGGTATATATTATTATTTTAAACGTACATATACCACAATTATTCGTTTTATAATTTATCGTGTTTATTTATCATCAGTGTAAACCCAAAGAGAATTTAGAGGAAATATTGGTGTTAGCCCCCATATTGTGGGCCCCTCATTTTGTGGGGCCCAACAATTTTAAGACAGAAAATTATATAATAATGGTACTTCTATTTTTTACAATACTAAATAAAATAAATTACTAGAAAAATATAAATTATGAAGAAAAAATTAACAGCAAAAATATTTCAATTGTTCATTTGTTTTTTACAGAAGAATATTATTACAGTAAAAATGTAAATTTTTTTTATTTCTTGCATAACTATTTGATATATATGAATCTGAATACATGTATTAATATTAGCTACCTCTATCTAATTCATATCAATAATATCTATTTTTTCATTTTCACAGTATCATCCTTCCCTGTGTTTATAAACATGTTTCCGTTTATGATTTGAAAATAATTATTCTGGAATAAACATCCCGTGTTGGCCGCGGGTCTACGACTAGTGAAGTTTTGTAAATGTAATGAGATTTATTGATACTAAATTGTAACAAAAAAAATAATAATTGGTATTCTTGTTTTGTATATCCCAATTGCTTGTTTGACTTATCTTATACATTAAATTAATCAAAGAACTTGTGCTAGTATATGCGTTCAAAGATTATACACTGAGGACAAGGCAGATGAGTACAATGGTAGAAAACAAAGAGACAAAAGAAGATGATGAAGACAAAATCCTCAAATCAGTTAACAAGTTAGGGACATTTTGTTGGAATTTATGACCTAGTTTTGTTCTTGAATTTACTTGCTTAGTACGCAACATTTTAGACTTCTTCTTTCTTATTGTGAGCAAGTCAATGGCTTGATCAGATCAAATAGTTGTTGTACTTCTACCCCAATTTTATTGACAAATTTTAAAACTTCAATATCTTCTTCTTCTTTCATCTATACTAGATTTCCAAGCGTCTTAGGTAATCTTTAAGTATGTATTTCCATATTTTACTAATTATTCTTTTGGAATTCAATTGTAACATTTTTAATGGTTTTTTGTTTTTGTCAACGTTTATGATCTAATTTCTGAATCTGGTTTTAAAAACATGTTTTTGCCAATTCCTAGGGATCTTGTGGTGAGTAAATTTACAACAAAGCCATATCAAAGTTGCTTAAATCTCTGTAAGAAAAATTAAAAGAGACATGTCGATGAATCAAGAGCTTATGGAGTCAGTAACAATTGTAGCAGCTATGACGTTGGTGATGGGTTTCACATTTTCAATGCTTTACATCAGTTCTGGTCCAAATTTAGGCATCAAAGGTTTGGTCGAAACAGCATTATTCGCGGTTTTTTTGTTGTGCAACAGTGTTCCAATATTTGCTTTTGTTGTAGCAGTAATTATTCTCATAGGGATAAAACTTTCGAGGGAATCTAACGGCCTAGGAAAAGCTATGGTATACTTACTTGCCATTGTAGTTGTAGAATTTGCTTTTTTGTCTATGTTGGTTGCATTTGTGGTCGGCGTTTGTCTTGTGGTGGTGACCCTTCTTCCATGACATATCTATTTCACAATAAGCTTAATTAGTTAGAATCAGTGTTCCTTTTGCATATTCTAAGGAATGATTTGTTATATATGTAATGTAAATACACAAGTTTAAATAAGAGATGACTATTTGCCTATTTGGTATTCTTATTTTGTATATGATCCGTTACTTGTTTGCCTTATCTTATCCGAAGTCTCCGTCATAAACAAATCATTTCTTGTGTTTGTGTTTGCTACTTTCTTGCATGATGTATTTTTTCAGTAGTAGAAAAAGATTATACATTACTTAAATCAACGAATTTGTGCTGGTATATGCGTTCACCAGCTTGTAAATTGCAATCATTTGGAAGCTTTAACTTAAGCATAATCCAATAATGTTTTTCTTAAATGTTTTTCCTCTTCCACATTTCCTCTACTTCTTTCATAGCACATCTCAAGAATAGGAAACTTCATGAAGGCTGATTTTATATGGTAGAAGTCCCTCTAATTTTCAGGTATGTATGCATCAACGCATTTCAGTCGCTAAATCGATTTTTAAGTTGCTAATTTCATTTTTATGTTCCACAAGCTTGTTGCAGTAAGGTACCTTGTCAAGAAATTAACCAGAAGTTTGGAGCGTTAAGAAGATCATGGGGAAGTCTGCACCTTGCTGCTATATATGGTCACATTCAACTACTTGAACATATCATCAACCATGAGCGAGGCGTTGTGGGAAATTGGAGCCCAATTCCTGTGGATTACCAAAGCCTTATGTTAAGAGCAAACTCCAATGGTGACCTTCCTCTTCATGTTGCAGCTGCTTCAGGCAATGCACCAGTTGTGATTGTACTGAAAGAAGGAAGAGAGGTAGGAGTTAGAGATGTTTGAAAGCAAGGCATCAAGATGTTGCTTTGCTTCTCGTTCAAGTCGATGAAAGGGTTTCCTTTATTCCTAATGAAGAGAGAGAATCGCCTTTGTTTATGGCAGCCGAAGCTGGAAATAAGTTACTTGTGATCCGAATGCTACAAACTCATGTTGCTCGCTTTGAAGGAAAATCAGTTGTGCATGCTGCAATCAAAAGCAGAAATATAGGTAACATTCCTAAAATTGTTTCTTGTTTCTTCAATTTAAGTGAAACTAACCAATTTTAATGTGGCAGGGATCTTGAATCTTCTGTTAATTCCCATATACCAAAATCTCATTAACTTGAGAGATGAAGAAAAAAGGAGCCTTCTCTCATATGCAGCGTCTATAGGATATGATGAAGGAGTGAATTTTCTATTAGTGGGGTTTAAAGATATAGCTTATGTTAGGGATCCTGATGGTTTCTTCCCCATTCATTCGGCATGTAGAAAAGGTCATTTGAGTGCTCTGCAAGCTATCCTGCGACTCTGCCCTGACACAATAGAGTTACTTAACCTACAAGGTCAAAATATTCTTCACATTGCAGCTGAATGTGGGAGAAAAGAAGTTGTCAGATACATTCTCGGAAGCGAAAGGTATGCAGACCTGATAAATAAAAAGGATCACAAAGGAAACACTCCACTACACTTGGCTACAATGTTTTGGTACCCTCAGATTGTGCATACACTTACAAATGATGAAAGGGTTAATGTGAGTGAACAGAACAAATTAGGGTTTACAGCTCTTGATGCAGCTGAAGAATGTATGGAATTGAATCCCACTTTCCGCGAGGTACGTTCTTTCAATTTTGACATCATCCCTTTAGTATTTAATTAGGAGTTATTTATATTTGCTTGTTTACATTTCAGAGGCTGACATGGATGGCTTTAGTATGTGTTGGTGCACCAAGAGCTCTGAAACTAATACCTTATGATCCATTCTTGGCTCCTGGACCTCAGGAAGGCATTATCCGGGTCGATGAGATACCAACGGCTAAAAAGTACAAAGATAGGGTTAACACTCTGTTGTTGCTGGCGATACTAGTTGCTACTGTGGCATTTTCTGCAGCTTTCAGTGTGACAAAAGTACCTGAGGGGACAAAGCATTGGTATAAACCAATTGCATTGCAAGTCTTTGTGGTTTCCAACACAATAGCAATGTATAGTGCTGTTCTCACTACTGTTGCTCTCATATGGGCACAACTTGGTGATCTTGTTTTGATCCTGAATGTCTTCAGGTTCATACTTCCGCTACTTGGTTTAGCTCTTATCTCCATGTCTTTTGCATTTCTTGCTGGTATGTTTGTAGTGGTTGGAAATCAGGTTTGGCTTCCTGTATTGCTCGCTGCATCGGGCGGTGTGTTCTTGGTCATGCTTTTTCTACTGGTGGTTCCTTTTATTTGCCCTTATACTTCAAGTATACCTTTTTTAGGTATGTGTTGCGTTATCCTTTTTGGCTTGTTATGCTCATTGCATGGAATGATAATGACGATGACTTGGAATGAAAGCAAACGTTTTCTCTATTGTCAAAATCCATTCTTGTTATCTAGAGCATTGTTTCTGATTCTTGATTGTTTCTCTCTGCAATATGTACTTCAATGTTTGAATCAATAACAAAATTTCTTCCAAGTTTCTTCACAATGATTGATCAAAATCTTGTAGTTTTATTATTGTCACTTAGACTGTGTTCCTCTGCATTCAAAATCTTGTAGTTTTATTCTACTCTCATTCAAAGACTCACAAAACTAAAATATGTGAGGACAAGGCAGACAAGTACATTGGTAGAAGACAGCACTGGGATAAGAAACACACAGAGAGATAACAAAGAGACATAAGAAGAAGAAGAAGAAGAAGAATGAAGACAAAACCCTCAACATAATTAACGAGTTAGGGACTTTTTGTTGGAATCAACGACCTAGTTCTGTTCTTGAATTAGATGGCTTGATTGGATCAAATCGTTGAATTAGTTCTTCTTCTTCTTCTTCTTCTTCTTATGGTGTTGGCGACAATTGTAGCAGTTGTGACATATGTGATGGGTTTCACATGTACAAAGCTTTACATCAATTCTGCTCAAGATTTAAGCATCATAGGTCCGGTCAAAACAGCGGTATTCGCGGTTTTTTGTGTTGTGCAACAGCATTCCAATGCTCATTTCTGTTTCAGCACTATTGCTTCTCATTTTGTCAAAATTGAGTCCAAGTTTAAAAGGGAAAGGTCTCATGTTCATACTAGGCATGAAACTTGTAGAAACTGCTTTTGTGTCTATGTTGTTTGCATTTACGGTCGGAGTTTGTCTTCTGGTGACCCTTGTTCCATGGCATACCTATTTCACATAACCTCAATCAGATCCAGTGTTCCTCTGCATAATTGTAAAGAATGATGTATGTAATGTAATAAACAAGTTTTAATAAGAGATGGCTATTTGCTATTCTTCTTCTGTATATGATCCGTTGCGTATATTAATATGGAAAACAGAACGCCCAACCACCTAGTCAAGGACCTAATTCTATTATTTAATTGATTGCTTGGCAAGCTAAACCACACTCAGACTTTTTCTTTCTAACTGTGATTAAGTCAATGACTTGAACAGATCATATAGTTGTGGTTGCTATCCTTATTTTCTTGACAAAGTTCAAAACTTCAAAATCATCTCCTTCTTTCATCTACTAGATTTCAAAACGTCTGAGGTAATTTTTGAGTGTGTATTTATATCTTTATGTTCTATTTATTCTTTTGAATTTCAGTTGAAGTCTTTTATTTTTGTCAACGTTTATGATCTGGTTTTAAGAACATGTTCTTGTTGTCTCATTTTTTTTTTTACAGAGATTTAATCAAATTGGATATGGCCTTGACATCTTCTGGTTCACAACCAATTCTCTCGAATGATTCACATTCTCACGGAAGATCTGAGGGGCAGGCTACAGAGAAATTAAAGGAAGAAAAGGAAAGTATCGGAATTTTTGTGGTGATACCAATATTTATAGCAGCTGTAACATTTTTTTTTTTTTTCGATAATCCAGGTGTCTGGGTGCCACTGCCCAAATATCCTCGTGGGGTTCTGGAGGCCCGAGGTGCTATGTTAAATCTCCGTGGCCAACGCGAATCGAACCGCGGGCACCGTATTGGGATTACCCCCTCAAGTGCCACTGGCCCAACTCACGTTGGTTGCAGTGTAACATTGGTTATGGGTTTCATATGAACAAAGGTTTACATCAGTTCTGGTCCAGATATAAGCATCACAGGTTTGGTCAAAACAGCGGGTTTCGTGTTTTTTTTTATTGTGCAGCAGCATTTCAATGCTCACTTCATTTTATGCATTATCGCTTCTCATAATTACGGCACAATTTCTGAATAGAGCAGGTGGGTTGGCGCCTATGGTTGGCGCGATAGCATATATCTTTGTTGCGTTTGTGTCTATGCTGGTTGCATTTATGGTCGGCGTTTGTCTTATGTTGTCCTTGTCTAGCCCCTAAGCCACAAGTGATATGGCTTTATAAACATTTTCCTTACACATTCAAGTTCATAAAATTTTCTCTATTGTCAATATGACTTGTTTAGAGCTTTTTTGGTACTTTGTTGTTTCTCTTTGCAATCTTTCATGTGACCAAAATTTGATTCTAGAACATGTACTCCAATGGATGAATGAAAAAACAATTTTTTGTTGGAGTCGACGACCTAATCCTATTATTTAATTGCTTGCTTGGCAATGTAAAACATCTTTGTTGATTAGTACACAATTCTTTCTTTTTAATTAAGTCAATGTCTTGACCGGGTCAAATAGTATGGTTGGTACCTCAATTTCCTTGACAAATTAAACCTCAAAATGTTAACATCTTCTTCTTCTTCTTCTTCTTCTTCCTCCTCCTTCATCTACTAGATTTCAAAACATCTGAGGTAATCTTTGAGTATGTATTTCCATATAATTCTTTTGGATTTCAATTGAAAGTAACAGAGTATATGGTCTTCTTGTTTTTGTCAACGTTGAAGATCTAATTTTGAAAACATGTTCTTGTCAATTCATATGATCATGTCTCCTAATTTCTTACAGAGGTCTAAATTAACTTGGATATGGCCTTGGGATCTGCTGGTTCACCAAATGGTTCACAATCAATTCTCTTAAGTACTTCACAGCTTCACAGAAGATCAGACCGGCGTAGAAGATCAGACCGGCAAAATACAGAAACTTCAAAGGATGGTATCAAAATTCTAAAATGGACTGTAACAATTGTAGCAACTGTAACAATTGTTATGTGTTTCACATGTACAAAGCTTTACATCAATTCTGCTCCGGATTTAGGCCTGACAGGTTTGGTCAAAACAACGGTTTTCGCGGTTTTTATGTTGTGCAACAGCGTTCCAATACTTGCTTCAGTTGAAAGTATGATTGATTTTATCAGAGCGCGACATCTAAATGATGTTCTTTTCGTAAGGAGAGCTAACTTACTAGCAATGGCACTTGTCACAATCACTTTTGTATCTATGTTTGTTGCATTCATGGTTAGTATTTCTCTTATGTTGCTCCTTCGTCTATGGCATTCCTTCTTCTAAGCACATATTTGTAAAAAAAAGAGTCATGATTACACCTAATAAAAATTGATATGATCCATGGTTTTGTTTGATTTTTTTTTTTTTTTACTGGGGACGAAATTATCATTATACTAAAACTTGTGGGGTCATTTCGCAATTTTGAAGAGTTTCTAAAAGTCGCCGCCGTGAAAACCACCCTCATCAAAGGCGGATACTTTCTTCTTGTAGCCTAAACGAGAGAATTAAACATTCACAAAGATTGAATCTTTCGACAATGGAGAAGGGAGTTGTTGTAGAATTAGTCAGAGGGTCGAGTAATTGGGCCAAAGTAGTGGAAGAGATTGTGAAGCTGGAGAAGAAAACGTTCCCTAAACACGAATCTCTCGCTCAAACTTTCGACGGAGAGCTACGTAAGAGAAACGCCGGTTTGCTATACTTCGACGTCGACGGAGAAACTGTGGGCTATGTCATGTTTTCTTGGCCGTCTTCACTTTCCGGTTCTATCACTAAACTCGCAGGTATATACAGATGCCTACCAAGTGTTCGATGAAATTACCTAGTGATCAAATTTGGAAGGTTTTGGGTAAAATTCGTGAAGAAGGAGTGAAATTACTTGCTAAACTAATACTGTAATATCTTTCCAACTGGTAGGATGTATATAGCTAAGGAACCAATGATTCCGATAAATTCGAGAACTTTCAATAGAAATTCTGACTAGACAAATCCCTTACATTGCTCTAGTTTTAGCTTTGTGTTTGCATGCTTAAAGATTAGTGAAAATAGCCAAAAAATCAAAAACACATATTGAATGCTTCTTATCAGGCAAGTTAAGAGCTAAAAACACAAGGAAGAATGTAATATCTCAACTGTACTTATTCCTCTGTTGTTTTGTATTATACAGTGAAGGAGAATTGCAGGAGACAAGGGCATGGAAAAGCATTGTTGAGAGCGGCGATCGAGAAATGGGTTTCACTTCATGTCGATCCCACGAGAAGTGCTGCGGTGAATCTGTACAAAAAGTTTGGGTTCCAAGTAGACTCTCTGGTGAAAAGCTACTACTCGGCCGATAGAGATGCTTATAGAATGTACCTAGATTTTGATGATTCCATTTAGCCAAAAAGATTCATTGTGGTTAGTTATACATGTTTTCCAGATCTTTGCTGATGAATGAAATTGCCTTGTACACACTCATTGATTACTTACTCTCTACATCAATATTATATATATTCACCGAGTTTTTGACGTATAACCAACCATACAAGATGGAATTTTGGAGTTACCATCAAATCATTCTTTGTAGTTCACATAATACGGAAATAGTGCTTTTCATGGTCGACCAGAATGAGAAGTAGCTTTGGAGTTTTGGATAGCGTCTTTCTTTTAAATATTATTTATATATTAACCTTTTCAATGATCGTCACAAGCGGGGATAGCTCAGTTGGGAGAGCGTCAGACTGAAGATCTGAAGGTCGCGTGTTCGATCCACGCTCACCGCATTTTATTAATATTTCCGTCTATTCAAAACGGCGTCGTTTAAGGGAAGCCAACAAAGGGTCCACAACTCCACATACTCTAAAACGACGGCGTTTTAAAAGGAACCCATCTCAAGTCAAAGCCTGGACTTGTGTTTTGCCAATCTTCATTCAAATTGTAAGTGTTCCTGGATTTAAATTCAACTAATTTACTCTGCTAAACATCAAATCCAATATATTATAGTCTGATACTTTATTATGATACATCTCACAAAAAGATTGTAAACTAAAATTTGATTTGCATCAAGCCAAACCAACAAGCTTCTCACTAACTTCCCACAGTTTCTTTGCCTTCTCTGCATCACTCGCTTCTTTAGACAGCTGATTCTCAAACGAAGACGAGTTATTATTCCAACTCCAATACACTCCTGACTTTCCAAGACTCGGATCACTCACAACCTACACAAAATCAACAACATCCTCAGTATCAAATCAAGAATCTCTTTAGTACATAAATACTTAACAGATTTGGAAACTGACCTGTGCTAGTCTTTTGCCAGCTTCTTCTTCAGATACATAACCTTTAGTGATATACTTCTGAAAAGGCGGAAAAAGAAGCCGAAACAACGGTATATGTTCTCTAAACAAACCCGTTGTAGCGATGCAACCAGGGTAAAGAGAAGCAAACGTTACACCAGTTTCTTCGTGGTAACGTCTATGAAGCTCTTGCATTGTTAGCATATTGCACACTTTACTGTCTTTATAAGCTTTAGCTCCATCGAACTCTCCTCCATCGATCATCGAACTGTTTTGCCCGTTTAATCCCGATGCTAAGCCTCTTAGATCGCCAAGATTAGCCTTTGGTGGTACATTACCCGCCAAAGTATTCGTGTTTCCTACAAAAACATAGAAATAAACATTCATTACATATAAAATGCTCTGGTCCCCATCCCCATCCTGAGGGGATGTACAAGCCTAGACCCAGAACCTCTTACCTGTTATAGATCCTACGATGATCATACGTTTCGATGGATAATCCGATTTCTTCAAGTCATCAAGAAGCAATCTTGAAAGAAGAAAATGTCCAAGATGGTTAGTTCCTACACTTATCTCAAATCCTTCAGCTGTAAAAGATGGTTCTTTAGCGGTTGGTTGATAAACCGCGGCGTTACAGACGAGAACATCGAGCGGTTGTTCCGTTCTACGGAAATTATCAACGAATTGGTTCACGCTTTCGAGCGAAGCGAGATCGAGATGCATCACTGTGTAATCTTCTTTAGACATTCCTACTGATCTTGCTGCTTTCTCTGCTTTGAGAAAGTTTCTACAAGCCATGATCACATGCCATTTCCCTGTCTCTGCTAAAGCCTTTGCAGTCGCTAAACCTAAACCGGAAGAAGCTCCGGTTATCACTGCAGTGCCTTTTCTTTGAGTTTTCTTTTGCTCCGGTGATGCTTCGTTCGCTGGTGGTGTCGCTGTAACTGTCTGTGCTCGAACACCGGTGTAAAGAAACCGCGGTTTTTGTCTTCTCTGTTCCTGTAATGGAAACAGAGTAAAACTCAGGACAAGATTTCGATATTTTTCTTTCTGGGTTTGATTGATTTTTTACCTTGGTGGTTAAAAAAGTGGAGGTCTTGTCGGATTTAAGATGGTTCGAGAATGAAAAACCAGTCAAAGTTGTCTCCTTTAGAGAAACATTGAATTTACCCTGCTACATAAATCACCATGGCATTAAGGTAAGTTCTTGAGACATTTCTCCATTTTATAGGAAAATTATTGAGGCAAATTGGTAATTCGAAAACATACCTCTTTTTGGATTGAAATTGTTGAAGGAAGAAGAGAATAAGCAGCTTGGAGAGCCATTGTTGTACGGAACTGAAGATGCTAGAGTTCAGTGTCTTCTGCGTCGATTTGAGAAGAGAGACAAAAAGATAAGGTATTATTGGGTTAGTGACACGTGTCAGATTTCCTTCTCAACCAATCAGATCACTAGTTTCAGATTCTTCTTCTGATCTATCCCTCGTTTATTGGGCCTTTAATGGGCTTTAAAGAATAAACCTAACTGATTTGATGACCGTTGATATGTAAGCATGTAAAGTAATCTGGACCGTCCAAATATGCCAAGAATAATTTGGTGGAAGAGAGAAGAAGGCGGGAACTTAACGGTCAATGCAGAGATTACAGTGAAACACACAAATGAGAAAAAAACATTTTTGGATCACACCTCTCCTCTTCCTCTGCCATTTCTAAATGTTGCAAATTACCAATGAAGAAATTTCATTTTTGCCTCTACTTTATTTTTCTTTCTCTTCTATTTTCTTTTTCTTCTTCTTCTCTTTCCTCTGTTTCCTCCATCCTCACCGTTTCTAGACAATCTCCTCCTCCATTGTCTTTTTCCTATGTCTATAACAGGTAACATTTTTCTCCTCTCTTCTTGTTCTTTTTAATCGCTCGTAAAACGGTAATATTTTGACTTTTTCATCATTGTGGAAGGTAATTTCAATGAAAAGTTCAAAACTTTACATTGAAAAGTAATGAAAAAAAAAACTCCTTTGATTGCGCTATTATGTTAGTTACAACTTCTAGGGACACCTTTTTGTATTCAATTATACCAAAAATTTGACTATGTGAAAAGGGAAATGATGATGGCTTTTTTTTTTTTTGAGAAAGAGAAATGATGATGATTTGTTGAATGTTTTGAGAATTAGAACTTTGAGTATTGAATCTCATTCATTACCCTTTTGATTTTATTATCTAACCCAAATTAAGGAGTTAAAAATTTACAGATTTAACAACCCACAGTTCTGTCTAGTTTAGTTAAACGTGTTAAATATGTTTCTATTTTTGAAAAATTAAGCTCTGACCTGTACGCAACCAAAAAAAACACTAAAACCAATCTGTGATCAACTTAACTCTTGTATAAAACTATAAATCTTCCTTTTTGATTATAAAACCTAATTCTGTTTTCTGTTCACCCATCTTCAGAGAAGTCTTTATAAGTTTTTTACCATCCAACTTGCATAATTAGGTTTTTCCTCCCAGAGATTTGCCAAACAGAAAACTTCAAATATTTTCCAGACTTTATCTTGTCTTTGAGGACTCTTTGATTTGAATTTAGGGGTAAAACCTGAATTTGTTTTTGTCCATGCATTTATTTTGATAAATTTGGTTCTATTTAATTAGTTTAAAAGATAAATCTTTTTTTCTTTCAACATTCGTGTCCCTCTCATGAAGTTCGTCAGGAAGCATCATAGGCAATACTTTCCTTCTTGCTTGTCTCTTCAACAAGTAATAATCTCTTCGTTATTTTCTTCTTCTCCAAATTCATATCATATCTAATTTTCCGTAAGAGAGTGTCATTTTGGTTGTTACTTGTAACTTTGTAAGTAATTAAGATTACTCAAACTTTCTGATCTTACCGAGTTTTAAAGAACGTGTTCTGCTAATGCTAAACTCAACCATATGTCTGAAAATGTGTGTAGGTAGAGGAGGATGAAGCGTGGGAAAGGCGACAAAAAGGCAACAAAGAACCGAGATGGAAGCGGTCAAGTAGTTCCGCTCACGTAATAGCTCATTTGGCTAAGTATATGTTTTAGTGAGTATAAATTGCTAGAGGTCACAGGGTGTGTGATGATAAAAGAATTTGATTAACTTATTAGTAACATAATCATAATTTAGTATACATGTATAGTCTCTAGCTCATATGTATACAAATGGTTATCAGTGAACCAGTGGTTGTAGCTACGGCTATGGTTGGAACAAGATCTTGGATAGGAGGACTCTTCACACGCTCCAATAGACGTCAAGAAAAGTCAATCGATTATACTTTGTCTCCTCTTCAGGTTAGCTTATTCTTCACAAGTTTCATATATCTTCATACATATAAGACATTAGGAACAGTAGTTTGTAACATTTTGGGATATGTAATCAGGAGGAAAGACTTCAAAGGCTGCAAGATCGTATGATAGTGCCTTTCGATGAGACACGTCCTGATCATCAGGTAGCTGAGTTTGACCTTATTATTCGCGGTGATTGAACAACATAAAAGATCTTGTTTTTGCGATAAGCATTTAGTGAAATATTTTGCGCGATTAATGGCAGGAGTCACTTAAAGCATTGTGGAATGCCGCGTTTCCGAATGTTAGTCTCACCGGTTTAGTAACAGAACAATGGAAAGATATGGGATGGCAAGGTCCCAATCCATCTACCGATTTCAGGTAAAATTGGATCAATACTAAAACAAAAACAAAAATGTATAAATATATAAAGGGACAATACTCATCGTTAATTTGTTTGTAGGGGTTGTGGATATATCGCTCTAGAGAATTTACTATTTTCCGCAAGAACTTATCCGGTAATTACTCATTAAACCATATTGATATAACTATATATATATGTATATATATATAGTTGTTGCTTCATCATAGTTTTTGGAACTCATTTGCTCCAAGAAATTGATAATGTATTAATAAAATGAAAAAAAATGTGAAGGTTTGTTTCCGGAGGCTATTACTCAAACAGAGAGGCGACCGGGCAAAGTGGGAGTATCCTTTTGCGGTGGCCGGGATCAACATCTCCTTCATGTTGATCCAAATGCTCGATTTACAAAATAATCGTACGTTTTCTTATCTACAATTTTTATTTAGACTTCTATAATTCGATTGCTCATGTCTACAACTACAAGAAGCTATATTAATCTCATACAAATGTGACATAAAACCTTTAAATTTTCGTTTTGTTTTTGTGCAGCAAAGCCGAAATGTCTTCCAGGGGTGAATTTCCTCAAACTCTTAGAAGGTATATATAGTATATAATAATATGTTCTTCTAGCTTGATTAAAATTGATTCATAGAACAAAGTAGTGTATGAATCACTAAGTAGTCAATAACCAATATTTGAGTATTTTTTTCCAGAAGACGAGAAGGCATTCGATGTACTATATTGTATAGCTTTCGCGATGATGGATGCTCAATGGCTTGCGATGCATGCTTCTTACATGGAATTTAATGTAGGTCTAATAATTTAACCTATCTTCCTTCTCTTTTCTATACCATTTGCTGACTAGTTCTTGAAAATTAATTATTGTGTGTGTGTGTGTGTGTTTATCAGGAAGTATTACAAGCCACTCGGAATCAGCTAGAGAGAGAGCTTTCTTTGGATGATATTCATCGGATTCAAGATCTTCCTGCTTATAATCTCTTGTTCCAATAGAATTTCTTTCTTTTTCTTTTCACTAATTTAGTTTAAGTTATTTCGATTTATATCTTGTACATTAATTGATTTTATGAACGAAAAGAAAATGGTAATCAATGAAGCCAAAAGTTGGTAGAGAAAAAGAATGATCATGAACATAATACATAACTATCTAATTTGATGTATCCTTGTGACTATGGTGTGGAAATTAAGAAATGGAAGTGGACTCTTGACTTTTGTGATTTTAAAAGTCAACTCTTTCGTTCCTCTAATATATCTGAATTATATAATATTTGTCGGTTCCTTGATTTATTATATTAAGTGAGTTGTTTGTAGTTGATTTATATGGCATGATATTAATTAGGCCATCCTCGTTGCAGACACCATCGTGTTTTAAAGCTGTATAAAATTATTAAAATATATATTCCTTCTTCTTTTTACTTAACTTTATATCCTTTTTTCATTTTTTTATTCAACTTTTATTAATTTTATATTTAAACATTCTCTCTTCATTTTAAAAACACTCTCCAAAAAATCTAATTTTAAACACTCTATCTTCCTTTTAAATACTCTCTACTCTCTTTACTCAAATTTTATTAATTTTATATTCCAATATACCTCACAAAAACACTCTATTTCTTTCTTTTACAATCATTTTAATAATTTTATATTATAAAAACACCACATTTAGACTCCAAGAGGTTACCAATGAGGATGCTATGTATACATTTTCTACTATATAGTAAAGATCTTCAGACAAGAATAATTACTAGATTGCCCTTGTCGACATTTTTATTTTGAAAAGTCAGGTCTGATTTATGACCTATAGTATACATATATTTCTAAATGACATCAAACTAAGATAAGATTCTTACGTTTTCTTTGGGGATCGTAAAATGGATTTTTGATCTTATCCATTGAAAACAAAATGGATCACTTTTGAAACCTAACGTGAAGGATAAGATGCCTTTGCCACTACATTTCTTATTCATTTCGAAATATCTACTTCTTCGATTCTTTTTTGTTTTTTAATTATAAAGGTTAGTCAAGCCTTAAATCTGTCCAAAACTTTATTTTCTAGACTATGATTCGTTTTCAGCTAGTAACTAAAAAAGGTTAGAAACAAAACAACGATGCATGAAAATCCATTAGTCTTTTAACTTCCAAAGCATTTTTTTGTCCTTTCATATATTTTTGACAAATTTGGCCAAAAAGTTCCCCAACTTTATGCATATATATATCAAGAATAGGTTATTCATCTTTAATCTTTATACAGCTTGATTATCCATTATGTTAGTAAAAGTATGAATTTCACTTTAACCCCTTAGATTTAATGTAAATCACTTTCAAATAACAATTGCTGAGTATAGTAAGTTTGTTTCTCGCAATTTTTTTTTTTTAAATGTTAACATGATTAGGCACACACAATAAGTAATGGTCATCTCGGCCATGTTATATGACTTACAAGAAACAATAACTCTGTTTCAACAAGCAACAACAATTTACTCTGTTCTCAACAAGCAACAAACTCTCTATATACGACATACATTTCTCAAAACGCTATTCTAATAAAAACGCTACCAAGCCAAACCACTCCACTGCGTTTTAGAAAAACGCAAACGATTCGAAAACAAAGAAACTTTACGAGGAAAAGAAGCAAACATCAAGTGATCAAACCGGGGTTTTAGCCACGATGAGTCATCGACATACTGCAAAAGTAGTTGAAGTCATGATGTTGAACCCTAAGCTGTTTTAGCCAAGAATCCGCAACGCTATAAAGCGAAGCCAATCTCTCTTGGTCATCGTGGTCATTCGAAAGCCATACATTGCCTTGCATCTTGTAAGTAGCCATCCCAAACGGAAGCAAACTTATGTCCTCCCCTTCCTTCCTCATCCTCTCCTTGTCCCCGCCATTTTCTTCCGGTTCCATATCTATGATATTACAAAAACATTAACCCCGAGTGTGATTTCATCGATTTAAAAGATAGTAGATAAAGAATTTGTACCTTGAAAAGAAGAAGAAAGAGTGTGATAAGTCAAGAAACAAGCGGATAAGTCTCTAATGGTTCTTCCCATTGGAATATGGTAAATCGGGTACCACGCTACCGACATCCAACTTGCGGGAGAAAGATCTACGCTTCTTAACGACATCAATCCAGGATATCTTTGAGCTAATTCATTGATCTGGAATCAAATCATTACACAAGTGTCATTTCGATGAAAATCAGGCGAGGAAACGGATGGCTACATAAGTTTTGTTTTTACCTTATCCATGAGAGGAATTCTAGTATAAGGAGCTGATCTCTCAAAGTATTGAAGATAAAGGTAACCCAGCCGATCATTCGGGTGCAAAATCCCATTGTTCTCAAGTCCTTCCTCGGAAACACTCTCATCGCTACCCGAATCACTAAACGGATATCTACCGTCACATTCCCCATCTTCAGACTCTTCCCTAATCAACCCAAACACCAAAATTCAATCAACAAGAAACAATAACAAGACCCATCAAAACAATCTTTCTTCAAGAACTCAAATATAAACATATACTTAACCAGAAAGCAATAAAGATTCAATTTTTAATACAATTCTTGAATCCTTTTCAAAAAGGGAATAAGATCAAACCTTAAACGGATCAAGGAGGAATGAGAGGTGAAAATCTGAATGGCAGAGAGATAAGGAACATAGTATTGAACAAGAGATTCTCCATTGGATAAATGAATAGGGACACTAGCTCCATAAGCACTCCATTCATCGTAACAATCCCACAAATCACTCAACCTGAAAAACTCAACCTTTTCTCTCTCCCATGGATGCCACAACCGATTTAGGGTTCTTATCTCCCCCTGCAATTACCCAAATTACATCAATAATCACACAAATTACATTCAAAATCGGAGAAACAGAGAAAAATTTTACCTTGGGAAGAGATTGTGGTGGTACTAGAGGTGTTGTGCAATGAAGGAATCGATCAAGATTCGATTTTTTCGTTGACCCTTTAACATTCACCATGATTCTCGAACCGTAATTGAGAGAAAAAGAGAAATGGGTTTCTTCTTGGAGGAGAGAGAGAGAGAGAGAGAGAGAGAGAGAGAGAGAGAGGGAGAGTATTTCTGAGCTTTGACGTTATGAAGGCTGAATTTGAGGGACAACCAAAAACTCAAAGAAGAAAACAAAAATCGATTCTTTGGAAAGAAAATGTACGATCACAATCGAGACGACGATGAGTATAAGCAAGATCGAATATTCTTTTTTTTTTATTATTATTCTTACAATTCTGTCAGGAAAATTTTGAAGCCACGCGTCGAGATTCTCTGATTTTGACGTCAGATCAATCGGAAAAGTTACAGAGAGATGGTGAAAAAGATTAAAACAAGGTAAAGCCAGAAATGAAGGGGGAAATAGAAAATTTTCAGAAATTTGTTGGAATGGAAAAAGGAAAAAGAGATTTTCCCGGGAAAGTCAAAAACTTTTCTCGGGAAATCGGGTACGAAAAGGATTTAACTCGTGACGATGACGTCAAATGTGTTCTTCTTCTTGAAATGATCACAAGAAAACAATATCGTTTATAAGAAAACAGAGAAATGGAAATGAAGAAAATAGAGATTTAGGTTTTTATTTGACCGATTTTCCTCGTCCACCACTCAACACAGCTCATTCTCTTCACGTGGTGTTGTTATTATCTTCAGAGACTCCTTCTATATATAAATTTCCGATCATAACGAGTTTTAATGAATACTATAATCTGATCTTAAGTTATTAATATTGAATTATCTAAACAAAAAATAGTACGGATTATGACTTTGTCAAAATTATGGATTAACAAGAGTTGATTTCTCTTTTCAAACATATTTTATGTAGTACGGAATATGGAGTATATTTTTATGCTCAAAATAGCTGGATAAATATGTAACATAGTGGTTAGGGTGAATTTGTGGGATAACCCAAAAACAAAACTATAATTTTAAAACTAACCATTTGGTTAGAGAGATATAGAAAGAGTCAAAGGTGGAAAATGGTTAGTTTTTAGATTATAGTAATATTTTTTTGTTATTTTGCTAATAACCCTAGTGGTTATGGTCATGACTTCGCTCCAAAAAAAATACATAGTTGCAGTTGTATAAAACGAAAAACAAACTTAATTCCGTAATTGGTAGTATGATAATACTCCATGAAAGGAGATATTGATCTGACTGCAATCGTACCAAAATAAATGCAAAATTATTAAATAATAACGTTGACACGAAAATGATGCAAGAATCATTAATTATTTGACTAAATACATAAATTAGGCGTAATTATACAGCAGCAAACACGGTCATTATGTATATCTGTCAATTTTTAACGTATTGGAAATGTCAGTATTATGGTAGAGTACTACTAGTTTACACGTGTGGTTAATAATTACGTTGAACTTCACAAAATTTAGCAAACAGGTACGGTACACTGCAAACGAATCTAATCAAAATAGAGTAATTGACTATTGTGGATATAAAGTTTTTCATAAATACGATCCATGTGGTAGTTCACGTGTAGGTCTGCACGCACGTGACATGTTCGTATGCTGCTGGAGTTGTGGGTCACCGGAAAATTAAAATGACCAAACCACACTTTCTGGGCTTTGCATATGGGCCTTAAAAGATGCTTTTCGTAAACTCTAACCTTTTTAGCTTTTTTTATTTTTGGTGAATCTCTAACCTAACCTTTTTAGCTGTGCATAAGCTTCGTAATTTTGTAATTTACATTGCTTCAAAACTAAACGAAAACTAAAACAAAAATTCTAGAAAAATACATATCACCAATGCTGTGGAGAGTATTATTGTACAAATCTTAAACTTAACCGACTTATTTATTAGTTATGACTTATGACACTCCAATAAACAAAATGTTGAACCACACTAATCTGATCAAATCTTCTGAATTCTTCAGAAATCTCCTACATTAATCGAAGTTCTAGATTGAGTCTAGACACTATGAACTTCTACATTTTAAGTAGAAAATGGATTCGTTATTATAATTGATAATTAAGTAATTATCATGACTCATGAGGAGCATTAAGTACTTTACAAAAAAAAAAAAAAAAACAAGCAAGCGAATTCAACTGTCTCTTCTCATATAATCCGATTGGCATATTTTTGTCAAAATGAAAGAAATCGAAGAAGAAGGAGAAGAAGAAATTGTTAGGTCTCACATTATAATTCATCTTCCTCTTGATAAAGCTTTCTCAGCAGTCTCCATCTCTTCAAGAATCCTAGCCTTCCTCTTCGCCGGAATCGGAGCAGTCGGACCAAAACTCACGTAATGACCAGAAACAGCATTCAACGCCGAGTAAATATCCCTAAAAGAAGTTTTTCCGAGAAGAGCTTTCTCTTTCCGGTACTTTGCAACCCAATAATTCGACGCATTTCTCAGCTCAGCCACCGCATCCGCCACATTCGGATCTGTTCTCTCCATCGAAAGCGTCGTTCTGACTTTAGTTATCACTTCCGACGTATCTTTAACGTATTCTGCATCGTCGGCGGCAGAAGCCGGTGCCGGAGCAAGAAACGGAATAGATTGTGTTAGGAGAAGTGTTGATGTTGCGGTTAAGGAGAGGAAATCACGGCGGTGGAGGTTTTTGTGGTGGCGAGGAAGCAGCGGAGATACGGAGGCGGTAATGATCGTTTTCTGCGACGGAGGAGGATTTGGTTTGAGAAGAGTAGCTGTCGCTGAAGCAGAAGCCATTGTCGGAGAATGGTGACTGTAAGAGATTGTAAGAGTTTTGTGTGTTTGTAATCCGGAGAAACATATTCTGGTGGTGTGTTAGAATTTTGACACGTGTCCCCCTATCTTCTTATCTAGATTGTATGGTTTGGACAGGATTGAGACACGAAGATCTTCAGTTGAACAATGAGTTTCTCTAATGTAGATCTCCGTGGGTCCCACTGTCAGGTCAAGATTTGTGTAATGGGCTTTTTGTTTTATTGTGAGCCCAACGAAATTAATGATGGCCCATAAATTAAGATTAAGATATTGATGCCCACAGGATTTGTGAGTCATTTTTCGTGGTCTTGGTTTTAGACTTTTTTTTTTTTGATAAAAAATATGGTAATAAAACAATGGTTTTAGACTTTTAGTGTAATAAAGTATAGTTTTGATAATTGTAGTTTATATAATTGGATGATATTGGATTTGGATAAATTGACCCACAATCACGTGACATTCTATAATTTTCTTTTGCTGTCATGCACATGGGATGATCATGATGATGAACCCTTTATTTTTCTCATTTTATGAAAAGTTATTACAAATTTTAGATGAAAAGTAATAGCTAAAGAAAGGTTGATAATGCAATCAGTTATATCAAGTGATAACATTTCCCAATCAAATCAATGTGTTATGGATCAAACAAATATGTTTCTACCCCTCAAGTGGTGTTACTATCTTTGTTAAAAAACTGAGTACGAAATTTCGATTCTACAATTCCACAAATAATTGAGAGAGAGTCTAGTGAACACGTTGATAAAAAGTCGAAAAAAATACACATGAAAAATTAGGAAATACTAAGACTTTATCCAAAAAGTTGGGCAAAAAAGGAGAGCTAAAAAGCTTTATAATTAAAGGTGCTCTTAACTGGACTTCATACCGGGTATTATTATTATTCTCGAACAGTCGAAGTTTAATTTTTCTCCGAGACACTAGTCTCGAGATAAGTTTTACCCAATGGGTTATTACTAGTTTTGGTAAAGGTTTCAAAATCACCTTTCACCTTCCCTTCTTACCAAACATAATTTGCCTAAAAAAAAAAACAATTTGACCGGTGCCGGAGCTCCGGCGAACGGCTCATAGAGCTTAGTACTCTCAATCTTCCATCTTCTCCGACCAACCTTAGTCAAATTCCGATGAGTTTTCATTGCTCGTCCTCTTGTTTTTGAAACATCCTTTCAAAGCTTCCTCACCGGCACAAGACTTTTATCCTCTTCTTTTAAATGTTTAGATATGAATTTCCATAGTTTCTTCACCATTTTTTCAAATCTCTCCCTTCTCCGGTGACTATCTAAAAGCCTTTCGCCGGAGTCTTGCCGTTCTCTCTTCCGTCCACCAACAAGCTATGGCGAAAATATTTTAGGCCAGATCCGGGAAACTCCGGTCACCTTCTCTCACTCCGGCATCATGCCGTGAATCAAGAACCACCGTTTATCTACTCCGTTTTTAAAGATGTTGCAGCGAGACCAAAACAAAACCCCTTGTGTGCTTCTCCAATGCTTGAGTCTCACCTCTCTGACAAGTTTGATCTTGTTGTCTTCGGGTTAAAGAGATTCCGGTCAGTGAAGTCCGGTCAGATCCTCTCACTCCGGCATCATGCCGTGATTCGAGAACCACGATTGATCTACTCCGATTGTAAAGAAGATGCAGTGAGACCTAGACACGAAAGATGAGACAAGACGCAATCGCTCAAAACTTCCCCATATTTGGGTGTATTCGTATAAGAACAAGTTTATGTGGATCTCTCAAGGACTTGTCACTTAAACCGCCGTAACAAACCTTCCGAAGGTCGAAGCTCAAATTCCAGAAGAACATACACTCTTTGATTTGTTGATATGTGTTCTACAGCCGATCTAGCTTCATGCTATGTAATTTCTTTGACATAAATACAAGACACAAGTGATGCAAAAGCGTGTTCACAAACACTAACCTTACGAAGGACCCAAAACCCCCCTCTTCGGCTTTAATCTCCATCATCATCTAACAACTCAAATTTCTAGTCAAGTGCTAAGATTTCAGAATTGATTTATCTGGAGACGTATCACCGAAATCTCCCGAGAGAATTTTCCCCAAAGACGGGCTTATCTCCGACATAAAAAACAGACTTGGCTTTCACCGTCGTGAGTGTGAATAGCATAAACAAGCCCTAGCCTTAGTGCTAAGATCTCTAATTTTGGTCTAAAATCTCACATCCCATTTCTGATATTGAGATAATCACCACACCGAGGGTCCCCAATCTCTATTCCGGATTTCCCTAACCAGAGATCTAACGGCGAAGATCTTCAAGACAACCGTAGAATGCAAAATCTAATTCCAAGCTTAATGATAAGAAGATTTTCAAGACAACCTTAGTTCAAGACAACAAAACCCCTTTTTTGATTGACTCATCTAAGGTTCGAGTTGAGATAACAAAAATCTAGCATTTTGTTAGCAAAATTTCCACAAAAAAAAAAAATCTCTATGAACGTTCTTGCGTGGAATTATCAAGGCGCGGGCGCCGATTTGACGAAAGATCATCTTCGGGAACTCCATCGTTGTTTTTTACCTAGTTTCTTATTTTTATCGGAAACAAAAAACAATAGGCATTTTCTGCAAGATTTGCAAGTTGAATTCGGTTATGATCAAATTTTTACGGTTGAGCCGCGAGGCAAAAGCGGTGGGCTTGCTCTCTTCTATATGAATGATCCTTCGGTTATTATTTCTTATTCGGATAATCGTATGATAGATGTCGAATCTACTTTTGAAGGACATAAAATTTTTATGACCTTTGTGTACGGTGATCAGGTAGTTGAATACCGAGAACGTGTGTGGGAACATCTCACGAGAATGGGTATAATTCGAAAAAATGCTTGGCTCATGATAGGCGATTTCAATGAGATCACCGGAAATCACGAAAAACGAGGCGGACGAAGTCGACCGGAATCCTCATTTATACCGTTTCGAACTATGTTAGATAATTGTGGAATGGTTGATTTCCCACACACGGGGAACCCACTCTCGTGGGTGGGACGACGTAAAATTGGTAACATACGGACGAAAGTAAAATGTCGTCTTGACCGAGCCATAGGTAATGAAGAATGGCATACCCTCTTTTCCCACACCTTGGTGGAGTATCAAAAACTCTGGGGTTTTGACCATAGACCAATGGTAGCAAGAGTTCGATCCACAATTCAACACAAGCGAAAAAACTTCCGTTTGATAAAAGATTGATCGGGAAACCCGGTTTTAAAGAAACTGTGACTACAGGATGAGGCATCTCAAGTAGAATCCCACGTAGGGATTTCCACCATAGATTATCCTCATGCCGGTCACACATTTTGAGATGCAGGAAATCGATGGTCACTAACTCAGCCAAACTAATTGAGGAACTTAAAGATCAATTAGACCGAGCTAACGACGATGACGACTCCACCCTAGAGGATGTGGAAGATATCCGAAGAAAACTTATCCATGCCTTTTGAGAAGAAGAAACTTATTGGCACGCAAAGAGTAGAGTCACCTGGCGTTGCTACGGGGATAGAAATACAAGTTTTTTCCATGCTACAACTAAACAAAGAAGAGCCCAAAACCGTATACTCTGCTTAAAGGACAAGCACGGTCGTTGGGTTGAGTGTGAAAAAGGCGTATCAAAAGTAGCAACTAATTACTTCGAAACCTTGTTCACCACTTCAGAACCTCAAAACTTGGACGACTCACTCCGGTATATTGCCGAGAAGGTTTCAGAGACTGACAATGACCGACTAACGGTCGACCCGACTGAAACTGAAATAAAAAAAGCTTTGTTCAACATAAATCCAGACAAAACCCCGGGCCCCAACGGTATGACAAGTCGATTTTATCAGAGATTCTGGCATGTGGTGGGCCAAAACATAATAAAACTAGTGAAAGACTTCTTCAATACTGGATCTTTTGACCCACGACCGAATCAAACAAACATCTGTCTTATTCCAAAAATAAACAGACCAAGAGCGATGACAGAATTCAGACCAATCAGTTTGTGTAACGTCGGTTACAAGATCATATCGAAGATTCTTTGTAACCGGTTGAAGAAGACCCTCCCAAACCTAATTTCAGAGACACAATCAGCCTTTATGGCTAGACGTCAAATAACGGATAATATTTTACTCGCCTAAGAGAACTTTCATGCCCTAAGAACCAACAAGAGCTGCAGAGAAACTTTCATGGCTATGAAGACTGACATGAGTAAAGCTTACGATCGGGTAGAATGGAGTTTCCTAGAAGCTGTTATGCTCAAACTGGGATTTTCAGAAAATGGGTCAAATGGCTTATGTTCTGTATATCATCGGTATCATATAAATTTTTGATCAATGGAGTGCCGAAAGGACGAATTAAACCGTCTCGGGGAATTCGACAAGGAGATCTCCTATCTCCCTTTCTATTCATACTATGCACGGAAGCTCTCATCTCCTTGCTCAAAAGAGCAGAGGAAGAATCTCGTATTACAGGATTACGAATTGCTCGTGTAAGTCCGAGAGTCTCCCATCTCCTTTTTGCGGATGATAGTCTCTTTTTATGTAAAGCAGACGTCCTGCAATGTGCAGAGATCTTAAAAATTATCAAAACATATGGCGAGGCATCTGGTCAACAACTAAACCCCAACAAATCCTCTTTTTTTTTTGGAAATAGAGTTAACCAACAGATCAAAAGAGAAATTAAGAGGGTCATCGGCATAACTAGCGAAGGAGGTATGGGCATGTACTTAGGACTACCAGAGCAAATTTGTGGCTCTAAGAAAAAAGTATTTGCCTATTTTCAAGATCGTCTCATTAACCGCATTAACACTTGGTCCGCAAAATTCCTTTCCAAAGGAGGGAAAGAGGTCCTAGTAAAATCTGTGGCACAAGCCCTTCCGACATATGTTATGTCGTGTTTTCTACTTCGTCAGGGTATTACCGATAAACTCAGGAGCGCTATATCCAACTTTTGGTAGAGCTCCCGCCAGAATAGTCGAGGACTACATTGGATCGCCTGGGGTAAGATTTGTACTTCAAAACACGGAGGCGGTCTAGGATTCAGAGACCTTCACGAGTTCAATCTAGCCCTCCTTGCTAAACAATTATGGAGATTGATCCACTTTTCAACTTCTCTCCTGGAAAGAGTATTACGAGGACGATACTATCACCAATCAACCTCGATGGTAGATCGTGATGCCAGATCCCCCTCATATGGTTGGACTAGCATTATGGCGGCTAAACCCCTGCTCGGATTAGGTATCCAGAAGACTATCCGCTCTGGGTATAATACCAAGATTTGGAGTGAACCGTGGATTCCAGATATACCAGCCCATTTACCAAGGCGTCTCAATAGACTGACCCGACGAGATCCTAATCTTTTGGTTAAAGAACTAATGCTACATAATTCTCCGGAATGGAATCACATAAGACTCCGGGAATTATTCCACCCCAAGGATGTCGCTATAATTGTGGGGTTGAAACTTAGTAGAACCTTCAAGCTAGACGGTTATGCGTGGAGTTATACAAAATCGGGATCGTATACGGTTAAATCTGGATACGAGTTATTACATAACACAAACCAAAGAAGAAGAATTCAATCCCAACAGATATCCGAACCGAGCATCACGGGTCTGCTTAGCCAAGTTTGGAAAATCAAGACCCCGGGAAAGCTTCGACACTTTATGTGGCAAGCCTTAACGGGGTGTATAGCCACTTGCCAACGACTGACATACCGGCACCTTGGAAACGATAAGAGTTGCCCAAGATGTGGTGCACCAGAGGAAACAATTAATCATATGATTTTTGAGTGCCCCCCGGCCCTGCAGGTGTGGGCTTTATCGGACTATCCGTCCCTTCCGGGTTATTTCCCGAGTACATCCCTATATCAAAATATGGATTTCCTATTTTGGAGGGCAAAAGAAAAGGGTCTCCCCAAACCACAAAGGGATACATTCCCATGGATTATTTGGTTCATTTGGAAGGCTAGAAACGATAAACTCTTCAATGGGAAGAATGTAACAGCCTCGACAACGCTCCAAGTAGCCCAGTTAGAGGAAGAAAGTTGGCGATGCGCGAATTTGGCTAGAGAAGAAGACGAAGGGGAGGAAGGAGAGAATACCGAGAATAGTGATATTGTCCGATCCGAGCAACCACATATCCCGATTTGCCAAGTGGACGCATCTTGGGCAAACCAAGGGCCCACTAGCGGTCTGGGATGGTGCTTAACTGACACATCAGGTCAAACACTTTCCGGCAAGCAGGGATGCCGAAGAAGCCTCTTAGCTTTACATGCAGAGTTCGAGGGACTCCTCTGGGCGATGGACTGCATTATTCAGAAACGTATTCCTAGGGCCCGATTTGAGACGGATTGCTTAAATTTATTGCCAATGACAGAGCTTAGAGAACATTTTATTTCTTTTCAGTTAATTTATATTCCGCGCTCTTGTAATGACTGTGCCGATGCCCTTGCAAAAGCGGCACGAGCACGGAACCATATCTTTTCCCATGTAGATCTCGACGAGTCGGTAGACAGTACCCGATTCCGGGATGAACTCTACCGACCAAATGTGATTTAATATATGGAGCTTGTTGACAAAAAAAAATAAAAAAAATAAAAGGTGCTCTTTAAATGGGGAGGTGCGAACTGGGAAAAACGAAAGCTAAGTGGGAAAACCGTGAACAATTTTGTCAACGTAACTAATTGGGGAAGAAGATTGTGAACTCCATCTAATTTTACACATTTATAGTTATGAACTTATGATCTACCAACCAACTTGTCGTCCTTTCTTTTTTATTTTCAAAACTTACAAAGTATAACACAAACCAAAAACCAAACAGATAAGGAATGGTTTTATCTTTGAATTTCACCTTTTAATCACCAAATGTAGTTTAATTGGTGTGTTAAGGAATGGTTTCCCAAAAAGAGTCTTAAAATTACTAACGTGGACTTTAACCCAAAAAAGCACTAATGTGGAAGAAAAAACTAAATTTACATGCTCTAATTTTCCAAATAATTATACACCAAAAATAAAAAAACTTGGAGCTTTTTGCAAGTAAATGGATGTGTTTACTACTTCTCTTCGTTTCAAAATTAAGATGTTTTAAAAGTTATTTTTATTTTAAAATATAAAATATTCTCAAATTTTAATATAATATTTTTATTTTAATAAATAATGTGTGATCAATAGTAGCGTATAGTTTGGTTTTAAATATAATTGGCCACATTGTTTTCGTTTATATATAAATAATTGTTTTTAGATAGAGAATATGTATATTGTTCATAAATAAACCAAGAAAATAACAATAATTACATTTACATACATTGATCATTGGGTTTTCATTCTTCTTGTTAAATATGGACTCTTACAATCATATTAAAGCTTAATTTTTTCTAATATTTTTAAGGTAGATATGCAATTTTGGCAAGTTAATAAATTAATTAGCATGGAAGAGCTTTGATCTTTCATGAAAGAAGATAAAACCAAAACGATTCTGTGGGGAAGCTCTTTTGTCTTCTTTATCTTCTTCTTCTTCTTCTCTCTGTTTTATTGTCTTCTATTCTCTGTTTCTTCAATTAATGAGATCTCACCCATCTTTACCTTCTTCAACTAACACAATCCCAAACTCTCTCTTCTTCTTCATCTCTCTTGCGCACTTCAATTGCTCATGATCCCTTAAAGGTGTGTCCTTTTGCTTTGTTTTGCTCAAATTTCTTACATTTTATTTCAGATTTTGCTAAAGTTTGTTCTTTTTAGTTTCTCAATTAGCATTTGTTTGGATTACAGAGGAAGTTATGAAAAACTTTCTCAGATCCACTAATCTAAATCGGATTTTCTGACAAGTGATTCGCTTTTCACTTTAAAAACTCACCTTTTTTTCTTTTTATCTGTTCAATAAAATCTTCACTTTGATGTCCAATTCACGAGTTATAGCCAAAGAAGAAATGTTAAATAAAGAACATCACAATTAGGGTTTCGTAATGTTAGTGTATATATATAACCCATTAGAGATTACTCAGATAAAGCTTTGGAGATTTGATTTATCAGTTTTGTTTCTCACTTGAAATTTTAAATGAATAATTATGATTTAAGGGATTAGTTGCATGAGAAACTGCAATGAAATGAAATGTAAATGGTGAAATGAAGGTTAGAGAAAACAATTATGAAGAATTTTGGTGATGAGTTAGGATCAAACACATAAACCCATGATTCTTGAAAAAGTTGTTCTCTTTTTAGTTCTTTCTTGCTCAGACAGTTGTATGGAAACTCGTTTCATCATTTGTCAGGATTCATGTGTCTTGATTTGAGTAAAATCATGTTCATAACCCAAACATGGTGCAATAAGAAGTCTTAAGGCTGATTCAATGACAAACAACTAGGACAGGCTGTTTAGTATTATATAAGTGTATTCTATTACTAAAGATCACATGCTTGGTTTTCTTCTTTATGACTTGTTGGAGTCTGATTTTCTTTTTTGGAACTTTGCAATAAACTAATCAGTAAATCATTTTTCTGTAATGTTTTCAGCTCACGGTCTATGCATCATCATTGACCAAGATTCCAAGAAAAGGTTTTGCTCACAAAAGAGTAAATTAATATATTAGGAATAAAGAAACTTGTGTGAAAGCTCTTTGGTTTGACCAATTGTGTTTGGTAAAGCATTTACATTGAGGATCTGGTTTTGGTACAAAAGGAGAAGTCTTTTTGTAGAATCTCTCTGCGATCAGATTCATATTGTATGCTTGCATAAGCATTTGACCAATGGGGGGTTGTGTCTCAAAGACTACATGGAGCGATGAAGAGCCTATGCATCGTCCGAGGTATCTCGGGATGGGATGTTGTGGGAGCAAAATGGGGAGGAGAATGTATTCAGACCGCATCGTTTCGCTTCATAACTTGGTCTCTATACCGAATCGAATCACCAACAGCGGAAAGAGCAAGAGTTCTTGCATTTTCACTCAACAGGGACGCAAGGGAATTAATCAGGACGCGATGATCGTGTGGGAAGTGAGTTTCTTCTTCTCTTCTTCTTCTTCTTCAATGATGTTTATTAGAGCCAATAAGCATGATTTGTTGTTTTTTTGGTAGGATTTTATGTCGAAAGATGTGACATTTTGCGGTGTTTTTGATGGACATGGTCCTCATGGTCATCTTGTTGCTCGTAAAGTGAGAGAATCATTGCCTGTAAAGTTACTGTCATTCCAGAATTCGATTCAGTCGAAGCAAAACGGATCCACGGAAACTAACACAAGCAAATCCGATAGCCAAGAAGCTCATAAGGAAGTATCTATTGAGGAAAATAAATCGAATTACGTATGGGAAGAAGCTTTCTTGAAATCATTCAGTGCTATGGATAAGGAACTACGATCCCATCCTAATCTGGAATGCTTCTGCAGTGGCAGCACCGCTGTTACCGTCATTAAACAGGTAATCTTGACTACAAAATATCTCTTTTTTTTTTTACGCATCAAGATCGGGTTTGATGTGTTTTGATTGTTTCAGGGGTCTAATCTATTCATGGGAAACATTGGAGATTCTCGGGCGATACTTGGATCTAAAGACAGCAACAATTCAATGGTGGCAGTTCAGCTAACAGTCGACTTGAAGCCCGACTTACCAAGTATTACGCTTTTAACGACATTTTCGCGATATTTGCTTGCATCTCTACTTATTTTGTATGATTTTTGAAATGCTGTTACTGGTTTGGTTCTGATAGGGGAAGCAGAGAGGATCAAACAGTGTAAAGGCCGAGTCTTTGCGCTGGAAGACGAGCCAGAGGTGCCACGAGTTTGGCTACCTTTTGATAATGCTCCTGGATTAGCCATGGCTAGAGCGTTTGGTGATTTCTGTCTGAAAGACTACGGTGTGATTTCAGTACCTGAGTTCTCTCACCGTGTTCTTGCCGATAGAGATCAGTTCATTGTTTTGGCCTCAGATGGAGTAAATCACTGAACTTTTAACGCATTATCAGCATTTACCGATGAATCGCTTTTACGGATGATTCCAAGCTTTGTTTTGATAGGTTTGGGATGTGCTAAGCAACGAAGAAGTGGTTGAAGTTGTAGCATCAGCTTCAAGTCGTGCATCAGCGGCTAGGCTCGTGGTGGATTCAGCTGCACGCGAATGGAAACTAAAGTACCCAACTTCGAAAATGGACGACTGTGCGGTTGTGTGTTTGTTTCTAGACGGAAAAATGGACTCGGATTCATCAGATTACGAAGAACAAAGATTCTCTTCTGCAACAACCGCAGTAGAATCGGACGATAACCAGAGAGCAGAACCGTGTCTTCAGAGAAACGTCACAGTCAGATCATCATCAACTGATCAAGAAAACAACAGTTACGCTAATCTGAATGCCCCAGAGACTGGTGATGCAGCAGGAAAGGAGAAAACTGCAGAAGGAGAACAGAACTGGTCGGGACTAGATGGCGTAACTCGAGTGAACTCGCTTGTTCAGCTTCCGAGATTCTTTGAAGAGAAACCAAAGACTTGATAGACATGGCTTGTGATTGTTTTCAAGAACTGTTTTTGGTCAGAAAAAAAAAAATGACTACTGGTTGCATTTCTTCTTAAGCATTAGGAGATTTATAACCTCATCAAATTCATAAAGCATATGTAAATGTCTTAGGTCTCTTGTTCATGTTCAAAACTCCAAAAAAAATGTTTTTGCAACTAAAAAAAGAGGTCCCACCGAGACTTGAACTCGGGTTACTAGATTCAGAGTCTAATGTCCTAACCGCTAGACCATGGGACCATTTGTTACCTACTTCTCCAAATAAATTTAAAACCAAAGGTAAAGTTCGAGTTGTGTATGGTCGATGCCACTGTCTTCATCGGAATCCTGAGAAAATTAACCGATGCGAAGATTTTCCGGGAAGCCCTTTTCTCTAGCTCTCCTGAATCGTCCGATTAGTTCTTCAAAAAGCTTATCTCCGTATAAAAATGGCGAATTTTTCTCGGAGGATTCAGAGTGTTTGCCTCTATCGAGCTCGAGGACAAGTGTTAGGTCTGTGTTTAGTAGCAGTTCACTTCCTCCTCCCGAATGGATAGAGCCCTTTAACGATGTCTCCGATTTGGTGAAACTGAATCGGAATTTCGAGCCATCTCCATGGGTAAGTCAAATTCTCAACCTTTTAGATGGTTCGGTTTCAATGGAATCGAATCTAGACGAGTTTTGCCGTAAGTTTCTTATTAAACTATCTCCAAATTTCGTTACATTTGTGTTAAAATCCGATGAGATTCGAGAAAAATCCGGTATTGCTTGGAGGTTCTTTAGTTGGGCTGGTAAGCAGAAGAAGTATGTGCATAAGCTTGAATGTTATGTCTCTTTGGTTGATGTTTTGGGTATAGAGGAAGATGTGGAGAGGATTAGGTTTGTTTGTGGTAAGATTAAGAAAACAGACTTTCTTATGAATGTTTCTGCTGCTAATTCTTTGATTAAGAGCTTTGGAAAGCTTGGAATGGTTGAGGAATTGTTGTGGGTTTGGCGTGAAATGAAAGAGAATGGGATTGAGCCAACTTTGTATACGTATAACTTTCTGATGAACGGATTAGTGAGCTCGGCGTTTGTTGATTCTGCAGAGCGTGTTTTCGAGGTTATGGAGAGTGGTAGGATTAAGCCAGATGTTGTGACGTATAACACGATGATTAAGGGTTATTGTAAAGCAGGACAGACGCAGAAAGCTATGGAGAAGCTTAGAGATATGGAGACGAGAGGGATCGAGGCTGATAAAATTACGTATTTGACGATGATTCAGGCGTGTTATGGAGATAGTGACTTTAGTTCTTGTTTGGCTTTGTATCAAGAAATGGACGAGAAGGGAATTCAAGTTCCGCCTCACGCGTTTAGTTTAGTGATTGGCGGACTTTGCAAAGAAGGGAAGTTGAATGAAGCGTATGCGGTTTTCGAGAATATGATACGTAAAGGGGTTGAGCCGAATGTAGCTATATACACTGTTTTGATAGATGGTTATTCGAAATGCGGGAATGTTGAAGACGCGATAAGGCTATTACGGAGAATGATAAGCGAAGGGTTTGAAACCGACGTGGTAACTTATTCCGTCGTTGTTAATGGTTTGTGTAAAAACGGGAGAGTGGAAGAAGCGTTGGAGTATTTCAAGACTTGTCGATTTATCGGGTTGGCTATTAACTCAATGTTTTATTCTAGTCTTATTGACGGTTTAGGAAAAGCGGGTCGTGTAGATGAAGCTGAGAAGCTTTTCGAAGAAATGTCGGAAAAAGGATGCACAAGGGATTCGTACTGTTACAACGCACTGATGGATGCGTTTACAAAGTCTGGGAAAGTCGATGAAGCGTTAGCGTTGTTTAAGAGAATGGAGGAAGAAGAAGGTTGTGATCAAACGGTTTATACGTACACGATACTCATATCGGGGATGTTTAAAGATCATAGAAACGAAGAGGCATTAAAGCTTTGGGACATGATGATCGATAAAGGTATTACACCAACCGCTGCTTGCTTTAGAGCGTTATCGACTAGTCTTTGTTTATCGGGGAAAGTCGGGAGAGCGTGTAAGATTTTGGACGAGTTAGCTCCAATGGGTGTGATTCTTGATGCAGCTTGTGAAGATATGATTAATACATTGTGTAAAGCAGGGAGGATTAAAGAAGCTTGTAAATTAGCTGATGGGATTACTGAGAGAGGAAGAGAAGTACCTGGAAGGATCCGTACTGTTATGATCAATGCTTTGAGGAAAGTTGGAAAATCAGATTTAGCTATGAAGTTAATGCATAGCAAAATTGGTATTGGTTATGAGAGAATGGGTAGTGTTAAAAGGCGTGTAAAGTTTAAAACTTTACTTGAAGTTGAAAACTTTGATTCTGAATTTTAAAATATTGCAGCATTTTTTTGTAACAATGATATATTGGTTAATTTTTTGGGGTGTTCCTTTAATATAGTATGAGTTTTTCATTGTATAATTTGAGTTAATGAAGTGAGAAACTAACAATAAAAAAATCTGTTACAGGCAAAGTTGTGACTTGTGAGTTAGGAGCCACTAAAATGCCTTCGATTTCTCTGGCGCCATTGAATTAGTTTTCTCTCTCTGACTACAAAGTACCCATCCGTTGAAACCATTTTCTTCCCATTTTCGATTTCTGTCAAAATTCAACGACCTGAAAAAACTCTTTCTTGAATAAGTTTTCTTGAATCTATAAACAAACAATCTAAAGAATGGCGCGACACGATCCTAATCCATTTGCTGATGAAGAGATCAATCCTTTTGCGGTAAAGAAGCTCTGTTTCTTGAATCTTGCTCTGAAATGTCTGATCTGTCTGTAGTCTTTTTTTATTCATTGATCTTGATTTTATAATGTTGTAGAATCATTCAAGTGTACCTCCTGCAAGCAACTCTTATCTCAAACCGCTTCCACCAGAACCTTATGATCGTGGTGTAACCGTCGATATCCCTTTGGATTCTGGCAAGGTACCATATCTTCATTTACCTTTCATGTTTGCTGGTTTTATGAAAACGTTGAATCTCATTTTCGGTGTTTTTGTTTGAAGGATCTTCGAGCCAAAGAGATGGAACTTCAGGCTAAGGAGAACGAATTGAAGCGGAAAGAGCAGGTAATTTCCATGGTTGAAACCAAAAGCTAATCTTTAGACCTACAGTTTCCATGTAAATTGTATTAAATGGTCATCTTCGTCTCATTGTAATGCAGGAACTTAAAAGAAGAGAAGATGCAATAGCGCAATGTAGATAATCCCTCTTCTATACGTGTTTTCTACATCTTCAAATGATACTTTTCGGGTTTTTGTAGCTAACCTGACTAATACGGTTGTTTTGGCAGCTGGAGTTGTCATTGAGGTGAAGAATTGGCCGGAGTTTTTCCCTATAATTCATCATGACATTCCAAATGAGATTCCGATTCACTTACGGAAGATCCAATACGTCGCATTCACCACATTGTTAGGTATGCACAACCCGCCTTAGACCGCTACAACAAATCCAGAACAAGAGTTAACAGGCTAAATTATTGAACTATGCAGGTCTAATAGGATGTCTCTTGTGGAATATTGTGGCAGTAACTGTAGCTTGGATTCATGGAGAAGGTTACTGTTCTTACCCATATAATCAGACTCACACTGTTAGTTCCTCTGATCATGTTGATTCATCTGATGTGATCTTTTTTTTATTGTATTCAGGTCCCACTATATGGCTTCTCTCAATCATCTACTTCATTGCTGGGGTCCCTGGGGCTTACGTCTTATGGTACCGTCCTCTTTACCGAGCTACAAGGTAAAATCAGCTTTCTAAGTATATACTGGAACTTGCTCGGGAACACGAAAAGATATATGAAATTAGTTGATAATACAATGTGTGCGTACCTCTTGCAGAACTGATAGTGCCCTGAAGTTTGGAACCTTTTTCGTGTTTTATGTGGTAAGATTAATCGCATTCCCATCGTTAGATATCCTCTGCGTCAAAAAAAAATTTCAGGAAGCCATGAAAGGATACAACAACTAAGCTTTTGATGTATTTTCACTCTCTCTTGCACTTTTCAGTTTCACATTGCGTTTTGCGGCTTTGCTGCAGTTGCTCCACCAGTCATCTTTCAAGGAAAGTCTCTCACGTAAGAGCTTTCTTCTACATGAAAGCATCCGAATCGACCTATTCTTCTACTTTCTTTAAAGCATCTGATTCCATGTATTGTTGGTTTTGTGGACAGAGGTTTCTTGCCAGCACTTGAGCTTCTAACTACTAATGCTGAAGTTGGGGTAAGTACCTTTTTTCTGCCCATTTATGAATACTTAACTTCCGCTTGTGACAGTCTTACCAAATTTTCTTCTTTGTTCTTCTTCACAGATAATGTATTTCATTGGTGCAGGATTCTTCTGCATCGAAACACTTCTCAATATCTGGGTCATTCAGGTTTCTGAACTTCTCTTACTCCAGAATTTCTCAACACTGTAAATCACTTCAGTCCGTTTGTTTTTCTAACTCACGAAGTGCTATATTCGATGTTCAGCAAGTATACGCTTACTTCCGAGGGAGTGGCAAAGCTGCAGAGATGAAGCGCGAAGCTACAAAATCGACATTGATGCGTGCACTATGAAGACAACACACTCTTCACTGGAAAATCTATCCACAGTGGCTTGAGATTAAATCTTGAATCCTCCACACAACATACAAACCCTTTTTCTCTCCAAAGTTTAGACTAGCAAATTTATTGTTTGAATTACTTTGTAACGACTAAATCGAGTAGATGGAGACCTCAAGGCAAAATTGTTTGGTTTCATAAATGCAAAAGCAAGATCCCTAAGGGGATATGAAACTTTATTGCTTTCTAATGAGCATCAACCCAACTCTGTCCAATTGTCTTTGATACTCCTCTTCTCACCATTAACCTAAGAATCTTGAGGGCATCACCATGGCGACCTATTGATTTGTACATGTTACTTAGAAGCACATAACTCATGTGGTACTTTGGTTCCAACTCCATCATTCGCTTTGCAATCCGCTCTGCAATACCGGAGGCATCTTGATTTGCAGCACAAGGTCCAAGGAGAACTCCCCACAGAGACGCATCATTTCTACACTCTGCTCTCTCCAACAGATTCTCGGCTTCTTCAAACAAACCTGCACGGCCTAGAAGGTCAATCATGCAACTGTAATGCTCAGTACCTGGTTTAATCTCGTAACTTTCAGTCATCAATGCAAAGAAATTTCGTCCCTCGTCAACTAAACCCGTCTGACCACATGCAGTGAGAACCGCAATAAAACTAATGTAGTCAGGCTTGATCCCCCTTTTAACCATATCATTGAAGAAACTAACAGCTTCTTCACCTCTTCCATTCTGAGCCAGAGCAGAAAGCATCGCGTTCCATGTTATCATATTTCTAATTGACATCTTCGAGTACACACGAGTAGCAGAATCTACGCACCCTGATTTCCCATACAGGTCAACTAAAGCCGATTCCACAATCACATTATCACGACATCCTCTTCGGAAGTACTGGCCATGAATCTCTTTCCCAATTCTTACTGCCGCCAAACCAGCACACGCCTTAAGAACAGTTCCGAAACAGTAGAGATCTTTCTCTTCCATTTCCCTGAACATCTCAATCACTTTCCCATGCTCTCCATTCTGACAATATCCCCCGAGTAAGGCAGACCAAGATACCGTGTTCTTCCTAGACATCCCATTGAACACTTGCCTAGCTTCTCGTACCGATCCACATTTACCATACATATCTAAAAGACTACTCTCAACAACCACATTGCTACCTATCCCATTTGTGATCAGCTTTCCATGAATGTCTCTCCCTTGCTTCAGCATCCTTAGATTACCACAAGCCGTCAAAACCGTCCCAAACGTAGACCCATCAGGCACCAACCCTTTACCCCTATGCATCGCGTCCTCGTACAAATCGTTCTTCGAAAACGCAGTGAGTACAGCTGTCCAACAAATAACATCTGGTTCATGCATTTCATCGAACACCTTACGTGCATCCACTGGTTATCTGAAAGAATATAAGATATTCTGTTAGCATTGGTTTAAATATTATGTTAATAAGTTGTTTGTATTCCTGATTATGTGTAACAACTTTGGCTTTATATAGCCTCGTATATACAAAGATCTCCTCAAGGGGAATTCATTAATTTTCATGATATCAGAGCAACAAAGCTCCTAACCTGTTCTCTTACTTACTCTTCTCTCTCAATTCATTTTTTTTCATTCATACTTTTCTCATCTCATCTAATGACGACAAGGGCGAAAGCTGGGATTAGAAAACCGAAAAAGATTATTTCTCTGTCTACCACCACAAAGTCTCCTCTTCCTAAAAGCCATATTCAAGCCCTTTCTGATCCTAATTGGACTCCGGCAATGACAGATGAGGTTGATGCTATGCTTAAGACTAAGAGTTGGAGCTTAGTACCACGACCTCCGAACACTAATATTGTGCGTTCAATGTGGCTTTTCAAACATAAGTTTAATGCAGATGGTATTCTCAATCGCCATAAAGCACGTTTGGTTGCAAATGGTAAATCTCAAGAGGCTGGGGTTGATTTTACAGAGACCTTTAGTCCAGTTGTAAAGCCTGCAACAATTCGTACGGTTCTAAATGTCGGAGTAGCGCTTGGATGGCCAATGCATCAATTAGATGTCAAAAACGCATTTTTGCAAGGAGAGCTTGAAGAAACGGTGTATATGCATCAACCTCTGGGATTCGTTGATAAGAACTATCCGAGTTATGTGTGCAAACTCCACAAAGCAATCTACGGGCTCAAACAAGCCCCTGGAGCTTGGAATTCCAGATTTGTGAAATTTATCACTCGCATTGGCTTTGTACAAAGCAAAGCCGATACTTCTTTGTTTATTTTCAGGAACGGTGGAAATCTTGCATATTTACTACTCTATGTAGACGATATCTTATTGACCGCTTCCTCAACGACGTTACTGCAACACATCATTGATTTGCTTAAAGCAGAATTTCCGATGACGGATTTGGGTAAACTCCATCACTTTCTCGGGATAAAAGCGGTTTACAATGACAAAGGTGTGTTCTTAAGTCAACAAGCTTATGCAAAGGAGATTATAATACGAGCTGGTATGGTCGAATGCAAACCATGTGCAACACCGGTGGATATGAAATCGAAACTCTCTGCAGACATTGGCGAACCAATTTCAGACCCGACTATGTATCGCAGCCTTGCAGGAGCTCTTCAATATTTAACATTTACTCGACCGGATATATCATATGCAGTTCATCAAATATGCTTATACATGCACAATCCTCGTCAACCACACATGAATGCTTTACGGAGAATTATTCGATACATTCAAGGGACTTTATCTCATGGATTACAAATGGTTAAAGGTGAGATTGATTGTTTATCTGCATACACGGACGCAGATTGGGCTGGATGCCCCGACACGCGGCGTTCTACCTCGGGTTACTGTGTGTTTCTCGGTCCAAACCTGGTCTCATGGTTTGCAAAGCGACAACAAACAGTCTCAAGATCAGGCTCTGAAGCTGAGTATAAAGGAGTCGCAAACACTGTCGCTGAGCTCTGTTGGCTACGAAATCTTATGCTCGAGCTTCATCTAAAGCTCAACAAGGCATCCGTGGTGTATTGTGACAACATCAGTTCTGTTTATTTAGCTACAAATCCGGTCAAGCATCAAAGAACGAAGCATGTGGAGTTGGATATTCATTTTGTACGCGAAAAAGTAGCAATTGGAGAAGTCAAAGTGTTTCATGTTCCGTCTTCGCTTCAGTATGCAGACATATTCACAAAGGGACTACCAACAACACTATTTCAAGAATTTCGATCCAGTTTAACCGTTCGTAAACCCGACGCTTCAACTGAAGGAGGGTGAAAGAATATAGGATATTCTGTTAGCATTGGTTTAGATATTATGTTAATAAGTTGTTTGTATTCCTGATTATGTGTAACAACTTTGGCTTTATATAGCGTCGTATATACAAAGATCTCCTCAAGGAGAATTCATTAATTTTCATTATCGATTCACACCGTACATATACGCCAATGTGCTAGAGATCACATGGTTCCACTCAAACCCACGAGTAATAACAACACCATGGAAACACCTCCCTAGTCTCACTTCTCCGAGCCCAGAGCAAGCCTTAACCGCCGAAGACAACGTGAACGCATTCGGATCCAAACCAAAACTCACCATTTCCACAAACATCTCAAGCGCCTTAACGTGTTCATTACTTCTAACGTATCCAGACATCATCGAACTCCACGAAATCGGGTCTTGGACGAACATTCCGTCGAAAACTCTCCGGGTCTCTCTCATATCAGGTCCCAGCTTGAAGTACAGTGAGAGCAAGCTGTTCCCAACGTACCGGTCCGTTTCGAGACCGGATTTGACGACATGGGCGTGAAATTGAAGGCCGTGGATAAAAGAGAAGACTTTGGTGCATGTTTGCAGGAGAGGTTCGTAAAGATTCGGCTTTGCAGAGATTTCTGACGAGTCTGTTGAGTTTAGGATCCGAATTGCGTCCGTGAGTCGACCAGATTTACAGAGCTCCAGGATCCGAGATTGTTTCGTCGGAGAAGAAGATGAAATTGACGGTGAGAGACATAGAGAGGAGGCTTGTTGATTGAAATGACGCTTCAGGATGAGATTCATCACGATCACCGATTCACCGGTGAACAACTTCTTCAAAGTTGGGGACGTTTACTACTAATGGGGAATTTAAAAACACCAAATTGAAAAACCATTCAGGTGAGAGAAATAGAGATATGATCACAAATTTGAATTCTTTTTTAATTTTGTGTGATAAAAACTTTTGTTTGTAAATTGTATCGCATATTTGTGTTCAGAACAAAAAAAAAAAAAAAGTATCGCATATTTGTGATGTTTGATATAAATTACAATTGTTGCAAGGTTTTATGTATTAGTCACAAGTTTATTAGTCATAAAATCTTGCAAAATTTGTAATTTATATTTTATATGACGGATTACTAATAAAAAATGGGTGAATTTGCTCTTAACCAAATTTTTTTATAATCAAGCAATTAGCAAAAAATCTTAAATCTAATGGTTATAATTTTATCCAAATTGGCTAGTTGCTTAATTATTAATTTTTTGGATTATTGAGCAAATTATCCCATTAAAAAGTTCATAAAAAAATTCCATCAAATTTTTTTTTTTGGTCACAAAATTCCATCAAATTATATAATTTTTGTATTCACTAGAAAGGTGGGGGAGAGACGAAGGGAGGCTAAAACCCTAATTTGGTAGCAACAGATTATTACTTTACTACTCTGCTCTCAAAACCCTAACGTATCTGCGATTAACCCTCGCGAGTCGCGCCTTTGGCTCAAAGTCTCTACCTTTATAACTTAGCCGCCGCTTTAACTCTATAAAGTCATGTTCTTTCACTTTCTTCTTCGTACTCTCTCTTCTTACCCTTCTTGACATGGTTGGATTTCCCGCTAAATCACCTAAAACCGTTGAAGAAGAGCTAGCTCCAGTCGAATTAATCGATCAAGACTCCTCCAAGGTAAAAGCTTTCAAGGATACTCTTGATTTCCCTTCAATCGATTCGTTTCTGGATTTTGATTCTTGCAATTGGTTGGGCAATAATCGGAACATTGAAGAGTTTAGTATAGAAGATAAGGACTTTGATTTCTTTGAGGACGACATGGAGATTGGTCAAGAAGGTCTAGAGAATCAGACTCCGGTTATTTCTGATTTGATTGAGGTAAAATCTGAGCTTTGTGGTGAAATTTCTGAAAACAATGGAGTGAGCTCGGTTATGTCTGAGTCTATGGTTGAAGTAAAGCCTGAGCTTTGTAGTGGTATGCCTGAGGAAATTGGAGCTGTTAAGTCTGAGTCCAAGCACATGTCTGCAAACTTTGATGGTGTGGCTGAACCAGCAGTGAAAGAGTCAGAACCTGTTGTTTCTGACAACTCTGGTCCAATGGAAGGTGAGACTGTGTCTGTTACTAAGGGTTTGGCTGCTTCTATTGAAGTGGGGTTGGAGAAGGTTAGTTTGACAATGGATGATGTTGAGAAGAGTGGTGAGGATAAGGGGAAATCTGATTCTGGTGTTTCTGAGAGTGAAACATCCTCGAGCTCTTCTTCGAGTGATAGTGATAGTAGTAGCAGTGAAGAGGAAGAAGAAGAGAGTGATGAGGAGGAGGAGAGTGAAGAAGAGGAGGATAAGAAAGAAAAGAAGATTGGAGATCAAATGGTCATTGGGAAAGAGGATGGTGTGGCAGGGGAACTTGAAGAGGGCGAGATAGACAGTGTAGATGCGGATCATGAGGTTGAAGATGATGATGATGATGATGATGATGAGGATGACGATGATGATGAAGTAAATGAGATGATTGCTTGGAGCAATGACGAGGATTATGACCTCGGTTTGCAGACAAAAGACCCTATAAGGTCAAAGAATGAGCTCAAGGTACATATGCTTCAGTTTTTCATAGCTATTAGTGCTTGATTATTTGTGTCTCTTAGCTTTGGGTAACTGTTGCTAACTCAAGTGCCTTAGCTTTGTTTACTTGAAAGAACTACAATTCATCCTCATGCTATTTGGCATTACTCTTTACGCGAAGAAGCCTTCTTTTTTGTTGAGTGAATTATGAAAGTCTATCTTTAACTTTTGTAGGAGCTTCCTCCAGTTCCACCTGTCAATGTCACTCTGGAACCGCATCATGCTACACTACCTGTTGGAGTTGTTCTTTCGGTATTATAAAAATTCCGCTACTTGTATGCTATGTCTTCTCTGTTTAATTTCTTGGTAAGTCGTTTCTAAACCGTAAACCTGTGTGATTTTATAGGTGATGAGCACACAAGTAATAGTTGAGGGAATGGAGAAGCACAGTCCTTTGACTGAAGGTTCTATCCTATGGATAACCGAAAGAAGAAGTCCATTGGGACTTGTAGATGAGATCTTTGGACCCGTAAAGTGTCCGTACTACATTGTGAGGTTCAATTCAGAGAGCGAAGTGCCTGAAGGGGTTTGTCAAGGTACACCTGTCTCATTCGTTGCGGATTTCGCTCAACATATTCTCAATATCAAGGAACTGCAGAAGAAAGGTTACGATGCGTCTGGTGATAACGACGAGGAGATATCGGAAGAACTTGAGTTCTCGGATGATGAAAAAGAAGCCGAATACAGAAGATTGCAGAAGATGGAAAAGAGAGGGATGATGAATGACCAAAACACCGGTAATACACGAAACAAGAAGAAGAAAAACCGAGATCTCGGAAGGCCTACAAACAGTTTCTCAGGAGATGGATCCTCAAATCGTTCTGATCCTCAAATGGGTGGTCCGGTTTCGAATCATCAGCCACGTCCTCAAATGGACGGGTTTCCTCCAAACGGTGGAGCATGGAGACCTCAGAATAATCAGCAGAATCCATATCAGCTTCCTCCTATACCTAATCAGATGGGAATGCCTAATCTAGGGCCAATGCAGATACCTTTAATGGCGATGCAGAATCAAAATCAAATGATGTTCCAACCGCAGTTCAATGGAATGCCAGGTGGACCAGGAGGCTTAAACTTTTTTCCAGGGCCGGGTTCAGTTCCATGGCCGGCATTAGTTGGTCAGAACTGTTTCAACCAACAACCGTTTGGGATGGGTCGCGGTATCCAGCATCCGCATTTACCGAATGAGCTGAATTTTAATATGTTTGCTTCTCAAGGTTTTCCAATGCCACATCCCCAGATGCAACAACGGCCACCGTCTCCAATGAACCAACAGTTCCAAATGCAGCCGCAGTTTCAACCCCGCCCGCAGTCCCCTATGAACCCACAATTCCAAATGGTAAACCACCCACCACAATCTCCAATGAACCCGCAGTTCCAAATGCAACCACACTCTGAAACGCGTCCACAGTCTCAGTCACCAACTAATCCGCAGTCCCCAATGCAACCACAGTCTCAAGGGTTTAGCAACGGGCAGTCTTCTGAACGGGGAAGGGGTCACCGTGGTCGTGGACCTCGTGGTAGGGGTAGGGGTCGTGGTCGTGGTCGGTTTGGAAGTCGCCGTGGCCGAGGTCGAGGTCGAGGTCGGCAACAGTCTGGATGAAACTTTTTTTGAGAAGCATTTTTGATGTGTATCAAAAACATGTTTTATTTAGTTTTGTATGCCAGTTTTTTTTTGGGTAAATTAAACAATTCAGCTATGATCTATGGTCTATGATCTTTTTTTTTCCACACATTCTCTTAATAATCACTAATAGTGAATCAAACCAAAACTTTGATCTTTCTTCTTGTACCAAACTCTAGGGAACTAGGAGCAAAAGAAGAGTTTTTGTTTTCTCGCCGTTAACCTCGTTACTTATTTAACGTGTTTTTATCCGTTGATAATGCCACGTGCACGTCAACGATTGTAGGGCGTTTAGTCGTACATGGTAATTAAATTCCCTACTGATTTTTGATTGATTTTGATTTTGTAAAGTTACGTCTCTCTGTATCTCTCTGTCCCTCTCTTTCGCCGTGTTGAGTTCACAATCTCTCTTTTAGACAGCTTTGAATCTAAACACAATCCCATTTCTTCTCAAGTTTCGTCTTCTTTTGCAGAAAGATTGAAATTTTATCTATATTTTCTTGTCCACTTCTTATTTATTATTGCAAAACTTTTATTCTGTCTCTTTCTCCTGCCCCTAAAATTCTTCTTTAACGTCAGCTGACTAGTCTTCTTTCTTTAAGGCAATCCAAGACTTAAACTTGAAGTATCGTCTTCTTCTGGTATCTCAATTTTGGATTAGATCTGACTCAGCTTTGGACTAAAGAAAAAATACCCTTTTTATCTTTCCATTTCAAAAATCCTCTCTTTTAAATCCCAATTTTGAAACTTTGTTGCAAATCTCTTCTTGGTCTGGGTTGTTCAAAAGACTGGTTTCTGGAGTTTTTGGTAATCGTATCAACCCTTGTATTGAATTGAATCTATAATCAGATTCCTTTTGCTTACTTTTTTTTTTTTTGAATTATACACAGTTTACCAAAGGCTTTCTAGGCCCAAAAGATTCGTGCTTTGATGCTATTTGGTTAGGGAATGAAGAAATTGTATAGGAAGCTGGTTTCAATCAGAGAACCATTTGCTAGAGTGAAGAGACATGTAGTCTCACATTCAGGGTTTAGAGGTTTAAGCGATAGAAAATGGATGTTCCCTTGTCTAGCTAGCTTGATCATGTTAATTACACTCCTGATTTTGTCTATTTACGCCAAATTCGACGGCTTTTATACGGAAGATGATTCATTGCCATTAGATGTTGTTTCAGAGTCTAATGACTACTTTGTAGAATCAGATTTCAGACAATCTAAGGGTGATGCTAGTCCAGAGCTTCCTAGGTTAGCTTATCTGATATCGGGAACAAAAGGCGATAGTCATAGGATGATGCGGACTTTACAAGCTGTATACCATCCTAGAAACCAGTATGTGCTGCATTTGGATCTCGAGGCTCCACCTCGAGAACGAACGGAACTAGCAATGTCTGTGAAAAGCGATCCAACTTTCCTTCAAATGGAGAATGTTCGAGTAATGGCTCAGTCTAATCTCGTTACTTATAAAGGCCCTACAATGATTGCTTCTACTCTTCAAGCTGTTGCTATCTTGCTAAGAGAAAGCTTGAATTGGGATTGGTTTATCAACCTTAGCGCCTCGGATTATCCTCTCCTAACACAAGATGGTTAGTTAATGAATAAAGATACTTCCTTTGTAATGTCTTAGTAGTCTTTGAATAAAAGTTTGTTGCTTTTCGTTCTGCTATTGTAGATTTGCTATATGTCTTCTCTAATCTGTCGCGGAATCTTAATTTCATCGAGCATATGCAGCTCACCGGGTGGAAACTGTAAGTAGAACCGATAAAAACGAATGCTTTAGTTAAGTAACAAGCATTTGTACTTACTTGGACCGTTTTTCGCAGGAACCAGAGGGCTAAACCAATCATTGTTGATCCTGGCCTATACTTATCGAAGAAATCCGACATTGCTTGGACTACTCAACAACGATCACTTCCTACTTCTTTCAAGTTATTCACCGGTTAGCTTTCTTTAATCTCACAGTTTCATTTCTGTGAGAAAGATTATGAATGTCTTAATTCTGCAGGCTCGGCTTGGATAATATTGACTCGGTCTTTCCTCGAGTATTGCATATGGGGATGGGATAATTTCCCGAGAACGATACTAATGTACTACACGAATTTCGTATCATCCCCTGAAGGATACTTCCACACAGTAATCTGTAACAGCAAAGAGTTTATCAACACCGCGATTAGTCACGACCTTCACTACATTGCTTGGGACAATCCTCCAAAGCAACACCCGATTTCTCTAACGTCGAAAGATTTTGATAATATGGTCAAAAGTAAAGCTCCATTTGCGCGTAAGTTCCACAAGAACGATCCGGTATTAGACAAGATCGATAAAGAGTTGTTGGGACGGACACACCGGTTTTCACCGGGAGGATGGTGTGTCGGGAGTTTGGATAATGGCGATGATCCGTGCTCTGTACAAGGTAATCACTCGGTGTTGAAACCAGGACCTGGTTCTGTGAGATTGCAGGAGCTTGTTCAAACATTGTTATCAGAAGAATATAGGAAAAAACAATGTTCTTGAGATTATCTAATGCTGATGTGCATAATATCATGTTTTGTATATTGTTTGATTATAAATTTTGGTTATAGAAATTTTGAAGAAACACAAATGAATCGAGGAAGTAGAAATAGTGTACAAGATCAGGAAAAAAAAAATCAAATAGCCAAAATAAAAAAATACGCCGTTGCCGGGGATCGAACCCGGGTCACCCGCGTGACAGGCGGGAATACTTACCACTATACTACAACGACTTTGTTGTTCACATATCTACAAAGATAATTAATAAATAAAAAGTAATTGATATTTCTTGGAATCTGTTAAATCGGTTGTATATTTTTTTTCTTGAAGCCAATACCGAAACTCTCCATGTCCTCCTCGTACGCGTTGAGCTGCACTAAATTGATCACTCTCACTAAACAATTGAGCTCTTATGCAAACCAAGGAAGCCATGAACAAGCTCTTAATCTCTTTCGCCAAATGCATTCTTCATTCGCTTTACCTCTCGACGCACACGTATTCTCACTCGCTCTGAAATCTTGCGCTGCAGCGTTTCGTCCTGTTCTCGGAGAATCAGTCCATGTCCACACCGTAAAATCGAATTTTCTGTCGAACCCATTTGTTGGATGCTCGTTACTCGATATGTATGGTAAATGTTTTTCTGTTTCTCACGCACGTAAACTGTTCGACGAAATTCCTCAGAGAAATGCTGTTGTGTGGAACGCGATGATTTCACATTACACACATTGTGGGAAGATTAAAGAAGCTGTTGAGTTGTATGAAGCAATGGATGTTATGCCAAATGAGTCTTCTTTCAATGCTATTATAAAAGGTTTAGTGAGTACAGAAGACGGGTCTTATAAGGCGATTGAATTCTATAGGAAGATGATTGATTTTAGATTCAAGCCTAATTTGATTACACTTCTTGCGTTAGTATCTGCTTGTTCGGTTATTGGGGCTTTTAGATTGATAAAAGAGATTCATTCATATGCTTTTAGGAATCTGATTGAGCCGCACCCGCAATTGAAAAGCGGGTTGGTAGAGGCGTACGGGCGTTGCGGAAGCATTTACTATGTGCAATTGGTGTTTGAGAGCATGACTGATAGAGATGTGGTTGCTTGGAGTAGCTTGATATCTGCTTATGCAGTTCACGGTGACGCGGAATCAGCTCTGAAAACATTTCAAGAAATGGAATCCGCTAAAGTATTACCCGATGACATAGCGTTTCTGAACGTGTTAAAGGCTTGTAGTCACGCTGGTTTAGCCGATGAGGCTCTTGTTTACTTTAAGAGAATGCAGGGTAATTACAGTTTGCGTGCAAGCAAGGACCATTACTCATGTTTAGTGGATGTCTTAAGCAGAGTAGGGAGATTCGAAGAAGCTTACAAAGTGATCCAAGCTATGCCGGAAAAACCAACTGCGAAGACATGGGGAGCTTTGCTTGGTGCTTGTAGGAACTACGGCGAGGTTGAGCTCGCCGAGATTGCTGCAAAGGAATTGTGGAAGATAGAGCCGAAGAATCCGGCGAATTATGTGTTGTTAGGGAAGATTTATATGAGTGTTGGAAGACAAGAAGAGGCAGAGAGACTTAGAATGGAGATGAAAGAAAGAGGAGTTAAAGTTTCACCTGGTAGTAGTTGGTGTTTGTTCAAAGATTGACATATTCATGAAAATGTTGTTAGGTTATTATACTTTTATACACATTTCAAATATCAAGATTGTAATTCACTGTTATTCTTTAATTCTAATGAAATAAGAAGTTTGTATTCTGTGTGTTCTTCTTGGAGACATTTGAACCGCAATCAATTAAATGAAAGGGGTAATTTCGACTTTTAACCATGCAGATTAGGTCTAGGGTTTTGACTAGTGACAGTTATCTAAGCCTGTTCTTCTTTCAAGCTTGTTCTTCTTTCATCGTTTTCATGGTGGATTTGGTTTCAGATTTCCCCTCATGGGTTTGTCGTTGATGGCGAATTAACGACCTTTGATTTTGATTACGATTACCATAATTGTATCAACAAACAAGAATCTTTTTTTTTAATTGTATCAACTTCGAGAATCTGAGAGTTGTCACTTCAAGATGGTTTTTTTTGTGTGTGTGTGATAAATGTTGAATTGGAAGACAAATCCAGGAGGAGAGAGTGTTTGTGTCTGAAAAAATCTTTGCTTTAGAGATTGTTGGAAGAAATTATGGATCTTGTGATTGGTAAAAGATTTAAACTTGGGAGGAAAATTGGTAGTGGTTCATTTGGAGAGCTTTATCTAGGTAACCAAACGAAAGAAGACAATTTTGATTTATCTGATTACTAGATTTGTTAATTCTGGTGTGTTTATGATATCAGAGTCTCATGTTGTTTGAGAATGTTGTAGGTGTTAATGTCCAAAATGGAGAAGAAGTTGCTGTGAAGCTGGTAAGCTTATTTCAATGGTAGACTTTGATGATGATTTGATTTTTTTTTTTTATGGTTTTTTTTTTTTTCATTTTTCTTTGTCAGGAATCTGTGAAAACCAAGCATCCTCAGCTTCACTATGAGTCAAAGTTGTATATGCTGCTTCAAGGAGGAAGTAAGTCTCATTTTTCTATGTTAATCTTGTATTGTAGTTCCGATCGATTACAAGAAACCAAAGACGAGATTAACCGACTACATATTGTTTGTTTCTATTTCGGTATTGTTGAAGCTGGTATTCCAAACATCAAGTGGTATGGAGTTGAAGGAGAGTACAATGTAATGGTTATTGACCTTCTAGGTCCAAGTCTTGAAGACTTGTTTAACTACTGTAACAGGAAACTCTCTTTGAAAACCGTTCTCATGCTCGGGGACCAACTCGTGAGTGTATCTTTGCAGTTTCTTTGGTTTGAAATAAGATTTCTTCATCTAGGAACAGAAAAATATGAGTGATGTTATCTCTTTCCATGGTTTCAGATTAACAGAGTTGAGTTTATGCATTCTAGAGGTTTCCTTCACCGTGATATTAAGCCCGACAACTTTTTAATGGGACTTGGCCGCAAAGCAAATCAGGTATTATCTCGGAGAAATTGTGTGACTGCTCTTGAATGTGAACGTCTTAACAGCAAAATTTGACTGATTCTAAGCATAATTATGTACTGATTTAAGAAAATGTTATGGTTAAACTTCTGAGTTGCTTGCTATACATTAGGTTTATATCATTGATTTTGGATTGGGGAAGAAATACAGAGACCTTCAGACTCACAGGCACATTCCATACTGGTAAAGGTTATTCCCTGCATCAGTTCTTATTGATGTATGAAATGTAGCTTAAGTAGTAAATATTGAAATTTGTGGCAGAGAAAACAAAAACCTCACTGGAACAGCGCGGTATGCAAGTGTCAACACTCACCTTGGAGTCGGTAAGTGTTTTTACAAATTAATATTCGTAGCGTTATGTAGTCGGGCCTAATATGAAATCCCTCTTGCTGGTGTATCAAAAAGAACAAAGTCGAAGGGATGATTTGGAATCGCTCGGTTATGTACTTACGTATTTCCTCAAAGGAAGGTAAGAAGAGTCTACAGCTTCCATACCGATCTTAATCTTCGTATGTGATCTTCATTCTCAATTTTAGTGCCTAAATGTTAAAAACCTTTTTAATTATGGTATGGCTTTTCAGTTGACCTTGGCAAGGATTAAAAGCTGGGACAAAGAAGCAGAAGTACGACAGAATTAGCGAGAAGGAAGTATCAACTCCTATAGAGGTTACGAAAAAAATTAGACATTGAGCTTTGGTCATTGTGATTATTTCTAGCTTTTGATTTAACTTAGCATTGAATGTGAAGAACAGGTCCTGTGGAAAAACCAACCTGCTGAGTTTGTTTCCTACTTCCAATACTGCCGGTCTCTACGGTTTGAGGACAAACCTGATTACTCTTACCTTAAGAGGCTATTCCGCGATTTGTTTATTCGAGAAGGTTATCAGTTTGATTATGTATTTGACTGGACCGTTCTGAAATATCCTCAGATTGGTTCCAGCTCCGGTTCTAGTTCACGGACACGGGTAATCTATTCCCCTTTCTCTTTTGTCTACTAAAATTCTCTTTACTCGAGCGTAAAATGTAATTTTTTTAATGGCTTCAGAATCATATAACTGCGAAACCGGGGTTAACCGCAGGACCTTCTGTCGTAAAACAAGAAAGGATTGCTGGTGAATTTTCCCTCTTTTTATTTTTTCGAAATTTCGAACCAAATATTCAATGCTTTAATGGTTAAGCTTTTTGTAGGAAAGGAAATCCAGGATAGGTTCTCTGGTGCGGTTGAGTCTTTCTCGAGAAGGCATCCACCAACTTCGACACCGCGTGATCCCTCTGCGTCAAGAAACTCCGATGATGGGCCTTTGTCTAAAAAACCGGTAAAATTACCTTATTTATCAGTATGGTTTTGGTTTGGACCGAACTACACAATCCTTCAGTAGAGTCATTGTTGTATTTTTCTCACAGCAGGGTGAATCAGAAAGACTACGTAGTTCCTCAAGGTACGGTAGCTCTTCAAGGAGAGCCTTTGCATCAAGCTCTCGTCCAAGTTCCGCTGGTGCACCGAGCGATAGCCGATCTTCTAGCCGTTTGGTAACTTCAAGCGGTGGAGGTGGAAGCGGAACGGGAAGTAACCGTGCATCGACAAGCCAGAGAATTCAATCAGGACACGAAGCCAAGACTTCGACATTTTCCCGAGCTGCTAGAAACACTACGGAAGATCCATTGAGGAGGAGTTTCGAGCTTCTCTCTCTACGAAAATGAAACACATCAAAGAAGAAAGAGATTATTATTACACATGAACCAAACAACACACATATAATCTCGTAAGAGAGTACATATAATTTCTTCTTTTTTTGGCTTTTTTCCTTGTGTATGTAAAACTGTTATAGAGGCCAAAATTTCTTCGTCATTATTATTAACCAGGTGATGATGCAGAGTAAAAACATATAAAGAGAGATTTATCATGTGACATTTCTATTTGTAGTAAATTTCTGCTACTTCATCTTTTACATTCGGAATTTATTTTAGTCCAGAACGGTTTAAACCAGCTGATACATATATTGGGCCCGCAATCAATTAAATGAAAGGGGTAATTTCGACTTTTAGCATGCAGATTAGGTCTAGGGTTTTGACTAGCGACAGTTATCTATAAATGAGCCGCGAGAACCTTATGGTATTGAACATCAGCTTCTTTCTCTATGCCGTCAATTAGAATGATCGATGTTTAAGTTTGTGTAGTTTGATCGAATAGTTTTTTTTTTTTTTTTATATATATATATGGTTCGCAGGAGCCTCCCGGGCTAATCTGATAAAGATACTTGATGAACTAAGCCCCAAAGCTCCTGCAAGATTGATTTGCCGTTTGTGTTGCAGGCTCGTCTTATTTCTTAGGCTTTTCTGTGTCAAAAAAGCGGCTACACCAATCTCTTTCATATTATTTGTATGGAGTTTTGTGTTTTTAAATTGGCTATGATTATAAACTTACCCGCGCTTCTGAGATTCTTGAATCAATGAAGCAATTTGGTAAACATGGTTGAATTTCTTAATATGAGCCAATGGTTTTGTTTTCTTCAAAGTTTTGGTTTTTGTTTTTGATTTGGCAGTGATGAATAATACTAACAGCTTGTTACGCCAGTTCTGCTTCAGATAATTCTTGATCGAAAAGCTGTATTATATCTGAGCCTATTATCTTCTTGCATTGTTTTGTCTTTTTTGGTGTTTTGTCTTAGGAAGAGTGTCGATGAGGAAATAATCCAATTGTGTGAGGTGCAGTGGAGCTGAGACTCTGTTTACAGGGAGAACCCCTTGGCAGAAACTGCATTTTCTTTGAACTTAATGGATTTTACTGAGACTTGACCCCATATAAATTCATTCTTTGGTTTATGGTTTTTCTGTTTAATCTTTGATAGTTGTATTGAGTTTAAACTATACACTTGCACTAGTATCCTTGTGCTTGTAGTCTGAAAAAACTCATAAACTCTCAGTGTTCTCATCAGCTTAGTTCTCAGTGATATCCATGAGATAAGAGTTAAACAAGAACACTACATTGCTCTCCTGTAATTTATCATGAGTTTTTGTTGCCTGATTGTGTTGAGTTTGACTAGCCCGATTAAGAAGCATGGTGGAATGTAATTGGTACTAAGAAGCATGGTGGAATGTAATTAATCATCAAGTTAAAGACTTCATCTACTTCGCTAGCTTCTGTTTCGCTGCTCTCAACAAGTGTCTTGATCAAGCTCACCCAAGTGAAAGCTAGAGTCACCACAAAGGTTGAAACAGGCGATTTATCTGCGGACTGCTCTGTAACCCAATGCTTGAGATTGTCTATATGATTTCGGCTCATTGAAAAAGTTGCTAGAACCATTTTCGGAGGAGGGTCATGTGAGCCGTGGTTTCCACTCCAAAACCGCTACAAGTGTCCAGCGGCTACTTCGCCCGGGTCTTTGATCACGTCTCTGCAGGTGTGAATAGGCGGAGAGGGTAGAATATCACCGACGTTGGATTTGGTCAGTGACATCCAATACTTCATGAAATGAGTGAAGGTGACTCCATCTCCTGCAACATGTGTAGATGTGTTGCCTATACAAACTCCTCTTCCAGGGAAGATTGTGACTTGTATCACCATTATTGGTCGGATTTGAGTTCCTTCCGGAGAGACATGAGGAGGAGGTAACTTAGGCAACAGGTCATGCAAGACTTTGATGTCTTTTGCTGAATCAGTCTTTAGTTCATCGAAATCGGTTCCAACAGACTCTGCAACAGTGAAAACAAGAGAGTCTTCTCCATCGGTGTAGCGTAAGTAAGGAGGATCGGGGCGAGGCGGGATGATAAGGTTACCGGCGTAAGGGAAGAAATGTTGGAGAGTAAGAGAGAGTGATTGTTTGAGGTTAGGGATGAAGTCTTTGAGGAAATGTTCGGTTGAGTTTTGGTAAGAGAAGAAGAAGAGAGACTCGCCGAGTGGGAGAGTGAGCCACGGAGCGTCGAAGAAGGTGAGTGGAAGAGTGGCGGATGGAACGGTGCTGTTTGGCGGAGAGATGTGACTGGTCTCAATGATCCTTGGAAATTGAAGATGAGCCATGGTGTGATTAAGTTTTGAGGAAATGAGTTTAGTTTTATAAAATAATTTTTTGACCTTTTGAATTTAACCCACCGGGTAAGTGAAGTTGCCTTTTGTTTGTGCAATTTTGATCAGACGCTCTCTCATGTGCCCCAACCTATGCATCAATGCATGTCTTTATCAATGTGACTCCACTTTTCAGTTCAAATAATATGTAATTGCTTTGGAAGAAAATTTTGCAAAATTTACTCCATCTTAAATATACAGGTAAACGAAAAAATAGCAAATAAAAATGACACAAAGAATTGAACGTATTATATTTGTTGGATCGACATAAGAATGTACAAAGGTAAAAATACACAAGTTAAAATTCAAAAAACAGAATTTAACTCTTCCTTGCAATTCCATGAGCATTGTTATCAAATGGGGAATGATGTAAAAGTGTGTGTAACATGTCTCGTTAAAAACCTTTGCTAGAAAACCCAATTTGGGACAAAACTAGACCAAGGTAAAAAGAGTACAAGAAAACACACTTCCCATTGATAACCTTTAGTTAGCCGGAATCACAATTGGATTAGCTGTTTCACTAAGGATGCTTTCAGCCTGAATTAGCAATGTGCTAATGGCTTGCTTAATCTTCTTGGCTCTAAACCTTGTGATCTTGTTCTTCTTGATTGTAGTCATCTGTAATAGGTTCCCCGAGTAGCTGATCTACGTCCAACATCACACTCTCCGAGCCTTCAAAACCTAAATCAACCAACCAACGTTGTTCTTCTTGGTTCCACCTCTGCGTCGTGAAGTCGTTGTCGTTGGTCGCCATCAAGAAGTTGTTCCCGCTGCTCTGCGTCGTCGTCATCATCGTTTCGAACCCAAAACCTTGACCTACCATAGAAGGAGGAAGAGGCGGCAGCATCATCATGTCGTCGTAGTAGTTGCTCTGCGGAGCAAGAGGAGGAAGGGCAAAATCCGATGTATTTTGTTGTAAATCTTCTTCTCCAAGCATCATCCTCTCAAGCTCGTTAATATTGTCCTTGTTGTAGTTGCTATGCGGAGGAAGAAGAGCAAGATCCGATGTATTTTGTTGTGGATCTTCTTCCTCAATCATTGTCCTCTCAAGCTCAGTAACATATTCATCTAAATCAACATCTTCTCGCTCCAGCATCCCCTCAATCTCGTTAGCATAATTATCTAACTCAACATGTTCTTCACGTACCTGAGGGACCTCGCCATGCTCTCGATCTACCCGAGGCGCGTCGTAGAAACCAAGAAGATTATTGTCGTTCTTGATCTTCTTGTGTCGGATGAAAACCAAGACAAGATCTTGAAACTCACGACCATCCTTGTGAAGTGAAAACTCCGTCATAAGCCAGTTGGTTGGTTTTGGCTGTCTATTCACTTTCTTGAGGAACACGAGACTCCGCTTGTAACCCCCACACCTTCTTGTTACCATCCACGATATCAACCTTCCTACCGGTGGATTTCCATGTTCCGCCTTCGCTTTCTCCTCGTCCTTTTACGATCCGGCTTTGTTTTGTTCTCGGAACAAAATAGTACCAATGATTTTTCTCAAACAGAGGATTAGAGACGTGGTCAAGAAGCCACGGCTCGTCTGCGTACACATCCATGGTTGTTAAGCAATCGCTATCCTTTCTCTCCACCATGCGACGTAGATAACGTCTCACCGCTCCTAGATCGCTTGGACCAAATCGTGAACCAGGACGATAAACCATGCTTAATTCGACAAGAAGAAGATACGTAAACTCTGCGTTGACCCCTTTTTTTTTGTTGTGTGAGGAAGATACGTAAACACTGCGTTGACCTTTTTTGTTGTGTGAAGAAGATATTCTTTGGCTTAAACCGGCTTGATGTTTAGGCTTAATTTGGGTTCTATTCTTTGGGCCGGCAAAGTGCTCTAATGAGAATCAAAATTCTACCCACATTCGATCCGACCATATCTTATGGTTTGAAAACTATATCTATTTTCGATCCGACCATATCTTATGGTTTGTAAGCAAAAAAAAAAAACCATATCGAAAATAGTTAATAAAATTATTTTTTCGGATCGGTTATTTATATAATTTTGATTTGATCTTGATTTTCAAAATTCTGATATTATCTTATTGTTTTGTATAAGATATATTTAACTTTGTTTTTCATCATCTCACACAGTTACGAGTTTTTTAAGAAGTTTATTTACCTTTTAGAAGTTTATTTTGCTGGACTTTTTTTAGTACTTGTTTGCAGGAAACAAAAGCAAAGACGTTTTGTTAATGAGTTTTCAAATAAAGACAGGAGAGCAAAAATGTTAAATAAGAAGCCCATTTTATAGCCCAGAATTTATTTTCTAATACAACCCAGAACTTACAATATTTTGGCTCACGAGGGCAAAAAAATAATTTGAGAATGTGGTAGTTGTGTAGTTATAATGGCTTAGATTTAGTACACGATTTCGAAACCTTCTTCGTTAATATTGTTGACATTGTCGTTCTATACAACGCCATAAGTCAATGCGGCACATGGTGTAGTCGTGTAGACAGCACCGATTGTTATTATTTAGAAAGAAAATTACTTTATACAATTATAAAGATGATTTATGAACGATTTCTTCAAGAGCTACTACCAGGTCCGGCTCAGTTGAAATATGGACCTTGTGCACAAAAAAAAAAAATTTACCAAAATTTAGGATCTTTTTATAAGTTTTATAAAATTTAAAGCTCTTTTTTACAAGTAATTAAAAAATTTAGGGCCATTTTTAAAAAAAAAATCAGCTAAAAAATGGTTCTCACGCGTGGAGCTCTGTGCAGATGCATTGCCCGCACAACATAAGAACCGGCCCTGCTACTACCACGAATACAACAATTGAGAATAAGAGGGAACATCTAAACGTGACAGCCATGAAAGCCCTAAATGTAACAAGTGCTTTTAACAAACGGACAAAAAAAGTTAATGACGGAAAATGCCTTGGACTATAAAAATATACAATGACTTTGATGGAAAGGCCGTGCGATGCGGTAAACCATACCTATTGCTAGACGTGAATAAATCTAATTTGACGGAGTCATTTAACTACCATATTTTGTTTTCTTTTGTCCTCACTTGGATCCACTTTCGTCGGTGGAATATAATACTTGCCAGGTTGTGAATTGTGAAAACTTTTTATTCGTGTTATAATATAAAGTAAAATAAAAGGAAAGAATATTTTATTTGAATTTTTTTCATTCTATTCAATCTATTTAATGGGAACCAGAAGGGAATTATATTTTGTTACTAAAAAGATATTAAGATCAAGATGACAACAAATGATACTCATTGTTCCTCAAATAGGAACTACTAGCTCACCATTTGGTTTTATTAAGTTCTATAGTTGCATGGAGTGTGACTGTATTCTTCACGCAACATGCGCCTATCTTCCTAATTAAGAGGAAACTTATTGGTTTCTATCTCTTTTACTTTTGGTCTTAATTAGTTTATTGTCTTATCTTATTATATAAAGGAGAATGCGTAAAAGCGTCAGGTATTAAATAGTCGTTTACATTCTAACACATATCAGTTATTTAAATATGTAAAATTTTCAATATCAAAATTGTTAATTACAAAAAAAAAGGTTAAAATGGACAAAAAAACAAGCAGAAAATAATTTTACAAATTGCACAAAACCTCTATACGAATAGTTATATAAGATATTTAGCTGAAAAAAAATTAATAAAGAGAAATTTAACAGAATAAAAATGGGGGAAAGAAAATAGCAAATTATATAATTAAAAAATAAGAACTACCATGTTTCTATCATTACATATAGACATATGTTTAACATATATATATCTATTGAGAACACAAAATAAATGACCATAGATAAAATGAGAACTAGATCAAAGAGAAGAAGCAAATATAAAGAAAATTTGGTGGTTGTATGTTTTTACATGTTTAAAGTTTCCAAAATAGCATTAAAGAAGATTATGGAAAAACATGAAAAATAATTTTATATCAAATAATTTAATGATTTAAATCATATTTACATATACCAAGCGTATATACTTTATGGATTTGAAATTTCTTCAAATTATAAGAGATATGAGACCATACTTTTTCACATTACATATGAACTTATAAATTTAATCACTATATTATCGAAGTTAGGATTTGAGTTAAGAACATAGTATTCTTTTTGTCCCAAAACATTATTTACTATTAATTAAATAATTCTTGCATTGCGAAGATCTTAATCTAGTATATTATATGAGACTTGGATAATATATTTGACTAGTATATGCCGATAGAAAAGAAACTATAAAAGAGAAAAGAGCCGTTGTAGTTAGAAAAAATAAATAAATGAAATGTCCTATCTAGCTCATTATATATAGAGATGACTCGAAGTAAATCTTACTCACCATCTTTATAATACACCTGCAACTGCAAACAAATATCACTCATGTTGGATATTGTTTTTATTGTTTATTTTTCTTTCATTTTCTTTTTCTTACCAAAACAGAAAAAGCTTCTCGGACACCATCATCCTCTTCGCACTGATCACTACATTAAATATTCTAATTTGTGTCATGGGTGCTATGACAGTATCAATAAAGGTGCTTCTAATTACTGTTGCAAGATTTGCGATAAGTTGTGGCACAGAAAATGCATAGCAGCAGCATCAGAGCTGGTGAATCATCCGTTCCATCCAAATCATGCGCTAAAGCTTCTTGTTGGTGGTGCCCCTGACTATGCCGATCATAGCTGTGGTTTTTGTCAAGGAATATTCAATAAATTTCTTTATCATTGCTCCACATGCAATTTCAGCTTGGATATGCGTTGCGGAAATTCTCCACAACGCGTAAGGATTGGTAAGCCAAAGTGCCATAATCATCCGCTCACCCTCATGGCACGACGAGTGTCTTTTCTTTGCAATGCTTGTGGTACGTATGGTGAATGTAACCCTTATGTTTGTGTTGCTTGCTCTTTCATGGTCCATCAAGATTGCTTCGATTTACCACATGTCATCTACATAAATCGTCATGATCATCGCATTTCCCACACTTATTCTCTTGGTCTTGGGAACAGGATATGTAGAGTCTGCCGTCTGGCTATTGAATGGGTATGTGGAGCATATTCCTGCTCAAAATGCCCAGATTTTTTTGTACATTCTAAATGCGCAACTAGGAAGAATGTGTGGGATGGTGTAGAACTCGAGGGGGTAGCAGAGGAAAAGGAAGAGGAGCCAATGTTCAAAACGATTGAAGAAGGTGTGATCAGTCATGTCAAGCATCCATTTCATAACCTAAGACTCACCGACTATGGTGTTCTCCACGACCAAGGCGTAAGATGTCGATTATGTGAGGGTCTAGTCCATTCTGGTAACTTCTATAGTTGCACTGAATGTGACTATATTCTTCACGAAACCTGCGCTTATCTTCCTAAGAGGAAACGTCTTGGTTTCTCTACATCGCCTCTTTCACTAAAAGAGTTTGTAAAAGAGGCGGCTAAGGATGGGTTCTTTAAGTGTTGGGCCTGTAAAGGACGATCAAGTGGCTATATGTATTCAGAAAACAAACGTTACAATAAAACTATAGATCTGAGGTGCGCCACAATTGATTGGTCATTTGACCATGAGTGTCATCCTCATACTTTATTCCTCACTAACCTAATCTCAGACATTTGTGGGGCTTGCAGCTCTATAAGGCAAGTGTTGTGTTGTGTTGAGTGTAAGTTTAATTTGTGTTACAAGTGTGTTAGTTATCCAATGAAGATAAAGCACAGGTGCGACGACCATCCTTTGGTGTTGAGCTTTGGCGACAAGGAGCAGCATGGGACACACTGGTGCACTGTTTGCGAGGCAAAGATAGATTTACAAAAGTGGTTTTACGAATGTGATAATTGTGGGATTGTTTGTCATATTCACTGTATCCTTGGAGACTTTTCAAATCTCAAGCCTGGACTATTTACTGCCGAAGATGGGTACACGAAGGGAGTAGTTCTCAATAATGGCTCCACAAGACCACATTGCTCACGTTGTTCCACTCGTTGCCTGGCTCCTTTCATTTATAGCATTTCCGATGTATACTTTTGTTCTTATTCTTGCTTTAAAGGACCACCCAAAAGTCCATCGCACTATGCGCGTAAAGCAGAGTTTGAGCTCATAGTAGCTGCGAGGCGCCCATTCTTATTATCAATGCAGTGACGTTTATTCAATTTTGTTGCTCTTTATCCCTATGCTTTGCATTCGCGGAATCTGTAACTATCCATAACTATGACGAGAATACATGCATTATAATTTCCGCTGGGACCACAAACGCTGGATACAAACACCAGTGATGATGATTTTAATTTTTCAAGTAACTTGGCAAGAAAAGAAAAAGGAAATACAGAATCTTCGCGAACAGTTTAATCCAATGAGATTACAAAGAGGAAGCGGATTCAGAATTCGAGTCACTGAAGGAGAAATGAGAACCTAATTAGAAACCATAATTTTGCGATTATATGCGAGGAAAAGAAAACTTCCGTTTTAGATGAAAGTCGTGTGAACTTGACCGACTTAAAATCGGTCAGGTTAAACTAGTAAACGGGCTTAAGCTGGACTATACTTTTTTGGGCAGGTGCTAATTGTTCTCTAACAGAATCATCATCATGGCTAGACTTATACTACATGATACAATCAAGAAAAGAATGATATAACGTATGAACACACACATCCCAAAATAATGAATATACTTATATACATACTACATGTGACTTAGTATTTAGTTATTTACATATCTAACAAGAAATCACATATCCAATATTTATGTTCCATTCAATGGTTAACCGATTGGTCTAGCATTTTTCTGCAAGTAGGACGATGGTTAAAACTTTGTACCTTGCTCAATCCATGGAAGAATAACTTGTTTCTGCTGCTTCATCCTTGCTGGAACTGAAATGCACCTAGAATTACCGATCCTCTTCGCATTATTGATCGGTACACAAACACTACTACCGATCCATATAAATTGTGTACTGAGTGCTTTAACCGTATTCATGAAGGTTCTTCTAATTACCGTTGCGATATTTGCCAGAGGTGGTGGCACATAAACTGCGTGCCAACATCATCGGAGCTGGTGAATCATCCATTCCATCCAAATCATCCGCTCAAGCTTCTTGATTATGGCGCACCTTACTATGCCGATAGTAAATGTCACTTTTGTCGAGAAAAAAATCCGAGATTATGTTTATCATTGCTCTTTATGCAATTTCAGCTTGGATGTGCGTTGTGGAAAATCTCCAGAACGCTTAGAGGTTGATAAGTCAAAGTGCCATAACCATCCACTCACTCTTATGGTGCTACAAGTTTCTTTTGTTTGCCATGCTTGTGGTATGCATGGTGAACGTAACCCTTATGTATGTGTTGCTTGCTCTTTCATGGTCCATCTAGAATGTGTCGATTTGCCACATGTCATAAACATTAACCGTCATGGTCATCGTATTTCCCACACTTATTCTCTTGGTCCTGGGAATAGGATATGTAGAGTTTGTCGTCTGAATGTCGATTGGATATATGGAGCATATTCTTGCTCGAAATGTCCAGATTTTTTTGTACATTCTAAATGCGCAACGAGATGGGATGTGTGGGATGATGAAGAACTCGAAAGGCATGAAGAGAAGGAAGATGAGCCAATGTTCAAAATGATTGAAGACGGTGTGATCAATCATGTCAAGCATCCAACTCATAATCTAAGACTTACAGACAACAATGTTCTCCGCGACCATGGTGTAAGATATCGATTATGTGAGGGTCTTGCCTATTCTGATAATTTCTATAGCTGCATGGATTTTGATTACATTCTTCATGAAACATGTGCTTATCTTCCTAGGAGGAAACTTCTTGGTTTCTTAATTTAGATTGCCTCTTTTCCTAAAAGAGGTGCCTAAAGGTAGGACATTTATCTGTTGGGCTTGTAATCGACCGTCAGCAGGATATATTTATTCGGATCTTAGTGGTGATAAAATTATCGATCTGAGATGCGCCGCAATTGATTGGTCATGTGACCATAAGTGTCATCCTCATACTTTATTCCTCACTGACCTAAACGACGATACTTGTGGAGCTTGTAATGAGTCCATAGGGTGCGTGTTACGTTGTGTTGATTGTAAATTCAACGTGCGTTACAATTGTGTTAGTTATCCAAAGAAGATAAAGCACAGGTGCGATGACCATCCATTGGTGTTAAGCTTTGGAAACAAGGAGCAGCAAAGGATCAACTGGTGCACTATTTGTGAGGCAAAGCTAGATTTACGAAAGTGGTTTTACGAATGCGAAGATTGTGGGATTGTTTGTCATATTCATTGTGTCCTTGGAGACTTTTCAAATGTCAAGCCTCAACTCCTTACTCCATACTATCAAAGCTAAGTTCAAGGAAGTGGTGGTTCGTGATACGCAACAACAGTTCCACACGACCACATTGCTTGGTTTGTGCCACTCGTCGTTTGGCTCCTTTCATTTTTAGCCTTTAAATTTCCGATAAATACTTTTGTTCTTTAGAATGCTTTGTACATACGAGTAGGCTATAATAGAAGACTTGAGGATTAGGCACCAGGGAGTGTCTAACAGAACAATTCGTATTTTGTAAAAGACATGCCTACGGCCACCAAAAGAAAAAAACTTACCAAGGCCACAATTTTTCAAAATTAGGTTTGTAGTAGTACGTTTATATAATCATGTTTGGTTATTATGTCCATTATTAACATGTGTTATAAAAATAAAACTACCTTCTTACATGAGGAAACATTATACCCATTAAAAGGTAGATGTAGATCAAAACCACACATTAAAAAGGTAATTATAATTCGGTATCATCTCAATAACTAAATTTAGAGAAGTCCACATATATCTCATTTGTTTGGTAAATACCGATTCAAGATGGTTTCTATGGGAGGTAACTCTAGTGGAAAAACTGCCAGCACCAACTATAATATTAATAAATAAAGACTTTTTTTTACATCATTAAGTAAAGACTTTTATGTAATTATAAATATGGTTTATGAACGATTTCTTCCAGTGTTTCGCAATTTTGCAATATCTTTTGAATGAGAGGGAACAGCCGAGCATGACTTTCAATTAAGTTAATGAGTCAATGACTTCGTCAAAAGTCGTGCGATGCGATATAAGCTAAACAAATACTACTATAATTTGACGTAGTCGTTCATTACAATTCTTTTCTGTTTTATCATCTCGTGGATCGATCCTTCCGTCACGTTGTGACATTTAATACATTACGTGCTCATACGTGAAAAGATTATGAAAACATAAACATCGTCTATTTGATGTAGAAAGTTATCGGGAGTTGGATTTTCATAGTTAATTGATTTTTATATTCCAAAGATTTGTTAAATTTTTAGAGAGTTACGTGTATTTTAAAAGTTTAGTTATAAAGAATCTAAAAATTCAATAGTTTTCTTATATATTCTCAAAATCTTGTTTAATGAATAAAATTATTAAAAAAAAAATTTATCCACTAATAATACTAGATTCTAATAAAATCATTAAAAATATCAAAACTAATAAAATACCAAAACTAATATTTTAATGGTTCTATAAATCTTTTAGAATCTAGTGTTATTGGTCGATGAATTTTTTACAAATTTATCAATTCTACGAGAATGCAACTTCCAATTTATCAACTTTTATTTTTCAATTACTCTGGACAATATACCAGTCACACCATAAATTGTCGAAATCATTTACACAGTATTACGAAATTGACTATTGGGGAAACGAAAGTTTACTAAAAGCATGATTATAGGTGGGTGTAAGTGGGGTTTTAGTGGACTTAAAGCAATTTAATAATAAACTAAGTTGCTTATATAACTAAGAGGGGTGTTAATTTTAACACTTTTAGAACTTCTACTAGCAATTCTCTTATAACATGTTGATATATAATTGGTTCAATTTTATTATTTAATTATATATGCTAATTAATTTAAAACAATTATATTAAACTATTATTGTATGCTCTAGATCCTTTTTTTTAGTAACCATGGATAATCATTCTTGTTGTGAATCAAGAGAATCGAATGGGGAAAATCGTATGTTATTTCATTAGGGAAGTATCCTTTATATAAGGATCAATACATGAGAAAATGAAATTTCTTTTCCTAAAGGAAAAAGGAAAGTACATAATAAGTAAATCATTATTCAACAAAAAATCATTAAACCGGCCCTAAAGACTAAGTATAGATGGGCTGTAAATGGGTCAGAACTAGTTATGACAATCCACTATGATTTATAACAATTCTCTAATTTTTCTTAGCTGTCTACAGTTAATAGTAGGTGGTTGGCCCGATCTTATTTAGATTTGTTTATCTATGGGTTAATCAACTTGATTATAATTTATTTAGTCAAAAATATTGATTAACAAAGAAAAGAGACATTTGAGCATTGAAAAATTAAATATGAAATGTCAGAACACTCTTTTTATATATAGAGAGGACTCAGAAATGAAACATCATATCATCTTTTATACTTGTAAACACCTTCTACAAAACAATATCCAAAATCATGAGAGAGATGGTGAATCTTCCCGGACACCATCATCCCCTACTCACTACTCACTATTTTGAAGGTGATAAATCTTGTTTTGAGTACGGGGTCAGGGTAGATATATTTAATTACTACTGCAACATTTGTGATGAGGCGTGGCATATAAAATGCATGCCAGCAACTTCAGAGATCAACCATCCATGTCACCCGAATCATGCGCTCAGGCTTCTCGTAAATGGAGCACCTCATTACACCGATGGTAAATGTGATCTCTGTCAAGAAAAGTTAAAAAATGTTGTTTGCCATTGTAATACATGCAATTTCACCTTGGATATGAAATGTGTCAAAAATCCAAAGGACGTAACCATTGAAGAGTCCAAGTGCCATAACCATCCACTCACCCTCATGGCGCGACAAGTCTCTTTTATTTGCAATGTTTGTGGTGCCCCTGGTGAGCGTAACCCTTACGTATGTCTTACATGCTCTTTCATGGTCCACGAAGATTGCATCAATAGACCACACGTCATAAACATTAATCGTCATGATCATCGCGTTTCTCACACTTATTCTCTTGTTTTCGGGGATAGGAAATGTAGAGTTTGTCGTTTGAATGTCGATTGGATGTATGGAGCCTATTCTTGCTCAAAATGTCCTGATTTTGTTGTGCATTCTAAGTGTGCAACGAATCGTCATGTCTGGGATGGTGAAGAACTTGAAGGAGTAACTGAAGAGGAGGAAGATGAGCCAATGTTCAAAGTGATTGGGGAAGGTGTGATAAATCACGTCATGCACCCATCTCATAACCTAAGACTTACGGAGGATGGTGTTGTTCGTGACGAATGGGTAAGATGTCAACTGTGCTCGAGGTTTCTGTCTATTCAGATAAGTTCTATAGCTGCATGGAATGTGACTACATTCTTCATGAAGCATGTGCTCCTCTTTCTTATAAGAAACGTATTGGATTTCAGATCTCTCGTATTTCACTCAAAAAGGTGGATGAAGGTTCGTTTTGTCAATGTGATGTCTGTGACCAATGTATATCAGGCTATAGGTATACTCTTTCACCTGATGAAGATTGGGATATAGATCTGAGATGCGCCTCACTTGATTGGTCATGTGACCATGAGTGTCATCCTCATCATACCTTATTCCTCACTAACTTAAAAAAAGGCACTTGTGGAGCTTGTGACTCCATAGGGTATGTCTTGCGTTGTGTTGATTGTAAGTTCAACTTGTGTTACAAGTGTGCTACTTACCCAAAGAAGATAAAGCACAGGTGTGACGACCATCCTCTGGTGTTGAGCTTTGGTGACAAGGCGCAGCACGGAACGTACTGGTGTACGGTTTGTGAAGCAAAAACAGATCCACAAAAATGGTTTTACGAATGTGAAGGGTGTGGGATCGTTTGTCATATTCAATGTGTCCTTGGAGACTTTGTAAATGTCAAACCTCAAATCTTTACTGATGTTGCAATTGCTGGGTGCAAACATGGAGTGATTAGCAACAATGGTGCCACGCGAAAACATTGCAGCCGTTGTGCCACTCGTTGCCTCGCTCCTTCCATTTACACCGTTTATTCTGAGTACACCGTTTCTTCTGAGAATTACTTTTGTTCCATAGCCTGCCTAGTACCAGATTTTGAGGCTAAAAAGGATGAAGAACCGAAGCAACTACAGGCGGCAATTCGTGATGGGTCCTACGAGGAGTTTGGCGTGCTTGACTATATATATATATTTTTTTTTTTTTTCTAAATGACTATATTTATCCGGATGATGATTAGTTTTTTGTTTTGGTGTGTGTAATAATGATGATGGGTAGTTTCTACTTTCTACCGCAAATCTAACAATTACAATTAATGAACATTACAATTTACATGTGTGATATCTCTTTGAGACTTTGACACAAAAACAAATGATCAAACATTTTATTATAACCGACTCTTTTCTCTGGCTTTTTCGTTCCAGCACTCTTGGGCTTAATTTGGGTTCTATTCTTTGGGCCGGCTAAATGTTGTTACAGAAAAATCAAAATTTTACCAAATTCGATCAGAATCAAACCGCTTTTTTCAAATTCATCTGGTTTACATTAAACCAGTGGACGACGACGACGACTTTTCTTATCATTTCAACATCTCTCAATCTTCTTCAACATAAAAAAATCCAAATTCGGATCAAATCCTCCAAACAAACAAAAATGGCTTCTCACACTTCAACTCTCTTCTCTTCTTCTTCTCCACCAACCTTCGCCCCCTTCTCCTCTCACCGTCTCCACCACTCTCCCAATCTCTCCACTCTCCGATTCTCCAATCCAATCAAAAACAAATCCTCCTTGCGATGTTCAGTCTCAATCGAAAAAGAAGTCCCGGAAACTGAACGACCTTTCACTTTCCTCAAAGATTCCGATGACGTCACTCACTCTTCTTCTTCTTCGGTCAGGGCTCGTTTCGAGACTATGATTAGATCTGTTCAAGATTCCGTCTGCGAAGCAATCGAAGGTGTTGAGAACGGACCTAAATTCAAAGAAGACGTTTGGTCACGTCCCGGTGGTGGTGGTGGAATCAGCCGTGTATTGCAAGACGGAAATGTATTTGAGAAAGCTGGTGTTAATGTCTCTGTTGTTTATGGTGTTATGCCTCCTGAAGCTTATCGAGCTGCTAAAGGCTCTAATTCCGATCAGAAACCCGGTCCGGTTCCGTTCTTCGCCGCCGGAGTTAGCTCGGTTAATCATCTCTTCCTTCATTTTCACTATTTGGGTTCGGTTAAAGCATAAATCTTGTTTTGATTTTGATTTTTTAGGTTCTGCATCCGAAGAACCCTTTTGCTCCAACTTTACATTTCAATTATCGTTACTTCGAGACAGATGCTCCAAAGGGTAAAAAAGCTAGATTGTAAAGTTGTGATCTTGATAATGTTTTAGATTTGCTAATTTGAATGAAAGTGTAGATGTTCCTGGAGCTCCGAGGCAATGGTGGTTTGGTGGTGGTACTGATTTTACACCAGCTTACATTTTTGAAGAAGATGTTAAGCATTTTCATTCGGTATTTAATCTTGTTCCTTGTTCTAAAGATGTGAGTTTTGAGATCATGGAGTTAGTTGGTTCATTTATAGACTTATCTTTTCTTGTATTAGATTCAAAAGCAAGCTTGTGACAAATTCGATCCTTCGTTCTATCCTCGGTTCAAGAAGTGGTGTGATGATTACTTTTACATCAAGGTGTGTTGTTTTTTTGTGAGATCTTAAGCAATTTTGGAACTTAAGGCCTTAGTTCTGAAGCTGTGTTTTGTCTTTGATCTTGCTTGTAGCACCGTGATGAGAGACGAGGACTTGGAGGGATATTTTTTGATGATCTTAATGACTATGATCAGGAAATGCTTCTGTCATTTGCTACTGGTAATAGACTATCCTTCATGAACAACGAACGAGTATTGTAATCTGGTTGGTTTCTTGGTAGACTAAGATTTAGTAATTGGGATTTTACAGAATGTGCAAACTCAGTGGTACCGGCTTATATACCTATAGTAGAGAAAAGGAAAGATACCGAATTTACAGAGCAGCATAAGGCATGGCAACAGTTGCGAAGAGGGCGATATGTCGAATTTAACTTGGTATTATATTCAGATACATTAGCCTTTTTCTGTTTTCACTTTCATCTCTCGATCTTTTGTTATGAATTTTGTTCTCTAATGTATGAGGAATGTTGGAAAGGTATATGATCGTGGAACGACATTTGGTCTGAAGACAGGAGGACGAATAGAGAGTATTCTCGTCTCTCTTCCGCTTTCAGCAAGATGGGAATATGACCATGTAAGTTCCTTTCCCGTATGCGAAGACGCTAAGTCTCGATTCTTTTGAATATAACAGTGTATATAACGGTCTTTGTGAATGCAGAAACCGGAAGAGGGGACCGAAGAGTGGAAGCTATTGGATGCTTGTATCAACCCAAAGGAGTGGATCTAACCGATGTTTCACTGAGACGAGCGAGTTTGTTTTCATTGTTTGTTGTAAGTGTTTGAGCAGCTTTAGAGGATTAGATTATTGAAGAGATCGAGAAAGAGAGTTTGTAACTTGTAAGGTGTTGTGTATGTTAACAAGCGTCTCAAATGTCGTCGTTTTTCGTTTCTTTGCAATAGCAACGCAGACACAACTTAGAATCGCTACTTTACATACAAACATGCGACATTGTTAAAACTACAAATGCAGATATATTAGCAAATAACATGTTATCTAAACATTTCATGAGAAACCATGGCTCATGAAAAGGAGAGATTAAAAAGCAAAAACTTAAGTTTAAAATAACCATGGTTCACAAGTGTATGAATAACTAAGAAAAAGATGAACAACATCACTAGTAAACAAGAAGAAATAGTAATCCAATAATAAGGACTGTGTAAGAGAGCCCCATGATCCTAAACACTAGCCAGAAGCTTCACATTCTCTACATGGTCTAGAAAGATATAAGCTCTATGAGGCTGAAAACCTTCCATTCCTTGGATTCCAACGGTAGTGCATGACAGTGTTCGTCTCTGGATTGTAGTAGAGAAGGTAAAAAGAGTCGGATATTTTCCTTGGCGACAACACAATATCACCTGTACTCGTCGTTCCAACAAAACATAGCTTACTCTCTTCAAGTATATTCTTCCACGGAGGAGGCAAAATGTAGATATAACTAGACCATTGATGTTTCTGCGCATCTTTCTAAAACCCATAGTTGAATACCGGTATATATTTGGTTATCAATGTTCGGCTGAAGCTTAGCTAACTTACCCTTGTAGTTTACCAAAGTTGATTCAATCTTTGCTCCCCTGTTAATATTCATGCCTTGATGATCTTTCTTTATATAACTGAATTTCGCAGATCTAATATCAAAGCAAACTATATCGGGAAAACCGTCATGGTTTTGGTGTACGAATGCTAAATAATAGAAAACACCATTAATGCATATCCCATCATAAATAGAGTGACCATCTCTATAATCCACACTAGCAGGAGACAGTGGCGGAGGTAGCTTAGAATTAGGGGGGTCAATTGACCCATGTGAATTTTTGTAAAATTTTTTTTTTACCTATATTTTAAATGAAAAATCTGATAAAATATGACAAAATTAGCTTATTGACCCCTATAATATTTGGTTAATCTCAATTTGACCCCGGTGTTTTCATTGGCTAGCTCCGCCACTGGCAGGAGAGTGTGGTAGTTCACATTTGATCATTCTCCATGACAGTTTCTTCCCAGCTTCTAATGTCAGAACTTGATGCTCTGAACTCGCTATGTATGATTTGGTCATGCACAATACTTTGAAGTGTTTGTCGATCGGATCATACCCTAAATAGGTTATCACTCCCTTCCTCCTTGTTTTCACTCTAGGTAAGGTCAAAGATTCTCCGGTGCTAGGGTTACATACCAATGGCACACTCACTTTTCTCTTGTTTATAGTTTGTTGATCTAAACCACATACCAAACCACAAACTGGACGATAAACTCCACCGGGACAATTAATCGGGAAACTCATATGAAAACTGGCCGTAACAGGAGACGCATTTTGAGGTTGCGGTGATGAGAAGAAGAACGTTTTGCCATCTCTTTGGCAGGTGATCAATAGCTTTGGACGAAACGAAGATATGGTGAAGAAAGAATCGGTGAAATTTGTACTTCCAAGTGTTGAAGCACATAGCTTCGATATGCAACGAAATCTAGCTACAGCCTTTGCCGGCAATTTCGTGAGTATCTCGATAACAAGATCGAATGGCAACTGTATTGAAGTTTTTTCTTCTTCATGCCTTGAAGATGATCGTGTTCTACGTCTTGTTTTCATGGTCGACAAGCTTCTCTCAAACCCTAAAAGTCTTCTCTCTTTTTTGTCCGTCTTTTAGACATAAACATCGTATATAAATATATAAGATAGTAGATTAGGACCCGCGTTGATACGCGGGTAATCAAATTATAAATTATTCAAATAAATATTTAAGTTTTAGTTTATAACCCGTTGAATTACTAAAATATATCGATATACAATAAAATATGCATCTTAAATCATTAGATATCATTTTTATTAACATTTTCATGTTCAAATTCATCTGATACGGATTCTAAAATAAATAAATATTGTAATTCAATTCATATTCTTAATGTCCAAGAAATCAAAATTACTATATTCTTACCCATAATGAATATATATTCTTCAAATAATGTACAGTTAAAATTAGAACATAATAAATTTCATGTAAATATTCTCATAATACCTATAAAATTATTTTAATAGTAGTTATATTGTTATTATATTTTTAACTTATATAATTTTCATTTTATACAATTTTCATTTTTTCAGTATTGAAAATATCAATATTGTCAAAATTTTGGATTTTTTTCTTTCTAATTGTATAATTATATTAAAAAAGTATGCTTATAGATTTATGGGATACGCCAAGGCGACCCGCTTTCCCCATTCCTTTTTATACTATGTGTCGAGGCATTGGTCAATTGCTTAAACACCTCAGAAGCTGCGGGCCGATTACATGGAATCAAAATCACTCAATCTTCTCCATCGGTCCCTCATCTCTTATTCGCGGATGATAGTCTCCTCTTGTGTCAAGCTTCGGTTAGTGAATGTCACGAGATACTCCATTGTCTTAACTTATATGGTGCAACTTCGGGTCAGGTCATTAATCATCAAAAGTCATCAATCATCTTCGGTTCTCACATCGAAAATAACCGTAAGGATGAAATCAAAGCTGCCTTGGGTATTAATAATAAAGGTGGTGAAGGTTCCTACCTTTGTCTCCCTGAAAGTTTTAGCGGTTCGAAACGAGCTCTCCTACAATTCATTCATGAGAAACTCCAATCACGACTCAATGGATGGTTTGCTCAGTCTCTATCTCAAGGTGGTAAGGAAGTACTATTAAGTCGATTGCTTTAGCTCTTCCGGTGTATGCGATGACGTGCTTTCAACTGTCTAAAGATCTTTGCAAACGATTGACATCGGCTATGACATAGTTTTGGTGGAGTAATGGACCAAACAAGAAAAAGATATTGTGGGTAGCATGGCAAAAGTTGTGCAGGAAAAAAGAAGACGAAGGTCTCGGGTTTCATGACATTAGTCGGTTTAATCAAGTTTTGTTGGCAAAACAGGCGTGGCGTATCATTGAAAGGCCCAACTCTCTCTTGTCTCAAATTCTCAAACATAGATACTTCAAGAGCGGTAACTTTCTAGAGTGCGGTGCTGGTCGTCGACCATCTTATGCTTGGACAATCATCTTACATGGGAGAGAGTTGCTTAAACGTGGAACTAGTTAAGTCTATCGGCAATGGTCAAGATACTCTTGTCTGGTCGAAAAAATGGATCCTTGGTCATGCTCCTAGAGTACCGAACAACTTACCGGGCATCATAGACTTCACACTCAAGGTCTCAGACTTATTATACCCTCATTCAAACTGTTGGAACGCGCCTTTGGTTAGGAGTCTCTTTGTCGTTCAGGATGCCTAGTATATTCTGAAGCTCAGAGTATCATCATCATTACAAGATACGTATTTCTGGGGTTTCACAAAACACGGTGTGTACACATCTCAAAGCGGGTACAGATTACTCGAATCCGAGCCCGAGACTCCATACAACCAGGCAGCACCTCTCTCCCCCTTAGAAAAACACATGTGGTCAAGTCTATGGAAAGTTAAAACATCACCGAAACTCAAACACTTCTTGTGGAAAGCTTTAGTAGGAGCCTTAGCGGTCGCGAATAGACTTCAAACTCGAGGTATCAACATTGACCCAACGTGTTTGTCCTGTCGTGATGATACATAATCTATATGTCATGTCTTGTTCCATTGTCATGCTGCTCGTGAAGTATGGGATCTCTCTGGTTTACCATTGCCTCCTTCTGGTTTCTCTCAAAATTCGGTGTTATTAAACCTCTACCATCTCCTACGATGTAGCAAAGATCAAAGAATTGAGTTGGAAGTTAGACTCTTATTCCCTTGGCTACTATGGCATATTTGGAAAGCTAGGAACAAAGTGGTGTTTGAGAGAATCCGTTATGACCCCGTTTCGATCTATAATAAAGCTAAAGATGATTCAGAGATATGGTTGCGCATCAATTCCTCCTCCCCTCCCGTCATGAATTGTGATTCTTTGGCACAAACCGAGATTGTTGCCTGGATTAAACCATCACCATGGACTCTTAAATGCAATCTAGGGGCCTATTGGATAAACTCACATCAGAACTGCGGTGTTGCTTGGCTACTGTGTGATCATCTTGGTACACCTCTGTTCCACAGTCGACGATCGTATTCCAAGGTAACCTCTATGCTTGAAACCGAGTTACTTAGTTTTGCTTGGGCTGCGGAAAGTTTATCGTCCTTGCACTTCAAGAATGTTGTCTTTGAATGCTCATCTGAGCTTATGAAATCAGCCTTCCTTCAACCACATCAGTCTCCGAAACTAAGACATTTACTGATTGAAATTTGGAGCTTTCTGGCCTCTTTCGATTCATGGAACATTATTTATGTTCCAGTCTCTTACAACCGTAGTACCACCGCCATTGCAGGGAGCGTCACAAACGAATCCAGATACCAATCCTACGTCGCTCGTGCCGGTCCTTCATGGCTTCTTGCTCTCATGGAAGCGGAGTGCGCTACTTGACATGAGAGCTTTGCTTCCCAATTTCCCCACGATAACTGGTGATGTTTCTTATCACCTCACGTTTAGGCTTCCTCTGATCACCTCAACTTGAATCTTTACTATTCCTTTGTTTAAGCACCTATTGGTGTCACCTCTACAATCTTTGTAACTCTGTTCAGAGACTGGTTTTAATTCAATCAATTCAGTGTTAAAAAAAAAGATTTATGCGATATTTACAATGGCTATGCATATCTTAAACTTTTAAATTTACATTTTTTATCCGTCTAATTATTTTTTGTTTTTCAGTTTATATATCTTCTTGTGTTTTATCATTCATCTAGATTTTTTATCCGTCTAATTATTTTTTGTTTTTCAGTTTATATATCTTCTTGTGTTTTATCATTCATCTTTTCCTTTTATTCTCTCGATTTTTTTAGTTTTCCTATAACTTATATTATTTCTAAATTACAGTTTTTCAAATTTTATTCTCTACTTTTTGTTTTTTTTTTTACGACTTTAATTCTTTCATAGTTTTTTTTATAATTGGTTTGCAATATAATTTAGACTATATTAGAAATTTTCTTGTTATTATAATTAGTTCGGACAATTAGAAATTTTCCTTATTACTATTTTATTAGTTACTTGACAATTACATTGTTAATTTCCATTTTTAATTTTGATTTTTCCTAATTAATTTTAATATTAACACATGTCATATTCTCGATCAATATTAGACACATGTCACGATCTCGTGAATTACAATTTTGTTTATGTGTCAAGCTCTCGTCGACCGCTTTCTCTTTTATATAATAAGATTGCAACAAAAGATTGAAAAAAAAAAATTATTAATGATCAGATTAAATGAGAAAATTGGAAAATTATCCCATATTCAATTTCAACTTTTCCCAATACACTTTTAGATTTATGTCTTTGTCGCATTAAGATTCCTCTAAATAAAGAAAATTTCGTTTTTACCTTTAATTTTTATTTAAATAATAATAAAATCAAATAATATTGCTTTGTTCAATTTCGTAGTTTCTACAATCATTAGTCTTTAACTCTTCAAGAGTAGTTGTACTAAAGCAAAAAAAACTACTTCATTTTGCTTCATCAACGATAAAACTCGATTCTTTATTGGCATAAGATATAAATTCACCACATGTTATATAGATATACAACATATTAAAAAAAAAACTTGTATAAAAAAAAGATTAAAGAAAGAAAAACAAAACAGAGAAGAATAAACAAAGATGAAAAAATATTCTAATATTTGATTTAGAAAACTAAAATATTCACTTCCTAAATTCAGGAAATTTCAAACTAACTTACGCAAACCAACGTGTTCTACCATTGGTTTAGGCAAACAGTGTGTTATACCATTGGTAGAAAGTAATTAATATGATAGACTATATGTTCTAGATATGGTAGAAAGTATGTGTAATGGTAGAATTCATATTCTGGATATAGTAGTTTGTAGATCAAATCGTGGAAGAACTATTCTACCTAAAAATAGAATGCAGACAATGTAGTAGAACCAAAAAAACAAAACATATATTGATAACAAAATATATTTTTTAAACTTTATCTTGTAAGAAAAAAATATTTAAAATATACAAATGGACTATTTAATACGGTTAATAAACTTAATAATATATTTGACAGAAAAAATACTTAATAATTTAAATCTTAGATTTATTTAATGTGTTTAACGCTTTTTTACATTAGTCTATAAACAGTGTAAAACTTAAAAACCATTAACGACAAAACAGTATTCAAAGCCAAAATTAAGTCACAATCCTAAAAAACTTTATCGGGTCCGATTGGTAATTTAGTTTTTTTTTTAAATCTGGAACGGTAAGGTGGAGCGATGATAAAGCTATATAGATAAAGATTTGAGATAAAGCTATATAAATAAAGATTAATGTAATAGTATTGGTAAAACATTTGATAAAGTGCTTTAGATTGGAAAGCGGTACAAATAAAAATTATAAATCTAAAAAAAAAAAAAAAAGGGGAAAAATATAGATTCACTCGTCTTATTTGGAAAAGGAACTACGTAATGAAATTCATGGATTTTTGTATTTTACTTTATTTTGTCGTATTCTTTACACTAAGGCATGGAAAGAGTTTATCGACCGTTGGACAAACACCTTTTGCGTGTTACGCTCGCCACGGCCCACATGGCTTCGTAGGGCCCTCTTTGATAACTTACGTATCTATCAATTGAGCATAATACCCAAACTACCCCGCATCCTATTTCCATATAATTGCATATATAAATCTTTGACTACACTGAGTAATACCTAAAAAATATAAAATAAAAATCTTAGATAGGGAGGATATCAGTGCATATATTCTCTGTAGTCTTGTTTATGGAAAGTGTTTTTATTAAAATTCGTTATTTTAAGAAGAAAACAATTTGTTTGAATAACGAAATCTTTCCTATCCAAAATATATAGAGAGGGTGAAAACGTAATTAAGGAGAAAAACAATCTAATGCTGCCATGTCATCCGCCGCTTAAAATCTCTAGGGGGTATCTCCGTAATTGCCATAAACTATGTTTTTCTCTAAATACTACACGTGGCAACATGCGCTTGGCTAAAGAGTGAAGTTTAATGGTAAAAACCACTAAAGAAGAAAAATTCATGCGTCCATAAATTTGCTCTGTGACTACAAAATCGAGAAGACGGAGAAGAAGAAGAGAAAGAAGAAAGAAACGGCGCCGTTTTTAGTCTCTGTAAACGGAATTCGTCACTGAGGTTGGTAGTTTCGAGTCTCTGTTTCTGTGTACTCTGTTTTTAGTTATTGTTGTTGATTTTAATCAAAGATTGAGTCTTTGATTGGTTTTTGTGTTTTTGAGTGGAGAAAGTTTAAAGAAAGAGTGAAAAGTGCTGATGGAGTCGTCAAAATGGTGGTGGATTGGAAATCACAACACGACGAATTTCTCTCCATGGCTTCATTCTACTCTCTCTGGTAAAGTTTCTCTCTTTCTGGGTTTTGTGAAAAAACCTCTCTTTTGTGAATTTTGTTATGCTAATGTCATAATCCAAGTGTTGGTTTTGGTATATGTGTGAATCTATGGATTTATTCAAAGGTGTTGCCTTTTGCTTGTTGAATTTGGGTACTAATAGACTAATTACTCAGAAAGATTTGGGATTATCTTTTGAATTCCAATTTTTTTGTTATGATTTTGTGATAAAATGTTTAATTCCATTGCAAATGTCAAAATCGAATTTTTGAATTTGGTGGTATGGTTCTGGTTTATGGGTCTTTGGTTCTTGCAAAGGTATTGCCCTTTTATAGTTTTCTTGTTGAAATTTGCTTATAAGAGTTGTAACGCTTTGTTATAATAGTTGTAAAGTGTTTAATTTTATTGAGATTTGACATAGTGAATCTTGATTTTTATATAATTATAGAATTGGATGAAAAGACAAAGGAAATGCTGAGAGTGATTGATGAGGATGCGGATTCTTTCGCCGCACGAGCTGAGATGTATTACAAGAAAAGACCTGAGCTTGTAGCTATGGTAGAACAATTCTACCGTACGCATCGCTCGTTGGCCGAGAGATACGACTTGTTGAGGCCCGCTTCTGTTCACAAACACGGCTCAGAGAGCCACGAGAAATCATCGACCTGCGATGATGTGTCTTCTTGGTCCGAGGCGTGTGAGATTCATGACGACTATGCAGAATCTGAAATAGATGACGGTGAAAGAAAATGGGTCGATGAATGTGACATTGTCGAGGAAACTGAACCATCCAAAGTCGATTATGTTTTAGACAACGGAAACTGTGGACTGATGAAGGAAGAGATAGAGAGGCTGAGAGAGGAGAATAAGGTTTACAATGAAATGGTTAAAGAGAAAGATGAAGAGAAGAGAGAAGCGATAAGACAAATGAGTTTAGCAATACAAATGCTTAAAGAAGAGAACTCGGAGCTCAAGAAACTTGTTTCTAGGAAGAAACAGATGTGGAAGCCATTTGAGTTTAAGAAGATTAAGCTTGAAGGGCTTTGGGGGGAAGTAGTGGGAAATTGGGTTCTCCCAATTACAGCTTCTACTTCAAGAGAGCTCATTACTCTTGGGAAAACAGAGAGGTTTGTGTGATCAAGAACACAATCTGAGGAACTTTCTTTAAAATATGTTCAAAAGGTAGGGTATACTTAAGTAGTTAGTGTAAGGCTTCATAGGATTGTAGTTATAGCTTAAGTCCATCAATGTTTGTTTTATACTTCTGCTTTTATTTCAATGTTCGGTTCTTTTGAATTCAATTTGTTTGTTCTTTAGTGATGTAATTCTTTTGTGTCTCTGTGTGTGTACTAAATGGTACAATAAGTTGTTGTTTTAATCTTTTGACCATAGTTATAAGATTCCAATATTATTGTTTTTTCAATGAAGAATACAATACAAATCATTATCATTTACTTATAGTGGAGATTGTTTCAGACGATTTCATGCTAAAATAACCTTAATGACTAATTCAAAAAAATTCCCTTATCAATGACTAATTCACAAACATTATAAAGGGAAAACATGTGGGGACAAAATGAGAAGCTGAATAAAGTCAGAGGTCTTTTTGTGAAATTTGATGTAACCTAAGAAATTTATTACACGAATCAACTTACTTGGCGATGGCAGGACAGGCTGTCATCTTTATGTTTTTGGCCTTTGTATTTCTTTATATTTACGACTATATCCTTATTTCACGTTGCCCATTTGCCCTTGCATTTCGTGTATTTTCTTTCTCGTTGTCACTGAAAATGACCTCGTTTGGAATAGATTTAACGGTCAACGATCTTGTAGTCGTATTTATTCAATTTTCAAAGGAGCCTAAAAACCATTTCTGGATTTAGATTGTGTGATTCGAAATTTAGATTTTTTTTGTTTGTTTTGTTTTTGGATTCTCCAGTTCGTTTTCTACTTGTTGACTTTTTAAAGATATAAACTATAAATATAAATGTTGACAATAGCTTTATTTACATGTTTCGAGGGGTTTTAATCTATAATGACCCAAAAAATAAAAACTTATTCTAACTAACTTATCTAAATCTAACTAGCCTTCTCATTTTTTCCTCTCCTCTCTACCCTTTATTTAAATAAACAAATAAATGAAAACTCAAACCTCTACTAAACCAAACCAATCTCTCCCCTTACCAAATAAATGAACCGACCCACCAAACCATAAATTCTCAACAACCCAAAAATTCGGGAACCAATAGAATCATACCACGTTTCCATAACATAAAGTGGGCTTCTACTTCTTCCTCGTTTATGGTTTCAAAACGGGAAACAGAAGCTTCTTCCTCGTCCTCTCCGTTCTCGTCATCCCTCTTCGTTCTCTCTCTCTCCATGCTGTCGTTGTTCCTCTTCGTCATCTCTTTCTCTCTGCTCTCTGCTCTCTCTTCTCGTCGTTAAAAGAGAAAGACTTCCGTTTTTTGAAATCTTAAAACGAAGGCTTCCTCTCCCCATCTCGTTGGATACAAAACAGAGACAACCATTTAAAGGTTGGTCTCTTCATCCTTTGAAATCCATTAGACGAGTAATAGAAATTGTGATGTTTTCGTTTGGTGCAAATTTCATATTTAGGGTTACAATAAGTTTTACGAGATTTGTTTGTAAACACAGTTTTTGAAGATTGGACTTGTTTTGTAGGAAGTTATTAGGGTATTGTGACATAGAATTTGATAAAATAGCAGCTAAATCATTCTAAACGATTCACATAATCGAATGAAAACAAAATAGTGAAGGTATGACTGGGTATCCTGGTACTACTAAGAGTAATGATATTTGTTATTTTCTTATTTTTCTCCAGGAGAGAATGAATTGCACAATCATATGTTTTGAGCATGGTGGATATTATTCACGGGAAGATAACTACATAAGATGGAACTCAAGAGGAGATCGAGATCGAATTCACACTTTAGCAATAAGGTCGGCACCGGAGGAGGTAACTTATTCGGAGTTGCTTAAAGCTATTGAGAAGAAGATGAAGATCAACGAAGCTAGAACGCAGCTGAAACTCAGTTTCTTTCCGATGATTTTGAATGTTATGGTACCATCGTATATCTCGGATGATGATGAGGTTTTTAATTACCTAATGCAAGTGGATATAGATGGTCGTAGAAGTCTTCTGAATGTGGAGCTCATCGAAAATGTGGATCACACGGAAAATATGAATCTCATCGAAAATATGGATCAAACTCAGAGATGTGTACAAGAGACAAGAGAGGTTCGAGAAAGAGAAGTGGATGTAGGGAATCATGATGTAGGGGATGGTATGATGACTTGTTACATAGAAGAACCACCAGAACACCATGCATCGGCACAACAAGGTATATCTTATATAAGTGTTTGATTAGTTTCGTGTGTTGCCTCTGTCCGGTACTACTAGGTATAACTAGTGTAACTGTTTTGAATTATTTTGTACACAGATTACCAAGAGGTTGATAATGCGGATAACTTTGGTATTCATGATGATAATGAGCAAGTAGAGGTTGTGGATAGAGATGGGTTTGTACCTGATCCATGGGAAGATGGTGTTGATATCTTTAAGGGTCAAGAATTTGGAAGTAAGGATGAAGTTGCACTCTTAGTTCAAAAGGCTTCACATCAGGAATGTTTTGAATACATAGTACATAAGTCGAATCGAGAACGATATGTGCTAAAATGTATGTCATTCAAAGAAGGTTGCAAGTGGTATTTACGGGTTGTTACGATTAAGAATTCAGATCGTTGGAAAGTTGTAACTCACAAGAAGATGCATACTTGCTCTCGGGCTGATGCGAGTACAATGAAAAAAAGAAGGAAAGCAACAGCAAAAATGGTTGCCTCTCTTGTGGCCGAAGAGTTTCCCGGTGTTTTGGAAACTCCAAAACCGAAACATCTTATAGCATTGGCTAAAGAAAAAGCTAGTGTTGTCCCATCATACAGTACTGTATGGAGAGGTAAACAACTAGCTGCTAATATCGTGCGGGGAAGTCCAAAGGAGAGCTATCAGTTTTTGGATTGTTATTTGTATATGTTAAGAAAGACGAATGTGGGTACACAAACACGTGTGCAATGGGACAATGCTGGGAAGTTTAAGTATATGTTCTTTGCGTTAGGAGCTTGTATTGAAGGATTCAAAGCCATGAGAAAAGTCATCATTGTAGATGCTACCCACCTTAAGCATTCATATGGTGGAGTTCTAATAGTTGCGATGGCTCAAGATCCTGATCATCACCATTATCCGATTGCATTCGGGGTAGCTGATGGTGAGAAGGAAGCAAGTTGGATGTGGTTTATGGAGACGTTGAAAATGGTAATACCGGATCATCATGAATTGATGTTTATTTCTTGTTGTTCTTCGTACTAGTACCTGCTTTGGTACTTTTCCTCTTTTGTCCAACCTCCTTGGCATCTCTATATGGTGTCTTCACAAATCTAGATTCCTTCTTCTCCCTGCTAGGCCTCAGAGTCTTCTGCTTCTTTACACTCAGCTCCTTCGCTTCATTTTCTGTTTTTAGCATAAACAATAGCCATTACTTTCCAATTTATGACAAATCTCGTAAAAACAAAAACAAAACCAGAAACAGTAACATACCTTCTTCTTCTCCATATGTCTCCTCTTCTTCGTCTTCTCCATTTGTCTCCTCTACTTGTTCTTCTTCTTCTGCCTCAGGATTTTCTACTTCAACAACATCCACTTGTTGTTCATTTGATGCCTCTTTAGGTAATTCACATTGTAAATCCTCTTTTTCTGTCTCTTCTTCGTGTTGGAAATCCATATAAGACACATGATCACCAACAAAACCCTCATTCTCCTCTTGTTGGTCTTGTTCTAATCGTGTTTCCTCTTGCTCTTGCTCTTTCTCCTTTTCTTTTTCTTTTTCTTCTGCTGCACGTTTCTTTAACTCTTCTTGCTCTTTTTCTTTTTCTTTCTCTTTCTCTTCTTCTGCACGTTTCTTTGACTCTTCTTGCTCTTTCCATGTCTCACTTCTTACTTCACTCCTAAGACAACTCACTTCACTCTCTAACTGCTTCACGTGAGCCTCTAAATCCGTAGTTACGCTATTCACCTTCTCAAACTCAACGGTCATTTTGTCGCTCAGCCTATCTTCAAGTTCTTTCAGAAGCTGAACCAAATCAACAACACCCTCTTGCGGTTCCAAATCAGGACCTAATCTAGGTTCTTCTAGCTCCTCGTTTGGTGCTCGTGAAGCCACATCTGCGTTGTATAGATCTCTCCAACAAATCTTCTTATTCGCTGCAAGATGCCGGTTCCAACTGTCTTGGATCGCGTCAAAGCCTTCTTCAGGAGACCAGTCACCTAAGATGTGTCTCAAAAGAACTTCTTCTTCATCATATTCAGTTTCAAGGATACTATGAATATCCTCAGTGGTACCAAGCGCCTCATAAATCTGTTCCACTGCCCAACCCTTCATATTACACCTTTTGAACCTCATGTTGCACATTTTTGGACACGATCCGTCTGGTTCATCCACTTTATCTCTAAATGTACTTTTCAGATTTGGTATGCACTCAAAAGCAAGAATCTACATACAAAGATATAAATACGGTTAGTAACTGTCAATTTATTTTTACCTCCAATTGTAAAAACTCGCGGGTTTAAAACGGGTTGAGTATATTTTTTTAATTATCCTATCGGGTTTACTGTATCGGGTTCTGGGTACCCGATGGGTTTTTTTTTTAAGATAAAACTTATTGCAAAACGACGACGTTTCACCTTTCCTCTTTTCCAAAACCTAAATTTTTCAATTTGATCAGAACAAGTCGGCTTTCTTCTTCTTCTTGCGTTCTCAAATCTCTTCTTTCTGTGAGAGTTTTGTTTAGATTATAATCTCCTTCGTCAAGGTCAGGAGGACTATAATCTCTTCTTTCTGTTTAGATTCTCAAATTCAATCTCTTCTTTCTGGGACGTCTCTCGTTTGTGTTATTGAATTGAAGGATCGGGTTTCTCCAAAAGGTGAATCTTTTCTTCTATTTTGTTTAGCTTTTGGGTCGTAATTTCATGGATCTTACTTTCAGATTATGGGTATTGCTAAAACCAAAATCATTAGTTTTTGTTTTCCCGATGGTCAAAAATTGAATTAGTTTTGTTTAAGTAGTGTTTGGTTTTGAATAAAACAAAACGTGCTAGATTGATTACGACCATAGTTGGAGATTGTTATGGTCCGGAATATTTCATCTAATATGCTTGATAATTCATATAAGAAGAAGAGAGATTGTTATGTTGGCTTAAGCAAGCCAAAGATAACGTCACTCTTGTTTGTGTTGTTAGTAAAATAATTGTTATATTGATGCTTGAATGATCATGGTTACTGTTATAGTGGAAGAACTAGCTGGGTTTCTGAAATTTTTCAATATGGCACTAATATTAGCTGGGTTTGTGTGATTGTTTTTGCAGAATGGATCCAGATTCACAAACAATTCGATTAATGGAAACTCTTAATGCTGAGGAAGATGAAGAGAATCTGATGATGGATTAGGATACTAATGAAACAGAAACTCAAGGGGCCACACACAGCGAAACCCAATCTGGTCAAGCGACTCAAGCAGTAAGTACTTCTAAATGCCGAAAAAGTGTATTGTTTGGAATGAGTTTATCCCAGTAGGAGTAGAGGCAAATGGGAAAAATAGGAGTCGTTGTATGCATTGTAGTAAGAAGTTAGTTTCAGAATCTGGTCAAGGAACAACTGCCATGCTACGCCATTTTGAGATATGCCCGAATAGGCCTCTTGGAATGAGTGATGAACAGCCATATGATCCCAAAGTAGATAGAGGTATGATTAGTGAGATTATTATCTATCATGACCAACCTTTTAGATATGTTGAATATGAAAAGGTTAGGTGATATACTCCATTTTTGGCGTATTCTAACCATTGTTTTATAGGATTTTATCGAGTCTTTCTCCTTTGTATCGAGTCTTTTTTAGGTCCAAAGGTGGCTGGAATGAAGAATTGGAGTTTGCTAGGAGTCTTGGTGGAAAAGATAGGAAAACACGATCTTTTGGAAGATTCTGGAGCTAAAGGAGCACCCGCTCCCCGATTTGACTGACCTGCTCCCAGAAGATTCATTAAAGGGAATATTCACTTAATGGAAATATTCACCTAGAAGATTTACCCTAGATCCACCTTGAATTTACTCAGCCGCCGCAGCCCTTAAAAGAAGGAAACATCTTGGAGAATAAATACACGCCCCCCTTCATATCTCTTACACACGTCTTTTACATACAATTTTCTTTACGCTTAATTCTTCACCAAAACCTTTGCTTGCTTTTCACGTTTTGGCCGAGAACCCTAGAGAGATATTCGTCGCTCTTTGCTTTGGATTTCGAGAGTTGTTCATCTACTTGTTATTGAGTTTTCTCTTGAACCTTATCTCTTTAATTAATTCTATGAATACTTTCATCTCTCTTTGTGCTCTTCGTTCTATTATGTGCGAGTAGTTACTTTTGTTAGATTAGGGTTTTTCAAAGGGATTTAGAGATTCAACGAACTCGGCATAGATAGGATCATACTTATATATTTGATATCTTCATCTAATGTTGAACTTATTGCCTAGACTAGCTTGATCACCTAGCCTTTGATTTTAGGTTTAATTTACTCATCAAAAGTGTAGTGAATTGCTTGAATAAACTTAGATGGGTGATTTGATCCTTAGCCAACGACAGTTAAAGTTAAGGCAAATCGTGAACTTATCAATCTCAATCGCTAATGCTTGTTAATTTCTTTAGTCTCAAACGACAGTTTAGGGTGCTAGATTTATTAATAAAGTTGTTGATGCCACGACAGTGGATCCTCATAAAATCGTGATTGTGTTCTAGATTGGTGCTTGATTTAATATCCTGAATAATTGCTTGGTTCTTGATGATCTATTCCCTGAGATAATTCCCTTGTCTAACGCCTTTATCATATTTGTTACAACCGAATTTTACTTTGCTTTGTTATTTTATTTTAGTGACACTTTAAAACCACTTGGATCGCTTAGCTAGAATTGTGTTTAAAGGAATTAAAGTATATTGCCAGTCCCTGAACGAACCTAAATCTATTTCTACATCGGATTAGTAATTTAGGATTTGAGTTCTTAACCCAAGCTAAAAACCTGTTACCATTAGGGCTAGGGATAAGTACTTGAATCCAAACTGTCAACATATATGTAGACAAACAGCTGCATCTGATGTAGTTAAAAAATATGAGGAAGAGAAAGAAAAATTGAAGAAAATATTTGTAGAATACAAGGGTCGAGTATCGTTTACATCAGATATGTGGTCAGCATCTACGACTATGATGGGTTATTTGTGTTTGACTGCGCATTATATTGATGATAACTTCAGATTGAACAACAAGATATTAGCTTTCTGTGAGTTGAAACATCCACACACTAGTGAAGAAGTAGCTAATAGGATTCTTAGTTGCTTAAAAGAGTGGGATTTAGAGAAGAAGGTTTTCTCGATCACTTTGGATAATGCTAATTATAATGACAGTGTGCAAAAGCCTATTATTAGTGGTAATGACTTGCTTTGTGATGGAAAATTTTTTCACGTTAGATGTTGTGCACACATCTTGAATCTCATTGTGAAAGAAGGTTTAGAACTAGCCTCTAGTCTTTTGGAAAATATTCGAGAAAGTGTTAAGTATGTCAAAGCCTCTGGATCAAGGATAGAATCATTTGCAGCATGTGTTCAAAGTGTAGGAATTAATAGTGGAGCAGGATTATCTTTGGATATATCTACAAGATGGAATTCAACTTATGAGATGCTTGCTAGGGCTTTGAAATTTCGAAAGGCGTTTGCTAGCTTTAAAGAATGTGATAGGGGCTACAAATCATTGCCTACAGAGGATGAATGGGATTGAGGAGAAAGAATATGTGATTTCTTGAAGCCCTTTAGTACTATTACCACATACTTCTCAGGTGTCAAGTATCCCACGACTAATGCATATTTTCTCCAAGTGTGGAAAATTGAGTGTATATTAAGGAAGTATGCTAATTGTGGTGACATTGCACTGAAAGAGATGTCTCGGAGAATGCAAATGAAGTTTTCTAAGTATTGGGATGAGTATAGTCTCATTTTAGCTATGGCTGCCGTTTTAGATCCAAGATTGAAGCTACAAATACTTAGAACAGCTTACGATAAAGTGGATTCGAGAACTGCAGAAAAAAAAGTTGAGATTATTAAGAAGAATTTGAAATTGCTTTATGATGATTATAGAACCAAGTCCCAGGCTTCTTCTTCAACATTTTCAGCCACACCAACTCCACATGAGCTTCTTACTGAATCACCACTAGAGGATGATCTTAATTATGTAAGTATTTTGGTTTTGGTTCTTAATCATTGAACATAGAGTTATATAAGTAGAATTTGCTCTCTTGCTAGGTTAAACATTGAACATAGGATACAATTTACTCTCCTGCTAGGTTCTTGTGTTGTGTGCTACTTGGAATAAAAGTTTAGAATGGTGGAATCTCTGGTTACAACTGCTATCACTTGTTTTATAATTTGTGTTTATCTAATTTCATGTTTGTTTATAAATTATAATATAGGATTTGTATGAGCTTGAGAAGAGCATCCCGCCTGGTCTAGATAATACAAAGACGAATTTGGATCTATTCGAAGTCTTTTACCGACATAGATGTTTTAACCTATTGGAAAGGCGAAGGACAACGCTATGGCGACTTAGCTAATCTTGCATGCGATTTGCTCAGCATTCCTATTACTACAGTAGCATCGGAATCAGCCTTTAGCATTGGAGGTCGAGTGATAAGTCCTTACAAAAACCGTCTCTTACTAAAAAATGTCCAAGCTCTACTTTGCACACGGAACTGGTTAAGAGGTTTCGCTGAATTTGAAGGTATATTCTCACTTTTGATCATGTATTTTCTTCTGTTTGATAATTAAGTTTGTAAATCCTTAACTCTCTGTGTCTCTTTTGTTTCTTTTCTTCTAGGTGATATTGAAGATTTCTTTGATGATGAAATCAGTGATGCTACAACGACATCAAGTAGTTGATGATGTGTTTTTTTCCTTTGAGTAGTTTGGTTTTTGCTTCTCTTGCTTCTTATCACAATCTGTTATGGTACCTTCACAGTTATATTGAAAGAGGTAAAAATGATCGCATTTGTTATCATGTACGTATGGAAGAGGGTAAAAATGATGGCATTTCTTTTTTTGCTTACTTAAATAACAAATGGAATCCATGCGTACATCTCTTTTTCTATTTGTTATGTTATACATATTTATGCAAAAAAATTTCTTCTTTATACAATTTTATGCAAATTAACAAAACTGAATTAAAATCATTACTGCAATTGTAGATAAATGATTAATTATAAGCAAAAAATATTAATTTATGTAAGCAAAAACATTAATTATAAGCAAAAAAAACATTAATTTGAACATTAGGTATCTATGTAAGCAAAAAAAAAAAATTAAGCAAAAATAGAAAATAGAATTCGGGTACCGGACGGATAACCCTTAATATATAGGGTATTAATCGGGTAACTTTATTGATACAGAGTTTTTTCGGGTTTTTTCAGTTTAAGGTATTGTTTGGGCGGGTTTACTTCGGGTTCGGGTCGGGTAGGGTAAAATTACCCATGACAACATCCCTACTAAAACTGAATGTAAACAACTTATTGAACTAAAAATAAAACTGTCGTTCAATTTGTTTTTCGCACCAAACAAATTAAATTAAATTTAATTCAACTGACTCGAAACAGGGTTTTAATCTATAATGGCCCAATTTTCCCATTTTTAACCTATAATGACCTAAAAAAAAAACACTTATTTTTCTGATTTAATTTTAATTAAAAAAACATAGAAATTACTAACCTACCCTTAATGAATCAATGAAATTTCCCTAATTACCAAACCAATATTCATTCTCTCAAAACCCATCTGAAATCACGATCCAAAAACCTAAAATAAAAATTTCTTTTTCTCTTTTCCTTTGACGGCGATCCAAAAACCCCCATCGTTGTGTGTTCGCTGTTGATCTTTCTCCGTTGACGTCGCTTCCTTGCGTCCCCATCTCCGTCTTTCAACTGATTTAAAGGTATGCATCGAATCTCTTGAACTTTCCTAAAAAAAAGAATTTTCAAGCAAAATTTTATGTTTGCTTTGCAAAAAGATTTAGATTTCAATGCGCTTTTTATTTCCACAGTAGATTTGTCGAGATGTTTTGGGTTTTGTTGAAATTTGGGTTTTTGATTTTGAGGATTTAACCTGATTATGAGGATTTTTAATTTTATTTGAAATTAGGTTTTGATGTGGATGTATTAGATTTTGATTTATATTACGATTTGGAATGATTTTGCATTAAAAAAAAGTAGGAATAGGGGCTGATTTTGATTCTTTTGGATTTGAATTACAAATGAGGGTTTAAATTGAAATTCAATTTTTGAATAAAAGATTTTGTCTTGTTATGACCTCTTTGTTTGTGGTTTGCAGAAATGAGTCCTACGAAGAGAGGGACTACAAGAAATTTGACTTCAGAAGCTTCCAGTAGTGGTGCGAGGGACCCCTCAAATAATGGGTCTGAAATGAGTCTGTCTGAACCTACAATTGACCCTACACTGGAGAAGGTATGTGATAGATTTATTTGGTTGTGGAACTACTGAGTATAACTAGTCCTACTGAGTATATACTACTAGTTTTGCATAGGATAACTAGTTAGGAAAACTGAAAAACTATTTTGATTACAGGATTGTGGTGCGAAGGACTCAAATAATGGGTCTGAACCTGCAATTGACTCTACACCGCCGAAGGTATGTAATAGATTTATATGGTTCAGGAACAACTTTTAAATATACCACTAGTTATGCATAGGATAACTAGTACTCCTGAGTATGACTAATAATAGTTAAGAATACTGAAAATCTGTTTTGTTTACAGGATGCAGAGGGATCTAATGCAGAGGGATCTGATGCAGAGGGATGTGATGCTCTGCCGATGCAGATGGGCTTGTACTTCAAGCCAACCGAATATAACGCGTATTGCAAGATCCAAACAAGGTGTCAACTTGAACATTTCAAGAAAATCATGAAGGAAGATGAATTTAGTGTAGAGTTGGATTGGTTTGAATCTCATCCTCAATTTCAGCATATATTCCACATCGATCCCGAACCGAATCATAAGCTTCAAGCATTGTGGATGTTGCTGCTTCGAACTGCGTGTGTCGAGAGGAAGATGGTTGCTTGGTTTGTGGTGAATGGCGTGCCTATCCGCTATTCTTTGAGAGAGCATGCTCTCCTTTGTGGGTTTTACTGCCATCATTACCCGACTGGAGTTAAACCAGGGATGAATTTGAGGGAATTCAAAAGTAAGTTGAAGAAGAAGGTGTTTAAGAGTAAGAAATTAGTGACTGTCAAAGATGTGAAAGAGAAACTGCTTTCAATGAAGAAGGGTAGCGAAGAAAGTTTGCAGTTGGCAATCTTGTACTTCTTAAGTGCAGTACTCGCATTTAAGTCGAAAAGTGATGGTCAGATTCAGCCATTCTTATGGAAAATGGCTGAGAATCCGAATTTGTGTATGACATATCCTTGGGGGCGAATGACGTTCGAGAGTTCTCTTGAACATATTTATGATTTGATGCAAAATTGGAAAGGTACTCCAAAAAATAAATTGACAGTTCCTGGATTCGTAGTTCCATTGGAGGTAAACATATCCTATTCTCTAATGATGTTTGAGTTTATTTTTCGGGTTTTAAATTTGTACCCGGGTTTAGGGTACCCTATGGGTTTTTACCCATCATTAACATCCCTAAGTTTTAGTTAACAATGACAGTTTGGATTGGAGTTGGTTTGGTTAGATTGAAATGTCCAACTCTAATTTCAACGGTGGAACATACTCTTGTATCAATATATATCTTACATAAAATTGTTTGTTTGTAAATATAGCCGTCTGTAAGTATATTGTCAACTACTCAAATATAGAAGACTTTTATTTTGTATTTGCATGTTTGTATTCTGATTTGGACCTCTAAACCAACCAATAATTTGTAAAAATATTAAAATGTATAAAATGGTATCTTTTCGTCGTCAACGTATTAATATATGATATCAAGTGGAACTGGTAGAAAAAAGATTAGAATAAAAGTTGCATCAAAATACTCACTGTTTTTCTAAACAAGGGACAAAAGAAAATCCTGAAGTGAACCAAAAATAACATAAATGTTATAAATCATATTGGATGGACTCCATAACCGGCCCATTAGATTATGATTATATTAGGTCCATATAGTCTTAGATATACATGGTCCATACTTATTATGTTTTCCTTTTCCTTTTATATTAGGTTTTCCATATTTGGGTCTTATCTTATGTATATATATGTGTACACGGTTTTGATTAATAATATACACAATTCATTCTTTCAATTTACAACACGTTATCAGCACGAAACGCTAGTCGTCGAAGCAGAAAAAAAAAGGAAAAAAAATTAACCGGTCAAAACCCTAGCTGGCAACTCTGACCGTCGTCTCCGTTCCGAACGAGCTACAACGTCTACAAAGCGAACGAGCTACAACGTCTACGCTTTGTTCTGGATTTCTGTCATTCCATCGCATCAAACCTTGTCATCGAGGTAAGTAATACTTTGTAATTACTCGTTCCATGTTAAATTATTGATCGACACGTTTTAGTCAGACGTATCGCTTTTACTTTTGCTTCTTCGAAGAATATCTATTCTATTTGATGCTTTTTATTTAATTTGTGGCGTTTGTTATATAGAATTGTGTTTGATATAATTCTATTTGGATCTATTTTAATCAGATAATTCTATTTGATTTGTGCATCGTTATTCAGTATGATTATTATTCGATAGATTTGTAAACTTCACAAAACGTGCACTTGTGCACTTGCTTTTGAGATCTTTATTTTATTATGTTTTAAATCTTTCTCTGAAATAAAAAATTATATTGTCAGAGTATAGATTTAATCTAGGATTAATTTTGATGCATCTGGTTGTTTGCTTGGTTGTATGCATCTGTGCTGAAAAAAAAAGTTTTATATAGATGCATGTGATTTACTACATACCTACATGTGTTAGTGCATGATTTCTTGAGTTATAGTAATAGATATAATACTCATATTATACGTAATGGCTTCTTCACAATATATACATATAAGACATATTGATTGGTTTTTGATAATTGGTCTAGAAGTAAAGTGTTTGGGCTCTGTATAATATAAGCAAATCGTTGTTTCTTTTGCTTCTTATTATATACGGTTTTATGATTACAATTTTATTGATGATGATTTTAATAATTTGAAATTCACGTAAACTATAATTTTGGTTTTCAAATCCAAAGCCATCATCATCGAAATTTCTGTTTTTCAAGTGAGAATATTATATATCTAGTTCTTTGGTGATTGATAGAGATGGTTTATCCATAAAAAAAAAAAAGAATCATTTTAAACCGAATTTCACACATAAGATTTATAACAGAAATTTATTAGATTTTATGCATGAATTTTATACAAAATCTGATTTTAGAACAAAGTCGTTTTCACATGCTTTAATTGATAAAGTTTTTCCTGATTCACAACACGTTAACAATGCCACCGAAAGAGACATATATAAGGCGATTCTTCTCATACGCCATCATCTTAATGAGAGTCTCAAGAATCAATACCTCGCTATTGAGAATCCTCTGGATCTTTGGACAGAGTTGAGATCCAGATATGATCACAAAAGAACGGTGCTATTACCTAAAAGCCCGATTCGATTGGAAGAATCTCATAATCCAGGAATTCAAATCCATGAATGTGTATAGCTCAACACTATTTTAAATAGTGTCAATACTGAGATTCCGTGGTGAGGAAGTTACTGAGAATGACTTGCTAGAGAAATCATTCTCGCCCTTTCACACAAATAATATATTGCCTCAGCAACAAAATCGTGAAAAGGGTTTTACCACAATGCAAGTCTAATCTCTTGTTTGCTGTTTGCTGAGCAAAACAATGAGTTATGAATAGTGCAAAGAGACCTCCTGGTTCTACTCCATTACTAGAAGCCCATTGGGCTTAAGAGCCTAAAGAGACTAAAGAGTCTAACCACGTTCAAAGAGATAAGTATCATGGCCACAGTCATGGTAAATGGAATGGACGAGGTAGGAGTGGCAATTATAATTCATATGATCGAGGAAACCATTCACATGGTCAAGAACGCCGATCCGACTTTGGTCGTAATCGAGGTAGAGGCCGCGGTATATCCAAAACCGCAAAAACTCGAATAAATCTGTTTGCCACCAATGCGGAATGTGCAGAACACCTAAGTATCTTGTTGATCTCTATCAAGAGAGTATGAAAAAGAATACAGAAGCTCATTTGGTTCATCTCGATGGTGAAGAAAACTTCGACCATGAGAATGATGACCTAATTGATTATGAAACTTCGGGTTTGCCTTAAAGAGGCTAATTGATTTCGGCATCTAGCATTCTTATCTTGTTTTCTTGATTTCTTTATTTCTATGACTTAGGACTTATAGATTTATGATTTTGATTTTAGATTGATTTGCTTTATGGATTTGTATGTTATATGATAAAATGTCTAAAACATAAACATTAGCACAATGCGGGTATAGCTAAGCCATGCCCATATTCCTAAAGGCATGAGGGCTACAGCCAAGCCCATATTCCTAAGGGCACACGGTCAGGCCCATGTTTTATAAATGCCCATATGTCTAAGGGACAGGCCCATATATCTAAGGGCACGCATCTTGAAACATCAGATGCTCTATATTCACCCAGCTCATAAAGGAGCTTATTGAGTTTCAAAGATATGTGTTTGAATGGTTTCCACATTGAAACTAAGGATAAAGGGAACAAAGAATCCCTACACATTACTAAGATCACTCAAGGTCATAAGAAGGTCTTAGAGACTATACCTGCGTTATCTACTGACCATTACTATGCTAATGTCCATATGATAGAGGCTAATGTCAGAGTGAACAAGATGATCACTGAGAAATAACTATTATGGCATGACCGGTTTGGCCACCCGGTTCTAACGTGATGCGTAAGCTACTCTTAAATTCAAAAAGGGCACACTCTTAAAGAGAAACGAGTTATCCCACCTAAGGATCTCACATGTGTAGCATGTACACAAGGGAAACTCACAATAAGGCCTTTACCAGTTAAAGTAACTGGAAACTTGGAGTTTGCTAGATAGCTGGCCCAGATCATAAATCTGCGAGCCCACATAACTAAGACTATATGTCTAGACAATGCTGGTGAAATTATGTCCCAAGTGTTTAATGGCTACAGTATGTCCATGAGGGAGAGTATGGTATACCCCGTGGCACATGTCCATACTGAGCTCACAAGGTCTGAACTCACAGTAGCTGCTTGGGGACACGCAATATTACATGCATCAAAGAAGCTTATACGCATCAGGCCATCTAGTAAGCATAGATATTCGCCATCCCAATTACTCAAGGGTCATGAGCCAGACATTTCCCATCTAAAGACATTTGGGTGTGCTGATTATTTACCCATAAGCACCACCACAGAGAGCAAATGATGGGATCTCAAAAGGGATGGGAATATATGTTGGAAATGATTCTCCCACCATCATTTAGTATCTCAAGCCAAAGGCTAGATACAAGGATTGTCATTTCAATGAATCCGTTTTCCCTACACTAGGTGGAGAGACTAACAAGCTGATCAAAGAACTCACATGGAATCAAACATCCATCAACATGGCAAGATCCTAGGACTCCATCAGAGATCCAAAAGACTATATATCTGCAAAAGCTAGCTACACAATTGCCAGATTCCTTTGCTGACCAAAGAAAGTTATAAAATCGTACATACCAGCTTGTAATGCACCTGTACGTATTAATGTTCAAAAGGAACACAATCAAGTTGCTACAAAGTCTAAGGCACGTATAAAAACGTGGTAGACCAAAAGGTTCCAAAGATAAGAACTCTCGTAAATCAAAGAAAGGTGCAATTGAAACCGAGGTTCGAGAAACCATAGACATGGCCGGCTAATAGACATAACCCTAAGGTACCAATCAATGAGGTTTGGGACGCCAAAACTCAAGGTCCTAAAGGTGTAAAGAGATCTCTATAAACTATATCATGTCTGGAATACTAAGGAACCGAAAAGATGTCGACATCAATGATAAAATATTTGCGCACAAGGTAGCACTTGAGTTAAATGAGGATCAGGAGCCCACGTGTATATTAGAGTGCACTCAGATTGGTTAAATGGAATAAAGCCATAAAACGTGGAGCTAAGAATCATTAAGAATGAGGAATGTGTTTGGTCCAATAAAAGGACACCATTCGATATAAAGCCAGTAGGACACAAATGGGTCTTTGTGATTGTGTGAAATGAACATAGTAAAAGCGTGAGATATAAGATACGGCTTGTTGCACAAGGATTCTCACAAAGACCAGGAATAGACTATGAGGAGATATACTCCCATGTGGTGGATGCTAAGACATTTAGACTATTAATAAGTCTGGCTATATAAGAGAGAAACTTGGTTTGCGGCTAATGGATGTAATGCCTGCATATTTATATAAGTCCACTGGATAATACATAAGATTACCAGAGAGTATTGAGCTCAAAAGATAAGAAAGGTTCTCGAGAACACCGCTGCATAAGGCTGGACAAATCCCTTCATGGATTTAGACTAAATGGGCATATGGAAGATTATGATTGATCCCATCAGTCCATGTATTTTCATAAAAGGTTTGCAAACAAGGGATTTGTAATCATAGCAGTGTATGAAACCTCTGGGGTAATCGCCCAAACAGTTGAATAATATCTAAAGAAAGAGATTGAGATGAAAAGCCTAGGTAAAACTAAGTTATGTTTGGGATTACAGCTTGAGTACATAAGTAATGGAATCCTTGTGCATCAAATGGCATATACTGAAAAGTACTCAAGAGAACTCAAAAGATTTAATATGGACCAGGCCCACACATTGACCAGGCCCAATGATGGTGAGAAGCCTAAGAATGGATAATGATCCATTCGGTCCGATATGCCATACATCAGTGCCATAGGAGTTTTAATGTTTTTGGCTAGCCACACTAGACCAGATATCTATCTTGCTGTGATCCTCCTATTTAGAATCAACTTATGACTAACCCAAAGGCACTGAGATGGTTTAGTTGTTTACTTACAACGTTTTAGTTGACTTATGATTTTGGGTTTATTCTATACTGATCTAACCAAAGAAAGTTTAGTTTGTCTTGGTTTAGTTTGTATTGCTGATGCAGGTTATTTATAAGATCATATTGTGGCATGGTCAATGCATAGGAACTACGTGTGGCTTGATCCCTTCTGAGGGTACGTAGGCAGCCTTTCTCAAGGCACAGCTACTACAACATCAAAGACCATCATATACGAGGACAATGCAGCCTGCATTGCTCAACTCAAGGACGGTTACAACAAGGGAAGACCGGACAAAGCATATATGAAGTTCAAGTGTTCCAGGTCCGATCCAGTAACAACTCAGCCGATCCTTTCACCGAGTCTTTGCCAACACCAACGATTAAGAAGCTCATACATCAGATTGGGATGCGAAGACTTAAGGAGTTCAATGATGTACAAATCAGGGGGAGTAATGTGTGTTGTACTCTTTTTCCTTCACCATGGTTTTGTCCCACTGGGTTTTCCTGGTAAGGTTTTAATGAGGCAGCATTCCCAAGCGTATTACTAGGATCTCTGAACATCTACACGGTTATGTCATCCAAGGGGGAGTGTTATAAATCATATTGGATGGACTCCATAACCGGCCCATTAGATTATGATTATATTAGGCCCATATAGTCTTAGATATACATGGTCCATACTTATTATATTTTCCTTTTCCTTTTATATTAGGTTTTCCATATTTGGGTCTTATCTTATGTATATATATGTGTACACGGTTTTGATTAATAATATACACAATTCATTCTCTCAATTTACAACAATAAACTAATATTTTTGGATTTTAATGCAGAAGTCCCTGGAAAAACTGACAGCTATTTAAACAAAAATAAATTAAAACTGCCAGCTAATTCACACACTCCCAACTAAAATAATTATTAAAAAAACGCGGGTAATAAGAAGGTTAATATCGTAAATTCTGCATAACAATCCCTTAACCAGACAAAACAATCCAAAGTGTTCCCTCGCATCCCACAGCTGTTTTAATGGCAATCTCGTAATTTTGTCGTAACAACGAGCCCCGGATTTAGTCACTATTTAATTTTAAAACCCAACTTTGCCATCTCAGAATTTCTCCATTTTTTTCTTCATATTGTCCAAAACAAAAGTAATAAATAAATTTTGAGCAAGAAACCTGTAGAGAGAGAGAGAAAAGAAGAAGAAGAAGAAGACGAAGTCAATAGAGAGAGAATAGATGGGGACAACAATGGCGGAGGAGACGAAGGAGAACGGAGAGAAGGTGAAGCTGTTCGTCGGACAAGTTCCAAAACTCATGTCGGAGACTCAGCTCCTAGCATTGTTTCAGGAATTTGCCGTCGTCGACGAAGTCAACATCATTAAGGACAAGATTACGCGAGTTTCTCGAGGTTTAAACAAAAAACAATTTTTTTTCCTCTGTTTTCTCCGTCTTCCTCGTTGAATTTGGGATTTGTTTAAGAAGTTTCCTCTGTATTGAAATTACTTGAAATGGGTTTTTTAATTCGCATGGTTCTTCTTCATTTTCTGGATTCTAAAATCCCCAATTTCTCAAATCTATATATGTTTCCTCTGTTTCTCCGTCGTGTTGGTTTAATTTTTTGGACTTTATTGATTTGGGAGTTTTCTCTGTTTTTGTTTGGTTGAGAATGTGAAATTTGTGTATTTAATTTCTGAAAACCCTAATTTTGTTTTTTACTATTTCCTGGAATTTTAGGATGTTGTTTTCTGATATGTCCATCAAGAGAAGAAGCAGATAAAGTAATCAATAATTATCATAACAAGAAGACATTGCCTGGGGTAAGTTTCAATTTTTCTTACATTCCTTTCCATTTTTTGAAGCTGTTTTGCTTGATTTTTTCTGTACCTTAAACTAATTAATCTTAGTTGCACATTTATCAAGCTGGTGGGAATCTCAAGATTGCTTTTTTCTTCTTTTATCTGTTTTTTTTTTTAGTTTCTCGATCTGCATTGTACTTTTGTCCCTGTTAAATTCTGGGTTTGGTTATTTTAAAGCTTTGCATGTTCTTGTCATACATGAATCTGATTTGGTTAATCAAAATTTAATTACATGGATTAAAAATGTTCTCTAGATAATTTCTTCAAACACAAGAAAGCACATTGATTCACTATAGCTATATGCCCTCTTTGGTGAGAACTTGATAATAGGAAAAGGAGAAGTTAGGATACAAGTGAAACCAATCTGTGATAACAAAAATATCCTTGCGTCTCTCCGTGGCCTGTATCTGAAAGATTAGGATGCTTATCGGTTGTATACACTCTTATCGATCTCTTGCATTTTTCCTTTTTATGTTATGTTCAGGCATCTAGTCCGTTGCAAGTTAAGTATGCAGATGGCGAGTTGGAAAGACTAGGTACGCAAAATGCTTCGTTTTGTATCCGCGGAAAACGATTTTGTTCTTTCTTTCTGAAAAGTTTACTTGTTTTAGTAATTTTTGTGTCCTATCAATTTGATGGATGTTCTTGAAATCCAGAGCACAAACTATTCGTTGGTATGCTTCCAAAGAATGTTTCTGAAGCTGAAGTTTTATCGCTGTTCTCCCAATACGGAACCATAAAGGATCTACAGATCCTAAGAGGGTCTTTACAAACTAGCAAGGGTATATATCCATCATTTGATTTTGCATATTTAGTTCTGTCTACCAAAGTTTAGACTGAATTTTAGGTTTGTTTTGATTTTTTTTCTTTAGGCTGTGTTTTTCTGAAGTATGAGACTAAAGAACAAGCGGTCGCTGCGATGGAAGGGTTGAACGGAAGACATATAATGGAGGTCTGTGTTTACTACAACTTCGAACATTCTTATTACGTTGTAAAGACTTTTACGGAGAGTGTGATTGTTTCGTTTGTTTCTTTTAGGGTTCGACTGTTCCTTTGATTGTCAAATGGGCAGACACAGAAAGGGAAAGACAATTCCGAAGACTACTAAAAGCTCAAACGCATGCCTCTAGACTCGGTAACCCTGATCCGCAAAATTCCTCGCTGTTTGGAGCCTTACCCATGAGTTATGTTCCTCCTTACAATGGATATACCTATCATGTAAGTTCTGATTCTCTAATATACTTAGTACAAGTTCTTGACTGTTTTATCATAAAATCTAGCAACAACTTTAATTCACGAAATATTATCGCGATTGTCACTTGAAAGAACTATGGATCGAAATTCCATTTACGGATTTACATAAATTACGCTTGAGTTTATCCATTTGTACTTAGTTGTTTTTTTCATATTTGATTTTATTTTTAATCCATAACAGGCACCTGGAACTTATGGGTACATGTTACCACCTATCCAGACTCAACCTGCATTTCACAATATGATTTCACCGAACGACGGTAACAGCAACGCAATGCAGGGAACCACTATGACCGAGTCTGTTCCACCGCGTTTAGCCCCCCGTAGAAACTTCCCCGTGGCTCTTGGAAATTACGGTTATAATGGTTTTCAGTATCCAATGGCGTTTCCTAGAGGGATGATCAGTCCTCGCCTTCCTCTAACTCCAGCAGCTCCATTTGGCATTTCTAACAACGGCGCATCTATACCTTCCTTGGTCCAAACTGAAGGTTTAGTCCTAAACAAGAACATCTAAGAATTCGGTCCGAGGTGTGTATGTGACTCATTAAACAATTTTTTGGTGTTCAGGACCGGCAGGTGCAAATCTTTTTATCTATAACATACCACGGGAATTCGCGGATCAAGAACTTGCGGCTACGTTTCAACAGTTCGGTAAGGTTGTAAGCGCCAAGGTTTTTGTAGACAAGGCAACTGGTATAAGCAAATGTTTTGGTAAGCAAAATGTCATTAACTACATTGTTTACACCAAGACTCGCATTAGCGGCTAAAACAAAAATGCATCTTTTACTGTGTGTTGCCGCAGGTTTTATTAGTTACAACTCGCAAGAAGCTGCACAAAACGCTATTAATGCGATGAATGGTCGCCTAATAAGCGGTAAGAAATTGAAAGTCCAACTTAAGAGAGATAACGGCCAACAAAAACCGTTATTAAACGGTTTGTTGAACCCGTAAAACCCAAGACCGACCTTCATCGTTAAGAGTTCATCGGCGGGCGGGGCGGTTAAGGGCAATCCGGTTTAGACGTTAAAGATTTGGATGGTTCTTGAATGGGGGAGGAACTAAGAGTACAAAAACTGTTGGTCATTGCTAACATTTGCCAGTTTGAAAAATCCAAGTCTCGTGTGGGTCAGAAATTTTCAATCACTCATAAAAAAAAGCTGTAACTTCTTGCGAAAGGATTCTCCTCCACTCACACTTCTTTTTCTTCTTCGTTTTTTATGTAACTTTCATTTATGTACCATTGAATTTTCATGTATAAATGTTTTTTTTTTTTTTTTTTGAAAATTTTCATGTATAAATGTTATGATTATTAACCATTATAAATTCATTTATTCTTGGTCATTCTCATAATTACATTAACTAATACGAATGTATATTCCTAGAATCTCAATATAAATGGATTTGATGGTCGGGAACAATAATTAAGTTGGTTAAATGTCTGTTTATGCAGCTAGAGTTTGACTCCACCTCACTGCAAAGGGTGAAAAAATGGTACCTTAAACTTGTTGACAAAAAATCAACATTTCAATTAAAAATTATCATTTTTATCGTTGGATAGTTAAATTAAAAGGTCCACATTTCAGATTATAATCTAAATGGTCATTATGTTTATCTTTTAGTTACCTTAATTTAAAAATGAATTAAGGGTCCACATTTCATTAGCTGGTAATTAAAAATAATAATTTTATTTCTCATTTGGTCCACAATTAAAATTAATAGCTGTCAGAAGAAATAAATACAAAATTAGAAAATACATCAACAAGGTAAAATATAAATAAATATTTTTCTATGAAGAATAATAGCTGTCAAAAGAAATAAATACAAAAATAGAAGATATATATGAAAAATTAAGATAGAAATAAATAATTGAAATATATTTTTATATATATACACAAGTTGTATTTTTAGAAAAAAAATACAAAATCTTGCTGGTGCAGATTATTTAGGCCTACGGGAAAAAAATCAAACCCATAACATATGAGACTTTAATACCTTTTCTAGATTGTAACTGCCAACTGTCAATTTGTGTGTGTGTGTGTGTGTGTGAATTAAAGAAACTAATACTATAGTTTAGATTACGAAAGAATCAATTGATAACAACAAACTATAAACAAACATACGCAGCAAAACAACAAAATTTAATGATGATTTTAAAACTGTAATAATCATTTTCACTGAATTTTTTGACAAATGTCCATAGCACTCATATGCCGCGCATTTTTTGAAACGCTCCATTTCCATCCTTATTGTCTAATTAGCAAAAGACCATTTTGTACTCACGAGAAAACAAATGTAACCAGCCATTCAAAGCCTAAAAGATGGGCATTTCCGTAATTTGACTTTGCACTAAACCGTTGTGGCAACTTCACCGGAAAAAGAAACGTATTCAACTTTTTCGTCGGACTACAAACTTCATTATTCACTTACCATATCAAAGAGACGACACCAGAGAGTAGCCAAAATAAAATTTAGGCTATAAAAAATGGAGAAAATCCATCGAATTTCTCCATCTTCATCTTCTTCTTCTCAATCTCAATCTCAATCTCAGAATCTTTGTGTATCTCTGCAATGGCTTTTTCCCCAAATTCTTACCAGATGCCTCATTACCAGCCGATTCATCCGTTTTTCGACTCCGTAGAAGATTACCCCGGTCCGAGATGCGGCCATACTTTAACGGCGGTCGACCACCGTCTAGTCCTCTTCGGAGGTATAACCGCCGTCAGAAGCGATGGGTCAGTGTTATCGGGAATCAGTAAGTGTTTTAATCCCTAATTTTGGAATTAGGGTTTTGGGTATTCCTAATCTGTCTCTAATGATTTGGGTTTCTCGTAGGTTTGCAAGGTGTGACGAACGCTGTGCACTGTTTCAACGTCTTGAACCGGAAATGGAAAAGGTCAATTAGAGATTAATAGATGTTGTTGATGTTTAATTAGGGTTTTGATTGAGAATTTGATTTGGTTTGGATCTGATTGTAATATTAGAGTTTTTCCTGATGGTGAGGCTCCGTCTCCTAGGGCTAATCATGCAGCGGTTTCGTTTCGCAACAAGCTGTATATTCAGGTGAATCAGATGATCATTTTTTATCGGATTACATAGATTTGGAATGGTTTGGTTTAAAAGTTATTGTTAAAGCATGTTTGGATTACTGATAAAGATGGACATTTTGGTTGCTGTTTGTTTAGATATCTGACACATGAGCATGTTGGTTTGTTTGGTTCATGGTGGGATTGGTCCAGGCGGGTCTGTTACCAGAGATCTCTACATTCTCGACATGACTAATGATAGGTTAAAGTGAGAAAGGTGAGGTCTTTATGGATTTCTCTTTGTTATCTACTTTATTAATGGATGTTTTAACGCATTTAATGGTCAGGGTCGCGGGTCCAGGCCCTCGCCATGGCCATGTAATGGGTTTAGTTGATCACTGGCTCGTCGTATTCGGCGGAAAATCTGGTATGAATATCTATGACTAACTGTAGCTTCAGTTTTTTCTGTTTATCTTAGCATATGAGTAAGAAAACATTAAGTTGATATGTTTCTCTCAGAGAGGAAATTTACTCAAACAAATCCCTAGTCTACCAACTAGAGTTTATTATACGGTTTTGAACGTTTTACGTATTTGGCATTTAGTAATTATGCTGGCAAAATTTTCCTTTTTCCTCGAACAATATTGAACTCATGTTTCTACGAAGGAACTTTTGGTTATCATTATTCTGTTTTATCTTGTAAAAATGTATAAACATCCTAATACAAGTTTGTTGCTTTTGTCTATGGAGTAGGAAATGATATCCTCGCCGATACATGGGCATTGGATACGTTTAGGCCATCTGCATGGGAAAGATTGAACCCAGATAGCATTCAGCCAACTGGGAGAATGTTAGTAGTAATTTTGGTTGATTTAAGTAACTGCTGTATATCATTTGGTTTAATTAACTCTTTATTGTTTAATATGTTGTTTAAGGTATGCTGCTGCTGGTAATCGACATGACGGGTACTTTTTGCTCTGCGGCGGAAGAGACTCCCCTGGAGCGGTATAATTTTTCTTCTGTGTAAAATTTATTAGGGCAATAGAAGATATTATAACAACCAACTTTGTTATCCAATTTCTCTTGATGAATTCTTGCATATATTCACCCTAATGCTTGCCGTTGCAGCCACTGGGAGATGCCTACGTGCTGCAAATGCTTAACGATGGTCGATGGGTTTGGACTTCTTTTCCAGGTGTAGCTACTTCCCAGAGATGTCAACATACAGCGGTCAGAAACAAAATCTTGCGATACAATCTTTGTTTACAAACTATATTCTTTGATATATGACTGTTATTCCCTAGTAGTGACATGAAATGAGATACATGACATTGGCTTCGAATTCACTGCCATGATCGAAAATTCCTTAACTTGATCGTCTGTCTTATCAGGTTTTTGTAAACGCAAGACTGCATGTCATTGGGGGTTCCTTGATTGGCCATCACCTAATCAATGCTGTATCTGCTGTAGCAGGTAATATCTAACGGCTGTTTTCGAAGTACTTTAACATTCCATAAGACTTTCTATCTTTTCTGCTTTTGCATTTGGAGATTTAGACAATGGACACAAGTTGTGTTCTCCTTCATTTATGGAATGTGAAGCGTATTGAGTAATTGAGTTTAAGCCATTTCATGGTAGCGTGAATGATGTTATGATTTTTGTTTTTGTAGTGCTTGATACTAGTAATAGTCCTGCTGTATGGTGGGGTAGATTTAGCTCAGGGACTTATAACCGTGGACAATATCTTACTCCACTTATGCGACGTTGTCGCCATGCTGCTGCATCTGTTGGTAGCCGCATATATGTGTATGGTGGAGTTGGAGGACCTGAAGAAGGTAATCCTGTATATTTTAGATTTCATCTTCTTTGAGTTATGCAAAAGTAACAATTTTGTTTTGACAATTGCAATGACTTTTATTCTCTTGTAGGTGGTTTATTGCTCGAGGATTTACTAGTCTCTGAAGATGATATAATCCCGCCTTCAAGTTTCATGGAGAGATCGTTGGACGCTCCTGCAAATTTACCAACTGTCGATGCTGTGTTTTATGAATCATATGGCCGGTTTCGACAGAGAATTGTATGTTAATTCCTCATATTCATTTTCACTCCTTACTTTATATAGAATATTTCCGTCTTTGATACCATACCGATTTGTACAATAAAATAATTTAATAGATTTGATAACTGCTAATACCTAGCATTGCTATTCACAAATGCCTTTATTGTCTCTTATTACAGGTTGAGATTCCAAATGAGAGGCTTGGAAATCGAGCGAGACGGATAACCATGGACCGCTTTGAGAACGAGAGGCGCCGGATAAATGATTTGTCGATTTATAGTTATATGGCACCGTTCACCGGAAAAAAGTCTACTCAAGACTTGGTTGATAAGGTATTTTTTTTTTCTGCATATTATCTCATGTTCCTGCATTTATACGATGTTATTGCTTTGCAGGTTATTTCAACATTGTTGAAACCTGATTCCTGGGAACCTCCTGCAAATAGAATTTTTTTCTTGAGTTATCCCCAAGTTGAGGAACTGTGCCATGCTGCGATTCAAATCTTCATACAAGAACCAACTGTTCTTCAGCTAAATCTTCCTATCAAAGTCTTTGGCGATCTCCATGGTCAATTCGCGGAGTTGATGAATATATTTCGTGTGTATGGAGAGCCTTCAGCAAAAGGAGATATCGCGTAAGTTCAAACAGTTTTATACTGGTTGTTAGTATTTACTAAGGAATAGTCACTGAACCAATTGTATATATATATATTTGCCTTCAGGTTTATTGACTATTTGTTTTTGGGAGATTATGTTGACCGAGGGAAATGCAGCTTGGAGACCATCATGTTGCTGCTTGCTTTGAAGGCAAGATAGTTTTCTGAATTCTGATTTTGCATGACCTATGTTACTGGCATTTTTTCAGTTAGTGCTTTAAAAGAATAAAGTATGATTGTTCTATTGTAATGTTGTGCAGGTGAAATATCCTGAGAAAATCCACTTGGTTCGTGGAAATCACGAGTCTGCAGCGATCAATACAGTTTATGGATTTAAGATAGAATGCGAAGAAATACTGGTAAGAAAACATATCAATGCATTATATTTTGCACTAAACAATTTTCAACTCTAAGCTAATAGTAATGGATACATTTGTTATGTACTTTAACGAGGGGCAGGAGTGTGGCATACAAGCGTGGCAAAGGATAAATATGCTATTCGATCATCTTCCGCTTGCCGCAGTAATCGAGCATAGGATTTTCTGTGTGCATGGCGGAATTGGGGCGTTAGCAGAGTCCATGGATGACATTTCAAGTATCCAAAGGCCTGTTCTAATGGATTGCCAATATGAATCCTCACTCGCAAAAGAATTACTATGGTAAAGAAAAAACATCCTCCTCTCTACAATATATATATATTTTTTTAATGAAAGATGTATTAACATTTGTTCGACATAACAGGTCTGATCCAACAGCGGACGAAAGCATTCTGGGGATACACAAGAGTGACAGAGGAGAAGGCATTGTCTCGTTTGGGGTTAGGCTTCTTTCCTTACCCTTATTATGTCTTCACTTTATTAAATACCATTTCAAGCTCGATCACTAAGGCGTAGTCTTGGTTTATATATATGCATCAGCCTGATATAGCCGAGGCGTTCTGTCAGAGGAATAACTTAGACATGATTATAAGAGCGCATCAGTGCGTAATGAAAGGATTCGAAAGATTTGCGCAAGGACGGTTGATAACTGTTTTTTCTGCTGCTAACTACTGTGGTATGCTTTCTATAAAAAAAAAAAACTAGTTTGATTTCTTGCCACATTTGCTTTAGGCTTGGAAAATAAAAATAAAACAACATTTGTGATAATATGTGATAAACAGGAGGTGTAAATGCTGGAGCAATATTGGTAATTGATAAAGATTGGGTTATTTATCCAAAGTTAATTCATCCTAAAAAATCACCTCCAGTTTCATCTTCTGAAATCTCTTCTGATACAGCAACTATGCAGGTAAAACACATTTCTTCTACTCTTTGATCAGAATTAGTCCTTTATAACTAGTCTCTTATAAGTATTGTTTTGTGTGTTTTACTCAGGAGCAGAACAACGAGGTGCTTAGTTTTCCGGTTGGAGGGGGGCCCCCGGGATACGAGCGAGGCTCGACTTCATCTCAAACTTAAATGAAGATGTTTGGAAATTGGAATGACAGAAGTGTGCTATTGAAGAGGTGAAGGTGTACATGTGTGTGCAAAGGGAGTTATCATTGTTGTTCTAATTATCCCTTTCCTTACTTTATCTTTTTCAAAACTTTTTTTATATTTGGTATTGGTGAGGTCTTGAGAATAATTTTTCATAATCATTTGGATATTATTGATTTGAATTTTGTTTAATTTATCCTTCTTAGTTTGTCTTGACAAAAAGAATTGATCTAATGTTACATTTCATTTTGTAGATATGTCTTAAGAGTGTAACATCAGTAGGAAAAAAGGTCTAGTCAAGTGTTAACATCAACATTTAAGAGTATATATTTAAGAAATTTCGATTATTTTTTTATAAGAAACAAAAAAAGGAGATTTGTTAATATTGAAATAAGATTTAACCTAAAGAACAAAATAACCTCGTCCCCTTCAAAGTCTTAATGAAGCTACCTGCCCAAAACCATCACATTCATCTAACCTTTTGTGCTCTTTCTTTTCCATTTTCCCAATTAATAAATGGTCATTAGGTTGAGACTTTATTATTTTTGTTTTTGTCTTCAGGTTGAGACTTAATTTCTTTTATAATGGTCAGAAATATACTTTACTAATTTTCTTCAAGCATATATTTCCATTACATTTTCTCGTGTTTTTTTATTTGCATCACATTGTCCTTGTTCATATATATATTTCTTCTGTCTATTGCTCATTTATCTTTGTACGACAGATATTTATTTCATTGAACCGAAATGTCATGTACAAAACATGATAGATATCGGCAATTAGCAACTTTTGATTTTGTTACGGTTTCATCTAAAACAACTTTTAAGTTACCATTTTACTGATTTTTGTTTTGCTTTGTCTACAATCTCATTCATATTTTGTTTTGAACATTCTTCCAATTAAACTAAAACCATCATTTTCCATTTTTAATATACAAAAATAGATGGATAGTTAGACCATACTTCATACTCACATAAATTAATCCTTATTCCAAAGACACTTCTACACACCCAAGTCACAAAACGAATAAACGAATCCTTTTAATTTCCTTTTTCCTTTTCTTTTCAACACATTGAGAAGACTGTGTCCCTCAAAAACTATAATAAAAAAAAAACCTTATAAAAATATAATATCATCACCGAGAAAATCCATAAAAGAAGGCACAATTACCAAACTACCCTCGCCATTCGTTGCACTGTGTAATGGGCCTAGTCTTTTGTGGGCCAGCCTTAAGAGGACACGGCGTTTGTAACGGCGGTACCATGCAGTTATACTGCAAACACAACGAACTACTCACCGGTATTTCCGCCGCCGGACTGATCTGTATTCCGGTCAAGAAGTTATGCTGCAGATACAATGTCTGAATACTCGCCGATAAAATCCGATCCACGAAGCTCGCCGGTACTTCCCCGACGAACCGGTTACTGTTCAGGTAGAGATTCTCAACGCTTGAGAGAAGCGGAGATATTTGGCCGCATAATCGATTGTAGCTGAGATCAACGGTTGGGATCGTCACTTGATTCGCCGGATTAATCGAACCGTAGAAGAAATTTCGTTGCAATTGGAGATTTGTGATCGGAAATGAGAAGATTCGGCCAGGGATTGTACCGGTGAACCGGTTTAAGCTCAGATCGAGGTAGTTAAGCTTGTTTAACCGGGGTAAAACCCGGTCTACCGTTCCGGTTAACTGGTTCCACGCAAGTGAGAGGTATTGCAGCGACGGAGGAAGAGACGACGGAGAGATTGTTCCGGTGAGACTGTTCCGTTTGAGATCGATTCGGGTTAGGGTTTGTGAGTGAAACGGAGGGATTGATCCGGTTAAGTGATTGTGACAGAGAATCAAATTGGTTAACTCCGGTAAAGATCCGATAGACGGGGAAATAGTTCCGGCTAACTGATTGTAGCTCAAATCGAGTGTTCGGAGACCACGAGCTTCGCCGAGACTCGCCGGAATCTCGCCGGAGAGGTAATTCCGGCTGATTGCGAGAAATCGGAGATTTTTTAGCTGAGAGATTGTCGCCGGTACAGTACCCATGATTTGACCGGGGACAATGGAGAGCTCCGTGAGAGAAGAGAGTTTTCCAATAGCCGGATTGATCCGACCCGATAAACCGGGTGACCCGGCTCGAGGATCGCCGAGATTGAGAGAAATCACTTTATCGCCGTCGCAGTAAACTCCGGCGAATGTGCAGGGATCGGAGGTGAAATCCCAAGAGTGGAAGAAATTTGAACCGGGTAAATCATCGAGAGATTTACGAATCGCTTGTAGAGACAAGAAATCAACCGGGTCGAGAATTGCTTCTGTTCGAAGCAAAATCATCAAACAGCAAAATAACTGAGTAAATCTCATCATCTTCATCTTCTTCTTATTATAACTTCGAGAAACAGAGATTATAATTTATAGGCAGAGATAAGTACACAGAGAAGCTGTAAAGTAGAGAAAATTGGTTTTTTTTTTTCGATTTCTCGTGAGAGGAAAACTGGAAAAGTGAGGTTTTGTGGTGGTGGAAGTGGAGGTGTTCTCGTGGGAAGCTTCCGTGAGAGATTTAATGGCGGAATATCAAACGAGTAAAAAAAGGATGAAAGTAGGATATATACAGAACAGTTGTACTATATGAATTTGGAAATTTACCCTTAATATCTATCAAAGGAAACTATAACAAAAAAGAAGGGGTTTTTTTCGAGAGAAGAGAAAAGGAAATGGCTTGAGAAGGAAGCCAAAATCAAGTCATAAATATTCTTCGTCTGTTTCTTCTTCTTCTTCCTCTTTACTCGTTTTGTTTTCTGCTTCTTTTGGTGGCTTCTGGTAGAAGACGGTATTAATTATTAAATTAAATTAAAAATAAAATAAAATAAAAAAGCACTATGCTAAATTAAGAAAGGTTATAAAATTGGGTTGTGTCAGTGAATACATGAGAAAGGTGTTTTCTTTTACCTGTGTTTTCATGGGGAACAGGTAATTTGGTTAAAACGGCTAGTCCGAGTCTTAGGTTCGGATAAACAGATGAGTCTTAGGTTCGGGTCAGAGAGTGTTGCTTTGGTCGGTCTGGTCACGTGACTTATGTGTGCTCTAGTTTTACAGTTTCGAGTAGACAGCTTGGAGGACGAGCGAGATTTCCGTGACACGTCAGCAATGTTGTCCAATCATTTATTAATTAATCACAATTTAAAAAAAAAATTCTTGGTTTATATATCCATCAAGGACGTGTTTTTTACGAGACAAGATTAGCGTTTATAACATTTGATTTTTATATGAACACAAAACTACTTTAGAAATCAGTATCGTGGGAAGTGTGTCTTGTACTAATCTTTAACAAAAAGAGAGTTATATTACGATCAGATGAAAGGTTAGTCAAAAAAGCAGAACGAATCCTCAATTTTATAATGTGTCCTATTCTTTCTAACTAAGCTTAACTGCCCACTTCCAACAAATCTTGCGACCAAAAGTGCATTCTTATAGTTAGTTACCCTTTTTCAACATACCAAATATCATAACAATTCCCAAGTTCCAATATTTTTCGTTTGACGAATATAACAAAATAAATATGAGAAATCATAAAAGCTAGTATAACATTTTAGATGGTGAAAAAAAAAAATTATAAAGTTGTACCAACTGTATAAATTCACAAATGTAGCTGGCAAATGGTCCTTCCATTCCGTGGGTGCAAAGAAAGATAAATTGGTAAAAAAATTAAATAATGCATTGGAGCTTAATTGAAAAAAAACAAAAAAGAGTAAATTGGAAACACAGAGACATGTGTTATTTGCTATGTAAAATGAGAATGTATCAGCCGCGATTTGGAAGGCTAAGAACGACAAGCTCTTTAATGGAAAGAATGTATCAGCCGCGATTACGCTCCCTTCCGGGTTATTTCCCGAGTATATCCCTATACTAAAATATGGATTTCCTATTTTGGAGGGCAAAAGAAAGGGGTCTCCCCAAACCACAAAGGAATACATTCCCGTGGATCATTTGGTTCATTTGGAAGGCTAGGAACGACAAGCTCTTTAATGGAAAGAATGTATCAGTCGCGATTACGCTCCAAGTAGCCCAGCTAGAGGAAGAAAGTTGGAGATGCGCAAACTTGGCTAGAGAAGAAGAAGACAGAGGGGAGGAAGGAGATACTACAGTGACGGAAGATACCACCCGATCCGAGCACCCACTTATCCCGATCTGCCAAGTGGACGCATCTTGGGCAAATCAAGGGCCCACTAGCGGTCTCGGATGGTTTCTCACTGACACATCAGATCAAACTCATACCGGCAAGCAGGGTTGCCGAAGAAGTCTATCAGCTTTACATGCAGAATTTGAGGGACTCCTATGGGCGATGGATTGTCTTATCCAGAAGCGTATTCTTAGGGCCCAATTTGAGACGGATTGCTCAAACTTATTGACGATGACCGACGATCCGATAGATTGGCCAGCTTTCCAGTCTGAGCTAGATCACTTCGCAGAACTTAGAGATCACTTTATGTCCTTTCAATTAACTTATATTCCTCGTTCATGTAATGTTCGTGCCGATGCCCTTGTAAAAGCGGCACGAACACGCAACCAGTTATTTTCCCATGTAGATCTCGATGAGTCGATAGAAAGCATCCGATTTCGGGATGTTTCTACTGACCAAATGTGATTTAATATATGGAGTTGTTGAAAAAAAAAAAAAAAAAAGAGAAATTATATGAATCGAGGCAAGAAAAGGAGCTTGGACCACAAGAATTATCGACACACATGCATAAGATGGTCAACATTTATAACACTTGGCCAATTTTAGCATTTTTTCACTACACACGCAAGCAACAAATATAGCTCGATACCTGTACAATCTTTTGTTTTTTGGGTATTTGTTATGATGTTATATATACATGGCTGTTACAAGTCTACACATTCCTAAAAATAATTAAACCATAATCGCAAATGATGATTTCACTAATCATTCATATATACCAACCATTCATAAAATTCATTATAAGAGACTACTAGGTAGTGCCGTAGTGGACCAAATTATATTTACGAAAAGAAACTTGGCTTTGTAAGAACGCCAAAGCAAGAAGTTCCAATCACAATGAACACAAAAAAGTCTAACCCAAGAAGCATAAGATGGTCCCACCACGAGACAATTAACACATTCGTTTTGGGACTCTGTGTTTGTTTGTTTTGTGGTCGAATCCTCTCACCAAATACGGCAAGATCACTAGTAAGTAGTAACCGAAACAAAATTTGCTTTGACTTTTCGATTCGGATTAGGTTTATTTTTTTCAGATTGTTAGAACCCTAAATACAACCATGTTGTGTGGATCCTAAGAATCTAAAGAAGAAGAAAAATGAATTAAGAAATTTTTGTTAAGAGAAATTATAATCTAAAAATGATGATGACAAGATAAAATGATGGCAAGAAAAAAAAGAAGCTTTGTTATTGTTACATTACAAGCCTCCATGCCTTGAATGTATGTTCATCACTAGTCTCTTTCACTCACATACTCTATGTTAATGATTAATCAAGTGATTAACATAAACACATGGCTTCAAATTTTGATTCCACTTATAAACCATCTATGATCAGTTTAGTTTTTTTTTGCATTTTCATTTTATTTCATTCCTAGTTCGGGTTAGAACATTATATATTTAATACACACCAAACAAACATGATCAATCTATTCTCCATCTATTGTCACAATCATATCCTATATAAGCCCTATATCAATAACTAATAATGCGCATAAAAGAGAGGGTGTGGTGTTCATTATTTGATACAAATCATTGTTGATTTACCCACACAGAATCAAGTCTCCTAAATCATAATACTCTTTTGCTTTACGGCTTAAAATCTAAATCATGAACCCACTAAAGTAGATGAGATTGAAAATGATGCTTAGAATTCTAAGTCATAATGGTCAGAGCAAGAAAAATGGCTGCAACTAGATGCAAAAATTCTTGCTAAAAACAGTTCAAATGAGATTGGTTCCAAGCTAAATAATTCGAATCCGAGATGCAAACATCACCGGGAAGTGGTTCACGGATCCTAGTTATCGAGAATCGGGTTACAAACTTTTACCTGGAATAGTAGAAGCCAGGTCCACCGCTTTGAGAACTGATAGTAAATTTAACCAAAATCAGCAATGAATCAGCTCTCACAAAGAGAAAGATGTTCAACCAACGAGCTCTTGAACTTGGCTCAGAAAGTCGTTAGGGATCACAAAGAACATACAAATATTCGGTATCACTGTATCAACATCACAATACATATCAGATTGGTCACAATCAGTATAGAACACTACTACAACAACAATAAATATTACAGAGGAGTGTCGGTTTCATTGTGTGTTTAGCTTTGAAGAGTTGCAAAATCGAGAAGAGCATCAGTCTAATTAATATCCACCTGAGGAATTGTACCTCCCGCGTGGAGAATCTGTTGCTCTAGCTGCAACAACATTACATAACAGAAACAAAACCATGAGAAGTTGCAAATGGCTCAGAACAAGTAGGTTTCTGCAAATTTTCTAAACTCACATTAAACAGATCCTGAAGTTTGGTCTTTAACATCTTATATTCATAATCCACCTGCTGCAAACACCTTCAACACCTGTACCATATAACATTATCATAATCCGCATGTGAATTAATTTCTCGGATAATAAATTTCAGAAATCAAACATATCCAGTTACTTTCACATCAACAAGTTAAACTATACACTGGAGAAAACAGCACTCAGCCTTCACGGTTCTGAACATCGCAACATTCCTTGAAAGATATACACACATTTTTTACCTTCCTTGCACCAGCACTGTGTACAAAGCAGATACTTGAACCGTGTCATCGAAAAACACGATTATGGATCAGGCGAACAAAAGAGAAATCCAAGACATTGTGATTTACCTTGAGCTACTACCCTTTAATTGATGCACTCCTGAATCAACCTGTTTGAAATCCACATTTTCCGGCCGCTCCCTAATGTGATTAAACTTATAAAAATCCCGTCACTGAAACACATTCATTCCAATGAAAACACCTTAAGAAAAAAACTTACAGTGATCTGTGATCTAGACATGTTATTTATAAGCTTTGCACAGTCGTCAAAGAATAGAGAGACAACCTCAGATACAAAATCAGGAGTGCTTTCATCTTGCAACTTTCTCAACTCAGAGAACTGATTATCCAGAAATCCCTTGAAAGAAAACCAAATAAAGATACTATCATCTTCAAATCCCTGAAACCATTTCATAACCTAATTCCAAACTCCAATATCAACAAATAACAAATGGCCATAACAAAATTAAACCTGTTGATAAAGAGAGACGATGTAGTCTTGAAATTGTCTCTGCAACTGAGAAACGACGGTGTTCATGGCTGAGACCCAGAAGAAATGCGAAAATGGTAACAACTGTTCAAATTCAAAAATAAGAACAAGGCAATTGTGAGCTTAAGAATTGCTTGTAACGCGATTGCAAACCATTCACGTCTTAACTCTGAGATTCAAATTATACAACATTTCTAGAAAAAGGTAGCCAGAAACAACAATGGAGAATTGTATTTCGAGTTCCCTTGAATTGATTAGCTACAAAAGTCGAAAAACAACTACCGAATCGATCTAATCACCTAAATCACAGATTCTGAGCTAACACTACGCGAGAAAACTTCCGATTTGGGATTGAACAAGAATACGAAAATCAAACCGTAGAAGAAGCGAATTACGTCGGCGAATCTGATCGGAGCGTCAAAGAAATTCTAACTTCCGTTGACTGATTTTGACTTGAAATTGTTGGGTTAAATATCTCCGGTTCAGCATAATTTTTTTTTTTCAAACCAAACCGAAATGCCAAATACTCGATAACATTCATTCACATCGTTGTTAACCATCTCACTCTCATCATGCTTATTGGATGCTGCATTCTTCACATTAACCTCATTGTTCAACAATAACCAAAATATGCAAGAATAATAATCACACTTGCAACCTATTTCTCACCTAAACCAAACCGGTTTAACTAATTCTTCCTCTTGGGTATATATGTATTGGTGTAAAATCAAATTAAACCATTGCAGTTATATTTTGCAAAATGGATTCTTGCATCAAAGAGCTTCATTTCACTCACCTACATATCCCAGTAACCATTAACAAGAAATTTATTGTACACCCATCAAGTCCAAGACCTGCTAATCAATCTCCTCACCATACTCTCTATCTATCAAACCTAGACGACATAATCGGAGCGAGAGTCTTCACTCCTTCCGTTTATTTCTATCGACCAACCGGTAATCAAGGCGAAAGCCGAGAATCTTCGGTAATAAAACGGCTTCAAGATGCTCTTGGCGAGGTTTTAGTTCCATATTATCCACTCTCCGGAAGGTTAAGAGAAGTAGAAAATGGGAAACTAGAAGTTTTCTTTGGAGAAGAACAAGGTGCTTCAATGGTTTCCGCGAATTCCTCAATGGCTTTAGCTGATCTTGGAGATCTTACAGTGCCTAACCCAGCTTGGTTACCGTTAATTTATCAAGATCCGGAAGAAGAAGCTTACAAAATCCTCGAAATGCCGTTACTCATAGCTCAAGTGACGTTTTTCACATGTGGTGGATTCAGCCTTGGGATTAGACTCTGCCATTGTATCTGCGATGGTTTTGGAGCTATGCAGTTTCTCGCCTCGTGGGCTGCTACAACGAAAACCTGGAAATTGATTGCAGAACCCGAGCCTGTTTGGGATAGAGAGGTTTTCAAGCCAAGAAATCCTCCAATGGTGAAATATCCGCATCACGAGTATCTACCTATTGAAGAGAGGTCCAATTTGACAAACTCATTGTGGGAAACGAAGCCGTTGCAGAAATGTTACAGGATAAGCAAAGAGTTTCAATGTCGAGTTAAAAGCATTGTGCAAGGACAAGATCCGACCTTAGTTTGCAGCTCGTTCGAGGCAATGGCTGCACATATATGGAGATCATGGGTCAAAGCACTAGACGTGAAGCCACTGGATTACAATCTCAGGCTCACGTTTTCGGTCAATGTAAGAACAAAACTCAAAACCATAAAGTTGAGGAAAGGGTTTTATGGCAATGTGGTGTGTTTGGCTTGCGCTATGAGTACTGTCGACAGTGTTATGAACAATTCTCTTTCAAAGACAACGCGTCTGGTTCAAGAGGCAAGAGTAAGGGTTACAGAGGATTACTTACGGTCTACGTTAGATTACGTAGAGGTTAAGAGGCCAAAGAAGCTAGAGTTTGGTGGGAAGCTAATGATAACGCAATGGACTCGGTTTGAAATGTATGAGACTGCGGATTTCGGATGGGGTAAACCGGTTTACGCAGGACCAATTGACTTAAGGCCTACACCACAGGTTTGTGTGTTGTTACCTCAAGGAAGAGTTGAGTCTGGTGGTGACCAAAGCATGGTGGTTTGCCTTTGCTTGCCTCCTTCTGCTGTTCATAATTTCACTCGGATTCTCTCTCTAAATGATTATACATAAACAAAGTCAATAAAATGTCAATCAAATATAACCAATACTCATGATCATAATTATGCTGATTTAATAAGACTTTTATTTCAATTATAAATAGTCCAAAGCATATCCTCAAGCAAACATAAGTCACAGAGCAAATCACCAGAAATCGAATTTGAATTCAGGAGAAACTCAAAAGAAGAGAGGAAGATTGATAAAGTTTTAGAACAAAGTGTTGACGATCTCCACATGGATCCAACTGTACAAAGATTAGGGCCACTAGAAGGATTTAAAAACAACATGGAAACCTTAAATTCGAAAGTTTTCGTTCTTTTTTTCTTTTCCATTTAAGGTTTCAACCAGGCCTCCACGACACCCATATTTACCAAACACCCATCTATGAAAATGTACACAATTTTTTTGGCGTATTTGCGCAGCCATATGTATATAAAAGAAGGAAAGAGACAGAAAAATTAATACCATCAACTCGAAGGAAATCATTTCACATCTTCCAAATCCATGTCTTTGTATATATACAAACACCAAAAGCCTTCAAGACTTTTGACAACTATTTACCTGTTCAAACACAAGATTAGGAAGATAGCAAAGATGTTAGCTTCTCTCACTATTTGTTTAGAGAATAAACATCATAAAGGTGTGACGAGGATTCACCGTAGAGATTATACAGAGACCCGAGGCTTTGAGTGTGGCTCTGAGACACTTAATCGCCTACAAAGGAAACCATACCACAAACCATCTCGTCTTCTTGTATTTTCTCTGTGTTGCTGGTGACGTTTAGATGATGACCATTAGTAACTTCATCTAACTTCAACAGATCCTCGTCTTTTGGATCTGATACTGCTTTACAGTGTTCTTCATGCAAAGCAAAACCAAACTTCATAGGAGATATTCCTTTAGAGAGCATCTGTTCATTGACAGTAATATCGCTGTGAACAGGCGGTGTGGTCGATCCATTTGTGATGTGCTTTCCCACCTGGGTTTCTTCGAGTGTATAGAGTTTCTCTGTTACAGATTTCTCAACAAACCCATTTTTCTTCTTCTTCTTCTCTATTTCCTTGTACATCCCATTTGATGTAGGGTAAAGGGTTAAAGAAGACTTGAATGAGTTGTTCATGTGATCCGAATCATGGAAATTCTCCATCTGCTTTGATGAACCTATTTCAATCAAAACCATATGATTACTCGCACATGACTTGAAAGGACAAAAGCGCTATATTTCTATCTCTTCACTCACGTGTAATGCATCTTAAAAGGTGATGAATAAACACATAATTAATAACTAGGGAAAGGTATATTGACTTACGTTCTTCAGAACTTTCAGCGGACTCGACTGATCCAGGCTTAGAGTGACAGTTGATTATATCTTGGCATATCTTTCCATTAGCTTGATAAGATCCCAATGCCGATGTGTGATAACATTTCATGGAAAATCTATGTCAAAATTTCCATGATTCAAAGCATGAGATATCCATCAGGGAACATAAAAGAGGAAATTTGGAAAAGAGAATGCATAGGCTGTGAATAATCACGTCAGAATTCTTGTCCAAATCGAAACTTTCGTCTTAGAAATTCATAATACAAAAAGACAGCAAAAAATTGTCCAACTCGAAACTTACCTGTCTTCCAATGTTGCATTGGTGCTGTGGAAATGGTCAAAAACCGGCAGCAGTTTCTTCTGTTTTATTTCAAGTTCATGGGAAGGCACCTTTTCTATCCCAAACTCTCCACTAATGGAACCATTATCTCTTGGAGAGTCCATCACATGAAAAGAAATCTAGCATCACATCAAGAGTAATAATCAAGAGACAGGACAACTATAAGCAAGAACGAGAGACATTTTGACAAAAAATACCTTTGAATTTTGCCACACTGGTAGCATCCCTGAGGTAACCTTTACCTCGAAGTTTGAAAGATAGCAATGTGCTCTTTCAGGGGCCTTCTCAGAACAAGTTTTCAAATACTTATCTTCACCAGAATAGCTATTGATGTCAGGGGAAAGACGTGCATCCTCATGGTTTGGCAAGTTATTTGAGACTGTATCCAAATCGTATTGCTTTTCAGTGATACTTTTGGGAACTCGTTCCTCTGTGTCCAACCAGTCAGACCTTCTACATACATCCCACCACTGAATAGGCTCAACTTTTACCCTCAAGTCATCCTCCTGAACTTGAACATGTGATGTTCTTTGCACTCTCGAACCGTTTTCAGGTGATTCTGTGAAAACTGATGGCAGAAGTTCATGCTGCACCACATGGCCTGATGGAGTATAGACTAAGATATGCTCCAACGATTTAGCCCGAGAGTTTTGTCGAAGGTCATGAGTAACAGATTTGTGAAAAACAGCAGCCACGGCACCTGATGGTACAAAAACTTTTCCAGTTGCAGCAGTGGCAGCATTGCTTACTGTATTAAGCCACCCGAAGCTGCTATACTTAATTCTGCTTACTACAGAAAGGGAAACAGCTGGCGGTGGCGATAAAGAGTGCTGATTATTTGACAAGGATTGAGTAAACCACCATGGCAAAGATGAAGCTGAAAGTTGGGCAGGCTCCTCACCCTCGCCATTTAAAGGTAGAAACTCAGCATCGCTGATAGACGGGCTTAAAACGAAAATATGGCAAGTACCCTTGGATGAAATAATAGCCACCCACTGACTGTTATGACTAAAGCAAATGTCCTGGACAATCTGTTAAAGAGGGCAGAAAAATTCTGATCAAGAAAGTGCACACTAAAAAGAAAGGACATATGTCAATTCAAAAGTATACTAACAGCTGAAGTGATCCCTCTATGCAGCTTGAAGAGATGCACATGAGAAGATTCCCACTCATATTTTAGGTCACCAGGTGCACTATGTGAACGAGATGGCATGATCTGAAAGACATTGATATTGTTCCCACACACTGAAGCAGTAACCAATAAGGTTCCACTAGGATCAAAACAAAGTGCTGAGATAGGACTAGTATGCGCCTTGAACTGTGATACTACAGCTCCAGAAACAATATCTTTGACAGCAACCTGTTGAACGAACATTCAAAATGTATCACAAATCTGGCAATCAGTTGATTCAACACACTGTTCAGATCCAAAATAAAACTAACCATTCCAGCATTCTCTGCATCCGATCCAGCAACCCCACCAACAGTCCAGATTAAATTAGGTGCTGCTGGAGAATTAGATCCATCAGGGAGCATTTCTTGGTAGTATCGTGACAATGTTCGGTATCCCATGTCCCCCAAGTTGATTAGTCCATTTGCTATCTGCTTGCTAGACTCCATCGCATAACGGGCCATCACACTACTTCCACTTGTCGATCTACTTGGACTGACACTGGGTGAAGAAACAAAATTCTGCGAGGTTAGGCGCCCTGTTTTCATGGTTATGGAACTTTTGGAAGCATATGCAAGCCACCTTGGACCTACAGCCATCGGACCATAGCCAACATTGACCCCAGTTGTTCCTTGTCTCACTGGCTGAGGAACAGGATAGGTGACAACACTGAACTTATTTTCGAGAGTAAGTGCATCAAGGCAATATATCTGCATAAACCAAACAGAAGCCATCAGTGTAAGACTTAAGACTTAAGGACAAAAGATTAATCTGTTACGGTCATACTCGGCCTGTAGATACTACGTTCACTGCAAGAAAGGTTTGTTGGTCTCAAGACCAAATACAAAACATTTAACATGCCATTCAAATATGATGAAATATTATTGGTATTGAAGAATTTTATCACAAGAATCTGAATATCTTTAAGCACACTGATACTCACTTGAGTTGCAAGACCAACAGCTACTACTCGGGAGCTGCATCTAACCATGCAAACAGACGACCGAAATCTCAGGACATATACATAACTGTGAGACCTAAGGGAGTAAAAGCGAACAGTGGTAGGATATCTGGTGGCATCCCCGAAAGTGTCTGCTTTACCATCTCTCGCTAATGAACCATTATGGGAAACACTGTGACCCGAACCCGTGCCAGTTGTCTCATCCCCAGAAACAACCAGTAACAGAGGATGTGAGTTCCAAAAACCCCCATGACCACCAGACCTCGCAGGCAATGGCTGCATCTGTAAGAAAGAAACTGGACCACCACGTTTAGAGACTAGTTCATTAAAATTAGAGGCATCCTCAACATCAAAGACTTGAAAGCCATTCTGATAACCAAGTAAGAGAACATTTCTGATGATATGTAGACCCAGTTCAAGGATACCAAAGCCAGCCCATGTCACCTGCTCATGAAAGCAAAATTCAGATGTTTGCCTTAAAAGGAGTCCCTCCATCAGAGGAAAGCAAGGGAAAAAAGTGTCTATATAACCCATCCAATACGAACCTAGGCTATTCGTTCTAAGAACCCTAAACTACAATCAACATTTCACTGAGTTTCCAACAGGGAAATGGAACTGGACATCTAATTCGAAATTAGCCAACAATAATCAACAAATTCAACACAAAACTTCAGATCAGAAAAGAATCACTAGCAATTTGTTACTTAGCCTAAGTATCTCAATCCTTTCCAGATACAGCAGCCAAAAACCCCACCAACCACCACTTCACAAAATGGTTCCAAACAGGAAAGAAACCCAATTACTTCCTAGCTTGTAAACGTAATCACAAAATAGCAAAAACTCACGCACAGAACAAGAGCAAGCATCAAATAGTGAAAAATCAAAGGACCTGATCTTTATCGTCTTCGGTAGCAGATATTGAAGCGGCGACGGACGCTCCGGCGGAACGAACCGACGACGCAACGTTAGTGGCGTTTGCCGATACAGTTTTGAGACAAGAGGATATAATCTTAAAGGAATTAGGTAACAAACCACTATTCTTCCCTTTCCCTTTCTTCATCATCTTCTAAAACCACAAACCTAAGAGAGAAACAAACTCACAACAACCAAAGCAAAATCAAATTGAAAACGAACATCGCTCCGATCATCCACCGCCACCATCGTCACCGTCTGCTTCACCGGTAACCAAAACCTCCGAATCAACCACGGGGCATCTCCGCCGATAACCACCGACGAACAGAAATAACATCCGATGATGAAATTCCGATAAATCTCCAGTAGAGTTTTGACTTCAATCAAAAACTGATAATATCAAATCTCTCTCTCTCTCTCTAAAAATTTGTCTTATCGTCAACTTCTTCTCTTTACCCGTTCGTCTTTGATTTTCTCGACAGAGAAAGTTTATTTCACCAAGACATTTTTTGAGGAATCGTCTCGTTTGTCCCTTAAACGACGACTCAAATCTTATAAATCCTTGTTATAAAACTCATTTTCTTTTAAGTTTATTTTTAATACGAAAAATAACAAAATTACTCTAAAACCAATCCATATTTGTGATATTACAATTTATACCTGGGTATAACCCACCCACCAAAAAAAACGGGTCAAACCCGAAATTGTAAAAAAGAAAAAAACCTAATTTACACAGATTCTTTCTTTTTACTCTGAGGATTCAAAATTACACAGATTCTTTTACGATTCCTCCTCTTTTACTCTCTCAATTCAAATCCACTTCTCCTTGTTCGTGCTCGACAACTCTCCCTCTCTCCCTTCTCCTCCGACAGTCAATTTCTCCTTTTATCTTGCAGATTTGCTTCTAAGGTTTAGGTTTGTGATGCCGCCGAAGATGATTTTTCCTAAGGGGGTGAATCCTAAAGGGAGGAAGAAGAGTCATAAGTCGCCAGATAGAGTAGTGGAACCGTTAGCGGAGGAAGAGGCGCAAACGGAAGCGAGTCAAGAAGAAAGTGAAGAAGACGAGAGAACAGAGACTGAAGAAGAAGAGGAGACTGAAGAAGAAGAGGAAGAACATGACACCTCCGATGCGAATTTAGTAAGTAATTCCTCTCCATTTAGTTAGGTAAAACAAGAGAAAACTTGGGAAAAATAGTTCGTTTTAGTAAGGGAATTTGTTTGTTTTTGTGCAATTTGATCTTTATTGCAAGGAAATTGACACATTTAATCAATAAAGCATGTCAATTTAGAGGTTGGGTTTGAAGAGAAACTGGAAAACTTGGTAAAACAAGAGTGCTGTAAAACTGGATAACTTTGTAAAAATATACAGATGTATAAATTGAACAACTTGGTAAAAATGATTGATGCAGGGATCTGGTGATGAAGCAGAGGTTATGAGACCTTTGAGTATGTACTTCCAACCAACAGAGTACAAGAAAAAGATAAGGATCTCGACGAGATGCTACGTCAAAGAGTTTGCTAAAACTCTGGAGAATTTGGAGCCTCCACTTACGCGTGCTGAGAAGAATTGGTTTGCAAGCCATCCCCAGTTCAAACACATCTTCCACTTGCCAAAGCAAGGTTTGGACCACAGTCACAAGCTCCAAGGCATGTGGATGCTTTTACTCCGAACCGCACGCATTGAGAAGAAAAAGGAGGCGTGGTTCGTGGTTAATGGCGTTCCTACCCGGTACGGTCTGAGAGAGCACGCCTTGATATCCGGATTAAACTGTAGAAATTATGAGGTGAATTATGAGTTGGGTGACATGCAGTATGTGAGGAGGCAGTTTGGTAGAAAAAAAGTCAGATATGAAGATGTCAAGAAGAAGCTAGAAGATGGGATGCCAGCTAATAGAGATAGGTTGAGGATGCTTGTGTTGTATTTTCTTTGCAGCATCATCATAGCTCAGGAAAAATGTGGAAAGCATGCAACACCGATCCCCGATTTCTTCCTGAAAGTTGTTGACGATCTTGAATTGTGCAAGAGTTATCCGTTTGGGAGGTTGTCTTTTGAGTACATGCTGAAACAGATGTATCACTTCCTGGATAAATTTAACGGAGTCGTCGAGGAAGACATTTTAAGGCCGATTCCCGGTTTCTGTATCCCTCTGGAGGTATGTACAATTAGGAAGTAATTGTTGCAACATTTGAATAATTGAAACTATTTCAACTATAAGTGTGTTGTGCAGCTGCTAGCGTTTGAAGCAATTCCAAATTTGGGGAGTACTTTCCTTGAGCCAATTCTAGAGGCAGACGGTGGCTGTCCAAGGATGTGCAAGTTTAAGTTCAAGAAGAGTGGGATGAGAGGGTTTCCTCTTTCAATGATCAACGAAAAACTTGGTACAATTAAGGTCAGTTATTTTACGCATTTAAATTATTTAGAGTTGTTTTTTGTTTTAATTTTTAACATAATTGTTGACATTCGTAGGGCATTCAAAACATCCTCTTGAATCGTGAAGAAGAAGTAGATCTTGCTCAAATCTTCCAAGAAGACTATGTCGAGGATTGTGACGATCCGGTTGTTCGCGAATGGATAACCCATTACAATAAAGGAAATACAATCTTCTTTCCAGAAATGTACGCCGATGACGTGGCTGCCCGAGTGGAAGAGGAAAAAGAAGCTGACAAAGAAGAAGTTGAGAAGGAAGAAGGTGGAACATCCGGAGAAGCGAATGCTTTAAAAGATTTGGCACAGCTTGTGGATGGGATGAAGGCAGAAATGGAATTAGGGTTCAAGTCAGTTAATGAGAAGTTGGATGGGTTTGATGAGAGAATTAAGAAGGTGGAAAGTTATGTGTTTGAGAATTTAGATGAGGTAAAAGTGTAAAACTTGGAATAACTATGTTGTGGTAAAACTGGGAAAATTGGTAGAACTATACTTTAATTATTATTTTTTTTTCAGGTAAATGAACAAAGACCTCAAGATCAAGGTGATAGGCAGGAGGAAGCACAAGAGATGGCTACTGAAGCCCAACCACCAACAACAGCTGCTGCTCATAGGACGGAGGAAGCCAATGAGGAAGCCAATGAGGAGACAATGACACTCAATGATTATAGGAACAGCATAACGCGTGGTAAGCGTCCCCGAGGCAAAGTAGCCAATTACCCGAGTAGACCATTGACAAGGTCAAGGAAAACATTGGAGGAGCCATCACAACCATTGGTAAAGCCATCACAAACATTTGATGTGTGAAGACTATATTTGGTTGGTTGTTTTGTTTGGATTTGGTTGGTTTTTTTTTTGATTGGTTGGTTCTGGTATGATTAGGTGCAGTTGCTGGATAAGGTTGAAGTTTTTTATGAGAACAATTGGAGGAAAGGAGTGGTGAGAGGAATGCTTGAAGGTGGAAGCGTTAGGGTTTTTATATATGACTTGAAGGAGGAGCATGATTTTAGAGTAGATGAGTTTCAGTTTGATAAACAAGCTTAAACAATGTTAACCTATGATGTGTTGAATTCGTAAAACTTTGTAAAACTATGTAAAACTATGTTGTTTTCAAAGTCTAACATGCTTAGATAAATCTTACAAACACACGACATTAGTATATAAGTCTTACAACACAAACAAAAGATATTAGAAGATAAGTCTTAAAATACATAGATAAGTCATAAAACACAAAGATAAGTCTTAAAACCCAAGAGATAAGTCTTAAAACCCAAGAGATAAGTCTTTTCGAAGCGAGCCTTAAGCTAAGCGAGCCTTAAGCTTTGCAACCTCTTTCAGCTCCTCTTTGAGCTTTGCATTCTCATTTTGAAGCTTTGTAACTTCTTCTTCGAGTCCATGAACCCAAAGTTTTTTAAGGTGTTGGTCATTATCCTCCTACACAAGAAGACATAATAGTTTAACCAAGTTTTCCAGTTTTACCACACGCTAGTTTTTCTAAGTTTTCCAGTTTTACCACACTATAGTTTAACCAAGATTTCCAGTTTTACCACACTATAGTTTTTCCAAGATTTCCAGTTTTACGACCGAACCCAGAAAAAAATAAATGTCTACTGACATCAACAACATCACTCACCTCATATTCACTGCAAATAAGGTACCTCCTTCCTACATCAGATCCAGAGAGGTGTGAAGGCTCCACAACGATTGGAGCATCGCATGGACACTTTGTTGGTATGCCATCACAACCATCGGCGAGGAACCTCCTTCTCTGCTCTTCCTTCTTCAACCTCTTCATGTCAGTGTACCACGGATCAGTTTCACAAATCTTGTCCATGAGATGAGCAAATAAAGGAAAAGGTGAGAACTAGAGAAAATGAGAGAGATTAGAGAGAGAGAGAGAAACTGGAAAATGAGAGAAGTGGAGAGAGAGAGAACTAAAAGATAAAAAGGAGAAATGGTCGGATTTTATCTATAAAGGAAAAGGAGAAATGGTCAGAGAAAAAGGAGAAATGGTCAGAGAAAAAAGATTTTGTCTCTATTCGTTTTTGTCTCTATTCGTATTGGCGCCAAAAAATTTTGGTGAAATTTTCGTTTTGCCGCCCAAATATTACACATGGTTTTACCAAACATTTTAGTTTTACGAAAGTCCCAAATAGTTTTACTTTGGCTGTTTTCAATTTATTCAGTTGTACCCACTCTTAAACTTTAAATTTGTAGTTTTACAGTTGAGTTTCCTCCGTTAATCTATCATTCTAATTGTTTTGTGCATTAATATGTTTCAGTTTTACATTTTTGTAATTTCACCCTACTAACTTGGCTATTGTTCTTATAGTGATCTTAAAAGTATAAGTCATTTGTTGGTGTGATTGTTTCATATGGACCCAAAAATTCTAAATATATAGTTTTCATGTTAGTACAAGAAAAAATAACTATTTATAACGTTTATATCATGTAATTATATTTTGTTTTGTTGTTTGTTTTTTTCAAATCGATCCTTGTTTTTTCCCTAAATCGATCATATAAAAAACAAGCACACCACCAAATCCGTTCTTCAAAAAGGTCGCATCCACAATTATCACTTTCCTCATCGCTTTGAGCCCTTCGATGCTAGCTCCCAACGCTATGAATAGATACTTGAATTTCCCCACATCATCCAATAACAACTTTGTTTTCGTACCGGGATTGACCTGCTCTAACACGTACAAATAACGATACAACATATTGTAGTTGTCTTCGGGACTACCACGTAAATCACGAACAGCTAGACTTTTACCTCTCAGAGCTGTGGAGTATGATATCTGCACACCTAAATCTCTCTGAACCATACCCATGATAATTTTCGGCTTCGGAGTATCCATTTGTCCTGGATACTTTTCATTCAAATATGATGCAACCAATTGGGCCGACCCTTTCCTCTTCGTGTTGCTTGTACTCTGACTAGCCCGAGAGCATGTATGCATCTTCGTGTACGTTCTAATCGAGAAAATCTCTGTGTTTGTAACCACTGCAGCTCTTAAAGCCCATTTACAGTTTTCTATTGGACATTTTAGCACTAATCGCACATTATCCGACTTTATTATCCTATAACCGAAACTGTTGGCAAATGCACCTCTATCCACCACCTCTTGTACTGCCTTCCTATTTTTAAATTCTTGACCCACACTCAGACCCAAACCGTCTTCCCATTCCTCTATAAACTGACAACGTTCTACAACAGGCTGAGGCTCAATATATGACTCACGCATATCCGATATCTCCATACCGTTGTCCATACATTCATCACGTGATCTATCATCATCATCCTCCATCGCATGATGTTGTTCGTTTGCTTGTTCTTTGCCTACATACGGAACAATGGCATTACCTCTGATTTCCTCGTCATTTGATTCCAATACATCAAAGTTCATACCAATAGAACTTTTATCTACTCTCGACAGTTGCTCGGGCTGTTCCGATGAAGCGATGACCTCCACGTACAAAAGACATCTTCGGTTCTCTTTACCACCACACCTTAGGTAAACAGACATATCCTCCTCATCCTCAATAACTAATTTTTCCTCATCTCTTCCCATCAGCACTGGAAAATAACTCAATTCCAATTTAACCCTTCTTTCATCTAACGAAATCTTCTTCAATATCCTAGCTTCCACCATCGACAAAGTTATCTCCCTCACTGATGTATTGAACATTATACTATACATGCGACCTTGGTATTTAAAGAATATGCCCACTTCATTGCTCATCGTATCCTGTCAAAAACAATACAAAAAATTCACTCATAATTCTCAGTTTTACCAGTTTTACAATATTTACAATTTTACTTGTTTTACCTAGTTTTACCATATCGCAAGAACACAAATGAGGATCTAATCTACTTCCAATTCAGTAGGATTCAACTACTAAAAATACATTTGTTACCTCTTAATAGCCCTAATCGACCCATAATTCATACTAAAACACCCAATGTTGTGCATCAAAAATGACTTAAATCCAGTCAATCCCTAATTTGCTAAAACCTAATCTACATTGAGCAATACCAACCGAGACCAACCTAAGAGCAACGAATCGGTGGCGGCGGAGGTCCGGCGGCGGTCCGGCGGCGATGACGAGGGTGGAGAGGTTTGATTGACGAGGAATCGGAGGAATCGTTTTCCCGATGTCGATTATATTTTTTTTTCAAATTGGGCAATATACATGTGGAGTGTGTGACGTTTTTAGTGTAGAAAAACTACATGGTGTTATTCTTTTCTCACAAAAACCGCAGAGCGTTCTTTGGTTTCATTAAGGGTATAAACAGAATTACACATTCTCTCAACAAATAGAGGGACATGAAGATTAGTGAGGGATATAAGAGATTTTGTTTGGAAAAAAAGGGACAAAAGAGGCGTTGGCTCACATTTTTTCCGCCATTTTTTTTTACAGACTTTACGTTATCATTTAATTTAAAATATTTAGATAATCATGCGTCTCTTATTCAATAATATACGGCCGACTTCCATTCTTTTTTTTTTTTTTTTTTTTACTTTGTTTGAAAATTTACAGATATTATTCGGATATTAAGCCAAAGATATACTATAAAAGTTACGATCTAATCAGCACCGTGATGGTCCATTTCGGGTTACCTACACACGAATAATACTACTACTTTATTGCTCTCCACAATGTCCACATAAAGCAAATTTCGATACGACATTCATGACAATTTGTTTGTGTTGTTATTGATAAATATAAATGAGAGGTTGGAATTATCCAAAACAACAATTTTCTTTTATCAAAAGTTCAAAATCAATATCATCATCTAGCAAATTTACAAAAACAACACACTAAATTTATCATTTAACTAAATTTAGATTTTTAATATTCCATGGGATTATCTTGGAATATTCCGTGGAACTTTTTTTTTTTTTTTTTGGTTGTAAAATGATAGAAATGGTTATAGAGAATATACGGAGAACAGAAATTGCTAGTAAATACCATGAGGCAAGCCATGTGTATGTAAATTTGGCGTAGTAATTAAAAACATTCACCTTTCAAAGTAGAAAAGCAAAAGCCAAAGATGGTTTCTAACAAAAGCTGTCTTCTTCAGAGAGAAAAGAGAGAGACTGTGTTCTATGAGATTTTAACTGAGAAAAAAAGCTTTTACCCGCCGCGAGCGAAACGAGCTTGAATCCTCCTCTGGATAGTCCCACGACAAGACGGACAATCCAACATTCCTTCTTTCTCATGAAGCTGATTGCATTTAAAGCAAAGAACTTGGTGAGCACAAGGCAAGAAGATGACACTCATCTCTTCAGACAAACACATCACACATTCTCTTTCTCTTTTCACTCTTAGCACTCCAAGATTCTCTCTTTTTGTTGCCTTTGAGTCATTACCGCCTCTCTTCAGCGCGGCTACCCTCGAGTAGTCTGATTTAAGTTTCAGCACTGAGATCTCTAGCTCAAGTATTCTGATGTTTTCTAGGTAGTATTTCATGTCGGATTCTGCTTTCGCTTTGATCCGCTCTTCTTCCACCTTTCCAAGTGCTTCAAGTTCCTTTCTTTCTTTCTTTATTGCAGAAGCCTGAGCAGCGAGTTTCCCTTTGACTGTCTTTTCTTGTTTCAAATTAACCTGCAGTGGATTTTTTATTAGTTATCTTCATCAACTCCTGCAACTATAATGCAACCCTTTCTCATACATAAATTGCAATAAACAACTGAATATCATTCTAACACTAAAGCTACTTTCAACAAAACACAGTAGAACAAGCACATAGACTCAAAACACTTGATGCAAACATTATTTTTCCTTCCTTAAACCTCTCACATTTATTAGCAATGTAAATGCCAATTAGATACCTTAAGACTAGAAATATGGTGAACTGCTGATATCTTAAGATGATAAGACCTAACATGTGAAAAGACTTATCTTTACAGAAGTAGCTAACCTCAATTTGATTCTGGCGGTTTTTTGCTTTGGTAACTTCTTTCTGCAGCACTGTCACCTTGTCTCTTTGACTCTTGAGCTCTTCCTGCAACAGAATATTTTGCCCTTCCCAAGACTGAGTATCCTTTAATGATATCTGCACTCTCTCTTCTGCTTCTCTACAACTCTCAGCAGTCTCAGCAGCTCTTATCTTAGCAGCTTCCATCTCTTTCTTCAGTACAGATTGTTCTACCTCGAGCCTACGAGCAGCGTTGTTGGCTTTTTCAAACTGGCTGGTCGCATTGGTTAACGCTAACTCCATCTCAGACAGCCTTTTCATAGTGGTTTCTTTCAATACCTGCTTGCCTCTTTTATGCTGTTGTACCTCTTCTCGTTCTTTCCTTAGAGCCTTAAGCTCTGGTTGGCCCTTAAGAAGTCTACCCATTGCTTCTTTTACTTTCTGATTAGCCCAGTCAGACCATACCTGCAGTTCATTCTCCAGATCACTCAATCGAGGACCTAGCTTAAGAATCAATTCATCTTTTTTATCCCGAGGAACATATACTCCCAGAGAAGCGGGAAAATTGACCGGTTTGGAGTTGAAAATACATGGGTTTGGCCTAGAAAATTCGATCTCATGGTCGGTATAGTGATCGAAGAAGTTGCCATGGAGGAAAGTTCTTGTAGAATAGTTTAGAGGTGTGACTAAAGGGGGAGAAGAAGAGGAAGGAAGAAGAATGATCGGCTTTGTTATAATGACCACATATCATGATTTCAGTTAGATGAGTTCTATCTAGTTTCCACTTATTGGACCAAATCCGGTTTACGCCTAACCGGGATGGTTTTGTCAAGACTGATTTAGGATGAACAAAAGTAGTAGTAGCATTTGGGTCTGTGGAAGCTTAATTTTGACCAAGTTGGAATATATTTTGGTATATAATGGGCCTTGATTAAGAACTACTAGTATGTGTTTAATATTTTGTTAGTTTATAATTAAGATAAGGTTACAAGAACAAGATAAAGCATTTGGTCAACGAAATTAATAATTGAGATGTAATCCTCCCAAATCATCATTAGACATCAACTTTTGTCTTAGGCTGTCCTTTACACTCATCGGTATCGCCAAATACTTAGTTGGCAACTTCAATAAATATGTTTAGAATGAAATTCTCTTTTTGCATTATTGTTTTAATCTACCTATTCGTATCAAATTCATTCACATAATTCGGAAGACATAATCATTCTCTTTTCAAAACAAATTTAAAGTGTCTGACAAAAAAAAAAAAAAAAAAAACAAATTTAAAGTGTCCTAAAGAAATTCCTAAACTCACCACCAGCACATAACCAAAACCCATTGGGTCAAAACACTTTCAATTAAAAACATAATTCACAGTTTTGTGTTGCCCCTTCTTTCATCTTCATTCTCTTCTTCGATCAGGTATATTACAAGTTCTCGATCTTCTGTTTTGCCGATTTTTCCAGATTCTCTGTCGGTTTAATCGTCATTGTACTCCCTCTTTCCGAGTTTCTACTTTTGCTATTTGTTTAGGCTTTCAATTTTTTTTTCTTTTGGGATTTTCTGTGCCTGATTCCAGAAATTTCGATGTTGTAGATTTTATTTAAGGTTATTAAACTCCAGAAAGAAGAAGATCAAAGAATTCGTTGTTTTTCTTCCCACAATTTTGCTTGCTCTTGCTTGTGTTGCAGAAACTAAGCCACTTTTTTCTGTTGCTTTTCTTCTTTGCCAGCTTATTTTGGACACTGAATCCTTTTCTGCAGCCTCAGAACTAGACTTCTTTTCTGAAACTGCTGGTACCGAAGAACTAGACTTCTTTTCTGAAGCTGATGGTACCAGAGCTGCAGTACCAGATTTTTTTGATGGTGCATGAGTAGCAGGTATAGTAGTTATATAGCCCTTTGAATCTACCACACATACAGGTGAATCTAACCTAGTAATGCTCTTACGTAAGACACCGTTACTATCCTCAGTTAATGAAACTTTCACCCCAATCTCTGTTGTTATCTTTGACGACGAATTTCTTCCCATCGGATCACAAGATGATTTGGCTCTTTTCTCTAGAAGGAAACTGCCGACCGATGCAAACTTTGCCGCCTTATAGCCACTGCCTTTGCCGTAAGTCCTAATCTTCTCCACACTTGATTTCTGCCGGAGCATGGCCATTTCTTTTTTAGTGCGGCCTTTCCGACAAGATACATATCTTTCCTCAGAGACTAGAGTAAAAGATGCAGATGCACTTCTAATGCCTTCACCAGAACAAGTGCTACCTCCTGATGTTGTGCCACTAGAATGAGTGTTTTTGCAGTTGGCTGTATTTGGGAAGTTTCCAAATTTGAGTGGCTCGCTCCGATTGCTTTGCACATTAGATTGTGGAGGCTTCGCTTTATCTAAGTCACTAGAGTTTGGAGGATTACATTCAGCACCAAGAGATTCAGATGATTTCCTCTCATTAGATCCCACCGATCCCTCGCCTTCAACTTCAAATGCTTGCAAGACATTCAAATCACACATCAAAAGCCGCCACATTGCTTCAACTGTTGACAAGGACGGCCTAACCTCCTTAACAAGACTAATCATTTCCACCAGCGTATACGAGACAAGCTGATGCAAATCCTCAAATACATAATCTTTTGAACCAGCATCTTCATTTTCATTCTTGAGAACACTCAAAGTGTTATTGACAATGTTTGACACAAGATCATTGCCTCCACAGTAGAGCCTACTACCAGACATAGCTTTCAGAATTTCATCATCAGTGTAACAACCCAAATCAATAAGCTGCTTCATCGCATTAAGGAAGAGCGTGAGCAAATTCGATGACAACAATTCTTCAAGATGACAGGCAAATGGATCATCCCATCCCACGAATTCAGAATCTTCAACTTTCAGCGGATTAGAAACTTCCCCAACCGGGCCATTGTCACTCAAATTGTTCTGAGTTTGCAACGAAGGTAACTCGTAACGAGGGAATTCAGTCAAAGAAGAAGCAGCAGCTTTGTGTTGACAAGGTTCAGCTAACTTTCTCTTGTTCTTTCTTCCTTTCTCTTGAGGTGGTGACGTTTCCACTTTGTCACCATTGAGAGCACCACACTCATTCATTTCTTCTTGGTTTTGAACCATACTCCTCAACCTTTTCACACGAACAATTCAAGTTAAACACACACAGAGAATATTCAATCTTATTTCATATGCAAAATCCATTAAATTTAAGATTTTTTTTGGTTTGTATACATACATACAAACAAGAGATTGAGAAACATGATGCAATCGCCCAATTAATAAAACCCCAGAAATACGTCAAAAAACGATTTTTTTTGTTCTAATAAATGTACAGAGATTTCTCAAACCTAAAGCGTACTACATTTCTGATTGAGAGCTTAATTGTAATGAAATACAGAACCAACATCGAATCGAAAACACCCAAACAATCACACGATTAATTCGAATTAAAAAAAAAAAACGCAAGCACAACAAATGGGGAAAATGAGAGTCGTGAACCTTCAACAAAGATGATAACGGCTTACGGAAGACGGCGCCGGAAGAGAAATCGTGAGAGAGGAAATCGGTAACGAAACGATGAGAAGAAGAAGCGAGAAAGAGATCAAAGGGAGAAGAATATTGTGTAAAGAGTGTGTTTCTCCTAAGGGTATTTTAGTCATTTCATAAATATTCTTCCTCTTCGGAATCATTTTGTTTCTGTATCTGTATAAGTCATTACCAAAAACGAATGTTATGAAAGAAGAAAGTAGACATGAATACCTTATCTCTAATTGAGAGCTTTAATAGAAGTTTTAGTCAAAAACAAGATCTACTACAAGCTACAGATCAAAAACAAAAAAAAGTCTTCAGCTTTTGATGGCATTGTTCCTCCATGAGGGCCAATTCAGTTTTTCCTCTTTGCACGTCGTCTTTCAGCTTCATTCTCTGTGACCAACACGTGAAACTCTGAACCAAGCATGTCGTAAATGTCGATATTCTTCGAATTGCTGTGGTTAAAAGTCTCCATGATCACTTCTAGAGAAACGGTGAAGCCTAGATTGGATAAGACGCGTATCGCATTCCCGATTCTGCATATGTTTTGTCGAGTCTCGAGGGGAATATTGCTTTGATCTTTTACAGTGTTCTTAGTGGAGGATAATACCGTCTCATCATCATTCTTTTGATCATCGATTATCATAGGATCTCTGACTTCGACGTGTTCTCCAACCCATATGAAACCGTTGCAGCCGAGAATCAAACCGATCCCGAGACTCTCTACGTTATGAAAGTGATGTTTGCTTCTCTTAATCAAGTAAGGATCGACCTTCAGAAGCTGTCCCTTCTCGAGCTGTATCGATTCGTTCAAGGATTAATCATTCATTCAGAAGAAAAGACTAGCAAAAAGGTATGTGAAGAGATCAGAAACACCAACCTTCCCGTACTTCTCGCTTCTTGCGTGTAGCTGCAAACTTCCATCTTGCTGAATGTTGCGAACTTCCGACTGAGAGTTTAATACAAGTCAAATTGCAATGTGTTCAAGATTAATATGTATTTAGTAATCAAAGGACTTACACAAACGACATCGTGCTCTACAAAGATATTCCGCATATTAAGTTCATCCACAGACGTTCTTCGCCTCTACCAAAACCGAGAAACTTAAATCATTGAAGCTAACATACAATGAGGAATCGATCGACACAACGTAAGACAGTGTGGGGATTATACCTGTTCACCATCGGGATTAGTCATCGAAGAAAGCATCAGTACTCCATCCTGAGTAAAGTTAAGCTCTACTCTCCAACGTTTTTGAGCAACCTATATAAGTAAGATCAAGATTCATTTGAGCATGTAATTTTGAAACCCTTTTTGCTAATAATCTCTTAATCCAATTTCAAAAGATCTACCTCAATGACACGGCCTACTACAATATCCCCAACCTCAGGCTTGTACCTAAACGCAGATTCATTTAACCATTATCAGTTCTACTTAACTTTCGGAGTACAAAAATCAATTTCATTCACTAATCAGAGTACCTGGCTCGCAAGGTGCGTACATAGACGAGCTTATCCACACGCTCCACAACTCCACACACCGTCGCGAGCAGCTCACCGTTGATCTCGGAAGTTCCGTGTCCCCTTTCAATCGAAAAAACCAAAAAAAATTCAATCGAGAAAACAGAGAAGCTGGAATTTCGAGAGAGAGTGAGAAGGAAGATGAAGTTACTTGAGGAAGGCATCATCGTGGTTAACGGGAATCGAGTCGGTGACGATAACAGAAGCGTCGGAGTTCGCCGTCGACGACATTGATTGAAGCCGTTCGATGGCTCTATCAAACCTGACCTTCTGCGTCTGGCTCAACGGTAGTTGTAGCTTCCTCATCACTATTACAGTCTCTCTCTCTTTGTATCTCAAGCTCCTTGAATCGAAGCAACACAACAATGGCTATTGAGAAATCGAGGTTTGGGAGAGAAATGCAAAAACCTCGAAAGTTAAGTTCTCTTGAATGAATTCTAGGGTTTTGGGTTAGTTATTGGACAAATCCAAACTTTATGGCCCATTTGTAAACTAGTCGGTTTAGGCCTTTTCGGGTTATTCTAAAATATTAATTAATCTGATTAATTGACGCCAAAATGATCCGATAATTTTATTGCGTAAAACAAAAAATTGAAACCAAACTTGATCTTACTTTTCACTGGTTTATTTCATAATTTTTTTTAGATTTTGAAAAGTTAGATCAGAAGAATAGATATAATTTTCAAAAAATAAAATGTTTCTAAAAAGTAATGTAATTATTAAAACAATAATTAAAACAAAAATGAAATTATAAAACTATTTATCAAAGTAAAAAAAAAACCCAGTAACTTTGTTTTATGACTGAATTTGTTATTTCTAACATGATATAATTTTGTTTGTTTAGTGATAATTGTCGAATAAATATGTATTTAAAGGAAAAAAAAATATGGAAACTAGGAGCTCTTCCGAAATTGAAACTATTATGCTGGAGAGTTATTCATTCAATTATCCAGTCCTTGCTAGACTTGTGTTTTATGTGGAGAATTTGAAGAAACAATTAATGATCTGTTGTTTCAATGCAAAGTGTCAAGAGAAATATGGGAACTAGAGCCGATGCCAACACTATCAAGTGAACAACTTCTTGAAAACTCTCTGGCTAGCAATTTGCATTATTTTCTATATAATGCTGGTCAAAAGAACTTTGAAGCTAAACTATTTCCTTTTATTATATGGAACATTTGGAGAATGAGGAACAACCTGGTTTTTAATAACTCCAGAGAGGCTATTTCCATAATTCTAAGCAGAGCTTCCATGGAAAAACAACTTTGGGAAGAAACTCAAGACACTAATGCTCAACAGACAATCATACCAAATATAAAAATACCCATATCCCTAGACTACAACTCACAGTTGCTCTGTTTTGTAGATGTGTCCTGATCATCAGAGAAAGATCATGCTGGGATCGCATGGTGCCTTACACATCAACAAAAGCAAATTGTTCAAGGTTTAGCATCTATTCTAGTACTGAATTCGCCTCTTGAAGCAGAAGCAGAAGCCTTGCGTATGGATGTACTTGCAATGCATAATTTATGGTACATCAATATTCTCTTCTTAGGTGATGCTCAAGTTATGTATAATACTCTAAGTCAGCAAGCACACCTAAAAGAAGTCAGGGTGGAAAGGTCCATTGTAACTTGTGTTAAAGATGTTCGGTCTGTAGTAAGAACAAACAATTATAGTTTTGCCTATGTTCCTAGGAGCAGGTTAGCCTATGTAGATAGGATGGCCAAACTAGCAAGGAAAAATCTCCACCTTATGTAATAAAATGGTTCTCTATATAATGTCTATATTATATGGAGTATGTTGACAAAAGAAAAACAAATGTAATGCTTAATGTATAATAAAGTATTTTCATGAACCAAAAAAAAAAAAAGGAAAAAAAATTAGGGCAAAATGGATTAATAATGCTCACTTTCTTTTTCTTTTTTGGACAGATCAGTATTGTTGTTATCTTTCCTATTTCTGACTCCAATTCGCATCGTTCACTCTTCAAATTCGTTCCTCACCGATCAAATCGATTGAAAAATCTCAATATAACACTAATCGGTAAGATCTGAGCTTTCCGCTATGAATTTCTTCAAATCCGTCTTCTCCGACGATCCAGAACCTCCGGGAACCGAATCGGAATCCGATTCACCGAAAAACACCGAACAACACGAGAATCCAGAAGAACCCAACCCCGAAGACGACGGTGGATGGAGTTTCGGTGGTCTAATGAAAACCATAGCCACCAGATCCGAATCCGTAATCGAAACCTACCGTAAAGATCTCGAAGAATTCGGTACAGGTTTGAAGAAGGAGATCGAAGTAGCTCAAGGATCGCTTGGTACCGTAGGTCACGCCATTGACGAACTCGGGAACACAGTGCTTAAAGGTACGGCTGAGATCATAGCTCAAGGTAAAGAAGCGATTTTAGCCGCTGGTAACGAATCTGACTCTTCTGATAACAATAGCAGTAGTAACAGTTTAGGTCGTCGTGATAGCTTTAGCTCGAAACCATATAGTCGTTTCGATGCTCAGGTTCGTGTTGTTCAAGGTGATCTCAATACTTATTGTGAAGAGCCTGAGGATTTAGATGATTACAAAAAATGGGAATCTGAGTTTTCTCTGGATAATGAGAAAAGTGAGGAGATTGATAAATTGTTGGAGGATAATGGAGAAATGAAAGGATTGTATAAAAAGGTTGTTCCTAATATGGTTGATCATGAGAGTTTCTGGTTTAGGTATTTCTATAAGGTGTATAAGCTTAAGCAAGCTGAAGATTTGAGGGCGAATCTTGTGAAACGAGCCATTTCTCTTGATGATGAGGAAGAATTGAGCTGGGATATTGATGATGAAGAAGAGATTAGCGAGAAAGTTACTGAAGCTACTAAAGAAGTCTCAAGATTGAAACTTGAGGGTAACGACGATTCGGGTAGTGGAAATGTGAAAGATGAAGCGACTAATGCTGATTCGGTGACTGAAAAGAGCGTGAAAGACGAAGTGACTAGTGCAGATTCAGTGACTGAAGTTAGCCTTGGTTTGAAGACAGATACAGATTCTGAGGAGAAGAAGGAAGTTCAAGAATCGAAAACAGTCGTTGATGCTCCTGATGAGTCTCCGATTCAAGATTCGAGCAAACCCGAGGCTGTTACAGAATCTGAAGATACTGCTAAATCCCAAGTCTTAGCTAATAAATCAGATGTTGCTGCTTCTTCAACAACTCAACAACAACAATCCGAAGAGGATTTGGGATGGGACGAGATTGAGGATATGAGTAGCATCGATGGTAAAGAAGCAAGTCGGTCTTCGGGTAGTCCAAACCGAGCTGAGCTGCGTAAACGACTAAGTGCTGCAGAAGAAGATGAAGAAGACTTAAGTTGGGACATTGAAGACGACGTTGAAGAATCATCATCATCAGCGTCTAAAGCTTAATATATAGATTTTAAAAATGTGTGTTTTTTTTTTCTCTCCTTTTACTTGTTTTTATAAGTTTCTGGTGATTTGCCTCCATTCTTCAGTTGTTTTTCTCTTCAACAATCTATTACATTTGATTTGAAAATATGCTTTTTTACATATTATACAATCTTTGCATCAATAGATACTGCGATTTCGGAGCTTTGAGGCTACTCTCTCCGTTTCACGAATATATATTTTTTGAGTTTTTCACACATATTAAGAAAAATAATTATTATCTTTAAAAAATGCATTGATTTTTACAATAAACAGTTTTCAAGACATCTCAACCAATAGTATTTGAAACTTTTTCTTAAAAACTACAATCTTTTATGGAAATCTATTTTTATGAAACAAACTAAAAAACTCAAAAAATCTATGTGATAGATCCGTAAAAATTAGCGATGAGTGAGGCCCATTAATGATATTATGGGCTTACGGTCGGGTTAAGAAGAATCCGGGTCGGGTCAAGAGAAACCCTCGAGTTAACCCTCTCTTAAACCCCAATCACCATTTCAATTCACTTTCTGTGATTCCGATCAATTCAATTCCGAAATGGCTTCCGTAGCTCTTCGAAACCCTAGCTCGAGACGGCTTCTTCCGTTTTCTTCTCAGATCTATCTACGTTGCGGTGGTTCGATCTCACATTTCGTCGAAGGAGATGATCGCTCTTCTTCAAATTACGCGACCTCGTTGTGGAGATCAATGGCTACTTTCACTCGAACGTGAGTTTTTACACATTCTTTTTCTTCTGGGGTTATCGTTTGATCACTCTCTTCTTCTGGGTCATTGGAATTTTGTTTATTTTTTATTTTTTGCAGGAAGCCTCATGTAAATGTTGGAACAATTGGACATGTTGATCATGGGAAGACGACTTTAACTGCTGCAATCACAAAGGTGGGTTTTTTAAAAATTGTAATCACTTCCAAATGACTGCAAAAACATGAAGAACATTAGAATTGAAAAACTGTACATTTGATTTTGTATTGTAGGTGTTAGCTGAGGAAGGTAACGCTAAGGCTATTGCGTTTGATGAAATTGATAAAGCTCCTGAAGAGAAGAAGAGAGGAATTACAATTGCAACGGTCTGCATTTTATCTTGTTTGCCTTTTATAATTTCCACTCTTCAGTAGAATCAAAGTGGTTTTTACTTGGTTTCTGTAGGCTCATGTGGAGTATGAGACTGCTAAGCGTCATTATTCTCATGTCGATTGCCCTGGACATGCCGATTATGTTAAAGTAAGAAAATTATATCATTCTTTATCTGTCTCGTAGCTGCTTCCTGTAATGACATTCTTGAAAATACTATTGGATCTCAGAATATGATTACTGGAGCTGCACAAATGGATGGTGGAATTCAAGTTTTCTGACATCAACTTTTTTGTTTGGCAGAACTTCTCAGCTTCAACAAGTTTCCTGGGGATGATATTCCCATCATACGAGGATCGGCTCTGTGTGCATTGCAGGATACAAACGAAGAAATTGGACGGAAAGCCATATTGAAGCTAATGGAAGCTGTAGATGAATATATACCTGACCCTGTTCGCGTGCTCGATAAACCTTTCTTGATGCCAATTGAAGATGTTTTCTCTATTCAGGTATAGTTAATCTACTTCCTTGTTGTTCCTTTTTAATGCAATCAAATCATCACTGATATTTTCCGTTTTTTTGAAAGGGACGTGGAACTGTTGCAACCGGTTGTATTGAACAGGGAACCATTAAAGTAGGTGAAGAAGTGGAGATATTGGGGTTAAGTCAGGTGAGTTAGTGCTGGCTGCTATTGCGATTGAAGGATTGTTCTTGTAAATTTTCTTAAGCCGCCTAATTACGAGATTTGTTTTACAGGGACCTCCACTGAAATCCACGGTAACTGGTGTTGAGATGTTCAAGAAAATTTTGGATAATGGACAGGTAAAGAAAATTTGGAAAGCTTTTCCATAGTAACGTTATAGGCGAGTGATTTTTGATAAAACGTTGGGTTTTCAAATGTATTATTAGGCTGGTGATAATGTAGGACTTCTGTTACGTGGGCTAAAGAGAGAAGACATCCAACGAGGAATGGTAAGCTCAGGATCCTTGTGATGCAGGAGAGTGAGAAAGACCTATACCGCAAAAGTAGCTGTACTGAAATTAACTTTGTGTTGTTTAGGTGATTGCTAAGCCTGGTTCTTGCAAGGCTGCTAAGAAGTTTGAAGCAGAGATTTACGTGCTCAAGCAGGAAGAAGGTGGACGTCATAAAGGTTTTGTCTCAAACTACCGTCCTCAGTTTTATCTGAGAACCGCCGACGTCACTGGAAAAATAGAATTGCCTGAAGCTGGGAAGATGGTTATGCCTGGTGAGAATGTCACTGCAGTTTTCGAGTTAATCGTCCCTGTCCCACTTGAGCCAGGCTAGTCTCTCCCCCTTTCAATATTAAATTTCGAGTTTCTTTATTTGTTCTTGAGTGTCTATAATTGTGATTTTGACAGGTCAAAGATTTGCTCTAAGGGAAGGTGGTAGAACAGTTGGAGCCGGTGTGGTATCAAAAGTAATCAGCTAAGTTGCTATAGAGGTTCCATGTTCTTCAAGAAAACACATTATTCTCCGGTTTGTTCTCTAGTATCTAAAGATTCGAGTTATAGATCGAAATAACAGAGAGATATGTGTTTAGCTCTTAAGTACAACTCTCAATCTTTTCCTCTAACTTTCAACGAAACCTAAGTGCAACCATGATGATAACTGTTGCAGCTTTAAAGTAAACATCTTTGATTCTTCTCTCAACTCTATTTGTGATTTCTTCTTCTTCCTTGATTACTTTCCTATTGACATCAACAATGGTCTCTCTGAGTCTACTCACCGCACATGAGAGCAATACCAAACTCAAACTCAATGCAGTATCGAAGAATTGATTTGCGCAAAGGGGAACTTGACTAGAAGCAGCACTACATGCCACGGAGAAGAACACAGCGATACCGATTCCAGCAAAACCGATTGACATCCGAGTCAAAAGCTCTGATATATCTCCACAAGATTTCTTTAAAGATAACATTGTGATTTGTCTATGTTGTTCACTTCCTAGCATCAAACAGAGAAGACTCTCAAATGCATGAAGATGGTTTCTTTTGCGGAGATCATTCTCTCTATCTTGAATCTTCGGATTCTGCTTCTTCGGTGAAGGCTTGACCTTAGTTTTCTCCGGTCTATCGAAAAAAACAACTTCTTTAACGATGGGTAAAGATCAAAAGTAGTAAAAGCTAGTAGATGTTATTAGTTTACCTCTTTGAAGGATCTAGTGTAGGTGTATCAAATTGACATACAAATATGCCATGAACATCTAAGATCCTAGGCTTCTTCAGATTAAAGGATCTTTGTGGTATTATTATCTCATGTCTTCTTCTTCCTCTAGGATTCACCAAGTAAGCTCGGTTCTGCTGAATCATTCATTAACATAAGAATCAAAACAAGAGAAGACTAAAACAGAGGAAATAACAAACTGACCTTTATGATTTCGTTACTTCCTAACTCTTGAAGAAGACTAAACCCAAGTGTTGAATAGCTATTAGAAGCCATTAAGCAAAATTTTGATAAATCAAACCTGAGAAAAAACCTGACTTTCGTCTTCTTCGTTACAAACCCATGAGAAAAAACAAAGCTTTATTGTAATCAATCACCTAAATACTGTATGCGTCAGATATGATTAGATCATTAGAGTAAATATTTGTTTTTCCGACTTTTGCTCATAATTTACCTTTTGGGGCCTATACTACTTGAATTAGCAAGAGTAGACATAAGCTTTTAAATATTTACATAAAGTTTCCTTTTTGTTTCATATATTCGAGTTAACCCAAACAAAAAAAGATCTTTAGGGTAACTCTACTTTTCGAGAGAGAAAGTTCTAAAGTCTCACAAGCTCGAGCGAAATTTCCACCTTCTTTGTTGAATTGCGAGCTTAGGAAGGAATCAGCACAAGGAAAAAATGGTAAATTCGTATGCTTTCTTCGTCTTTTTCGAATTTGAGTTTTGGGGATTTTGGTTGTTGACCTAACGAAAGATTTCTTCTTTGTTAATTTTCGTGGGTTTTGGGTAATGATTTAGGGTTTTTTGGTGATGGGTTTGTTTTCTGGTGCAGTTGTTCTTTTCTTACTTCAAGGATTTGGTTGGACAAGAAGTGACGGTTGAGCTGAAGAACGATTTAGCCATAAGAGGGACTCTTCATTCAGTTGATCAGTATCTGAATATCAAGCTCGAGAACACTAGGGTCGTTGATCAGGACAAGTACCCTCACATGGTATATTCTTCTTCTTTGTGAAACGATTTCTTCAAGTTTGGGAATTTAGGGTTTATTGGTGCTTGAATTGGTCTTTAGTGGTTTATCCAGTAGCAAAAGGTGTGATTTTGAATTTCTGATGTTACATTAACCAGTTAGGCTTAGCTCTCTTGCCAATTTCTTGGCACATATATATTTGAAACTGATGAATTTGAAAGCCTAATGTTTGGCTATTGATATTGATCCAATCTTCAAATGCAAGGTGTTAAGTTTGTAACTATTGTGGTACTAGTTGGCATGGTTTATTGAGATTGCTACTTGTATACTTCAATTTGTGTAACCATTTGAGGCTTTTCAAGTTTACTCAGAAGCACAACAGATTTGCAATTTGTTTTTCGATGTTTTTCGATTATTTGGCTCTTCAATTGCTTTAGCCTGTCTCACTCTAAGAGTAATATGTTTTCTCTAATTGTGTAGCTTTCAGTGAGAAACTGTTTCATCAGAGGATCAGTCGTAAGGTACGTGCAGTTACCACCTGATGGAGTCGATGTTGATTTACTTCACGATGCCGCTAGAAGAGAAGCTAGAGGTGGCTGATTCTACAAAACCGTTGTATCTCTAAACTTAAATCTCTTGAATTAACAAGACTTAATACTATTTCAAATTTTTTTTCATGTAATGGCTTGATCTGGAATGAATCTTTGGTTCCAATATCTTTATTATCAAAGGATAATCTGTTTTCTTATAATCACACTTTGATGAAAAGTTCTTACAATCCACAGAGAAAAAACATAGGGACTCATTAAGAGGAAATTAGATATGGCAAAAAGAGTAATTGTCTGCATAGCTAGTGTAACGCGTCATAGGATTATCGTTGAATGGTTTGGTTTGCCAATAAGGAGGAAACGTAGGTGGAGCCATAGGTGGATATGGTGACATGTAGAAACCACCATGCATCATGGGTCGATTCATGGATTGGTATGGTTGATATGGACCACCTCCATACATTGGAGGTCTCGAAAATGCCGGAGGATAACGGCCTCTCGGGCCAAATGGCAATTGGTGTGATGGATTGGGTCCACCATTGTACATCATCGGCCTAGCGTTGAAACAAGGCGAGTTAACGCTATTTTTCTCGCTTACCAAGTTCTTACCTTTACTTTTCTTCTCTTTCTTTATACCTGCATGTTCCCATGTGTGTATGTTCCTGTTCTTCTTCTTCTTCTCTTCCTTTTGATCTGAAGTTCCATGAGATCCTTTTTCCTCGTTCGAATCTGTTTTCGGCTTCTCTTTCTCTGAATCTTTCGGCTTCTCTTTCACACCTTCTTCATCAGCCTCACCTTCGGATTTCTTCTTCGTTTCTTTAGCCTGGCAATTTAAGCAGCAACCGTTATTCATTTTCCAGAGAAATGAAACAGAGAAACTTGAACAACTTGTTTAGGTTTTTTATCAAGATTATAAAAACCCTACGTATCAATTATCTTTATCTTATCTTACACCAAAGTGAATTATAAGCAATGTTTTTAAAACCGGACCGGAGAACGAACCGGGAAGTCTTCCGGTTCACGGTTCAATCCGGTTGAACCCGGTTCAATTCGGTTCAACCCGGATATATAGTCCACATATATGGTAAGTATATATATTTTTTAGTCGAAATATGGTAAGTGTATATTGTTTAAACTATTTTACTTTAATTTACTTTATACCCTTATTTAATAAAATCTAATTTACTTAAGTTTCTATCTTCTCCGCAGCCCAACTCCTTCCCTGGTACATCTTCTTCAAACTTTTTTTTTTGAAAATTCTAAATTTTTGCAAACCATTTTTTCTCTTGTATCTTTCTTCATGAGTTAGATCAAAATCCATCAAAATAGAAGAAAACAATCAACGAAAAACACATTTAACATAAAAAAAATAGGAGGAAATGCTTAAAACTCAAGAACCGGGTTTTCAGTCACAAACCGGACCGGACAGCTCTCCGGTTCGCGGTTGAACCGGTTCGACCGGCCGGTCCGGTCCGGTTTTCAAAACATTGATTATAAGGATTTTATCTTTATACTCTGAAATCCTAGATAAAAATCTTGTTTCCATATGTATAATGAAAATTGCAAAAAGTAAATCTTTTGAATCCATAAAAGGCATGTTTCATGGACATTTCGTATCAGAACAAATAATTATCACTGATTTGATGGTTTAATTTAGGATACAAGTTTAATTGAATATACATATTGGAAATATGATAATAACACAATATTACATATACAAAAAAAGATCATATAACTTTGAGTTCTCTAAGTAGTAGAATTGATGGTTTCAAAAAGTGTACAACTGTATGGCTTCATCTCATACACTACCAGTTGCTGCATTTGTTCTTCTTCAGCTACAACGGTTACTCCTTCAACAGAGAAAAACCCCGGGAAAGGAAGTGCTGTATCGACCAATCGCCTCCATTTGCTTCCATCTGCAAGTGAAGGCAATACTACATTCTCAAGATTATCACTAGCATTGAATCCAATGAACAAATCATTCTTCTTTGGCTCGGTCTCTTCTTCTTCTGTCTCGGCTTTGATCTCCAATGCCAAGAATTTAGCAGCAGGGTCCTCCCAATTCGGAGTTGTTTGGTCATTCGCGTACCAAACAATGTTTTCAGGTTTCAAAAAGTTTCTCCTTTGAAACACGTCGCTTCTACTCGCTCTAACCGAAGTCATAAACGTGATAAATTGCATTATCTGTTTACCGAAAGCCGAATCTAACATGTTCCAATCAAACGGTTTCCGTGATTTTAACAAAGTCGATCCCTTTGTAGAGTTTCCGCATTCGTCTCCCATGTTAAGCACCGGAATACCAAGTGAAATGTACTGTATAAACAAGAAATTACGAATCTGTTTTAACCGTCTTTGAAGAACGGCCGATTTATTCGTCGCTCCTTCTTCCCCGCAATTCCAACTTAGCTCTGACGCTAGCTCGGGGCTACTGAAACTAACCAAGTCGACTAGTGAGAGTCCCGAGTTTCTCGAAATATAGTTGAAAGAAAAAGCTGGACCTCTTCCATCGGTGAATACGTCGCCGCTACCGCAAATTCTAGTAGCGAGATCGCTAAGAACGCCTCTTCCTCTAACAAAGTTCCTTACATTTCGACAATATCTTGTATTAACTTCCGCAAATCGCTTCCAATGCGGGAACCGTACTTCATTCGTCATCGTCGTATCACGCGGATCCCAACAATCAGCGATTAGTTTGGTATCCGCGAGAACCGGATCAAGAGCTATTGCTTCGACCAAAGGAGGAGGAGAGAGATGTTCACCGTGAACACCTTTTAAAAGAGACGAAGCGTTTACGAAACAGTATCCGTCTACGTGAAACTCGGTTACCCAATAACGTAGGCTCTCCAATATCAACTGCTGAACAATAGGATGGTTACAATTTAAGTATCCATTGTGATAGTAAGAACTGTCATCGATTCCGTGAAGAGCTCCCGAATCAGCGGTATGCGTAAAAACTACTTCCAAAAGTACTTCAATCCCCTCACTATGCAATTTCTTAACCATCTCTTTCATTGAGTTAACCGGTCCATAAACGTCCATCGGTGAAAAGTAGTGGAACGGAAAGTACGAACCTTTTTGCTCGGAGAAAGAAAATATCGGCTCTAAGAGAACGGCGTTGGTTCCAAGTGTTTTCAAATGGTTTACTTTCTCAGCTACACCAGAAAAAGTACCTGCTACATTAGTGGCCAACTTGCTGGATTTGTGTTGTGTAAAACCTTTTACGTTTAACCGGTAAATGACGAGTTTCTCTAGTGGTATGTTTGGCGACGCGTCTTTTCCCCAATCGAAAGAAGGGTTTTTGAATAAACTTCCAAGAAACTTCTGAGAGACGGATTTACTAATAACCGTAACATACGGATCCAAAACAATCTGCTCAGCTTCAACATTGCAACGGTACCCGTATCTCACAAAATCCCATGTGTTGTCAATAGAAGCATGCCAAACATCGCCTGTACGGTTAACATAAGGATCGAGATCGAGCTCTAAAGCAGGTTTATCGGTTGCGGTATCATCATACAAGCATAAAACCACGTTCGTTGAGTTTCTTGAAAAGAACGAAAAATTCCAAGATTCGTCGTTTGGTCCAGAAGAAAGGCCTAATGGTAATGGACGACCAGCGGTAAAACCAACCGGGACACAGAAATTCGCGTCTCTATGAGTCAGCATTTCTACACCATTTGGATCAGTTATCGACACTAACTTTAGATGAAACGATAAGTAGAAAGGCGACTCTTTCCCATCAAATTCTAACCCGAGCATTAACTCATCAGACAAGGAGGAGCTTTTCACAAACGGTGTTTCCGTTGTTTGGGTTTGTGAATCTTGTGACGAGTTTTCGAAATCTAGAGGTAGAAAACACGAACAATCAGACCTGTATACACCCCAAACCATCACCAATCTACTGTTCTCGTCGTCACCGATTAGTCCCAAAGATGAAACATAAACCATAATGCTGTATTTTTCTCTCTTCTTTTCGACTTTGACTTTAACAAGAACACCGGATTTCGTCCTGAACAAATACGATGTTACCTTCTTTACATCAACGCCCCGAGGGGTCCTAGTAGATTCCTTGAGCTCGATAGATGTCTTTGAAGCACAAATCTTGCTAAACCGATAACTTTGCAACGCGCTTGTAACCGAATCCCCGGAAAACCGTTTTCTTGTCTCGGATCCAGGTTTAGTCTTGTTCTTACCAGTTAAAAAACTGGCAGAAGGAAATCTCCATGTTCCAGAGACGCCATTGTTGAGAATACAAGATCCTGTTCCAACTGATAGTGACCAAGCAGCCATTATTTACACAAAAACAGTAAGCTTTTCTCTCTTCTTCCTAAATTTTTTACCAATCCAGGCAATGAATATCCCTGAAATCACAGACCAAACACCAAATCTCACTAAATTTCTTAAAACTGAATGAAAGTAAACAGAAACTTAAGGACTATAAATGAAACAAAACCCAGAAGCAAACAAGTAAAGCAATTGATGTCATATTCTTCAAACTAATTTCAGGATTATCAGCAGAAATTGATCAGGAAAAATGTCTTTACCTAAAACCAAATGTAGCAGAATTAGCTCGAATCAGCTAAAATGTCATCGCAAAATTAAAATCACACAAAACCCACTTGGCAAAATTCTCTCTTTTTTTATCATCGGCATTTCAAATTCCAGCAATTTCAAGGAGACGAAGTAGTAGAATCGACAAGAAGAAGAACTCTTAGGATCAAGATATACCGAAACGCTAAGAATAATAGAAAGAAGAGAAAGGGGAACACAAAGGAAACGTAAACAAGAGACAAACGTCCAAAAAAAGACGAGCTTACTGTCGCATAAGCATCATCACCACCATTGAAGCAAAAAATCGAGATTTTGAGAAGAGAATTTCAGAGTGATTGAAACAGAGATTATCTGAGAATACCCATCTGATGAGGATTATTAAGAGTACTCAATCTCTATCAAAGACACTGAACAAAGTAGAGTATTTAATCAACAACAACAACAAAACACTAAAGCCCAAAGAAGAAGCCCATCAGTTCAAAACACAAAAGAAGATAACTATGCTCACTTTACCGTTACAACAAAATGGTCAAAAGGAGAAAAGAGGATTACAACAAACTCATCAAGGTGGTACGGTTCACCCTCTGCTATCAAACAAATATGCTACTTTAGTATCAATGGTCATCAGTAGTCACTAAAGGACATGTGGCATCATCTGCTGTAATGGCTCTGTCTATTTAAGCAAAGCAAAGCAAAGCTGTAATTAGAAGATTAAGCCGAAATGAATAAAGTTATTCTTCTTCAACATTTACCCTAGTTTTCTCTAAGCTTTTATGGTATCAGAGCCAAACGGTTCTTTGGGTTATTTATCTTTTGTCTTCCGCTCATTATGTTGAAGAAATCTCCAAATGATTCATGGGTTTTTAGTTCACAAGCTTCCGCCTCTCTTCTCTGTCTGTAGATTTGAATAATAAAGCTTCGGTCTTTCTTCCTCCCGTTGCCAAATCCAGTGCTGATTTCTCTTAAATCTGACACCTTTAAGCATCTCAGTGAAAGAAATGAAAAAAAAAAAGTTTCAAGCTTTAGCTTTTTCAGCCATCGCACAGCTTAAAGAAGAGATTTTTCGTTTGGATTTCTAATCAGTTCTGGATAATCTAAAAAGAGAGGAAGAATGGGTTGTACAGAAGAAGTAGAACACTGAAACGGACAAGAAGAAGATCGTTTGAGAAAATGTTTAGTTGCTGGTAACGAACTGATTCTAATGAATCTGGGTTTTGAAGAAGCTTTGTTGACAGGTCAAGCCCCATGGATTAAACAACAAGTTCTCCATCTTTCAAGGTATTGTTTCTGATCATGGGTAATGTTGTGTGGTTCTTGAGAAGAACGTAATTGCTTGTTGGCTTAGATTTTACGCGTGGAACTCTTGAAACTAGAATGATATAGTATTGGGCATGATACGGATGAGTTTATGGTGCAAGTTTTTTGTTAATTTCTATGGCAAACTGATCGCACACCAGGTGCTCGATAAAATGCCAAAGAGAGTGGCAGATTGTTAATTGTAAACTGTTGTTGATGGATGAGTAGCTGAGGCTGTAGGATCACACTCTATTACTGTTACTAACACATCAACTACTTCTGTGGATTTCGTTCTTCTTCATTAGAGGATAGGTGCTGCTATATGCCACAATTGTTTTCACTAATCAAAGTACCGCTGAAGGAGTAAAGCTTGCTCTACAAGTACCAAAGGAAGTACCTCTGAGAGAGTATTGCTTGCTCTACATGTGCAGATTAGCGTGTTGATGAGAGAGTACTGCTAGCTCTCCAAGTTTGGACCAAGTGATCTCGTTTGGTTCTTTTGAGCAATTGTTTCCTGTCTTCAAGGTGAAATGGGATATATGTCTACATCTCCAAGCGATCATTTCAACTACTCAAGTTCTTGTCATCTTCAGTTGCGGTTTTCAAACTTAGCCGTATATGTTCCATCTACGCTAAGTTTGCGGGGGAGTGTAAGATAGCTCAAGCTCAAGCCCAACAAGTGTTCTCAAGAGATCCATTAGCCCATGTAATTAGGGCAACCTAATTAGGTAGGTTCATATAAATATGTCTCTTATGATAACATTGAATGTAACCTTGAGAGTTGGAAAACAACTCTCTTTCCCTAAACATTTTATGATATCAATTTAGAATCTATTTGATCTTGGTGACAAACATAAGTCTCTTCCCTTTCTCTTTTATATTTGCATTTGAATAAAGCTTTTTGAACTACTTAGTTTATTAATTTAGTTTCTTCTTCAATAAGCTATTCAAGAGCACAAATCTATCTCTTTTTTGATTCTCTCACATGGTATCAGAGCCATGGCTAATGCTCTTGATTCCTTTTCTGTTTCTGCTCTAAGTATCTCTCAAAGTGTCACTGTGAAACTTACCGAAAAGAATTACCTTTTATGGAAAACCTAGTTTGAATCCTTCTTGGCTGGTCAGCTTCTTCTTGGCTATGTCAATGGAGGAGAACCTTGCCCTCCAGCTACTCTTACTTCCACAACTAGAGATGTCACTACTGAAGTAAGCAACCCAACCTTTCTCAAGTGGTACAGGCAATATCAGGTGGTCAGATCTTGGCTCCTTGGCTCTGTGTCTGAAGATATCCTTGGTCATGTGTATCACTTCACTACCTCTTCTGAAGTCTGGTTTGCTTTGGTGAAACATCTCAACAGAGTCTCCATCTCTAGAAAGTTTGAGCTGCAAAGGAAACTTCAAAACATTAGCAAAGGTACAAAATCCATGAGTGATCATCTAAACGAATACAAGAACATTTGTGATCAGATGAGCTCTATAGGATTGCCTGTTAATGAGAATATGAAGATTTTTAGAGTGTTAAATGGTCTAGGGAAGGATTATGAGGCTATAGTTACTGTTCTTGAGAACTCTATGAATACTTTTCCAAATCAATCCTATGAGTCTATAGTGGCTCAACTCATTGGATTTGATGATAGGCTTCAGACTTATGCTACTCAGCCTGAGGTGAATCCTCATCTTGCCTTCACTACTAGAAGAGGGTATTTTGGTTACTCTGGTAGAGGCAGAGGAAATTCTTCCCAGCGTGGTAGAGGTTCTTACACCACTAGAGGAAGAGGCTTTCACCATCAACATCCTTCCCAAACCTCTGTAGACAACACTCAACTTGAAAACTCTCAGCCTGAATCCAGACCTATTTGTCAGATCTGTAACAAGTATGGTCATCCTGCTCACAAGTGTTATAAAAGATTCAACAAAAACTTCAATACCGAGGATTACCATGCTGCTTTAGCTGCTATGAGGATTTCTGAGCCTACTGGATACTCTGGAAGTGAATGGTACCCTGACACTGGTGCTACTGCACATATCACTCACTCTCCAGCTCAACTTCAAACTGCTCAGCCTTATAATGGAAATGAATCGGTTATGGTTGGTAATGGTGATTTCCTGCCTATCACTCATGTTGGATCCATTGCTATTCCTGCCCTGAAAGGTAACTTACCTCTGCAAGATGTTCTTGTTTGTCCTGGTATTTCAAAATCTCTATTGTCTGTGTCAAAACTCACATCAGATTTCCCTTGTTGATTTACCTTTAACTCTCAATCTGTGATTATCAAGGACAAGCAGACAGGTCTCCTTCTGGCTCAAGGAACCAAACATGAGGATCTCTACATGCTTCACAATCCTCAGTTCTTAGCGTTTTACTCTCATCGTCAACAAGCTACTAGTGCAACAGTGTGGCACCAGAGGCTTGGACATGCTCATCAAGAAGTTATGTCTCAACTTGCTTCTAATAAGGCTATCTCTATGAATAAAGCAAGCTCCAAGATGTGTGATGCTTGTCAAATGGGAAAATTTTCCAGACTTCCTTTTGTTGAATCTTCATTTGTTTCTACTAGACCTCTTGAGAGGATTCACTCTGACTTGTGGGGTCCTGCTCCTGTTGTTTCTTCTCAAGGTTTTTGGTATTTTGTTATCTTTGTGGATCATTTTTCACGATACACATGGTTCTACCCTTTGAAAAAGAAATCTGATTTCTTCACTATCTTTCAAAGATTTCAAAACCTAGTAGAAAATTAACTGCAACTGAAGATTGGTAGTTTTCAAAGCGATGGAGGAGGAGAATTCATTAGTAACTCCTTTCAAACTCATCTTGTTGCGTGTGAAATCAAACAACTAATATCATGTCCCTATACTCCACAACAAAATGGCCTTGCAGAGAGGAAACAGAGACATATCACTGAACTAGGCTTGTCTATGCTTTTTCAAAGCAAAGTGCCAAATCATTTGTGGGTTGAATCCTTCTTCACCGCTGTGTTTCTGAGTAATCTCTTTCCTTCTTCAAGTCTAGACACCAAGAAATCTCTCTATGAACTTATGATCAAGAAAGCTCATGTCTACACTTTTCTACGGGTATTTGGTTGTAGTTGCTTTCCTTACCTCATATCTTACTACTTCAATAAGTTTGATCCCAAGTCTTTACACTGTGTTTTTCTTGGATACAATGACAAGTTCAAGGGATACAGATGTCTTCATCCTCCTACTGGAAAAAGTGTACATTTCTCGACATATTCTCTTTGAAGAAACTCAGTTCCCTTATGCAGATATCTACAGAGAATTTATTCCTGATGCTAGCACTCCTCTTCTCTCTGCTTGGCAAGCTAGTTTCAAGGTGTCTTCTCAGTCAGCTCCTCAACTCTCTGGTGAGTCAGTTGCTAATGGACAGAATAGCATTGGGTGTACGGCAGGCTTTGATCCTGAACCTATAGGCAACAACTATTCTGCTCCTACTAGTGACTCAACTCTGTCCCCTTCACCTACTAATGTCACTCCTGAGAACATTACCTCTGAAGCTGAAATTGATGCTACTCTCTCTGATTTTTCTGCTCATAACTCCCCTGCAACATCAATTTTTTCTGAAGATGACTTTCCACCCTTGATACCTCCAGCTCCAATCAACTCTCACACCATGACAACAAGAGCAAAGGTTGGTATAGTCAAGCCTAATCCTAAATATGCTCTTCTCACTGTCAAATCTAACTACCCTGAGCCCAAAACAGTTAAGTCAGCCTTAAAGGATCCTGGCTGGAATGGAGCTATGGGAGAAGAAATGACTAATCTCATGAGGCAGATACTTTTGATCTTGTGCCTCCTGAATCGGACATTCAACCTCTAGGTTGTAAATGGGTTTTCAGAACTAAGCTCGTGTGTGATGGTGACCTAGACAGGCTAAAAGCTAGAGTTGTTGCAAAAGGTTATAAACAGGAAGAAGGTATTGATTATCTTGAAACCTACAGTCTTGTTGTCAGATCACCTACAATCAGATCAGTTCTTCATGTTGTTGTTGTAAACAATTGGGAGATAAAGCAACTTGATGTAAAAAATGCTTTTCTTCATGGGGATCTCAAAGAAGATGTTTACATGTTGCAACCTCCAGGATTTGAAGACCCTAAGCATCCTGACTACATTTGCAAGTTAAAGAAAGCTATCTACGGTTTAAAACAAGCTCCAAGAGCCTAGTTTGACAAATTCAGCTCCTTCTTGCTTGAATTTGGATTCAAATGCACACATGGTGATCCATCCTTATTTGTCTATCTACAGGGTATTGATGTCTTGTATCTACTTCTCTATGTAGATGACATGCTTCTCACAGGAAACAAGCCTAAGCTAGTAGAAGAACTACTCAAACATCTCAATACAACTTTCAGAATGAAAGATTTGGGTAAACTACAATACTTCCTTGGAATTCAAGCTCATTTTCACTCTACTGGTTTGTTTCTATGTCAAGAGAAGTATGCTACTGACCTGCTCATCATGTCTGGGATGCAAGACTGTGCGCCTATTGCGACTCCTCTTCCCCTGCAGTTAGATAAAGTTCAAGGTCAGGATGAGATCTTCACTGATGCTACCTATTTCAGAAGTCTTGCAGGTAAAATCCAATACATGACTCTAACAAGACCAGATCTGCAGTTTGCTGTTAATTACGTCTGCAGAAAAATGCATTCACCTACTGTAGCAGACTTCTCTCTATTGAAACGTATCCTGAGATATGTGAAAGGAATTGTGTCAATGGGAATAAATCTTGAAGCTAAGACCAGCAACAAGCTCACTGCTTACAATGATAGTGACTGGGCAAATTGTAAAGAATCAAGAAGATCAACAGGAGGGCTCTGTACTTACCTTGGATCAAACATCATATCCTAGTCATCAAGAAGACATGACACGGTCTCAAAATCGTCTACTGAAGCCGAGTACAGAACAATGTCGGAAGCAGCCTCTGAACTTAAATGGCTCACTGGTTTACTTAGTGAAATGGGAATTGCTCAACCTCAAACTCCAGAGCTCTAATGTGACAATCTTTCCTCTGTTTACCTTACTGCGAATCCGGGGATGCATAAAAGGTCCAAAAGTTTTGATGTTGATTTTCACTTTGTTCGTGAACGAATGGCTCTAGGAACTCTGATAGTGAAGCACATCTCCAACATCTATCAATTGGCCGATGTCTTCACCAAATCGCTTCCGCAGCACAACTTCTTTCAATTGAGAATCAAACTCAACGTCTCTGAGCCGCCGCTGAGTTCGAGGGGGCGTATTAAGAGTACTCAATCTCTATCAAAGACACTGAACAAAGTAGTCTTTAATCAACAACAACAACAAAACACTAAAGCTCAAAGAAGAAGCCCATCAGTTCAAAACACAAAAGAAGATAGCTAAGCTCACTTTACCGTTACAACAAAATGGTCAAAAGGAGAAAAGAGGATTACAACAAACTCAACAAGGTGGTACGGTTCACCCTCTGCTATCAAACAAATATGCTACTTTAGGATCAATGGTCATCAATAGTCACTAAAAGACATGTGGCATCATCTGCTGTAATGGCTCTGTCTATTTAAGCAAAGCAAAGCTGTAATTAGAAGATTAAGCAGAAATGAATAAAGTTCTTCTTCTTCAACATTTACCCTAGTTTTTTCTAAGCTTTTAAGGATTATGATTTGATGATATTTTGGTGAAAGGTTTTGTCTTGTTCCTTCTACCAAGTTTTATTACATAAACTCAACGGACCGCCCAAGTTTAAGCCTTTTTGGTGTCTTTGGAGTCTAGTTTGTGTAGGTCCCACTATGTAAACGACGTCGTTATGAGCGACATTAAGAGGTCCCAGCTTCTCTGATTTTTGATTAAATAATGATTTGCTACATAATTTTGGATTAGTGTATATTTATAAAAACAACCATGAAACCAACACTGAGAAAATCCATACTTCATAGCTCATAAGTTGAGTAAAGGTAAAAGTACCACTATACAAACCCTGAGAACCAAGTTTTGTCTTAGAAAAGTAGTGAACAAATTCACTTTATTTTTCATAAGTTATATAGCATTTTCTAATTCAATAAGAACCATCCTGCTTCTATGTACATTATTTAGCACCAACCCACCTTCAAGTTCAGTCTCCTCCTAGTTAATCATGTCCCACTCCCAACCATCTTCAAGAAGCTCTCTGCGATCATCTTTCTTCTCTTCTTCGTTCATTGCTGCTTCTGGGATCTTCATGTTGATTGAGGCTTCGTTTATGGCTTCTTCTGGGCTTTTGTTGTTGCTTAAGGTTTCAAGCACCTCATTAAATTGCTCAGTAGGATTATACAGCACCAAGCTTCTCATAAACGAAGCGTATGAACTGGTCTGGCTTGAGGTAACTGATTTGGTTAGTGACACTCGGTTGTCGAATTTCTCTTTCAACAGCTTCACATCTTGACATATCACAGAAATTTCCCCCCTGTGCTCATATAACCAAAGAGAGATCAAAACATTCATTTGAAAAACCAGATCATTACACAGGAGAAATGATAAAAAGGATTCATGGGACTTACTGTAAGGAATCAACGATCTGACCACAGTCCATAAGAAACTCTCGAAGCTGCAGGCCAAGAAAGAAAAAGAAAGATGAGATTGATAAGAACTTATAACTTGAGAGGAAACTCATGGCTAGTGACTAGTGATAATAATTGTGATTATTTACCTTGGAGTTTTCCTCTGCCTCCTGCTTTAGAAGCTTTGATTCTTGGACTACTTTCTCCATGATGGCTTCTTGTTCAGCTAGTGCATTAAGTGCAGAGTCTTCTTTTTCTTTCTTTTCTTGCTCGGCAGTCTTTTTCATCTCCAATGCCGCCGCTAGTCTTATTTCAAGAGTTCCACGCATCTACAAAAACAACACAATTAGATAAATCTCTAAACTCGTGTGAAACAGGAAAAAATGAGACAAATTATAACCAGCAGATGAAACATGCCTCGTCAAGGACCGAAAGAGATTTGTTTCGTTCATCTGATAAGTTGAGCAAGCGGTTCTCAAGCTCTCTTACTTCAGTGGCCAATATTGACTTCTCTCCGTATACTTCTCCAGCATGCTGCAACGTCAAAGTAAATTAGTTCTCATTAAACAATCAAAGGCATATTTAGCAGATAGGTGATAATGATATTACCATGTCATTAGCTTCCTTTGCATGTTCAAGCATCTTCTTAAGCTCTTCAACCTTTTCAAGATTATCCAAACCTCCCCTAGCAGCTTCCACCTTTGACTTCTCCGCGTCCTCCTCTTGAAGTTCAGCTTCTTTCATCAGATTCATAACCGAGTCCATCACAGTGAGCAAGGTTTTCTGCATCATTGCACAGTTACAAAAAAAAGAATTATGTCACAGTATCCATCACAAACTCTGATGTATGTAAGCAAAAGTAAAATAATTTCACAGGCTTAGAGAATGTTAAGAATATATGTTAGTCAGTATATACCTTGTTACTTTTGGCATCATCGATAATTTCTTCAAGGTGATCAACACTGCATCCCTGAGTTGATGAGATCAAAGCACCACTTAATTCAGTATCGCCATCTTCACTGGCCAATGAAACTTTTGAAGTCGTGTCCACAACATTCGTACTCCCAGTCCCTAGTTCAGTATCGCCATCTTTACTGGCCAATGAACCTTTTGAAGCCGTGTCCACAACATTCGTACTCCCAGTCCCTAATTCAGTATCGCCATCTTCACTGGCCAATGAACCTTTTGAAGTCGTGTCCACAACATTCGTACTCCCAGTCCCTAATTCAGTATTGCCATCTTCACTGGCCAATGAACTTTTTGAAGTCGTGTCCACAACATTCGTACTCCCAGTCCCTAATTCAGTATCGCCATCTTCACTGGCCAATGAACCTTTTGAAGTCTTGTCGACAACATTTGTACTCCCAGTCCCAACTTCAAAACATGAATCCTGCTGTACACTTGCCACATTGTCTCCAGGAATCAAATCGACCAGCTTCGGGACAGCAAATTCCGAACCGATGCTTGTGATTGAGTCTTCTTGATTCCATGTCATATGATCAAGATCTTGCCAAAAATCACTACCGAATTTGACGTTGTCTTGGGGGACAGCAGAGACCACTGAGGTAAGATCATCCTCTGGAACGTGCAAGCCAATTGTTGCTTTGCTCGGAACATCATAACACTTACCAAAGAAATCAGAGTTTCCGTGCTCTTTTCCAGAAGCCTTTCCCAAAGGTTCACTTGCGACATCTTTATGGCAAACACCACGACCAACATGTTGTGGAAAATTTGTTAGCTCGTTTCTATTAAAGACAAATGTAGTATAAGCATCGGTGCCACGACTAACAGCCAGGGGGATGGTTCCTGGAGAAGAAAAGGGGCTGGACTTTGAACCAGTTTCAACACCGTTATGGTAAACACCACAACCAGCATGTAGTGGCAAATTTGTTTGCTCATTCCAATTTGAGGAAAATTTAGTACTTGAAGCATCGGTATAGTGGCTACGTCCAACAACCAGGCGGGGAGTTTCTGAAGAAGAAGAGGCGCTCGACTTTGAACCAGTTTCGAAATCCTTAAGGTAAAGACGACGTTCAGCATTTGGTGGCAATTTTTTAAGCTTGATCCTATCTGAGCTCGATTTACTACTTGAAGCACTGGTATTGGGGACACGTCCGAAAACCAGGGGGGTAGTTCCCGAAGAAGAAGAGGCACTGGACTTTGAACCAGGCGCTACAAGAGGAGCATGGCTTCTCGAAACAACATCTTCTAAACCACGTTCTACTGCATTTTAAACAAGAAATTTATTAACATATGTCTCTCTGGAATCAAAAGAATGAGAAACCTTGAGCTGTGAATGTACAAGCCAGAGGAACATGGCTAATTTTCATGGGCTAAAAGTCGTACCTTCGCGCTTTGACGTTCTGTCAAATGACATGTACCTAGGTTGAGCCAAATAACGATGCAAATTTGAAGGCAACGAAGGAATGATGTCTGAAAGTACTATAGCAGCAGCTTCATCAGCATCCAACGGGTGTTCTAAAGCTACAGCCCTCAGAAGTCGTGAATCAATCTGCGGTGTAACATTTTGTACAATGTGGCTTTAATTAGATTACAAAAGACAAAAAACTTATATGAAAACACAAACTAGAAGATGATTAAGCCAAAATCTAAAATGATGTTAAACATCTAGGAAATAAAATTTTTTGGATCAAACTAATTTAACTAGTGCACACAATAGCAATGAATACTTTCACGATTCCACTGCTTAAGTCATGATAATAGTTGTGAAGAAACATGAGATAAAAGATCAGTTTTTTGTTACCTGAGGGAATATCTCGGTTAGAGATTGATAAACAGAATCGAAACCCATCAGTGAAAGTGAAAGAACTCTGCAGTAAACAAGAATTATGTTAGGATATAATGGTGATAGCATCCAGGCATATATAACCAGTAAACCCAAAGATTAAGAACCCTAATTTTCTTTAAAGTAGCATAGAACCATCAAAAACAGCCAAGGAACAAGCTTTATGATCATATACTAAAAACCCTAAATTTTTCGGCAGATAGAAGAGAGAGATACGATCATACAAGTGAATAAAAAAAAAAACTCAATTAACCAAAAATTACTATACAATTATCACCAAAACTGGAAAATCGGCGATCACAAACCCTAAAAGAGAGATAAATCCAGACATGAAAATCGAATGGATCATGAAACGATCAACCTAAAATTAAAGAAACGAAATCTAAAAAAACATCACAGAAAAACGAAATTTAGAATCCGATGATCAAATTTCCTCGATTTCGTGGGTTTTACAAAGACAAACGGTTCAAATAGCAGAAAATAACACAAACCCTTTCTGAGATTTCCGGCGAGATGGATCGGCAACGATAGCTCTGAGGAAGAGGAAGAGGAAGAGGAAGAGGCAGGAGTATGTATTGTTCGCTTCGTAATTGTGAAATTGTGAAGTGTTCGTTTCTTCTTCTTATGAAAAAAAAAAAAATAAGAGGACTAGGTCGGTACTAGGTTAATGCGTAATTTCGGAGCGTATCCGAGGGTATTTTGGTCATTGACTTTGACTGACGTGGATATTTCGGCGAAGGTTAAGTCCCAGCAACAACCAATGGGAATGAGTTTTTGTTATTGGATATTGGCGAACAAAGAAGATTACCTTAAATTTTGATTGGCTTGTATATATTATTCCCTTATTCACCAAAAACATTAAAACTAATAAAAATATTGAGATAATTTGTTTCTGGATGAAAGTTATGTGTATGTACCAATTTCTCATCGAATTATGTTTACGGATTCTTTTTTTCTTTCTTTCTTTCTAAAACTCTTTTTTCTCCATTATTTCAGCTTTGTATTATAGACACAACATACAACAAAGCATGTGGTAAGAGAGATGGGACTAAAATTTAACCTTACAATTAACACAAAGTAGGAATGAAAACTATCTATCTGATTCTGCTAAAAGAGGCTCTGTGATTTTTGTAGTGTAATTATTTGAACCTCGTGCTTCTATCTCCACAAGCTTCTTCACTGTTAGTCCTACCTTGCTTTGATACTCCTGTGATGCACAAAAGACTCATTAAAATCTCCCACAAAATAACCAAAAGTTTGATTCGATACATATCGAGGATTTTTGATCGGTTTCTTGCTTACCGCTGGTGAAGCACGTGCTATAGATGATACAGCAGCGGCTGCAGCAGCAGCTACGCGTACTCTGAAATGATGTCAAATTATGATTCAGTTTTAACCTTATCTTTGGTAAGAAAATGGACAAGTGACTCAGAAGTAACATTACCTTTTATGTACATCAATGTAAACGTCGGTTTCATCCACAATTTCTGCCTGCATTTCAAGTAAATCACCAAAGGAAAACTTCTTCAGTGAAATGTATATACCAGACATAGGCGTATAAAGTAGAGATTTTTCAAGTCAAGATGAAGACTGAGTCTGAAACTCAAATCATACCTGTAAAAGTTCTTCAAAGACATCTTCTAACGTGATGATGCCAATCACCTCTGCATCCTCGTTATCTTCCAACAAACGCGGTAAGTCTTTTGTCACAATACCATTGTGTTGGAAATTTCTTCCCCTATTTTTCACATTTGTTGGTACTTTATCAATATCGACAACAACATCATGCAGTTCATCAAAATGCTTCAGTAATGGAGCTGTTAAATGGCTCGAGAAAAAGCTCATATTTTCTTTGGCTGTTTCGCCATTACTCAGCAACTGCATATTATTCTTTTTATCTTTGTCTTTAACTTTGACAACAGCAGCCATGTGACTGCTTCCCTTTTGAAATTCGTTGAGAATATCGTACAATGGCATGTTTGATGGAACCCTGGAAAGGCAATGTATGTGAACTTATACTTTATTTCATGTGGAAACATATTATGGATAGGTAAAGCTTAGAGGAGCAAGATATACCTTGGGATCTTCCTGATCGAAACAGAACTTACGGGTGTCTCTGTCTCCGCTCGTACTGTTAGAAGACTCTTAACCTAGATAATAGCAGCAGATACAAAAATAAGTAATCTAATAGGATTCACTGAAATGAAGCAACGCAAAAGTTTGACAGGAGTACCAATAAAAGCCCAATGATATTTTTTGCATTCCCTAAGTAGACAGGGATTCGGCTATGACCTCGGGAGAGTATTTTACCAATCGTTTCCCTGCATTTAGAAGGTGAAAAATTCATGATTTCAACTAGAGTTTAACTGTATGAATTTAAAAAACAGATCAGCCCAATGGAGATTTTAAAATCTGTTTTTCCTTTGAAAAAAGACCAGCTCTAACCTTAACTCACCAGTCTAACTTTGTATTTACATCCAAGGAAAATGTTGATTCAATTGGCGTCATAGCCTCCTCAGCAGTCTGAACTTCCAGGAAATGAAAGCGTATGAATTAAGATCAGTGGAAGTAATCTTGAGTCTTTTTATGTATATTCCGAATTGGAAGACGAAAGAATTAAAGAATAAGCATTAGTTCAACAAAATTCTAAGTCATCATCCCTAAGCAAACCGCATGCAACAAATGTTCGTAAAGATGAAGAATTCTAAACCGTATCATTTGCAATATAATTTGTTCAAATCTCTGGAGGTTTTATTCAGATTAGTATATATATATGTGCATGGCTAATTCAAATCGTTACCTTCTCGCTCAAATCCAGCGCTCCGCTTATAATCATTGTTTCCTCGTGCGTCAGTTCACCTCCCTTACCAGCCTATGTTGAAGAGAAACAACATGTCAATGGAAGCTGGATAACAAAAATTATAATCAAGTAACTTAATTAATTACTTCACAAATCAGAACAGGGGTTACAGTATAAATATGGTATTTTTTCCTATCCTGGATTTGTCTGATTAGATCACAAAAGAGAACTTACCTCTTGGCTATGAATTGAGACAAGGGCTTTCAGCTGAGCTCGCCTAAACAGCGTGTCATTATGTCCAATTACGGCATCAAGAACCTGAGGCACGTAAAATGTTGATACAAGTAAACATCACCATCATCAACATAATACTATAACATCTTTAAATGCATCCACTTTTCTAGGTGATATAATCAATGCAGTTAGCTTCAACAAGTAATGACATTGTTAAAAATTCACCAAATTTCCCATCCTTCCGTACTTGCACAATAACCTATTTTAGCAACTAGTCAACCAAAACTGACCACGTCTACTACGGTTTATTAACAATTGGTCCTATGAGGAAGATAACAACGTTACCTTTCCAATAGGGTACGCAATCGGATAGCAGATAACCATCAAAATCCGAACCAGCCACAAAAAATTCGCGCCAACAGCAAGTCCATATCTCGAGCATATAGCTTGCGGAATTATCTGATTGGAGTCGCACAACGGTATTAGGCATCAAGTCCTGAATAGTTGGCAAAACTAACACTAAGAAGACATATAAAGAATTTTACCTCCCCAAAAGCAAGAACAAAAGTAACTGAGAGCAAAACAGCCACAAATGGGTGAAATATCTTATCCAAGCATATAGGAAGGGCCTGAAAAGGAAAATCAAAAGCATCAAGAATCACAAAATTCACTGATGGTAAGATTTATCTTTCTCAATCAGAACAATGAGGGTAACAAATCAGTTTTTACCTCCATAGCAGCTGCATTGCATAGAAGCAAAGTCACAAGAAGTTGATGCTGCTTCTTAACCACTGGTAAAATTGCAGCTGCAATTTCCAAATGCAAGAGTAAGAATAGCCAAAATCATAGAATAAGGACTAAAAACCCAATTCTATAGTATGTAATTTCAATCTGAACACCGATTTTTGCAGCGATCAAAGAAGAAAAACTAATTAAATTCCTTAAATATCGAGAACCAAGCGAACGAAATTCGAATCTAGTTTTACCGGACTGTTTTTTCTCGGCGGAGGAGCCACTCTGCTGGAGAATCTCGAGCTCGACGAGTCCAAGGGACATTAGACCAAGCGTGAGTCCCGACATTATTCCGGCGAATAAAACGAGGAAACAAGCTACACCGACGACGACGTACCACCACGGCGAACCGAATTCGATATCTTCCGCTTGAACGACGAAACTGTTCAGCGATAAAGCTGCTTTCATCATCGCCACCGTGCTCAGAACAGTCATTTTCGCCGTCTTCTTTTCCTCAGCTTCGATTTGGTCGCTCGTAAAGAGACAAAATCAGCGACGGAGCTAGAGAAAGAGAGAGAGAGACTGGTGTGGAGTTTGTTGTGATGTTAAATTGATTTTTTGTTTTAAGGAAAACGACGACAATGAATGGTTTTTGATACGGGGATACATGGACCTATTGACACGTCAGCATTCAACATGCGTTTTTCCTCCCTTTTCTCTCTTTTTTTTTTTTTTTTTGGGTCGACATCTTTTTCTCTCTCTTTTTTTTACCTTTTTCCGTTGTTTATTGGATTATTTACTTCGGAAGGTACTTTTTTTTTTGGTCGGGTCTTCGGAAGGTACTTTACCTCACCAGAAGATAGTTTCCAGGGGAGGTATTACTTCTAGGGGAGGTGTACTATATGTATTCATGCGTTTTATTCACTTTAATTGATTTGTTGACTAAAGAATCATACGCGAAATAGTTTTTTTTTGCGACAAACGTGACAACTATTAATTACTGAGCTATCGTATAATTAATTATGTACTGTATCATCTTTCAATCACACAATTCTTGTGATCTTCGAAAATACTATTAGACTGTTTGTTAAGCAATTTAATAAGGTTTTTCAGGTACAAATTACTGCAATTTCTTATCAAACAGATGTTGTTGACAAGAAAAGAAAAAAAGGTTCAATAATCCTTTCGAAAAGAAAAAGAAAAAAGGTTCAATAATCCTAAATTAATTGTGATTACTATTTACTATAGCTAGAGACAAAGCAACTCTCTAACGAGACCCGAAAAATATCAAATCTTGGAAAACTATGGCATTTTGTTAATTTGTGCTAATTGTAACTCGTGACATTAATATTTTTTTTTTATGTGGTTAACGTGAACGATAACTAATTAATTATTAAATTCACCCAATTTCTCTAACAACCCAAAAAATCGTTTATTTCATTTACCCAATAAAAAGTTAATTTAGCTTTTGTTAAAGTTTTTTTTTTCTACAGTGAGAAACCGGAACGAGCAAGATGCAACAGAATCTCAAGATCGAAGAACAGTGAAATCGAAGAAATTGAAGAACAAGTCTCTCTTTCTCTCTATCGATTTCTGCAATCTCTATCACATTTTTCTTCTTCCTATTCATTGGAGTGAGAATCGACGCGTTTGAAGCTTATTCTCCAGAAGTGGCGAGACAAGGAAGGATTCGTTTTGGGAGGGAAGAACAAATCTGGCGAAAGTGGAGGGCTTAAGGGCGAGGCCGTGGCTAAAGCCAGAAGGTTATGTAAACGGAGATCATTATGATTACGACGGCGATGACGGCGACCATTCGAGTTCTTGGTGGCGGCGACGAATCAGATCCTTGTATATGGCGGCGATGTCATTTTCTCCGTCCACTTTCCGAATCGTAATCTCTTTGCTCCTCCTTGTCGGTATCGGAACCGCCTTCATTTTTCTCCCCGTCGAACAGGCAATTTCTCTCTTCACTGGCTTCTAGATTCGCATTTCGCGTGTATTTGTAGCTTGAGTAATAATGTAGCAAGGTTAATGCGTCTGTGTATTCTGGAGTTCGTTAGATCACTGTATCTTTGTTTGGAAATAGTGTTTGGAGGTAGATCACTATATCATTTTGTGAAGATCTGTAGTTTAAAGGAAGCAAGAAGTTTTGATATGCTTATGAAGTTAATCGAGAACTTTGATAGACTTGGTGGTAGAGTAGTAATCATAGTTCAGGTGAATGATAGTGTATGTATATGTGATTTAGAATCATTGTTTTGTTCCCATTCTGCAGAAATTGAAGGACTTCTTGTTATGGATTAAGGAAGATCTTGGACCTTTTGGTCCACTTGCATTGTAAGTTTTTCATGCTTGCTACTTTGTTGGTTCTCTCTTTCTTAACTTTAGTTTCCCGCCAGTAATCGGTTTTCTGGCTGCTCTATGTAATCTTGTGATATGCACTTGTTAACGCATTGAAATTTGCAGGGCTTTGGCTTATATTCCCCTCACAATTGTGGCGGTTCCTGCTTCTGTACTCACGGTAGGTGTTGATTCATTACTATGTAGTGAATTCTAGGGTGCTTTTCTATGGTCTTTGTTTGTACATAAATTTTTCATGACAAGTTGGGATACTCGGGCTTTTTTTTATCACTGTTCTGATAGTTGTAATTTGCTCTTTGCAGCTCGGGGGTGGTTATCTTTTTGGCCTGCCAGTAGGATTTGTAGCCGACTCTATTGGAGCTACATTAGGTGCAACAGCCGCATTTCTCCTTGGTAGAACGGTATGCCTCTTCCATATGATAGTATCTGTTCTTATATATTTCTTGCAATGGTGTTGCTTTCTATAACCAGAGAAGTAACTCTTTGCATCTTCACAACTAGACAATCAAACTAAGTGTGGCGTCTTTCCTATCTTCGCCATCTAATTGTCGCTAATGATTATCTTTTGTTTTTCCTGGTATCATACAGATTGGTAAATCATATGTCACCTCAAAAATAAAGCATTACCCGAAGTTTCAAGCTGTCTCTGTTGCAATTCAAAGATCTGGTTTCAAGGCATGAAACTAGCATACTCTCAATTAATTGAAAATTCGTTACTATACCCGAGACCATTTGTATGGCAAAGTACCTCAAGATTCTGGCTACATTTAGTTGATTGACTGCTAACTACATGTTGATATTTTGTTTCTGTTACAGATAGTTTTGCTGCTGCGCGTTGTCCCCTTACTGCCCTTCAATATGTTGAATTACCTCCTATCTGTAACCCCCGTTGGCTTAGGGGAATACATGCTGGCCACTTGGTTGGGAATGATGGTACTGACATTTCTTTAATAACAATGTTATGCATGTGTAAGTGCTGATTGTCTATATTATCCATAACATTAATACTAATCTTCTGAAATGTTTTAATGTAACAGCCTATTACGTTTGCGCTAGTTTATGTTGGAACTACTCTGAAAGACCTTTCTGATATTACACATGGATGGCATGAGATGTCAGTATTTCGTGGGGTAAGTTTTCCTTCACTTGCTTTGTACTTAACTACTAGATTGGTTATGACCGTAGAGTAGCTTAGCTGAAGAGAGCAAATTGCCTAGATTTAGAAGTTTCTAGTGTAAGAAAAATAACAAAGTTAAAAGTAAGTGTTATTGTGTGAGGTTTTATACTTGTACCTGCAACCCTAATTTCTCTTTCTTGTGCATGGTAACTGATAAATGCAGGTACTAATGATGTTTGGCATTGCTCTAGCTGGTGAGTCTCTTCTGTAATAATCATTTCCCGTAGCTGGGTTCTCACTTCATGACCAGTTCAGTTGATATGTGACCTGATATTTGTTGTTGTTTGTTTGGGTGTAGTAATTCTGGTAATATGCATAACGAGAATGGCGAAATCATCATTGGACAAAGCACTGGCTGAGAATGCAGGTGATTTAGAGGGGAAGAAGAATGACGATGCTTCCATGCTCCCCATCTCAGAACCACCACCAGCGGATCATGTAGACGAGTCTATCATCATCAGAATCGACCCTTCCAATAATACAACTTGAACAAAGACCAAGATCACAAAACCTCTTGAGTTTGTAAATTTTCCAGGAAACCCATATTTTTTACCGAGGGGGATATTAGATCCGTTTTGTATAGACCATCATAATAATACCAAAATTCACTGTTTAATTACTGAACCGGTTTTACTACTCATCATAATCATATACCGTAAATAACCTAAGCGAATAGACAGACCGGTTAATCGGGTCGGGTTTAAACCGGCATATTCCCTGGCCTTGATTCGTTTGCGTCTTCTACCATTTCCGAATCCCAAATCGGTGCTTCCTTCGTCTCCGTTCATTCTTGCCATCTCTGTAACCCCATTTACAACTCGAAACCTTGTCTGAAAGAGTCTTCCTTTTACAATCAAGCAGTCTCTTGGCTCGAATTTCTGTTGGGATTTGTTCGTACCTATTTGTTGAATCATGGCGGCTATGAATGTCATGCGGCGAGATGAGAGCCTTCTAATGTCGTCTCCTCTTGATTCCCGTAGAGGTAATTCGAATTCCTATTTTGATTTTTTTTCATAGCGGATGGATAATCAGTGAGTGATATTGGTTTCATTTCCTTAATTCGAGAAATTGCTGTTCTGGGGAATTAGGGGTTTCTGATTTTAGGATTTGTGTTTTCTGGAAATGAAATTCTTAGGGTTTCACTTGCAGGAGATAGTCCCGTTTCTCGTGGCCTTTCCCTTGAGAAGAAAATTGAGGCACTTGAGAGCCTCGCGGGACAAGTGAGTTTTTTTTTTTTCTTTGCATTTCTGTGAGATATGTGGGAAATGTTTTCTTTTGTGTAAATGTTCCTCTGGTATCTTTGATCCAATTCAAATTCTGTTTGGCTTTATAAGACAGGGGATCAAAGATGAATTTTGAAATTTACATTCTTGTTGTGAATGGGTTTTTTACTTCTTCAGGTTAGTAACCGGCGATCTCGGAGGTGGCTAAATGATCGTATTCTGATGGAACTTGTTCCTCGTTTAGATGCTCAAGAAATCAGAGGCTTGTTTGCACCACCACCATGGGGTAAATAATAATATTACCTTCCATTTCAGAATATGCTCTTCTGATGAATCCCATACAATAATTGGAGTTTCTCACATGTTTTCACTTGCTCAACAGGTGATGATGTGCCACCTTCAGCTTTTTCTTTGACCAATGTTGGAGAATGGGACAAATTTAGAAATATAGACATGGACAAAGAGGTAAGTTACCATATTGATATGAAAATATGTTGTTTGTAGAATTAACGGTGTGTGTGTTTTGTTTGACATGCTTGGTTTTTAACAAGAATTGAAAAATGTGTTTTTTGTCAGGCTAATATCATGGATTCCTTGAACCGCTCATCCTTAAGGCAGAATGGTCGTGTGGATGCTGATAAAACCGCTGTCTTAAATGCTTGGCGAAGAATAGATTGTAGAACAAGAGAGGCTCTTCGGCGTTGCTTTTTACCGGATCTAATCGAGGGCTATGAGGTAAAGGTTCTTTAGAGATGACAATTTAAGTTATAAATCCCGCCTTTGCCTAAAAGAATTGTTGATTTTTTATCACAGAACTGTATAAGTCATTTCATTGAGGAAGGTGGTGAAGGAGATGTTCTTGACCTCAAGGTTCAAGACCCATTCCATAGATTGCTTTTGCATGGTGTTTGTGAGGTATGAGCCACGACATCTCCTGAGCTATGATATGCTTAAATGTAAAGAGTAGTTACAATCTAAAGAAACTATTTTCTTTGGAGCAGTACCACAATTTGGTGTCTACAACTGCAACAGAACAAATAGGAAGGAAAGCAACGAAGACAACGAGTATCAAATGGAAGAGCAGTGGCGATTCGGGCGAGAAACCAAGCATCAGTCTTGCACATTTCCTTAGGATGTCAAAGGAAGGAGCTTGGTAATGCCACATACCTTTGTAGCTGTAATATTATTGAATAAGTTATCTGCATTGCAGCGAAAGGAGCTCAAGACTTTCTTTACTTACCCTCTTTGTAAGATAGTGTGTTTTCTCAATTTGTTCGTTTTTTTATTGAAAGTAGACAATAAAATTTTAATGTAGTGTGTGATTTACAAAATTATAGAATGTTTTATTGTGATTTACAAAATTATATATTGTAATTTAGCAATCAAGTTTTATGCAGCATTTTAGCATTTCTTATTCAATCTTGCATTTGGATGTAGACAAATGAGAAAAAACCGAAACGCTGAAGTATTTCTAAAAGATAGTGCAATTATAAATTCAACTTCGTTTTCTATTGTACCAACAATTTTAATTCTTCCATTTAAACAATTGTTTGTGAACATTTTTTTACTTTACAAATCGAACTAAATTTCATGTTTATTTCGTTTCACTAGTTAAAAATTATTTAAGATTTTGGATTGTAAACACGTGAGATGAGATATTTTTTCGACAAGTTAGTAATTCTAACGATCACATCAAATTGAGAGCAATGTGAATGGTGTTCACAATTTTATCACTTACAGTTGTACTATCAATTTAACAATTTGGAATTTCTCCCTAACAAATTTCGATGGTGGGCAGGTGGTAGATTTTCCTACCTATTCATTACATACTAAGCAGAGTTTACACTAACATACGTATTCCCATCTACAATCGCCATTTCTAGAAGTCAAGTGAAAACCATGTTCGCCGGGTTTTACCAACAATTTAAAATCTCCCCCTAAAAAATATGATTGTGCAAAAATATCTAAGGGTTTTGGATCGTAAACATGTGAGATGAGAAATTTTTAACCAACAAATTAATCAGCAACTAAGTAATATACGGCGAATACAGACTGAACTTAAGCACCTCTAACGACCAGAGATATCTCTGACAGGATACCAAACTCGGTTTCACAGTTATACCATTAAAGTTTCTACAATTAATTTGACAGTATCAAACAAATTTCTCCCAAACAAACTTACGATCGTGTAAGGGTGGTAGATACATAACTAGGCACAATTTTATAACTAACATACATTCCAATCTAATCCAGTTCATACCACATGCTAAGCATACAATATACGGGCATATTCATACATCTAGATTCCAGAGAGATAGAAAATAACACTAACCTCAAAACGAATGGTGCGGCAGGTTTTGAACCCGTTGAGACCGAACATCTCCTAGTAAAAAAAATTAGAAGAAATTCATTAGTATTATTGTTCTCGTGTATACAGACACTTTAAGCTATAATAAGTTTTCTAAAAACAAAGAGATAATAAGTCTGAACCAAAAGTTTTTTTTTTTTATATATAGGGGCTGTTCGTTTGACCATTTGAATGGTCCATCCAAATGATCCATTTAACTTGTCCATTTGAATGGTCCATTTCAATGATGTTCGTTTCCATTTGTACTGTCCATTTGAATGATCCATCTCAATGAACTTTTGTTTGTTGTGTATAATTTCATCTCCATTTGAATGAGTTTGATAACAAAATGACTAAAATGACCTTATTTTAATCTAATCACATTTTTAACTTTATTCTTAATTATATTAATTTCAATTCTTGATCTAAAATATATGTAGTTTTCAAATCTTTTAAATTATTATAATTGGCATTAATAAATTTATATTTTCATGAAATCAAAGCTCAATTTTAAAATGTTACACATCTTCAAACTAAAAACAGAGTCACATTATACGAACCAAAAGAACCAAAAGAAGAATGTTGCTTGAGTTATTTCTTGTAGCGTAAAACATAAATGCAGTATCTGATCAACGCATGTAATGACATGATCCTCATCTCTTCTTCATTGTCTCTTCTTCACTATCTCTTCTTCTACTACTTATCTTCAACAGAGACAGTCTCTTAATACATGTTTCCTGCAAATCCAATTCCACAAAACCAATTCATAATCTTCCTTACCAAGAACAAGGTGCAACAGAGACAGTTCATACAAATCAAGAATGCAAGGATCATTGTTTCTCTCAAGAAGTTCCAGCAACTATCTACAAAAAGTAAGCAATGAACATAATCTCAGAGATCACACGAACAAAGTTTTGAGCTTCTGACTAATCTGAAGCAGTGAATCATATGTCTAAATTGCAAGACCAAGAATGCAAGGATAACGTTTAAAGTTTGAAGTTGTACCTGTCTAATTACAATGAAAATGTAATCTCCATAGTGATAGAATCACGCATAGACTTCTAGGTGTTAATATGGAAGTCTAGTTCCTTTTGCCATCTCCATAGTGATAGAATCACGCATAGTCTCCATCACTCTATCACTCTATCATCAGAAATGGAATAATCATTCTGATCAAAATCAGAAACTAAAGAAAACTACACTAAAATTTGTAAGTTCAGTCTAAAATACACATGTAATCACTGTGAGGAATTATCAACAGATGTACGTATAAAATAGAGAATACTAGAAAGTGAATACATCCAACACGTTAGTTGCAACTTGCCAGTGATAAAATAAGTATAAAATAGAGACATAACCAATGTTACCTTAGTCACTTCACCAAAGTTAGTGAAAGCTTCCTTCAAGGATCAAACAGAGACATCACCTGCATACACAAGATACTAGATTTTAAAAACATTAAAATATTAGAACTCTAAGCATCACCATCACATAATCAAATATCACAAGCACACACACATAATCAAACAGAAACTAAACCTTCTTCTCATACACAAAATAGACCTTGTTCTCATACACAAGATACTAGAATTCAGAACCCTAGACATTAGACCAAGACATAAATGAGAAACATTGAAAGACACTAGACTAAACCCTCAAGCATCCTTTCACCAGTTGCAAACTCTAAGTACAAAACCTTGTTCTCATCGTCTTTATAAAATAAGAACGAAGATGCAGTAATCATCACTTATGTTAACCAAAGCTAAGATCAGAAGAAACTAGAGAGGAGAAGCTCACGTGTATTCGCCGGAGGGAGAAGTAGCTACAAGACTCGCCGGAGAGGGGCGGCAACGGCAACGAGACTTGCGGAGAGGGGGCGGCAACGGCAACGAGACTTGCGGAGAGGGGGCGGCAACGAGACTCGTCGGAGAGATGGGGGAAATACCGACGCCGGTGAAGAAAAGACACGGTGATATTTTTTTCCTTTGTCGAGAGAAGAAGAGATGAATCAGATCTAGTTCTAGGTACTATTGTAAATTTTAGGTTTAGTTTAGGGTATATTCGTCACTTGTCATTTTCACCTGAATCGGATCCATTCAAATGGTCCAATCTGATCCATTGGGCTGGATTTAAAAAAATTGCCTAATTTTTTAAGACTCATTTCAATGGATCATTCCAATGGTGTTCGATTTTAACGTTAAACGAATGGCATGTTCCATTTCCATTCGAATGGTCCATTGAAATGGACAAACGAACAGGCCCAAAGAAGTCTGAACCAAAAGTTATAAAGGGAAAAGAGCTTAATCTAATGAAAATAATACAAGAACCTCAAGAGATTTGTTTGGTTTGTAGAACACTTATTTCTTTCAATACTCTTCTTCAATAAAACGTTCGAACAGAGTTTGGAACAGAATATACTAAAACAGAGCATAACAACAAAGAAAAACACAAATTCCGAAAACAAACCAACGAACGCAATGATAATCTTGAATCACGTGAATCCGACAATTTCAATTGCAAGATTTCTGTACATAAAAAAACTTCAGGAATTCAGAGAGCGAGAGATAGAGAGAAGAAAGCTAACCTTGAATTGAGAGAGAGAGAGAACTAACATTCTAATTTGGAGAATGATGAATTAGAGAGAGCTTTTGCATAAATTAGAGAAAGAGAGATTAGTTTCTGATGTGAAGAAGGAAGAGGAATGAGTTAGGGTTTTATATAGACCTAGAATTCGAACGTTGAGTGTTGTTGTTATATCCGTTATACGTCTAATCATTGTTACTGTAACGAATTTCTTACCGTTGTATTTCCCAACGTTCGAAAATTTATCTACTGTGGTAGATTTGACAAACAGTGACAAACAAAAATGGGCTTGAATTGGGCTTAACTAATGGACTTTTCCACACAAATAAAGATTTCTGTAATAAAAATGTCACAAAGCTTTTTTGGTCAAACAAAAATGGCGGATAAAAAGAAGCGAGTGAAGTACTTCGTCGTTGATGCTTTCACTGAATCTCCCTTCAAAGGTAATCCAGCTGCTGTTTGCTTTCTCAACGACGAAGATGACGATAAACACAGAGACGACACGTGGCTTCAATCTCTCGCCGCTGAATTCAACCTCTCCGAGACTTGTTTCCTTACTCCGATCTCCGATGATCGCGATTTCCCTCGCTTCCGTCTCCGTTGGTTCACTCCAGCCACTGAGGTTCGTTAATCGCTCCTATAGTTTCCGTAATTTCGATTTCGATTTAAGAATCTCCGATTTTGAAGTCATGAAGATTGAGAGATTTTTGAATCTCTGGGCTATAATTTTTGAATGCGATTATTTGTTGTTGTTGAAGGTGGATCTGTGTGGTCATGCGACTTTAGCATCTGCTCATGTACTCTTCTCCAATGGTTTGGTTGATTCGGAAATAGTTGAGTTCGATACATTATCAGGGATTCTAATAGCGAAAATGGTTCCAATTGCTACTTCAGAGCTCAAAGATGGTGAAGAAGAAGAAGAAGAATCAACTTTCTTGATTGAATTGAATTTCCCTGTAGTTCCAACTAGTGAAATCAATAATAACTCCGTTGAGGATCTAGCTATGTTCTCCAAAGCTTTGAATGGAGTGACCATTGTTGATGTTAAAGCCATGAAGAATGATATACTCGTAATGTGTCTTCATTTTGATTGTCTTTCGGGTTTTTTAAGATATTGCTTAGTTGAAATCGAATCTTGAGTCCTTTTCGATTGATTGATCGTAGGTTGTGCTTCCATCGTGGGAATCGGTTACTGAATTGCAGCCGAGAATAGATGAGATAATGAAATTGCCCTGCGAAGCATTGCTTGCGACCGCTGCTGCTTCTTCAGGATCTTCGTATGATTTCTGTAGTCGCTACTTTGCCCCTAAAGCAGCGATTAACGAGGTATAACTAGTGGCTAAATGTGTTTCCATGGACACAAAACCATGAAGAAAATCTTTAGCTATCATCATATAGTCTTTGATCAAAAAAACTGTGGGCTCTTCAGGACCCTGTTACTGGAAGTGCGCATTGTGCCTTAGCACATTACTGGAGCCAGAAGATGAACAAGTGTGACTTCTTAGCCTACCAGGTACTCACTCTCTCACACTACACAAACACTTGAGTCAAATGTTGGAACTTATGAGTATTAGTTAATGAAGAAAGATTTGATTTGATCTTCTGAAATCGGGTTTAGGCTTCAAGCAGAGGAGGAACACTGAATGTTCATCTGGACAAAGAGAAGCAGAGAGTTCTGCTAAGAGGCAAAGCAATCACTGTAATGGAAGGTTGTGTCTTAGTTTGATTTGGCTAAAAAATCAAGCTCGTGTAAACTATGAAATGAATACAGACTTTTTCCCAATAAATTTAATACACTTCACTACAACACACAATCCTCTCTAGAGTGGCAAGAAAAAGAAAAGAAAAACTTGGTATCAATGACCACGGCCGCGTCCACGACCTCTACCACGCCCACGCCCACGCCCACGAGCTGGCGTCTAAAGATGAATGTATCAACCAGAAGAATACAGATGCTTGAAAACTTATAACCATAGTTATCAAGAATGAATAATTTACCAGCAGTTGGCTTTTTAGGTTTGATTCTTGGTGTGTCTTCAACCAACAAAGTCTCGAGATTTAAACTATCCGGAAGAATATAATACCGAATGTTGTTTCCCCTAACGCTTAAGTGGTCTAATGTAACCGGGTTTTTCCCTTTGAGAGTGAGTTTACAGACTTTAGATGAGTGTCCATACTAACATCTACACCTGCAAATAATTTATCATCATCAAGAGCAAACTCACCAATCAGAATCAGTGCTAATTGCATCACAACCAATTTCGAAAAATTAACTAAATAAGTTAGCTACTTGGGGATTTTATCGAAATGGAGAAAGAATCAGAAGAAGAAAAGCTTACCTGACGAGCTTCATGGCGAGACGACGAAGAAGAAGACGAACAGATAAATGTTTTTAGGGCTCAAACACAAATGGCGAGAGTAAGAAGGAAATAAAGGGAGATTTGCAAAAGAAATTCTCCAACTCACCAACTTCAACTTACGAAAATTGCAATGCAATCCCTCAACTAATCAGAAATACGGCAGTAACTCCAAAGGTTGGTTAGTTGGAGAGGGTTTTAATTCGCAAATTACCCCTAAACTTGACGCTGATTTTATATTTAGGGACCTAGCTTTTTATATGTTCTTGTAAGTGTCTACTATTCACTGGAAGCACAAAAACATACCAAAACGATGAAATTGCATCATCATGGGCTTCACATTTTTCTAATCGCTAAACCATAATGGGCCTTAAATATGAGCTGCTTATGATAGATGGGCTTCATTTTCAAATTTAGCGCGCGTAAATTATCCCATAATTGCAAAAGACGGCCGCAATTTCCAAAAGCTCTTCCCACTTGTTCTCTATCTGAGACGCTTATCTTGAAAACGTCAAATAACCAAGCGGATGTTGATTGTTTGACTATTAAATAAAGGACAAATAACATTTAACTAGAAGTAGTATGTAGTTACGTTAAATTTAATTATTAGTATTTGTCATTTGATGGTCTATGTCGTTGGAACGAGTAACGTGTTTATATTCTTCAGCATATCCATCAGTTGATATGACCCACGATCATTCGTGTATGTGTCGGATTTGTTATACTAATATTAGTACTATTACGATATATCATATATATGTTCGTTAACTATTACGATCGAATCTATTAACAAGTTTGCCAACTTTGCTCGTATTGTATTTTTCTTTTGTGCTAAATATGCTTTCTCACCAGTGTTTTTGGAAGGATCTACTCTTAGCTCATTTCAAATGTTATATATATGTCTGATCACTGACTATTGTATATTTAAGTTTTAGTATGCTATCATGACGTTATTTTATCTAAATAAAGTGGTAATGTAGAATTCAAACCGTGGAAACTTGGTATTTCTAATAAATGATATCAGAGATTAGTATCCTAATTATGAAAGAAGAGTCCGTGAACATATCTAAAACAGTAGATGACGAATATAATGACAAATGAAAGTCATTGAACAAATCGAATCAAAGAAAGACAAATTCTTAATTGTGAAAATAAATTCAATTCAATAGAAAAAGGTCAAATAGTCAAGAAAGACACACAACCTAAACCTACATGGCTTGCAATTTGCATCACCTACATTTGTTGCAATGACCATCCACGGTGTTTCATCTCTCTTCAAAGCTCAAACATATATTTTAATTTCCTCTGTTATTCGATCACGTACAGACGTACGATACGTATCAAGAATCACTAAGTAACCAACTATTATTCTTAAACACTCTATATTTAGTAAGTTTATACGGAAAATAGATGGGTAAGATTACCGTAAGTATATTTGCATACATGATTAATTAGTATGTAGTTCATTTTCAATAGAAATCACATTTTTTAATAAATTAATAGACTAGACAAAACTAGTACTTATTCAAACTCTGTTAAAAAAGCTGGATTTAGCTTGTGTCATTTTCATACAGAAAGAAGCAGAATCACGAAAGATAAATATTGTTTGAATACGAAAGTCAATAACGTCACACCATTATCCAATTATTCAAATTTACCGACACACAAACTTCCCTATAAATACACAAACAAAACAACTTCTTCTTCAATCCATCATCATCTCCAATGGCGTCTTCTCCGATCATCTTTTCCATTCTCTTCCTCTCCATCTTCTCACTCTCCTCGTTAGCTCAACCATCGTTCCGACCAAAAGCTCTAATCCTCCCAATCACAAAAGACCAATCTACCCTCCAATACACAACCGTCATCAACCAACGCACACCTCTCGTCGCCGCCTCCGTTGTCTTCGATCTCGGCGGCCGAAATCTCTGGGTCGACTGCGACAGAAACTACGTCTCCTCCACTTACCAATCCCCTCGCTGTCGATCCGCCGTGTGCTCACGCGCCGGCTCCGATGGATGCAGCCAATGTTTCCAACCTCAGGGACCTGGCTGTAACAACAACACTTGCAGCGGAACTCCAGACAACACTGTCACCAGAACCGCAACTTCCGGCGAAATTGCTACTGACGTTGTTTCGATTCAATCAACTAACGGGTCGAATCCGGGTCGGGTCGTTCAAATCCCTAATTTGATTTTCGTTTGCGGAGCGACGTTTCTCCTTAACGGACTCGCTAGTGGAACCGTCGGTATGGCCGGTATGGGACGACACGAAATCGGATTACCGTCGCAATTCGCCGCCGCGTTTAGCTTTAATCGGAAATTCGCCGTGTGTTTATCTTCTCGAGGAAGAGGCGTCGCGTTTTACGGCAACGGACCGTACGTTTTCCTCCCCGGAATTCAAATCTCGGGTCTAACAACCACACCGTTGCTTATAAATCCGGTGAGTACTGCTTCTGCGTTTCCCTCAGGCGAAAAATCGTCGGAGTATTTCATCGGCGTAACGGCGATTAAAATCTCCGATAAAACAGTTCCCATCAACACGACGCTACTGAAAATCGACGGATCTACTGGAATCGGAGGAACAAAAATTAGTACGGTGAATCCGTACACGGTGTTGGAGACGTCGATCTTCAACGCGTTCACGTCGGCGTTTGTAAGAGAAGCCGCCGCGAGAAATATTACTCGTGTTTCTTCGGTGGCTCCGTTCGGCGCGTGTTTTAGCACAGCGAACGTCCCCGTCACGCGCGTTGGATACGCCGTGCCGGAGATTCAGCTTGTGCTTCATAGCAACGACGTCGTTTGGAGAATCACCGGATCTAACTCGATGGTGAGTGTGAGCGATGACGTCATTTGTTTGGGTTTTGTTGACGGTGGAGTCAACGCGAGAACCTCTGTGGTAATCGGAGGGTTTCAGTTGGAAGATAATTTGATTGAATTTGATTTGGCGAGTAATAGATTTGGGTTTAGTTCCACGTTATTGGGTCGTCGCACTACTTGTGCTAATTTCAATTTCACTTCCACTGCTTGATTATACCATTTATATTTATCATTAAAAAATATAATGTTTCCAGGTCATCACCAATGTCTCACAATATAAAATTATTAAAAACACATTCTCTCTTCTTTTTATTCAACTGTATACTTCTTTTTCATTTTTTTACTCAACTTTATACCTTCTATTTTATCTTTTTATTCAACTTTTATTAATTTTATATTTAAACACACCCCAATTATCTCTCTCTTATGTCTTCTCCAAGACACAATCTCTCCAACTAAACCCACTATCTCCTCTTTTTACTCAACTTTTATTAATTTTATATTTCAATACACCACACTATTTCAACAAAAAACACTCTCTTTCTTCCTTTTACTCAAATTTTAATCATTTTATATTATGAGACACACCCCCATTGTCTTCAATGAACATGCTCTTGGTAGATGACAGACTGTTGGGATTAATAAGGGGCCAATGATCATTTCTTGGCAAATATTTTTACTTTGATTTGAATAAAGATGTAATGATTGAATATAATAGATATAAACAGTTGTTGTTTTGCTATGATTTTGTAGAGACAGCCAAAAATAAAATTACTACCCAATGAATAAACAGTTTGGTTTTCTGTTCCAAATCATGATCAACGAAGAGTAGAAGAGTACCACGATCTATTCTTGTTGATTAGTATACTACTATGATGTTTGCCTGTTCCTCCGTATAATGGTGAAGCCTCTAAAAAAATGGTTTAATGAGTAGTGTGAGTTTGTCCTACATTGTTTAGTTTGGAAAACCTACGTTTTCAAGACAAACATCATAGTAGTATACTAGTTAGCTTATAGTTCTTGTTTTTCTATGATTTTGTAAGTGTTTTACTAATTAGCAACAACAAGTTTGTTGTATACAAGGCAATAAAAAGATTGATCAATAAACAGTTTGGATTTTTGTTCCTATGTATATATTGATAACGGTTACTAAAATTATACTAGTAAGAAACTATAGCTATTTAAATTTCATGATCAACGAAGAGTACAAGACTAAATAATTTATTCTAACACGAGGCTTGTTTTGAAAACGTTCAAACAGAAACAAATGGGTGTTGATTTTCAAAACTAGAAGACAAATAAAATAAATAAATAAAAATTGAGTCTCCGTGATTGCGATATAAAGCATATTCATATTAAAGCTACCAACGTATTTATATATTTTAAAGCATATTCAATTCATATATGTGACCCGAAAATAAGAATCCAATTCGCCTACGGTATGTGTCGGGTTTATATTAATACGATAGTACTACTCTCTTTAATATGATAGTTCTCTTTATATTAAGGTTATGAGTGTTTGGAGTACTCTCTTAAATATGATAGTTCTCTTTATATTAAAGTTATGAGTGTTTGGAGTGTTTCTTGAAAACACAATGTGGTTTCAAAAACATGTCACCACTCAACATTATTTTTTGCTTTTGTGTTTCGAAAAAAAAAAAAATAGAAAAGACAACACTGACCGAGACATGCATAATTGGAAAGCAAAAGTGATAAACGCACATGATAATGAAAAGCAACGGTTGTGGTGTGTTTTAAACACTGTAACTAGTTGACAAATTTTTTTTTTTTAAATCAAAAATATTCAAAATAATTACTCTATAAATAAACCCTCATTTTCCTTCTTCTTTCTAAACTAAAAAAAAAACTCAAAACTCTCTAAAAAATAAGAAGCTCTTCGTTTGCAGTTTGCAGTAACAACCCTCAAGTAAGCAATTTTTTTTTTTTGTAAACATAAGAATATAATGCATTATAATACATGATAATATATGATAAATATGATATAATGCATATATATGTCTAATTACCATTATAATACAACATTTAAAACTATTTGATGAGAAATTTTATCAAAATCCAAATAAAACCCACATGAACATTTTATAACATTTACATGACATTTTTTTTCTGATACTCTAACATTTGAATTATAAAGTAGAACATGTTATTAATTTTGATGTAAATTAATTAATGTATAATATTTATTGATGTGATTTTGACATCGGTTAAAAAAAATTATTGACATCGGTTTTATTGATGTGATTTTGTATCATTCTGTTAAGTGATTTTAACAAAACAAATTAATAAATACATCAATTACATAATTGATGGTAATTTATATTGTCGTGTCAATTTTGTAAAACTGATGTAAACTAATATAAATTTCTATCGATTTTATTGAATTGATATCAAACTTATCAATAACAATATCATTTATCATAATCGATGTTAAACCATCTATTTTATATCATTTCTTAATAAGTGATTTTAAATAGTATCATTTTATTTTGTGATACAATTTAACTGATGCAATCTTACACTTTTTTTGTAGTGATTATTTATGATAATGTATTGTTAAATGCAGATATGTCTTCTAGGGGTCGTTCAAACGCAAATTCTTCCAGTCAAAGAGACCCAAATGCTCCATCTGAAACAACAACAAGAGTAAAAATTTAATTATATTTTTTTAGCAATGACATTTTACCAAATTAGTTATAGTATTTGGAAATAGAGTAGACTAACTTTACAAATTTTAAAAATTTGTAGAGCACATTGAGGCATAAATGGACTTATGAACAAGAAATTTTTTTGATTTAGTTGTTTGATCATGCAATTTCCATGACCAATTACACTCTTAAAGATCCAGCGCCTCTTGGTCGAGAGTACATGGTTGAAAATTTTAACTCAGCATTTAACATGAATATAAAATACGGTTTCTTCAAAAACAAACTTGATGAATTCAAAAAAGCGTATCAAAAGTGGAAGGAACTTATGAATTCCACTGGGATCTCTGTTGATCCTGAGACATCCGAGATTGATGCACATCCCGAGTGGTGGAAACCTCGTGAGTTGGTAATAACTTTTAATCATTTTTTGAAAATTTATTAATACTAACACAAACACATAAACACACACAAATAATATTTTTTTTGTATTATAGGGATGCAAAATAACTAGTAAGTTCAACCGAAAGCCGCCTGAATTTTGGGATGTGATGCAACGCTGTCTTGCATTACACGATGTTTCTACGCAACCGCAACATTCCTCATGACAAAGAAGAGAAGAGATAATGAATGAGAGAGTGAATGATGATGTCAGCCATGGTTACTCAGACATCGATGGTGGTGACTCAGACATCGATGGTGGCGACGTGCCTCAAACTCAAGTTCATGATGAGGCCCAAGAAGATGAAGAAGATGGTGACGTGATCAACTAAATAGTTTGTTATATTTATAAAATAAAACTTTCACTTTAAAAATAATTTTATTATATAATATTATAATATATTATATTATTTTACTTGATTTTTTGGATGTATTTTTAATTTGAGTTTAGCAATAAATATATTATTGTAAAATGTATAAATAATTTTAATTTATAATTATATTAATGTCATTAATCTATTTTTATTTATAAAATATTTATGTAAAATATATATCCCGCACCGCTTTTGACATTTTCACCATTCACACATATAGACCGCACCGCATGTTGTTTTTTTTCACCATTCATATGTTGTCCCTCACCGCTCCAACCGCAGTAACCGCACTAGTTCCGCATAATGCGTTTTTTCTAACAGCACCGCACTAAAACCGCACCGCACCCCCTAAACCGCTTGTCCCACACCGCTCTAACCGCTGTCACCATTTGATCGAATCTATCTTGCGTGCATACAAATCTTCAACTTCTTTATTACGTGAATAGTAAACACAACAAAAGTTTATCTATGTTTTCCCCGCATATGAGAAACTTGAGTCATTGTAAATTTTGATTAACATATTCATATTCTTTAGGATGCTGAAGTACTCGAATTAGAGTTGCATACTTTTTTTTGGTTTTTACTTTTTACTTTTTACTTAACGAGTTAGAGTTGCATAAGTCATTGGTCTAATCTATACCTGATCACATATATTTTACTCAAAAATAAAATTGATAGCGCACTTTATAAATATACTATCACTATATAATTTATAACATTTTAGATTTTACCAATCACAAAATCTATATAAAAATTTTATCAACATTTACTGTCAGCTTTATTATACAACTATATTTGTACAATTATTTTGTACATCTTTGTATTATGCTATAAAGTTTACTGTTCTAGACCGCTTTCGGTTATCAATCGGATCCAAAAGAAAAACCAATCTGGTAAAAGATGAATACTTTAAAAATTATTAGAGCACCTCTAATGATAGTATTTCCATTAGGTTCTTACTGGCGGTCTGGGGACTCTGATAACTAGTAAAATTTATGGATTAAAGAAAGACCAATTGTGAAAAAAATAATACACTTGTCAGTTATAATACAATTGTGAAAAAAAACCCAATGAGATTATACACTTGATCACAAGTCAGTTACAAAAATTCACTCTTTTCCTCCTCCGGTATACTTTACAACTATCTACAATTTTTGGCGAGAACAGAACCGTCGCAGGCATGGTGAAGCTCTTTTGGCCACTAAATCGTTGGTGAAACAAATTGACAAAGATATAAGAAACCGGATCAACGTGATCCGTAGCAAAGATGATCACTCATACTCTGAGGTAATGGAGCTTTGGTTCTCAAGTCGATAAAAGCATCACTTTGTTTTCTCGACGAAATGCTTTGTTTTTAAATCTTCTATGATTTTCCTTTAGAACGCTAATCACACAAAGTCACATTTATTGTATACAAGTTTGATTTGAATACAATTTTACATTCAATTAATTCGAAAAAGAAAAAAAAATCGAGTAAAAATTCGTAAAAAGCCAAGAAAGGGCACCTTATCATGACAATTTACACGTGCGTCAATGATGCATCCACGGTGTTTCCTCTCTTTTCCCGACTATTTATTTCGTCCATCATTGATCAGTAAGTGTGACAAGTGACAACACAGTATTGGAAATTTGCTCGGACAAAATTATGATTTTACACTGAATAAATTACATTTTTCAATCTAAAAAGCAAATACGAACAATAACCATGTTGTATACTGACTGTATTACTACATCATAAAAATATCAATCCGATTTGCTAAATTTTGTCGTAAGTACTTACGTACGAGCTGAATGTACACATAAGATTTGATTTGTGTTATTAATAAGCAAAAAT